>JARQOC010000003.1:582944713-583635200 GCA_033576535.1 Allobates femoralis
CACAATCATATACAAAAATCATATATACTGTACACAAAGACACATATATACACACAATCATATACATCAATCATATATACACACAAACACATATATACACCAATCATAAACACACAATCATATATACTGTACACAAAGACACATATATACACCAATCATATATACACACAGATACACAAAGACACATATATACACACAGATACATATATACACACAATCATAAACACACACTCATATACACACACATTTACACACAGACACAATCATACACAGACATACACACATATTGGTGTTTTTCTTTTACTTCTGTTGAAAATAATAAAAAAAAAAATTATCAATTTAATAAATGTAAAAAAAACCAAAACATTTTTTTTTTTTTTTTTTTAAATATTTGGTGCGTTCTGCGGACCCTAGTGCCACTGCCCTGGACATGAATGTTCATGTATGTTAGCCATCAGGACATGGACAACACATGGTGATAAAAAATTATCAATTTAATAAATGCAAAAAAAAAAAAAAAAAAACCATTTTTTTTTTTTAAATATTTGGTGCGTTCTGCGGACCCTAGTGCCACTGCCCTGGATATGAATGTTCTGGGACTCAGGCTGAGGGTCTCAGAGTTGCAGTGTTCCCAGATGGCGATATCATCATCGGTCCTTGTCACTGTCACTCACCATCTCTTCTCCGCCCACACTGCTTTGCAGCTCTCTGGAACTTCATGGATTCGAACTCAAGACCTTGAGACCATCACATCTACAGGACACTACCACTAGACCACAGAGCCGCACACAGATAACCTGGGAACTTGGGGTTATCTTAACTGTACATAGGATGCTCAGTCACACAATCATATACACCAATCATATATACTGTACACAAAGACACATATATCCCACACAATCATATATACACACAAACACATATATACACCAATCATATACACACACAGACACATATACACACAAACACAATCATATACACCAATCATATATACTGTACATTCAGACACATATATACACACAATCATATACACCAATCATATATACACATATACACACAAACAATCATATACACCAATCATATATACTGTACACAAAGACACATATATACACACAATCATATACATCAATCATATATACACACAAACACATATATACACCAATCATAAACACACAATCATATATACTGTACACAAAGACACATATATACACAGGGTCGGACTGGGGTGTCAGGGGCCCACCAGGGAAATTGACTCTAGGGGCCCACCCTTCAGTTATATTCAAATACCTGTTACCCGTTATACCCATCATAGTGGCGGCTCCTGCACATCATTGTGCGCTCACTATGACTGTGATGTAGAATTACTATAGTTTGTATTAAAGTGCACCTGTCATCGGTTTTGGGGATTCTAAAACCTGCCCACCACCTTTAACATGATGTAATTGTGGATCCTGTAACCCCCTTCATATCCCTAGACATCCTCAGGCACTTCAGAAATAGAAGCTTTATTCTGTCCTGCGCCATATATTTTTTTTATGGGTATATGGGGTCTGCAGAATGCGGTCAGAGTCGCCCCGCTCCATGCCAACACCGCCCCTCCTGATTGTGTGCAACTGAATGACACAGGATATCATCCACACAAATCATAGGTCTTACGCCTGCACAGTGGAAACACTGGCTCTTCAATAGGGCACAGTGAGGCACCACTGCGAAGAAGCGAGACCTGTGATTTGTGTGGATGACATCCTGGGTCATTCAGTTGCACACAATCAGGAGGGGCGGTGTTGGCATGGAGCAGGGCGGCTCTGACCGCAATCTGCAGACCCCATATGACCCATAAAAAAAATTATCACATGGTGCGGGAAGGACTAAAAATCTATTTCTGAGGTGCCTGCGGATGTCTGTGGATATAATGGGGGTTACAGGAACCCCAATTACATTATGCTAAAGGGAACCTGTCAGGTCATTTTTATAAGTGGAAACCGTCAGAAGAATGTGGCCCTTTTATCCCCATTATAAAATGCAGTGGCCAGTAATGATACGACCGCGGCTCCATTCATCATCATTGGGGCTCCCAGAAAAAGCCAAACACCTTGTTCATAGCCACTGAGGGAATGAGCGGATCATGGGCGAGCTGTACATCAGCTCCAGTCTAATGGGGACAAAACAAACCTATGACAGGACCGTCTTTAAGAACAATGTTTTTAATGTGTGTTTTAATGTTTTTTCTAATAAAAATGAATTTTTAAAGAGGGTATCTGGGATTAATAAAAAAAAATATGAAAATGCCTAAGCACCAACAGGTAGGCACCGGTCACCGCCTTTCTCCTCTGGCACAGACCGCTCCTGCCAGGGATAGCATGGCGGCGTAAACAGTGCAGAGACGGCTTTTCCGTTCTGCTCCGTGTGGAGGGGGTGGGACAGCCGACATCATGCTGAGTGACAACCAACTCTTCACTACCTGATTGGAGCAGCCGGCTGTCTATGACGCTCGTCGACAGAGTGAAGAAGCCGCCCCTCTGTTGACGTGACATCAGTGGAAGCAGCAAGATCGCCGACAGGAGCGGTCTGTGTCTGCTCCGGTCGGCGATGAAAGGTGTTGGGCACAACAGGCAGGTAAGGGGACAGCTACTTACCCGTTAGTGCATAGGCAGAATTTTTTTTCCCAGCATTCCCAGATATGCTCTTTAAGGATCTCAAGATTCTGTGCTGGATCTTTTTCTATTTTTTTGACACTTAATGGGGATAAAAAATGCACATTCAGCAATCGGACCCCCAACAATAAATAACTTATCACCTATCCTTAGGCCATGTGCACTTCAAGCATTTAGTGACTTTTTTTACCTCAGTATTTGTAAAACAAAACCAGGAGTGGAACAATCAGACGTAATTTTTTCTGCCTTTTTCACCCTGGTATTGTTTTACAAATCCTGAGATAAAAATCTCACCAAATACTCAAAGTGCACAAGGCCTTAGAAGAGATGATTACTTGCTTTCTCTGGAGAACCACTGTAAGTGCATCTCTGCTGCGATGTAATAGTCATTGGACAGAAGAGGTTAAACATCCAAGTATTTAATATCTATTGGAAATAAAGAATTTCCCCTTATTGATATCAGAAAAAACAAATGATTGACCACAATCCACTGTATCAAGACCAATAATACCACATACAATGGACAAATACCGCCAGACCATCCCCAGAGGACATATTATCACCACATAGTGACCAAATAATGCCACATACAAGGCACAAATACTGCCACACACCGTGAGCAAAGCACATAATACCACCACATAGTGTCTGAATATTAGCAAATACAAGAGGCAAATACCAGCACACCATGACCAGAGCACATAATATCAAATACTACCATGTACAAGGTATAAATACTGCCACACCCTCACAAGACCACATACAATGACGCTGACACTGGGGGTACAGGATAATGACGCCAACACTGGGGCTACAGGATAATGACACTGACGCTCGGGATACAGGATAATGGGACTGACACTGGGGCTACAGGATAATGGGACTGACACTGGGGCTAAAGGATAATGGGACTGGGGGTACAGAATAATGACACAGACACTGGGGGTACAGGACAATGATGCCGACACTGAGGGTACAGGATAATGATGCCGACACTGGGGGTACAGGATCATGACACTGGGGGTACAGGATAAAGACGCTGGGGGTAAAGGATAATGGTGCCGACCCTCAGGGGTACAGGGCAGGGGCGCAGACCTTCAGGGGTACAGGGCAGGGGCGCCAACACTGTGGGGGTACAGGGCAGGGGCACTGATACTTTGGGGTATGGAATAATCACATGAAAACTCTTTCCCACAGCAAAAAGCTATTTCATGATATCAGAACATAGGATAGCTGGATGCTGAGGGAAAGATAAATAATAGAGCAGGGGATAGGACTAGCTTCTTTCCATCAGTATCCAGCTTTCATATCCCCTGCTCTGCTGGCTGGACATGGACACACTTGGCACAACTAACCCTGGGCCCTCACGTACAGTAGTAGCATCAATGGCTGCCAGGACATGGGGGTCCTCTTCTAGCAATAATGGCGTTCAGTCCAGCCGCTCCTGTCTTCTTCCTCACTAACGCTCCGCTGTGGAGTGTAGGAGGGCGGGCTTATCATCAGGCAGCACAAGCACGCATGCCTGGGCTGCTGCCGAACTCATGACCCCGGCTGGGGTCACCATCTATGTGGTGGACGTTTCGGTCCTCAGACCTCTGGGACCGAAACGTCCACCACATAGATTTATAGAGCTGTATACATAATAGAGAATACACGAAGAGACGGCTTCGGTCCGTATACACAGAAATACTGCTGCAGAATACTCAATAGAGATGGATGTGCGATGCATGGAAAACGCTGAAGGCTGCTGGCCGTACGCTCAATAGCCTGCCGGCTGTACGCACAGGCCTGGACACACAGCAGAGCCTGGACACACAGCAGAGCCCTGGACACACAGCAAGCCCTGGACACACAGCAGAGCCCTGGACACACAGCAGAGCACGACATGCAAGCCCTGGACACACTGCAGAGCCCTGGACACACTGCAGAGCCTGGACACACTGCAGAGCCCTGGACACACTGCAGAGCCCTGGACACACTGCAGAGCCCTGGACACACTGCAGAGCCCTGGACACACGGTAGAGCCCTGGGACACACGGTAGAGCCTGACACACGGTAGAGCCCTGGACACACGGCAGAGCCCTGGGCACACAGCAGAGCCCTGGACACACAGCAGAGCCCTGGACACAGCAGAGCCTGACACAGCAGAGCCCTGGACACATAGCAGAGCCCTGGAAACATAGCAGAGCCCTGGACACATAGCAGTGCCCTGGACACATAGCAGTGCCCTGACACATAGCAGTGCCCTGGACACATAGCAGTGCCCTGGACACTAGTGCCCTGGCACACAGCAGATCCCTGGGCACACAGCAGATCCCTGGGCACACAGCAGATCCCTGGGCACACAGCAGATCCCTGGGCACACAGCAGATCCCTGGGCACACAGCAGATCCCTGGACACAGCAGATCCCTGGACATAGCAGAGTACTGAACACTGCATAGCCATCGGGTCCCCACTGCTGTGGGCCCCTGGGCACTGTCCATTTATTCCTGGGGGGCCCCTGTGCGCCCCTGCTCCCCCTCCAAACCTGTGTGGCAGTCAGGCACACAGACAGACGCAGAGAAACAAACAGACACACACACAGACAGACAGCATACTCACTAGCAGCAGCGAGTCCGTCCTGACTCCACTCCAGCCTGTCAGCTGCCCAGTTCTTCTCCCTCCTGCCGGCTCCTGCGCTTCTCCTGCCGGCCCCAGCGTGACTTCCGGATTGACACTGAAGATGTCAATCTCGGCCAGGCGGGCCCTCTCTCTCCCTTGAACTGGTATCAGGAAGCTGCAATGCTTCACTGCGGCCACAAGATGGAGCCTCTGTATAACTGAACTATCTCTGTACCTGGAGCTATCGGGGAGCTTCCTCCGCTCTCTCAGCTCTTCCGCCCTCTCTGGCTGTGTGACTCCTCCGACCTCTATGGCTATGGCTCCTCCGCCCCCTCTGGCTTCGCCTCTCTTGTCCGGGATTTCACCTTCCTGTGGCTCCTCCTCGCGGTGTGACGGTTGTCTGGCTGCTTCTGTGGCTGTAATTCCGGTAGAACTCGAGACGTCATAGACAAATATGACGTCGGGTGTGGGCGGGGCGCCGCGGGTTCAAAGGGGCGTGGCTTATGGACGAGGTGATACGGTATTATTGTGGATGTGCAGGGGAGAGTAATGTGATCTGATAGAGTCTGCAGTGATGTCACACTCATGTGACTGATCGCATGACTCTGACATCACCACAGGTCCTGTCAGCACAGAGCAGCCAGGTAATCTTTCTGCACTCAGTCCCCACACACAGAGCACGCAGCCACTACACAC
The DNA here is from genome assembly GCA_033576535.1 of Allobates femoralis. Taxonomy (NCBI): domain Eukaryota; kingdom Metazoa; phylum Chordata; class Amphibia; order Anura; family Aromobatidae; genus Allobates; species Allobates femoralis. Next base: position 582,950,666 of record JARQOC010000003.1, read on the forward strand.
AGTCCAAACACACTCCTCCACAGCTCACACTCACCCCCCACAGCTCACACCCTCAGCTTGCACTCACTCAGCCCACACTCACCCCTCTCAGCTCACACTCACCCCTCAGCTGTACTCAATTACCTCCCTCAGCCCACACTCACCCCTCCAGCCCACATTCACCCCTTTAGCTCACACTCACCACCCTCAGCCCGCACTTACTCTGCACTCACCCCCTCAACCCCAATGACTCACCCCCCTCAGCCTGCACTCACCACCCTTCAGCCCACTCTCAGCCTGCACTCACCCCTCAGCCTGCACTCAGTCACCCTCCCTCACCCCTACACTCACTCTGGACTCACCCCCTCAGCTCACTTAACTGTCAGCCCACTCTCAGCCTGCAGTCTCTTACCTCCTCAGCCTGCATTCACTCAGCCTGCACTTACCCCCCTCAGCCCACACTCATTAGCCACATTCACCGCCTCAGTCCACACTCACTTACCCCTCAGCATGCACCACCTCCTCTCAGCCCGCACTCACCTCCCTCAGCCTGCACTCACCCCCTCAACTTACACTCACTCTGACTCACCCCCCTCAGCCCACTTATTCAACCCTCAGCCCACACTCAGCCTGCACTCTCTTACCCTCCCTCACCTGCAGTCACTCACCCTCCTCAGCTGCAGTCACTCACCACCTCAGCCTGCATCACTCACCACCCTCAGCCGCAGTCACTCACCCCCACCCCCACTCACCCCCCTTAGTCCACACTCACTCGGCCTGCACTCACCCCCCTCAGCACACACTCAGCTCGCATTCAACCCCTTTCAGCCCACACTCATCCCCCTCAGCCCACACTCACTCCTCCAGCTCGCACTCACCCCTTTTCAGCTCATATTTACTCACCCCTGTCAGCCCGCACTCTCCCCCCCTCAGCCCACACTCACTTATCCCCCTCAGCCCACACTCACCCCCAGGTTGCACTCACCCCACCTCAGCTTGCACTTACCCACCCCCCCTCGGCCTGCACTCCCCCCGAAATCCTGCAATCACTTACCCTGCACTCACCCCCGTCAGCCCACACTCACCCTCAGCCCGCACTCACCCCATTCAGCCTGCACTCGCTCACCCTCCCTGCCCATACTCGCTCTTCCCCCTTCTGCTCACTCTAGCTCACCCCCCTCTGCCCGCACTTGCTCACCCCCTTTGCCCACATTCACTCATCCCCCCTCTGTCCTCACTCACTCCACCTCTGCCCGCACTTGATCCCGAACGTGATCAACCTGCTCACAACTCGGCCCGCAGCCACTGCTTGCAATGAAGAACTGTGCCAGAGACTAACCAAACAGAGAGGGACCCAAGAGCTTGCATAGGTGTGGGGGCAGAGAGTGTGCATGGGGGGGAACCTGAGAGCATGCACGGGGCAGAAAGGGACCATGGAGGGCAGAGAGGAACTACGGGGAGGGGGGGAGCACAAAGGGACCAGAGTGAGGGGCAGCGAGTGAGCACGTGGGGAGTGGAGAGCGACCACAAGGGGTAGGCCCAAGATTGTGCACAAGATGGGGCAGAAAAGCAACACAGTGGGAGTGCAGAGTGAGGGGGAAAAACACAGCGGACAGGTGAGAGATAGCACAGGGAGGAAAGACAGCCGCTGCCCCCAGCACCACAAAGCCCGCCCCCATCGTGATGTCACCACTCACCAGATCCTATAGCATTGGGCCCACATCTAGTATATATATGTATATATATATATATATATACACACTAACACAAACAATAGAGACTGCTTTGGGTTACACAATAGCTGTATACAGTGGCGTAACTAGAGTCTGATGGGCCCCGGTGCAAAATATTGACCTGGGCGCCGACCCCTCGCACGTGCGCACACACACACACACACGTTGGTCAGATGTATGGGCCCCATGTAAGATTCTAAATCCTATAATTCACCCCTCTCCCCCTTCATTATGTATTAATGTCCCTCATCCTGCTATATATGGTCCTCCTTTTGGAATATGCCCTTATCCTGGTATATATGGTCCCTCATTATAGTATAATGCAACCTCCTATGCCTCCATTAAGTATAATGCAGCCTCTTAGCCCTCCATATATTATAATGCAGCCTAAAAGCCTTCCATATATCATAATAGAGCCTCATAGCCCTCCATACAGTATAATGCAGCCTCATATCCCTCCATACAGAATATTGCAGCCTCATAGCCCTCCATATAGTGTAATACAGCCTCATAGCCCTCCATACAGTATAATGCAGCCCCATAGCCCTCCATATATTATAATGCAGACAAATAGCACTCCATATAGCATAATACAGCCTCATAGCCTTCCATATAGTATAATGCAGCCTAATAGCCCTCGATATGGTATAATACAGCCTAATAGCCCTCCATATAGCATAATACAGCCTCATAGCCCTCCTCCATACAGTATAATTATTATTATTTATTTATAGAGCACCATTGATTCCATGGTGCTGTACATGAGAAAGGGATACATACAAACAAGTTAAAAGTACAACGAACAAACAAAAAGTGACAGACCGATACAGAAGAGAGAGGACCCTGCCCTTAAGGGCTTACATTCTACAGGGCAATAGGGAGGGAGACAGAAGGTTGGGTGATGGTGGAGCGCTGGGTTCAGTGTGGTGGAGTGACAGGTCCAGTGGTGGTGGAGCTCTTGGTTCAGTGATGTGAAGTGCCGTCAGTGTGTGGAGTCCGGTCAGTGGTAGTGGAGCACTGTGTACAGTGGTAGTGGAGTGCCGGGTCTAGTGGTGGTTGGGTGCACCGTGGTCATTGCAGGCTGTAGGCTGTTCTGAAGAGATGGGTTTTTAGGTTCCACTTGAAGGTTCTAAGTGTAGGGGACAGTCCGATGTGTTGGGGTGCAGCGTTCCAGAGGATAAGGGATGCTTGGGCGAAGTCTAGCAGGTGGTTAGATGAGGAACGTACAAGTGTGGAGTAAAGAAGTAGGTCTTGGGAGAATCGAAGATTGCGAATTGGATGATATCAGGAGACTAATTCAGAGATATATGGGGGAGATCGATTGTAGATGGCTTTGTAAATCAATGTTAGTAGTTTGAATTGGATACGCTGGGGAATTGGAAGCCAGTGAAGAGATTTGCAGGGGGGGAAAATGGAAGAGTAGTGAAGAGAGAGGTGGATTATTCTGGCAGCAGAGATGAGGACAGACTGGAGAGGTGCCAGAGTGTTAGCAGGGAGGCCACAGAGGAGGATGTTGATGTAGTCGAGGCGGGAGACAATGAGGGCATGCACTAGTAGTTTAGTAGATTGAGGTTGAGGAAAGGACGAATTCTGGAAATATTTTTGAGTTGGAGGTGGCGAGAGCTTGAATGTGTGGTTTGAAGGACAAGGCAGAGTTAAGGGTTACTCCGAGGCAGCAGATTTCAGGTACAGGGCAATTTCATTTATTCTGATAGAGAGATCAAGTAAGGAACGTGCGCAAGAAGGGGGAAAGATGATGAGTATGGTTTTGTCTACATTTAGTTTTAGGAAGCGAGAGGAGAAGAAGGAGGATATGGCTGATAGACACTCTAGGATCCTGGACAGCAGAGAGGTGACGTCTGGGCTCAGAGAGATAGGCGCCTTTCACATCTAATGCAGGCTGCGTTTTGCTTCATTTGCGTTTCTATGCGTTTTTACCGCTAAAAACGAATCAAAACACATGCATTTTTGCCCCCATTGATTTTAATGGAAACGCATGTAAAAACGCATGCAAAAACGCAAAACACATGCGTTTTTGCAAACGCTGACCAAATCATCGCAAACAACGTTTTGGTCTGCTTTTGCAAACATGGATGAGTTTTGTGTTTATGAAAACGCACATGCATTTTTGCATGCGTTTCCATTAAAATCAATGGGGGCGAAAACGCATGTGTTTTGATGCGTTTATAGCGGTAAAAACGCATAGAAACGCAAATGAAGCAAAACGCAGCCCTGAATTAGATGTGAAAGGGCCATAGATCTGAGTGTCGTCCGCATACACGTGGTAATGGAAACCATGGGACTTTATGAGTTGTCCTAGGCCAAGGGAATAAAAGGAACAAAGAAGGGGTCCCAGCAGGGGTGAACCTAGCCTCTCTGCTGCCTGAGGCGAACTTTAAAACGGCGGCCTCCAAACACTAAGGACGTCAGCACCATCACACACACATGCAAGAATCACATAGAAGTATCCAGAATAAGGATCATTAATGGCAATGGCAGCTTGGCACAAGCTGCAGTCACACAAAGGTGGCTGCTGCCTTATAGCACAGGAGGCAGCACTGATTGCCACCTATTATCTATGGCACACACCTACAAAACTCTGGGCAGCTCCAATGTGATCACTGCCGGGCACGGACTAATCAGACATGTCACCATGCGGCACCGTCCACACATACAATGACCTGCAGTCTGAGCATCAACAAGCCGCCACTGCACTAAGCTGGGAAAATGGCGCGTCTTCCCCAACAGACCACGCCTCCCCCCCTGAAACGCTTAGCTAATCACAAGCGCCGCACACGGGGCTGTCCGAAGCTAATACCTTGTTTCCTTGAAAATAAGGTACAGTCTTATATTAATTTTTGCCCCCAAAGAAGTGTGATGTCTTATTTTCAGGGGACGTCTTATCTCCATGAAGAATTCACATTTATTGATGAACAAAAAAAATGAACATTTATTACATACTATACAGTAATTGTCATCCCAGCCCAGCATAACCAAACTGTGTCATCCATCATCCATCTGCAGCCCCCATCATCCCCAATGCCCCCCTGCAGCCTCCATCATCCATCTGCAGGCCCCATCATCCCCCAATATCCCCCTGCAGCCTCCATCATCCATCTGCAGCCCCCATCATCCCCCAATATCCCCCTGCAGCCTCCATCATCATCCAATGTCCCCCTGCAGCCCACATCATCCATCTGCAGCACCCATCATCCTCAATGTCCCCCTGCAGCCTCCATCATCCATCTGCAGCCTCCATCATCCCAATATCCCCCTGCAGTCTCCATCATCCATCTGCAGCCTACATCATCCCCCAATGTCCCCCTGCAACCTCCATCATCACCCAATGTCCCCCTGCAGCCCACATCATCCATCTGCAGCCCCCATCATCCTCAATATGCCCCTGCAGCCTCCATCATCCATCTGCAGCCCCCATCATCCCCAATATCCCCCTGCAGCTTCCATCATCCATCTGCAGCCCCCATCATCCCTCTGCAGCCTCCATCATCCATCTGCAGTCCCCATCATCCCACAATGTCCCCCTGCAGCCTCCATCATCCATCTGAAGCCCCCATCATCCCGCAATGTCCCCCTGCAGCCTTCATCATCCCTCTGCAGCCTCCATCATCCATCTGCAGCCCCCATCATCCCCCAATGTCCCTCTGCAGCCTCCATCAACCATCTGCATCCCCTGCAGCCTCCATCATCCATCTGCAGCCCCCATCATCCCCCTGCAGCCTCCATCATCCCCGAATGTCCCCCTGCAGCCTTCATCATCGTTCTGCAGCCCTTATTATCTCCCAATAGCCCCATCATCCTTCTGCAGCCTCCATCATCCCCCAATGTCCCCCTGTAGCCTCCATCATCCCCCAATGTCCCCCTGCAGCCTCCATCATCCATCTGCAGCTCCCATCATCCTCTGCAGCCTCCATAATCCATCTGCAGGCCCCATCATCCCCCTGCAGCCTCCATCATACCCCAATATCCACCTGCAGCTCCCATCATCCTTCTGCAGGCTTCATCATCTCCCAATAGCTCCATAATCCTTCTGAAGCCTCCATCATTCCCCATTGTCCCCCTGCAGCCTCCATCATCCCCCAATGTCCCCCTGCAGCCTCCATCATCCCCCAATGTCCCCTGCAGCCTCCATCATCCCTCAATGTCCCCCTGCAGCCTTCATCATCCATCTCCAGCACCCAACATCCCCCAATGTGGGAGCAGGAAGGAGGACAAGTGCCGACCAACTGGCGGGAGAATTGATCTTTCATTGCCCCCATAAAGTATGATGCCACCAAAAGTGTCACCCAAACACTGTGATCCCCCCACAGTGAATTCCTCCACAGGACCCTCCATACGTACAATACGGTAATCCCCAAATACTCTGGCACAGTATGATCCCCAACTGTGACCCCCTCACAGCCCTCCATATAGTATAATGGTCCCTAAACCTCTTCACACTGTATAATAGACCCTACCACAGCCCTCAAATAGCCCCCCATAAAGTATAAAGGCTCCATCATAGCCCTGCAAGTATTATCCTGCCCCCACAGAGCCCTCCATATTTTGTAATGACCTCCATATAGTATAATTGGCTCCATATATTATAATACACGCACCCCCATAGCCCTCCATATAATATAATGCACCCCATAGATAATGCACCCCATAATTTTCCATATATTATAATGCACCCCCATAGTCCTCCATATATTACAATGCACCCCATAAACCTACAAATATTATAAAGCACCTCCATAGCCCTCCATATAATATAATGCACCATGCATAGTCCTCCATATAGTATAATGCACCCCATAGCCTTCCATATACCATACAGCACCCCCATTAACAATATAGCATGCCATATATAATACCGCCCATATACAGCACAGGAGCCCCATATACAGCATCCCCATAAATAGCACAGTACCCTCATATACAGCACCCCAATATACAGCACAACTGCCCCATAAACAGAACACCACCCCCATAAACTGCACAGTACTTCCATATACAGCACAGAAGCCCAATATACAGAACAGCACCCCCATAAACAGCACAGTACCCCCATAAACAGCACCACCATATATGGCACAGCACCCCCATATACAGCACAGCACCCCCATATACAGCTCAGCACCCCCATATACAGCACAGCACCCCCATATACAGCACCCCAGCCCCATGTACAGCAGCCCGACATACAGCAGAGCACCCCAATATACAGCAGAGACACCCATATACAGCAGAGCACTCCATATACAGCACCCCTGCCCATATACAGCACCCCCATATACAGCAGAGCTCCCCATATACAGCAGAGCTCCCCCATATACAGCAGAGGTCCCCCATATACAGCAGAGCCCCCCCATATACAGCACCCCTGCCCCATATACAGCACCCTCACATACAGCAGAGCCCCCCATATACAGCACCCCTGCCCCATATACAGCACCCCCACGTACATCAGAGCCCCCCATATACAGCACCCCTGCCCCATATACAGCACCCCCACATACAGCAGAGCCCCCCATATACAGCAGAGACCCCCATATACAGAGCTCCCCCATATACAGCAGAGCCCCCATATACAGCAGAGCTCCCCCATATACAGCACCCCATATACAGTACCCCACCACCATATACAGCAGCGCCCCCCATATACATTACCCAAGCCCCATATACAGCACCCCACATACAGCAGAGCCCCCCATATACAGCACCTGGAGTCCCGATGAACACAGGGTCACTTGATGCAGAGGTAGAATGACTGCTGGTTTGACCAATCATCACACTCCCTGGCTGAGGAGGCAGAGCCAATTGCTGCTGTATTGAATGTAAAAGCAGCCAGGAGCCTCCTCCCTCCCCAGTCCCGACCACAGCTGCTCCACACAGTCACTGACAACACACACAGGATTGCAGGAGCACGGCAGCATGTAATCTGACCGCTCTGCCGCCCTCTGTCTGCAGGGACTCATCGCCGCCTGAGCACAGGGCTCATATTGGCTCATTGATGATGCGGCTCTGGGTCCCAGGAGAGAGCTTTGTGGGACTCCAACAGAAAAGGAATGGGCTGAGGAAGTAGTGTGGGAGTGGGAGACGCTAAGTGTGCGGTTGGAAAGGTAGGAAGAGATCCAGGAGAGGGCAAGGTCAGTAATACCAATAGAAGGCTATGTTCACATGCAGCATATTTCCCACGCTTTTTTACGCCGTGCTTTTGCCCAAAATAGCATCTGCATCTGCGTTTCCCGGCAAAGAGAATGGACGTTCACTTTTGCCGTTCAGACGTTGCGTAATTTAGCGCCACGCTTTTGGGGCCAAAAGCAGGCGCGTAAAGAGAATGGACATGTTAATTCTTTGCACTTAATAGCGCGCGATTCCTCCCATAAATAAATCCTCTTTATGTACAGTACAGACCAAAAGTTTAGACACACCTTCTCATTCAAAGAGTTTTCTTTATTTTCATGACTATGAAAATTGTAGATTCACACTGAAGGCATCAAAACTATAAATTTACACATGTGGAATTATATACCGTATATACTCGTGTATAAGCCGAGTTTTTCAGCCCAAAATTTGGGCTGAAAAGTCTCCCCTCGGCTTATACATGGGTCAATACGGTAGTCGGGGCCGCTCATTATATATGCACTGCTTCCCCCTGTCAATCAGCGGCAGGGGGAAGCAGTGCATATATGCCCCCAAATGCTGGCACTCTCCCCCCTTGTAAGGGCCCCCCCCCCCACTGCGTATCTTACCATCCCGGTCTTCTGCACAGCGCCGCTCCTCGGTGCTCCGTTCTTCATGCTCCCGTCCTGCTACATCCGGGATCTCCGGCCGTCGCAGGCATATGATGTCATCGCGCGACGGCCGGGGATCCCGGATGCAGCGAGGACGGAGCCTGGAGAACGGAGCACCGAGGAGCGGCGCTGAGCAGAAGACCGGGATGGTAAGATAAGCAGCAGGGGGGGACCCTTACAAGGGGGGCGAGTGCCAGAATTTGGGGGCTGCTATATACCCCCTGGGGGATGCTGTATACTACCACTGGGGCTGTATATACCACTGGGGCTGTATATACCTCTGGGGCTGCTGTATACTACCACTGGGGCTGTATATACCACTGGGGCTGCTGTATACTACCACTGGGGCTGTATATACCTCTGGGGCTGCTGTATACTACCACTGGGGCTGTATATACCTCTGGGGCTGCTGTATACTACCACTGGGGCTGTATATACCACTGGGGCTGTATATACCTCTGGGGCTGCTGTATACTACCACTGGGGCTGTATATACCACTGGGGCTGCTGTATACTACCACTGGGGCTGTATATACCACTGGGCCTGCTGTATACTACCACTGGGGCTGTATATACCACTGGGGCTGCTGTATACTACCCCTGGGGCTGTATATACCTCTGGGGCTGCTGTATACTACCACTGGGGCTGTATATACCACTGGGGCTGCTGTATACTACCACTGGGGCTGCTGTATACACCTCGGGGCTGCTGTATACTACCACTGGGTCTGCTGTATATACCTCTGGGGCTGCTGTATACTAACTACTGGGGCTGCTGCTGTATATACCACTGGGGTTGCTGCTGTATACTACCACTGGGGCTGCTGTATATATCTCCGGCCGTCGCAGGCATATGATGTCATCGCGCGATGGCCGGGGATCCCGGATGCAGCGAGGACGGAGCATGGAGAACGGAGCACCGAGGAGCGGTGCTGAGCAGAAGACCGGGATGGTAAGATAAGCAGCAGGGGGGACCCTTACAAGGGGGGTGAGTGCCAGAATTTGGGGGCTGCTATATACCCCCTGGGGGATGCTGTATACTACCACTGGGGCTGTATATACCACTGGGGCTGTATATACCTCTGGGGCTGCTGTATACTACCACTGGGGCTGTATATACCACTGGGGCTGCTGTATACTACCACTGGGGCTGTATATACCTCTGGGGCTGCTGTATACTACCACTGGGGCTGTATATACCTCTGGGGCTGCTGTATACTACCACTGGGGCTGTATATTCCTCTGGGGCTGCTGTATACTACCACTGGGGCTGTATATACCACTGGGGCTGCTGTATACTACCACTGGGGCTGTATATACCACTGGGGCTGCTGTATACTACCACTGGGGCTGTATATACCACTGGGGCTGCTGTATACTACCACTGGGGCTGTATATACCTCTGGGGCTGCTGTATACTACCACTGGGGCTGTATATACCACTGGGGCTGCTGTATACTACCACTGGGGCTGCTGTATACACCTCGGGGCTGCTGTATACTACCACTGGGTCTGCTGTATATACCTCTGGGGCTGCTGTATACTAACTACTGGGGCTGCTGCTGTGTATACCACTGGGGTTGCTGCTGTATACTACCACTGGGGCTGCTGTATATACCTCTGGGGCTGCTGTATACCACACTGCTGGGAGCTGTATACCTGTGCTGGGGTCCACCCTCGGCTTATACACGAGTCAATAGGTTTTCCCAGGTTTTGGGGGCAAAAGTAGGGGGGTCGGCTTATACACGGGTCGGCTTATACACGAGTATATACGGTACTTAACAAAAAAGTGTGAAACAACTGAAAATATGTCTTATATTCAAGGTTCTTCAAAGTAGCCACCTTTTGCTTTGATTACTACTTTGCACACTCTTGGCATTCTCTTGATGAGCTTCAAGAGGTAGTCACCGGAAATGGTTTTTACTTCACAGGTGTGCCCTGTCAGGTTTAATAAGTGGGATTTCTTGCCTTATAAATGGGGTTGGGACCATCAGTTGTGTTGTGCAGAAGTCTGGTCACAGCTGATAGTCCTACTGAGTAGACTGGTAGAATTTGTATTATGGCAAGAAAAAAGCAGCTAAGTAAAGAAAAATGACTGGCCATCATTACTTTAAGAAATGAAGGTCAGTCAGTCCGAAAAATTAGGAAAACTTTGAAAGTGTCGCCAAGTGCAGTTGCAAAAACCATCAAGCGCTACAAAGAAACTGGCTCACATGAGGACCGCCCCAGGAAAGGAAGACCAAGAGTCACCTTGCTGCAAAGGATAACTTCATCCGAGTCACCAGCCTCAGAAATCGAAGGTTAACAGCAGCTCAGATTAGAGACCAGGTCAATGCCACACAGAGCTCAAGCAGCAGACACATCTCTACAACAACTGTTAAGAGGAGACTTTGTGCAGCAGGCCTTCATGGTAAAATAGCTGCTAGGAAACCACTGCTAAGGACAGGCAACAAGCAGAAGAGACTTGTTTGGGCTATAGAACACAAGGAATGGACATTAGACCAGTGGTAATCTGTGATTTGGTCTGATAAGTCCAAACTTGAGATCTTTGGTTCCCACCACCGTGTCTTTGTGCGACGCAGAAAAGGTTAACGGATGGACTCTACATGCCTGGTTCCCACCGTGAAGCATGGGGGAGGTGTGATGGTGTGGGGATGCTTAGCTGGTGACACTGTTGGGGATTTATTCAAAATTGAAGGCATACTAAACCAGCATGGCTACCACAGCATCTTGCAGAGGCATGCTATTCCATCCAGTTTGCGTTTACTTGGACCATCATTTATTTTTCAACAGGACAATGACCCCAAACACACCTCCAGGCTGTGTAAGGGCTATTTGACCAAGAAGGCGAGTGATTGGGTGCTACGCCAGATGACCTGGCCTCCAGTCACCAGACCTGAACCCAATCGAGATGGTTTGGGGTGAGCAGGACCGCAGAGTGAAGGCAAAAGGACGATGTCATAGTATACTCCAAGACCTATGAAGATCACCTGCAACACCTGAGTGAAGTGTTTGAATCGTTGTCCAAGTATGGTATGAAGTTGAAACCGTCAAAGTGTCACTTGTTAAAACCCAAAGTCCAGTACCTAGCACATGTGATCAGTGCAGAAGGCGTAGCACCCGACCCGGACAAGGTTACAGTCATCCAGAGCTGGCCAGCGCCAACCACTTTCAGAGAGGTACGGCAATTCTTGGGACTGGTCGGGTACTACAGGAGGTTTATCAAGGGCTACACGGAGATGGCAGCGCCCATGCAAGATCTCCTGGTGAGTCAATCCAAGAAAGGCAAGATCAGAGGCCCTCCATTCCGGTGGGGACCAGAACAGGAACAGTCTTTCCAGAAGCTGAAAGATGCCTTAACTGGAGAAGAGATCCTGACCTACCCTGATTACAACCTGCCGTTCCTACTATACACTGATGCAAGTAATGAAGGTTTAGGAGCTGTCTTGGCACAGAAACAGCAAGGCAAAGAGAAAGTGATGGCCTATGCCAGCAGAAAGCTCCGTCCAACAGAGAGGAACCCGGAGAATTACAGCTCTTTTAATTTGGAGTTCCTAGCCTTAGTCTGGGCGATCACAGAACGTTTCAAGCACTACCTGGCATCCTCCAAGTTCACAGCTTTTACTGACAACATCCCTCTAACCCATTTAGAGACTGCAAAGCTGGGGGCCATGGAGCAGCGTTGGATGGCAAGATTGTCAAATTACGACTTCACTGTCAAGTACCGGGCAGGACACAAGAATGGCAACGCTGATACCCTATCCAGAATGCCTAATCTACCAGATGAAGGAGAAGACGTAGATGAACTGGAAGAATTGCCAGCTTTCCACCGTCCAAGTACAGCCTCATGTCATCAGGCAAGTCAAAGGCGTGAAGAGAGAACAGTGAACCCGTTATCCCACCATAACTGGAAAGAGGCCCAAGACAGTGACCCGGATGTTAGTTTAATCAAAGAGCTAATAACCAAAGAGCACTCCTGTCTGAGTCCCGATGCTTCACCAGATGCCAGACGCCTATGGAAAGAAAAAGGGAAACTCTTCGTCTACCAAGGGAAGCTATGCAGACGTCACCTTAACCCCTGAACCCATGAACATATCTGGAAAATAGTTGTACCAAAGAGAGATATCCAGATGATACTGGAAGCTTATCACAATGATGCAGGACACTTTGGTTGGAAGAAACTGGAGATGCTGTTAAAAGACCGTTTCTACTGGGTCGGCATGATTGGTTCCATTGAAAGATGGTGTAAGAACTGTGGACCGTGTCACCTTAGAAGGAAAGACCAGCAAAGTCAAAAGGCTCCACTTCAGCCAATCATTACCAAGAAACCTCTTGAAATCGTGGCTTTAGATCATGTGAAGTTAACACCTAGCAGAACAGTGTACACCTACGCTCTTACAATGGTTGATCACTACTCAAGGTTCCTAGTAGTCATACCAGTTAAAGATTTAACTGCAGAAGTCGCAGCCAAGACCTTCCAGAGTTACTTTTGTCGACCACACGGGTATCCAGATCAAGTATTAACTGATCAGGGTCCAGCATTTGAGTCAGAAGTGTTCCACGTGTTCTTAGGATTATATGGGTGTAAAAAGATAAGAACCACACTGTATCATCCACAAACAAATGGTCTATGCGAGAAGATGAACAACATCGTCATCGATATGTTGAAGACTTTACCACTTGACGAGAGAAATCAGTGGCCAGACAAGCTACCTGACTTAGTTGATATCTACAATCATATCCCAGTCAGTTCTACTAGCTACGCTCCAGCCTATTTAATGCGAGCAAGACCAGGAAAACTCCCAATTGACTTGGAAATGGGAACAGTAGAACCAACCCAAGATTCTTCAGACGAAGATTGGAACTATCACTGCCAAGAACAGTACAACAAAGTACAGGAAAGTGTTGAGAAGAACTTAGACCAAAGTAGAAGTAAGACAACAATATAGGGTAACATCTTGGACTCACTTGATCAGCAACTCAATGCATACATTAACAATCTGAGTACAGAGTTCTATAGCTAGATAGCTCAGTGTATAAATCACAAAGACCCACCAATTGCAAGTGCACACGTTTATTTTGACATCGGTGAACCAGTATAAAACACTGAGAAAGTATTTTAAAACCAATAGCAGGTAACAGAAGGGATGAACAGGTCACAGACCCCCATAACAAGGATGCAGTTTATAGGCAGACATCACATGATGGTATACAAAGTGGTACAATAAAGTGATAGGGAAGCAATCTGGTATTTTTATTGTATTTAATGATGTATTTATATTGTACCACTTTGTATACCATCATGTGATGTCTGCCTATAAACTGCATCCTTGTTATGGGGGTCTGTGACCTGTTCATCCCTTCTGTTACCTGCTATTGGTTTTAAAATACTTTCTAAGTGTTTTATACTGGTTCACTGATGTCAAAATAAACGTGTGCACTTGCAATTGGTGGGTCTTTGTGATTTATACACTGAGCTATCTAGCTATAGAACTCTGTACTCAGGTTGTCAAAGTAGAAGTAAGCAAGAGCATAACTTTAACAAGCACGCCTCAGCAGAACCCTTAATACCAGGTGAACTAGTCCTCAAAAGAAAAAGAAGAACAAATAAACTAGATGACCATTGGGAATCAGAACCCTATACAGTTATGCAATCCAATTTTGATAATTCAAAGACTTGCGTAATTAGCAGAGATGAAGGAAGAACAACCTCAACAGTATCAAGAGACCATTTAAAGAGATGCCATGATCAATTGAAACCACAACAAATAACTCATCCCTCATCAGCAGTTGAAGAGCCAAAAGAAAAAGTAATCCACACTGAGATTGGAGATCTGGCCTCAATACAATGGAGCAGTTATAATACCAGTCATTTCATTCTATCAACCTGCGGGAAAACAAGTCCCAATTCAACCTGTAGAATAACCAGAACCAATACCAGAACTAATAAGACCAGAAGAACCCGTTCAAATGTAAGAAGTGCAGCCTGTTGTACCGGTACCAGAGATTCCTGCAATCGGTGAACCTGTCAGTTCATTAGAAAGACTTCATGCATACTACGGTATTCCAGAATCACGTAGGTCTAATAGACAAAGAGAAAGTGCACGCACAACAACAGAAGTAGACACTAATGACACGCCAATACTGCGCAGATCAACCCGTAGTACCTTTGGTCAGTTACCACTCAGATTCAGAGAATAGACTGTAAAGTTTAAAAAATGAATAGATGTAAATAGTGACTTTAGTCCGCAAATGTGAATAGTAGTGCATAGAAGGGTGGAGGAACTGGGCACAGCCCCAAGCATATCAAGTTGGGAATAGAGAGTGCCAGGGGTAGAGATAGAAGGTAAGACCCGGCCTCCTAAGCAGAGACACCCATAGGGAATATGTGTAAAGTACAAAGTGTGTTAACCCTTAAATGTGTTCAAAGCCATCAGAGACTTTACTGCTGGACTTTACCTTTTTCCCGTTTGTTTGAACCCGGACTACGGTCACAGGACTAGTGTGACTAAAACTGCTTTTTCCTCCTTCCCCAGCCTGCGGCAGATGGACTAGTGCCGTAAAGACTTCTTTTTCAGTGATTTTTGTAAATTTTGAATTTAAGACTCTGTAAATACCCGTTATTAAATGTATAAATGTGTGAAGCTGTAACAAAAACTTTTGCTCAGTCCGGGAGAACTGAGGTTAACTAGGGGGGGATGTGGCACCCTATGCCAGGTCATCACAGACTCCCTTGGGACATGGAGGGATTTCTCACAGCGAGTAACCCACTTCCACACAACACCTTTCACCCCAGGCCTGTAGGGGGAGCTCCACTGGTTGCCTTAAGCCAGTTCCCTCTATAAATACGGGTTCTGGAAGGAAAACACCAGAGTGTGCAGTCACTACAGAACTGTGAAGAGCTGAGTGAGCTGAGCTGGTACTGGAGCCATGCTAGGCCCATACCAGCATCCATCTGAGACAGTGGTAGACCCGCAGAGTAGGGGTCGCAGGCAGAGGAGAGAAGCGTTTTAACAAGAAGGGGGCAGAAGAGTCATACCGACTCACCCCAGCAGAGTTCCGGTCACTGAGTCCGAGCTGCAGGGACAGAGAGAATAGGCCCTGCAGAGAAACCAGCACTACAAGGAGGTTTAGCTTCCAGGACACCCGAAGCACCACCAAATGAGAGCCCGGAGTCAAGGCCATGACAGGAATCCCATGGAAGTGCCCTCAGTGCAGCAAACTCGGGTGTGGAGAGTTGCACAGATAGAGAAGTAACGGTCTGGTTGGGTTCCAAGCCTGCCAGACTCTGACGGAATAACTGAAACAAGGAGGCCTACAACCCTACTCGCTGTGGAGATCCTAAAGTGTTTCCCTCACCTCCGGACGAGTGTACCAGTACAAAACACCAGTAAAGGTACCAAAAGACTCTTATGTGTGCGTGTCCTTCTTTCCATATGCACCACACTGACCGCGCTACCCTACTATCCTCACTGCAACTTACAACCCCGTGGAGCTCCTCTCGTCCTGTAGGGAGTGGTTCCACCTTGCTGCCGCCCATCACCCCGGAGGCCCAAGCAGCGCCGGTGTCATCACCGGAACCCTACAGGTGGCATCACGACAGACATTCTATTATTTTCTTGCCACTCCATCCCTTTTTTTATCTGCATCCCCCGGGCCCACAGCCTCAGGCACCGCTACCCCTGACTTCCCCAAGAGACCGCGCCTGAGTGAAACGAGTACCCCCAGGGCCTGGGCTGGACATCAGCTGACATGAGCAAATCTGAAAACACACCGCCACTGGCCACAGCGTGTGTAGGGACCAGTGACCCTGCAGAAATAGCTCCCGCTGACAAGGAAGACGGGCCATAACAACTAAAGGGAGGGTAGGAAGTGAATTATTACCCATATGACTGAGCATTTATATTATTGTCTGATACATCTAATCAATAATGGGCTTATGAACACTGTATAATATATAGGGAGAAATTGGTGCCATAACAAGAAGCCTGACTGTATAGAACCACACTACAAATAGAAGGTTAAAGGAGAATGTGAGTAAATCTAACATATGCAAGCCAAGTTAAAAATAAAACTTTTGGTTGATTTATCTCTCTATGTAATCATAGTAAAAAATACCAGAAGGGTGAGGAAAGACCGCACTAGGATATGATAGTGCATCAAGAGAAGCTCTGATTACCACAATGAGAAGTGAAACCATATCAAAAGACAGAGAGACGATAATGTCGAGCCCCAGGCTCCGGGGTACTTGGGTATCAGGCGGCAGAGGGTTAACTTTGTCACGGGGAATGGCGTCCGCGCCTGATCCCGTGTCCTCGATGACACTTCAAAAGGGGAATATTTACAGGGGACTATTTACAGTTTGTTAGTTGTCGTGACGCCACCTGCAGTTTCTGGTGACTAGCACCAGTGCCGTCACAGTCCGCCGGAGGTCGGTGGTATTGCGGCTGAGATGGGATAGTCCTCCGCAGGCAGGACTGGGACCTCTGGGGCAGCGTAGTGAGGAGAAACAGGTTGTAGTGGAGCTGAGAATGTATAGGGAGAGTTGGAACAGTCTATGGAGGATACTTGGAGTGGAAAGGAAGGATACACACATGCAGGAAAGTCTCTTTTACCTTTTACTGATGTTAAGCAGGTAAAACGATCCAGGGTACTGACGGGTGGACAGGTTGCACAGTGGGTCCCCACAGCAAGTGGATATAAGGCCTCCTCTGCTCTGTGAATTTGTCTGAAGCACAGCCTGCTTACAGCCTGACTTGCCTCCTCTCTCTTCCTGACTGTAGTGTTTTTCTCTCTTTCAGTACGGTCTCCGGGATACCTTCTCCTGATTACTGCGGCTATGCTCTGCTGTGTCTGGCTCCCTGTCTTGACCCACAGGGGATACCGGGTAGCTGAAGCTTCCAAAGTGCAACAGGGTTTTCTGTGGCCCTATAGTGTCCCACAGGTGCGGATCCCCAATCTCCGGTGTTTCTCCTGGGACGAACTCAGTCTCAAGTTTCTCGCTCCCATCTGCTGTCCTGAGCTCCTCGCTTTCAGTCCCACTTAGGCTTGCGGGATGTAGAAGGGCCACTCCGGGTCACTGGTTCAGGCCTAACCGCGGCACTGACCACCAGGACGTCTTCGCAGCTCTCCTAGCGCCTGCACACTCTGACTAACTCCTCCCCCAGCAGCAGTATTTATAGGGGATCTTGCCCAAGGGCAGCAAGTGGAGCCTGTTGTGGAAACCCAGCTGCGCATTTGAAGAAGTCTGTGGTTACCTGCGTGAGCAGGGCGCCACAATAAGGTAGCATGAAGAAGGGTTCTAGAATACTGATTGCAAAGAAAGCTAATTACTCAAAGTGTTTTTTTGCAATTATAGAAATGCTGATGATGAATCATAACCACATAGAAAGCAACAGCACAACAAACATCTGAAAGGTAATAAGTAGTGATGAGCGAGTATGCTCTGCGCTGCTCGGTACTCGCACGAGTATCACTGTACTCGGGCTACTCGGCGAGCACCGAGTAATCTCGCGATACTCGTGCTGTGCTCGTGGTCGTCATCTCTGCATGTTGGCGCTCTTTTGAGAGCCAGCCCACATGCAGGGATTGGCTGGCAGACCACTGCAATGCCACAGCCCTGTTAGTTGTGGCATTGCAGTGATTGGCCGGCCTGCACAGCGTGACCGAGCCTTTATAAGACCCGGCCGCGCTGTGCTCTGCACACAGGCATCCAGACAGTGAGTGTAGGGAGAGTGTCTGCTGCTGCTTAGGGACAGATTTGCGGCCCTCATAGGTAGATCCGGAGCAGGGCTGCAAACTGCTGCTGCTGACCACAACAGTCCTTCTCAGGACTAATCTAGGAGGATATAGGCAGGGTGATCCAGATCGGAATCCAAGCTTTTCTGTGACCATAACAGTCACCAGACTGTTGTACTTACTACCTTAATACAGGTTAGGGACTAAAATCCTACTCTCCTGTGACCATTACAGTCACCAGACTGGTGTACTTACTACCTTAATAGAGGTTAGGGACAAAAATCCTACTCTCCTGTGGCCATTACAGTCACCAGACTGGTGTACTTACTACCTTAATACAGGTTAGGGACAAAAATCCTACTCTCCTGTGGCCATTACAGTCACCAGACTGGTGTACTTACTACCTTAATACAGGTTAGGGACTAAAATCCTAATCTCCTGTGATCTGAACTGTCACCAGACTGGTGTACTTACTACCTTAATACAGGTTAGGGACTAAAATCCTAATCTCCTGTGATCTGAACTGTCACCAGACTGGTGTCGCTGTATACAAGCAAAATGCGCAAGGGCGTTGGCAAGGAAGAAGGAAGTGAACGTGATGGTGGTGCAGGCAGAGGCCGAGGTCGTGTGCAAGCACTAATTTCGTAACAAGAAAGGGGCACATCTAATCGCTCACACGTCCTGTCCCAAATTCTTGGGGTCCGCTAAAGTACACTGCTCTTGAACCAACACCAGTGTCAACAGGTTGTTACTTGGATAGCGGATAATGCTTCAAGTCAGATGGGCACCTCCACAAACACCCTGTCTTCAACACGGTCAAGTGTCAGTAGCCGTGATACTGCACCGCACATTTCCCAACCTGATCCTCCTTCCTACCACCAGGCCGAGTACACGTCCACGGACATTACTGATCCCACACTTGGACACTTGGAAGTCCAGACGTGTGTACCCATGGGTGAGTGGAGGTACATGGCAAATTCCCATAAGAAAATTTTAATTCAGTTGTCATTTGTTGGTGGTGTGGTGAAGTCTGGCCCAATCCAACCCTTGTTTATCTTGATCAGAGTCAGCCTGTCAGCATTTTCAGTTGACAGGCAGGTGCGTTTATCAGTAATGATTCCACCTGCGGCTCTGAAAACACGCTCTGACAAAACGCTAGCGGCAGGGCAGGCCAGGACTTCCAAGGGGTAGAGAGCCAATTCATGCCACGTGTCCAGCTTGGAGACACAATTGTAAGGCACAGAGGAATCTAGCAGTACAGTTGTTTGATCTGCAAGGTACTCCTTCAGCATCTGGCCAAACTTAGCATTTCTTGTGGCACTACCCCGCACCTCAGGGGCTGTGGTACGTGAGGGGCTGAGAAAACTGTCCCACATCGTAAAGACTGTTCCCCTACCTCTGGCGGATTGGACTTGTGCCCCTCTCGGCCGTACGCCTTGGTTGTCCACCATTCCTGACCTATGCCGCTAGCGTTTTGTGAGGGGAATGATTTGCCTACTTCCGTGACTATGGCCTTCTGGAAATGCTGCATTTTGGCTGACCTCTCCGCCTCAGGAATGAGAGACATAAAGTTTCTCCTTATAGTGTGGGTCTAACAGTGTTGCCAACCAGTACTGATTGTCGGCCAAGATGTTGTGAACACGAGGGTCACGAGCCAGGCAGCTTACCATAAAGTCAGCCATGTGCGCCAGACTCTTAACAGCCATCACTTCAGTATCCAGACCAACACGATGACTGAACATGCTGTCCTCCTCCTCTTCCTCATCTCCACTGTCCTCTGGCCAGCCACGCAGAATCGAGGGTATGACTGGTGTGCATGTCATATCCTCAATTTGGCCAGAGAGTTGCTCCATGTCTTCATCCTCCTCCTCCTCGTCATAGTCCTCCACTGCACGTTGTGATGATATGAGGCTAGGCTGTGTGTTTTCACCCACACCCACTACTGTTTCTTGCTCCAAGTCATCG
Organism: Allobates femoralis; assembly: GCA_033576535.1. NCBI lineage: Eukaryota > Metazoa > Chordata > Amphibia > Anura > Aromobatidae > Allobates > Allobates femoralis. The sequence goes on from JARQOC010000003.1 coordinate 582,970,878, forward strand.
CGCTCGGCCTGCAATGCATCCTCTTTGTTTTTCAGCAGAGATCGTTTTAGAAGGCAGAGTAGTGGTATGGTGACGCTAATAATGGCGTCATCGCCGCTCACCATCTTGGTGGAGTCCTCAAAGTTTTGGAGGACGGTACATAGGTCAGACATCCATCTCCACTTCTCAGGTGTTATGTGTGGAGTTTGACCCATTTCCCGACGGTTTAGGTGATGCAGGTAGTCCACAACTGCCCTCTTCTGCTCACATATCCTGACCAACATGTGCAGAGTTGAATTCCAACGCGTGGGGACATCACACACCAGTTGTGGGCCGGAAGACGCAAACGGCGCTGAAAGCCGGCAAAGCCGGCTGAAGCAGCAGGTGACTTGCGAAAATGTGCAGACAGACGGCGAACTTTTACCAGCTGTTCAGACAGCTCTGGTAGGACTTTAGAAACCTCTGAACCACCAGGTTGAGCACATGGCCCACGCATGGAACATGCGTCAGCTGGCCTCGCCTCAAAGCTGCGACCAGGTTCCAGACATTGTCACACACGACCTTTCCTGGCTTTAGGTTCAGAGGTGTGAGCCGGTGATCTGCCTGCTGTTTCAGAGCTGTCCACACCTCTTCTGCATTGTGGGGTTTGTCACCTATGCAGACTAGCTTCAGCACAGCCTGTTGCCGCTTCACAGAGGCAGTGCTGCAGTGCTTCCAGCTTGGGACTGTGTGGAGGGTACAGTGGATGAGGATGAGGAGGAGGAGGAGGCTGAAGAGCATGACATTCCAGAGCTGTAGAGTGTCGGTGAAACGCTGACAGAGGTAGGGCCTGCTATCCTTGCTGTGGTAAGGACGTGTTCCGTCCCTCGCTCAGACTGTGTCCCAGCCTCCACAATATTAACCCAGTGTTTTGTCAAGGAAATGTAGCGGCCTTGCCCACAAGCACTTGTCCATGTGTCTGTGGTTAGGTGGACTTTGGCTGAAACAGCGTTATTCAGGGCCCGTGTGATGCTGTTGTACACGTGGTTATGCAATGCGGGGACGGCACATCTGGAGAAATAGTGGCGGATGGGGACCGAGTAACGTGGGACAGCAGCCGCCATCAGGTCGCGGAATGCTTCTGTCTCCACCAGCCGGAAAGGCAACATTTCTAGCGCTATGAGTCGCGAAATGTGATAATTCAGGACTGTGGCATGTGGGGCGTTGGCAGCGTATTTGCGCCTGCGTTCAAAGGTTTGCTAAATGGATAATTAAACGCTGCGCTGGGACAAGGAGTGCTTGATGGTGGGGTTATTTGTGCGTGGGCAACTTCAGGTGCAGGGCCGGAGGCTTGTTCGCGGCCAGCATGTACAGGGGATTGGCTCGCACGCACAACACGCGAAGACGTAGCAGTGACATCAGCAAGCACCGCTCCTCGACTCTGTTGTACTTCCCACAAAGTCGGGTGCTTGGCTGACATGTGCCTGATCATGCTGGTGGTGGTCAGGCTGCTAGTTTTCGTACCCTGCTGCTGCTGGCATGGCAGGTGTTGCAAATGGCCTTTTTAGAGTCATCTGGAGCCAACTTAAAAAACTGTCAGACTCGGGAAGACCTAACATTTGCACAGGCACCTTGTGTCGTGTTGTTGTTCCGGGGAACAGTTGCCTGCCTTCTGCCTGCGGACCCAACCCTGCTTCGTACTGCCTGTTGGGATGCTACGCCTCCCTCCCCCTGTGCACTGCTGTCCTCGCTCTGCATATCCTCCTGCCAGGTTGGGTCAGCTACTGGATCATCCACACGTCGTCTTCCTCTTCCTTGGTCTAATCGCTGGACTGCTCCTCCTTCTCCTCATGTGCCACCATGATGACCGTTACAATAGTTAGGCTGTTGTTTCAGGTATACCCCCAGTGGTAAATTTTTACACCCATTCTTTTTGAATGGGCATTACAACGACAGGATGCCTGCTCCTTTTCAATGGGAAAAATGTTTTGAGGCCCTCATGCACGTCGTCTATCCAGGGACAATGTGGAGCCTCCCAATTTTTGGCTGCCCTGCCAAAGGGCTATACTACAATACACCCACTTGAGGTTTACAGGCCCTCCTGCATGTCTGTATGCATGGGTCATTGTTGAACCTCCCAATTTTTGGCTGCCCTGGCGAAAGGGCTATACTACAATACACCCACTTCAGGTTTACAGGCCCTCCTGCACATCTCTATCCTGGGACAATGTGGAGCCTCCCAATTTTTGGCTGCCCTGGCCAAAGGGCTATACTACAATACACCCACTTGAGGTTTACAGGCCCTCCTGCATGTCTGTATGCATGGGTCATTGTTGAACCTCCCAATTTTTGGCTGCCCTGTCAAAGGGCTATACTACAATACACCCACTTCCTTACAATGGGCACTTCAGGTTTACAGGCCCTCATGCACTTCTCTATCCAGGGGCATTGGTGAACCTCCAAATTTTGGACTGCCCTGGCAAAGGGAAATACTACAATAGACCCAGTTCCTCAAAATGGGCACATTATGTCAAGAGGCCTTCATGTACGTCTCTTCTCAGGGACATCGGAGTGCCGCACAATGTTTTCACGTAAAATCTTTCATGTAATCACAAAAAGTAACATACACCAGCTGTATCTCACTATTGGGTATGTGCCCTTAACATTTCCACCCTGAATATTCATTTTGGTGTCATTTTGGAAGGTTTCCTGGTGACTCCGTAAAATTGGCGTGAAACTCAGACAAGATTGTTCACAGCTGTGACTTTTGAGTGAGAAATGCTTCCAGGGTCTTCCCCATGGTGTTGCCATGTCATTTCAGCACTCTTCTGAGACTTTTGTGACATTTTTAGGGTTTCTACATGCTGCCGCCAGTCATTTCATAAAAATACTCGGGTCTCCCATAGGATAACATTGGGCTCGGTACTCGGGCCGAGTACACGAGTATCTCGGGATGCTCGGCCCGAGTTTCGAGCACCCGAGCATTTTAGTACTCGCTCATCACTAGTAATAAGTTCACCAACGTAACACATAGTGGAAAGGTATTTAAAACCCTCACTATGGCCAGGTTCACACATACCATCCGTTTTTGCCTTAAATCCGATTTTGGGAACATTTTGGACATTTGTTTCCTAAGTCCAAAAACGCATATACGTTAACGCATGTGTGTGCGTTTGTTTAAAAAACGCATGTGTTTTTATGCAGCAGCACAAAATCGCTGCTTGCTGCATTTTTGGGGTGCTTTCAAAAACGCATGAGTTTTTTTAACATGTGGCCCTATGGGAAACGCATGCGTTAACGCAAGGCGCATATAGGCACCTGCGTTAACACATGGTACATATTGGCACCTGCGTTAACGCATGCGTTATCGCATATGTGTTTGTCATGAAAAAATGTCCCAAAATTTGCCAAAAACGTCCAGGACCCCAGGGATACTATTGGCACCCTTAGAAAAACGGATCAGTTTTTCTAAGGGCTTAAAAAACAGATTTGTATGTGTGAACCTGGCCTAACTTACATTCTGGGAATTTTGCAGAAACAGGAGACCACTGAAAGAGAGAATCTCATTTCCACCAAGCAACTCCAGTGCGATTTAACAGTCTTGTATAGTGAAATTCAACACAGTGAATAAAAGGTCCATCTTCTATACTGTGAGAAGTGAACATTCCCAAAAATTACCAACTGTAAGGTAAGACAAACAAGTAAAGAGAGTATTGTAGCAATATTCACACAACAGTGGCAAAATAATAAGGCTGGGGTCACGTTTGGGCAGGCAATTGCGTTCACACACATTTTTTTGTAAAAATGTGTGGCGGAAACCACAATCTGGTAACCGGATTGCTCCAGGTGTGTAATCCGGAGCAATGCGGTTACCGTATACTTTGCTCATCCCTGCTGCCACAGGGATGAACAAAGCGTAAGGGTATGTGCCCACAGGAAGGTTTTGCTGCGTTTGAGATCAGGTTTTGCCTTGGTTTTATGTAAATCTAAGCTAATCTAATCCTGAGTTTTTGGTTTCCATCAAAACCTATGTGATCAGGGAAAAGCTTTCACACACACACTGTTTTTTTTTTCTCTACAGAAAATGGAAATACCACAGGTGTTTCCACTTTAGCAAAAGTACAGCAAAGAATTGACATGCTCATTCTTTCTAAAACACAGTAAAACCTGAGGTGTTTCCACTTTCTTCACCAAACAAAAACCAATGTGTTGGGACAGCTAATCCTAGAATCATAGGTTTTGCTGGAAAACAAAAATGCAGCAAATCCTATGGTGTTTACACTGTCTCCAGAGAACAAAAACCAATGTGTGTGAAAGCTTTTCCCTGATCTCATAGGTTTTGCTGGAAACCAAAAACTCAGGATTAGATTAGCATAGATTTACATAAAACCAAGGCAAAACCTGATCTCAAACGCAGCAAAACCTTCCTGTGGGCACATACCCTTAAATGTGTATTAAAACATTAATTATAAATATTAGCTGTGGGCAAAATATCTCTAGGGGGTTCCCACCCTACCGAGAGACATGCTGTCCACTCCACTCCGAGGTCCTGTAGGCATTTACATTAGGTCTATGGCGATGCACTGCCCATAGATCTAATGTAAATGCCTACAGGACCTCGGACAGCGGCAGATACTATACGTATATTACGTACAGTATCTGCTCCACTGTCAGGGGAGCCGCGGCTTCATTCATAAATTAGTACAAAGCTGACAATAGCTCACTTGCTGTAAATGCTGTATTCTCTAGGGGGGGTGGGCACCCCTTAGAGATATGTTGCCCACAGCTAATATTCATAATTAAGACACATTTAACACTTTGCTTATCGATGAGCAAAGTATATGGCCTTGCGGTTGCCAGAAGCGCTCCGAGAACTGCAGCCTGCATGATTTTTCACGCAGGCTGCAGATCCGGAGCCGGTAACCGGATTGCATGTAGGGCAATCCGGTTACCATAATGGGTTCCTATGGGGAATGGTTCCTGCTCCGGTTTTGAGCTCAGGTTTCCAAAATTAAGCCGCAAATGTGACCCTAGCCTAATACGAAGTTTTTGATGCCCCCTATAGGTTAAATACAGAAAGGAAGAATCACTAACATCAGTGTTCTGTCCCCATCTGATAGCTGTAAATCTACGCACTCTAATTACCAGTCACTTAGATAAAATTGTATGCTCGGGTACTTACCCCATCAGGGGCAACAGACAGTTTCAACGCAATCGCCAGTGCAGCTGTAGTAAGACAGGAGAACATTGTAGTTTTCTTCCAAATCTTGTATTAGTCACAATAAATGATAGGTAAAAAGGAATTATCTGTACAGGGGGATACACATGTGTTTTCAGTAACAGCTTCTGCAGACTTAACTGAGGAAGAAGGGAGGGACATCCTGTACAGACACAACTAAGGGAAGAGGACAGGGACAAACTTCATAAGACTACCTAGCAAACAACAGGAATTTCCTGATTGGAGGAAATATATACAATGCATGAGTAGGCATTACAGGTTGTTCCAATTCGTGGGACACAACAATCAGAAATCATACAACAACGTGATATCAACGAACTGTAAAGAAAATTGATGATATTCATCAATTATATTTTAGAATATTTTGCATTTTTTAGCTCATTTTTACAATCTTAATATGCGTTTTTGTATCTAATTGTAGCTACAATCTATCAATTGAACTTTTATATGTAAGGATATTTGATTAAAATAAAAATTCTTGTATAAAACTGACTGATCCCTGTATATAGGAAATTGGTTATGCCATATATGTTAGCACTGAGTCCTTCCATAATAAATTAAATACAGTATAATACTAATCACATAGAGGGGGAAACACGGTACTCATCTATGTCCTTCTAGCAGCAACAATAGAAAATGTATAAAGCCAGCTTCAGTGTAAATCATAAACTAATAGACACAGGAATTGGTTCCTCTTTACCTGATTTTTTCAAGAGCCCCAAAAGTAGTCATACAACTGAAACGTCTCATTGTGACCCTGAAAATAATGTGCTTCACCATGGTCAACGTGGATTTAAAAGTCACTTACAGGACTATACACTATTTACCTCCAGTAGTGCTTTTGTAGGTGACAAGCTCCTTTTACATCTGTTAATATAGTAAATTTAGAGCTCCCAAAACGATTTTCATGCACAAATTTAATACAATTTTATACATATAGTGACCGATTTATCAGTTTTTACACCTGAATTCTGGTGTAAAAACCAGTGAAAAGTCACAAAATTTTGGTGCAACTCGGGACGGTGCTACAATTTTGCGACTTTTGTCATCCTAACACATTTCCGCCCATCTCCTTCAAAATAGAGGCATGGCGACCACTCATAAAATTCATGATGATGGTGGCATTTGCTACACAAAACTTGGGCCGGTTTCATATCACGGCAGCCTCAGGTCCGGGGCTGTCTGGTGTGAACCGGACAGCCCCGGACCCGATTTGCAAGCAGAACTGGAGGGCAAATATGCCCTCTGGTCCAGTTTGAAGCTGGATTCCTCTGATCGCAGCTGCAAACTGCTGAAATTTCAAGATCGCGGCTAGTGGAGAGCTAGCCGTGGTCCTGAAATCTCTGGAGGAGACAGCTCTGGAGGGGCGCTCGCTGCTAAACTTCAGCACCGACTCTCAGATACTTAGGGGCGCCGGATCGCGCTGGATCCTTGAGGATACGATTTTGTACGATTTTGTACGATTTTTCCCTTGGACACAAAAACGTTGCTTGCAACATTTTTGTGTCCGGGAGAAAAATCCAAATTGTCCCAGATCTTCCCGGACAGATGGAAACTGGATGGCAATAGCTGCCATCGGCCCCATAGGAATTCACACCGGACAGCCCCGGATCCAGAAAACTGTGGTGTGAAACCGGCCTTACAGAGACTGGAGATTTGCATTAATAGGACAATTTTCAGACACACCTGATTGTGTCTCTGAATGAATCAGCTACTGGGAGAAACCCCGACACACACTGGTAAAATGAATAAAGTCTAACAAGAATAGTTTTTTTCTTTTCATCACAAACATAAATCTGCATAAATTTGTTTTCAATATGTTCACTTATGGATTATAGTCCTACGAAGGCCCATGTTGGGGCTGAAACATCGGTTTGGATATAAAACTTTAAAAAAAAAAAAAATAAAACTACAAAGACAAAAAAACTATACTTGTTGGGCTTTATTTATTTTACCAGTGTGTGCCAGGGTTTCTCCTAGTATCTGACTATATTTTTCACCCAGAGCACCACACAGTGGTCTGATCTTGAGCCTATCCTTATCTTAATGAATCAGGAGCCTCACACACCACCCCACACCTCAACAAGAGCGGTATAAAGATCGATGGTCTTGATGAATTCTGGAAATAGTCTATAAAACTGAGCAGGAAAGGATCCTCGTTGGCCACCATATTCTGTGTGTCCTATTTGGATAACACAGTTGAAGACGTTTTAGAAAAAAAAATCAACAATAGGAAGAATTAGTTAATATGTAGCAAAAACATGTTTAAAAGGTGATATTTGGATATAAATAAACTAAATACTTTCACTGCCACGTCACTATTAATAACAATACTTAATAGTACTATGATAATATTTGTACTTGATCCCATAAATCAGTGGCTGACAAACCTTTTCTTGTATAAAATACTCTGTATGGCTTCTTTGTCACTCTAGAACAAGAACATTTTCCAAATTTGACTGTAAATAGCTGCACAGAATGGCTACAATAGCTCCAGCACCAACTACAATAGCTCCGCACCCAATGTTTAATGAATGAGCTCAGAAGAAATAAAACAAAGATGTGGCCCTGTATCAGGCTTGTAGTAATGCTTATTCATCAACAATGTATTTCACACATAATAAATAATGAGAAATAAGAAATGCTGTACTGTCTTCTACTTATATAATCGGGAGTTTAGAATTCGGGCACTGTAGCCGAATCCCAGACTCCTTTGCGCCACTGCGAGCGATGCCGCGCAGCGTCATCGCGAGCCGCTGCTGCATTACGCGTCATCGCTCGCAGTGCCGCCGCACTACCTCACACCGCCCCATCCTGGCAACTCTCGGCCCCGCCGTGAGCGATGACGCGATAGCGACATCGCGAGCGGCCTCGCCGAGGTCGACGCTGTCGGGATGCTGGCGGTGCCTTCCGCTCAGCCCTGCCTTCACCACCCGCAATACCCGCCCACATGCCGGGGCCCTGAACAAGTGACAGAGCCCACTGCTGTATGCGATGAAACCACTGAGGAGAACTTTGTCTTCTTCGCCCTCTCTCCTCTTCGGTTTGTCCTCCTCCTCTCCGCTTTCTCCTCCTCTCCTGCCGCCCGCCAGCCAGTCAGCGGCTCTCCCCTCCGCCGCTGCTGACGCTTTGCATGCCGGCCTGTGCTGCCGGTGCTCGGGGCTCTCTCCGACCGGGAGATGCTGCTGCTGGAGACCCAAACTGCTGCTGCAGGTACCGGACACACGGGGGAGCAGAGCGGCTGGCCCGGCACGGGACACTGGACACTCGAGTGTCTGCACGCCGGCTTTACAGTCAGGCACAGCGGACACTGTACTGGGAGAGCTCCCGCCGCCGGGTCTGCCCTACATGAGAAGTGACTGACACTCCACACAGGGCTGACTGTCTACGTCCTGCTGTCTGTGCTACGTCTATTATCAGAATCCCGGAATTACTGACCTCTGCTGCCGCCACTGTGTGTGTGTGTGTGTTGTGCCAGCACTGTGTGTGTGTGTGTGTGTTGTGCCGGCACTGTGTGTGTGTGTTGTGCCGGCACTGTGTGTGTGTGTGTGTATGTTGTGCCAGTACTGTGTGTGTGTTGTGCCAGCACTGTGTGTGTGTGTGTGTGTTGTGCCGGCACTGTGTGTGTGTGTTGTGCCGGCACTGTGTGTGTGTGTGTGTGTGTATGTTGTGCCAGTACTGTGTGTGTGTTGTGCCAGCACTGTGTGTGTGTGTGTGTGTCTGTGTTCTGCCAGCACTGTGTGTGTGTGTCTGTTGTACCGGCACTGTGTGTGTGTGTGTTGTGCCGGCACTGTGTGTGTTTTGCCAGCACTGTGTGTATGTGTTGTCCTCTGCCTCCACTGTGTCTGTGTTGTGCCAGCACTGTGTGTGTGTGTGTTGTGCCCCACTGTGTGTGTGTGTATGTTGTGCCAGCACTGTGTGTGTTGTGACAGCACTGTGTGTGTGTGTTGTGCCAGCACTGTGTGTGTGTGTGTCTGTTGTACCGGCACTGTGTGTGTGTGTTTGTGCCAGCACTGTGTGTGTGTTGTCCTCTGCCGCCACTGTGTGTGTTGTGCTCTGCTGCCACTGTTGTGTGTCTGTGTGTCTGTGTGTGTGTTTTCCTCTGCCACCACTGTGTGTGTCGTGCTCTGCTACCACTGTTGTGTGTCTGTGTGTGTTATGCTCTGCCACCACTCTTTGTGTGTCTGTGTGTGTGTCTTATGCTCTGCCCCCACTGTTGTCTGTGTGTGTGTGTTGTGCTCTGCCCCCACTGTTTGTGTGTGTGTGTGTTGTGCTCTGCCGCCGCTGGTGTGTGTGTGTGTGTTGTGCTCTGCCGCCACTGTTGTGGGTGTTGTGCTCTGCCGCCACTGTTGTGTGGTGTGTGTGTGTGTTGTGCTCTGCCGCCACTGTTGTGTGTGTGTGTGTGTTGTGCCGGCACTGTGTGTCTGTGTGTGTTGTGCCAGCACTGTGTGTGTGTGTCTGTTGTACCGGCTCTGTGTGTGTGTTGTGCCGGCACTGTGTGTGTGTGTGTGTGTGTATGTTGTGCCAGCACTGTGTGTGTGTGTGTGTGTCTGTGTTCTGCCAGCACTGTGTGTGTGTGTGTCTGTTGTACCGGCACTGTGTGTGTGTGTGTGTGTGTTGTGCCGGCACTGTGTGTGTTTTGCCAGCACTGTGTGTATGTGTTGTCCTCTGCCTCCACTGTGTCTGTGTTGTGCCAGCACTGTGTGTGGTGTGTGTTGTGCCCCACTGTGTGTGTGTGTGTGTGTGTATGTTGTGCCAGCACTGTGTGTGTTGTGACAGCACTGTGTGTGTGTGTTGTGCCAGCACTGTGTGCGTGTGTGTCTGTTGTACCGGCACTGTGTGTGTGTGTTGTGCCAGCACTGTGTGTGTGTTGTCCTCTGCCGCCACTGTGTGTGTTGTGCTCTGCTGCCACTGTTGTGTGTCTGTGTGTCTGTGTGTGTGTTTTCCTCTGCCACCACTGTGTGTGTCGTGCTCTGCTACCACTGTTGTGTGTCTGTGTGTGTTATGCTCTGCCACCACTCTTGTGTGTCTGTGTGTGTGTCTTATGCTCTGCCCCCACTGTTGTCTGTGTGTGTGTGTTGTGCTCTGCCCCCACTGTTTGTGTGTGTGTGTTGTGCTCTGCCGCCGCTGGTGTGTGTGTGTGTGTTGTGCTCTGCCGCCACTGTTGTGGGTGTTGTGCTCTGCCGCCACTGTTGTGTGTGTGTGTGTGTGTTGTGCTCTGCCGCCACTGTTGTGTGTGTGTGTGTGTTGTGCCGGCACTGTGTGTCTGTGTGTGTTGTGCCAGCACTGTGTGTGTGTGTCTGTTGTACCGGCTCTGTGTGTGTGTTGTGCCGGCACTGTGTGTGTGTGTGTTGTGCCGGCACTGTGTGTGTGTGTTGTGCCAGCACTGTGTGTGTGTGTTTTCCTCTGCCGCCACTGTGTGTTGTGCTCTGCTGCCACTTTTGTGTGTGTGTGTGTTGTGTGTCTGTGTGTGTGTTGTCCTCTGCCGCCACTGTGTGTGTTGTGCTCTGCTACCACTGTTGTGTGTCTGTGTGTGTTATGCTCTGCCGCCACTGTTGTGTGTCTGTGTGTGTGTTATGCTCTGCCCCACTGTTATGTGTGTGTGTGTGTTGTGCTCTGCCGCCGCTGTTGTGTGTGTGTGTGTTGTGCTCTGCCACCACTGTTGTGGGTGTTGTGCTCTGCCGCCACTGTTGTGTGTGTCTGTGTGTGTGTTCTGCTCTGCTGCCACTGTTGTGTGTGTCTGTGTGTGTTATGCTCTGCCCCCACTGTTGTGTGTGTGTGTTGTGCTCTGCCGCCGCTGTTGTGTGTGTGTTGTGCTCTGCCGCCACTGTTGTGGGTGTTGTGGTCTGCCGCCACTGTTGTGTGTGTCTGTGTGTGTGTTCTGCTTCTGCTGCCACTGTTGTGTGTGTCTGTGTGTGTCATGCTCTGCCCCCACTGTTATGTGTGTGTGTGTGTGTTGTGCTCTGCCGCCGCTGTTGTGTGTGTGTGTGTTGTGCTCTGCCACCACTGTTGTGGGTGTTGTGCTCTGCCGCCACTGTTGTGTGTGTCTGTGTGTGTGTTCTGCTCTGCTGCCACTGTTGTGTGTGTCTGTGTGTGTTATGCTCTGCCCCCACTGTTGTGTGTGTGTGGTTGTGCTCTGCCGCCGCTGTTGTGTGTGTGTTGTGCTCTGCCGCCACTGTTGTGGGTGTTGTGGTCTGCCGCCACTGTTGTGTGTGTCTGTGTGTGTGTTCTGCTCTGCTGCCACTGTTGTGTGTGTGTGTGTTTCTGTGTGTGTGTTATGCTCTGCCCCCACTGTTGTGTGTGTGTTGTGCTCTGCCACCGCTGTTGTGTGTGTGGGTGTTGTGCTCTGCCGCCACTGTTGTGTGTGTGTGTTTGTGTGTGTTGTGCTCTGCCGCCACTGTTGTGTGTGTGTTGTGCTCTGCCGCCACTGTTGTGTGTATGTGTGTTGTGCTCTTCTGCCACTGTTGTATGTGTGTGTGTGTGCTGTGCTCTGCCGCCACTGTTGTGTGTGTGTGTCTGTGCGCATGTGCTGTGCATAGCCGCAACTGTTGTGTCTGTGTGTGCGCTCTGCTGCCACTGTTGTGTGTGTGTCTCTGTGTGTGTGCGTCTGCTCTGCTTTCCCACCACTGTGTGTGTGCTGTGCTCTGCCGCCACTCTGTGTGTGTGCTGTGCTCTGCCACCACTCTGTGTGTGTGTGTGCTGTGCTCTGCCGCAACTGTGTGTGTGTGCTCTGCCGCCACTGTGTGTGTGTGTGTGCTGTGCTCTGCCGCCACTGTGTGTGTGTGTGCTGTGCTCTGCCGCCAGTGTGTGTGTGTGTGTGTGCTGTGCTCTGCCGCCACTGTGTGTGTGTGTGTGTTGCTGTGCTCTGCCGCCACTGTGTGTGTCTGCTGTGCTCTGCCGCCACTGTTGTGTGTGCTGCTTGCCGCCACTTGTGTGTTGTGTGCTGTGCTCTGCCGCCACTTTGTGTGTGTCTGCTGTGCTCTGCCGCCACTGTGTGTGTGTGCTCTGCTGCCGCTACTGTGTCTGTGTGTGTGTGTCTGCGTGTGCCTGTGCTCTGCCGGCACTGTGTGTGTGTGCTGTGCTCTGCCGCCACTGTGTGTGTGTTTGCTGTGCTCTGCCGCCACTGTTGTGTGTGTCTGTGCTGTGTGTGCTGTGCTGTGCTCTGCCCCCACTGTTCTGTGTGTGTGTGCTCTGTTCTGCTGTCACTGTGTGTCTGCTCTGCTCTGCTGCCACTGTGTGTGTGCTCTGCCTGCCACTGTGTGTGTGCGCTCTGCCGCCACTTTGTGTGTGTCTGCTCTGCTGTCCCCCCACTGTGTGTGTGTGCTCTGCTCTGCCCCACTGTCTGTGTGCTCTCCTCTGCCGCCACTGTGTGTGTGTGCTCTGCCGCCACTGTGTGTGTGTGCTCTGCTCTGCCCGCATTGTCTGTGTGTGTGTCTGTGTGTGCGTGTGTGTGTGTCTGCGTGTGCCTTGCTCTGCCAGCACTGTGAGTCTGCTCTGCTCTGCCGCCACTCTGTGTGTGTGGTTTGCTCTGTTCTGCCGCCACTGTGTGTGTGTGCTCTGCTCTGCCCCACTATGTGTGTGTGCTTTGCTCTGCCCGCACTGTGTGTGTCTGTGTGTGTGTCTGCGTGCGCCTTGCTCTGCCGGCACTGTGTGTGTGCTCTGCTCTGCCGGCACTGTGTCGTGTGTGTGTGAGCGCTCTGCTCTGCCACCCACTGTGTGTGTGTGCGTTTGCGTGCACCTGCTCTGCCGGCACTGTTGTGTCTCTGCTCTGCTTTGCCGCCACTGTCTGTGTGTGTGCGTCTGCGTGTGCTCTGCTCTGCGACACTGTGTGTGTGTCTGTGTGTGCTCCTAGATCTCCTAGGTTTTGGACATTTCTGCTATTCGGGACTCTACACAAGCTGAGTGACAGCTGTCATGGTGCCAGACACTTTAGGACTCTCACCTTTCGTCTACTTACATAATCGGGAGTTTCGGATTCTGCCTCTGCTCCTCACCTCACTTGCCCCCCCCCCCACCCTCAGCCCACTCAACGACCCCCCCTCCCGCCTCTATACTCTGCTACCCACACAGCGCCTCTATACTCTGCTACCCACACAGCCGCTCTATACTCTGCTACCCACCAGCTCTACTCTCTACACCGCGCCCGCCACATCTATACTCTGCTACCCACACAGCCGCCTCTATACTCTGCTACCCACAGAGCCGCCTCTATACTCTGCTACCCACACAGCCGCCTCTATACTCTGCTACCCACACAGCCGCCTCTATACTCTGCTACCCACACAGCCGCCTCTATACTCTGCTACCCACACAGCCCCTCTATACTCTGCTACCCACACAGCCGCCTCTATACTCTGCTACCCACACAGCCGCCTCTATACTCTGCTAACCACAAGCCGCCTCTATACTCTGCTACCCACAAGCCGCCTTTCTGTACATACTCTGTAACCACCACAGAGCCGCCTCTATACTCTGCTACCCACAGAGCCGCCTGTATATCTCTGCTTAACCCACACAGCCGCCTGTATACTCTGCTACCCACAAGCCGCCTGTATACTCTGCTACCCACAGAGCCGCCTGTATACTCTGCTACCCACAGAGCCGCCTGTATAATCTGCTACCCACAGAGCCGCCTGTATACTCTGCTACCCACAGAGCCGCCTGTATACTCTGCTACCCACAGAGCCGCCTGTATACTCTGCTACCCACAGAGCCGCCTGTATACTCTGCTACCACAGAGCCGCCTGTATACTCTGCTACCCACAGAGCCGCCTGTATACTCTGCTACCCACAGAGCCGCATGTATACTCTGCTACCCACAGAGCCGCCTGTATACTCTGCTACCCACAGAGCCGCCTGTATACTCTGCTACCCACAGAGCCGCCTGTATACTCTGCTACCCACAGAGCCGCCTGTATACTCTGCTACCCACAGAGCCGCCTGTATACTCTGCTACCCACAGAGCCGCCTGTATACTCTGCTACCTACAGAACCGCCTGTATACTCTGCTACCCACAGAGCCGCCTGTATACTCTGCTACCCACAGAGCCGCCTGTATACTCTGCTACCCTGAAACTACCAAGAGCCGCTGTATACTCTGCTACCCACAGAGCCGCCTGTATACTCTGCTACCCACAGAGCCGCCTGTATACTCTGCTACCCACAGAGCCGCCTGTATACTCTGCTACCACAGAGCCGCCTGTATACTCTGCTACCCACAGAGCCGCCTGTATACTCTGCTACCCACAGAGCCCGATACCTGCTCACTACTGATACTCGCTACCCACACGCTGATATGCCCACGCCTGTATACTCTGCTACCCACAGAGCCGCCTGTATACTCTGCTACCCACAGAGCCGCCTGTATACTCTGCTACCCACAGAGCCGCCTGTATACTTTGCTACCCACAGAGCCGCCTCTATACTCTGCTACCCACAGACCCGCCTCTATACTCTGCTACCCACTGACCCGCCTGTATACACACAATTCCTTTCACCGCGCTCCCGATGCAATTGCATCGGGCCTTTTTACTAGTCTATAATAAAGGACAGTTTTTTTTTCATATACAGCACTTGGATTGAAAAAAAATTAAATTTGAAGATACCCCATGAGTTTAAGATCTTCATTTACTGAACTCTAATTGTTTTAATGAATAATTTGTATCTGCAATTATAGTTTTGTAGCCTGTATTAATATTTCTACATTTTAATTGATAATAGGGTTGATGTTAATAGGTCATATTATAATGTTATAATTTTCTTTTGTAACAGTAGAAATAAGAAAGACAGCCTTAAATGTAATAAATATTGCCAGTCGTGCCATCACAGCTAATTAGTTTTCCGGTTATAAAAAGAATTATCCTGAAATGTACTTAAAATATTTAGTGTTACAACTTTCTTATACACCTCATTACCCAGGTGTGTTACATGGTGCTTTAACCCCTGCCATGGTTGCTAGGCGGAATCACACTAATCCTTCGGTTTCTGCTGGACATTGACAATGTATGGGTGTTTATGCTTCAGAAAGTTGAGACTTGTTTCCCCTTTGCTATCACTTGTGTTTTTGTGTAATGAGCTACTAGGTAAGTAACTCTCTGCTGGGAGCCATGGGTAGAGCTCAAATCTATTTAAACCTTAGCGGATAGTCTCTAGCTGCCAGTTATTAGTGTGTTTACCTAGTACTTGGCTTTCTGACTTGGCTCAGAATGTTTTACTACATCAATGTATTGCACACCTGTGTACCTGAGTCTCTGACCTTCCGGTTAGCTTCTGCGCTCCCAGGGAACTGCCCAATAGTAGAAATCAGCAAACCTTTTGAAGTTTATGTTTGGATTTGCTTGCCAAACGGGCATATGCTTGCCAAATAGATGGGGAAAAGTTTGCCGAACATCTGAACCCCATTAAAATCAATGGGAGGCAAGATCAAGGGCACTACACTGGGGTAAACTTACACACGCGCCTTACATGGCTCACGTCCTTGTTGTAGAGTAATTCCTACACCAGTATCCTGGTCTGGATGAGCTGCTGCAGAAGGCATGGTTGCTGTGTGCTCACTTCTGCTTTTCACACCCTGCAACTCATCGACTAGTATCGCTACAGAGGTCATTCAGACAACCAGTTAACCGATTGATATGCGATGTGCCGATATGGTGGAATTCCACTCTGCCCGTGTGGCACCCCAGGGGTTAATGTGCCACAGAAACATCAACACAGGTTCACTCCCCACACAACACCTGACACTGCATTAGCACCTCTGGGCCAGAAGGGGGAGCTAAAGCAGCTCCCTTATATATTCTGGATCAAGAGGAAGTAGTTCAGTTCCTGGGAGAACTGAGGAAGAGAGACTGTAGTGTAAAGAGGCTCCCTCAGGCTTCTCTACAGTCTGCTCCTTGATTCCAGGCCTAGCCAGGATCTGAGGGAAGGAGCACAAGAAACAGAGGAACACATCTGGGAGACTGAGTGACTTCACAACTCGCCCCTGGGGAGCGCAGAGACCAGATACCAGATCTGAAACTGTGACTGACACACGCAGCACAGTAAACACCGGAATAGATGAGGATAGTAGATCTACACTGTACCTCAGCGAAGTAACACGGTGGGGTCAGAAGCACACGGAAAGACTCAAGTTGCCTAGCAAAGCAGGTACCTGTGAGGAGAGACAGTGCCAGCAGCTCAGCTAAAGCAGCAGCAGGGCCACACACACAGCGCAGCAGTGGGAAGCTGAGGACCCGGACAGGGTGGGAGCAACCCGGCCCCAGGACACTCTCCATGGACAGTTCTCTGCTAAAGAACATCTGCAGTAAAGCCTTGGAAAACTTCAAAACCGTAAGTGTGTGTGATCTTTGTACTCGAGCCCTAATTTCCCTCACAAGCAGCCACCGTCTCCACTATCATCCCTATCCTGCAACATCTATAGCATCCATCATAGACTTTAACTACCACTGCCCCGAGGAACCAGGCTCTACCTGCGGAGAGCCGTTCCATCTCCAGCTGCCAAACATCATCCCCGGAGGTTCTGCAGCAGCAGTGGTGACCCTGACCACAACCCGTGGGTGGCGTCACGACAAACTCCCCTGTAAATATCCCCCCATTTACTTGCGGAACCCGGGACACGGTCCAGACCAGGACCTCTGTGACATCCCCAGCAGTACCCCGGTCCGGTACAGAGTACCCCGTCCCAGTGGGCTCCACACCCGTGCTGCAACAACTTTGGCAGCAGTGACAAGCCCTGGTGCAGTATGTTATGATATGTATAGTGAATCAAAGTGAACCGAATGTGGGGTGAATGACACTTGCAGCAGAATGAGCACAAATCAAGGAGCTCTGCAATGTTCTGCACTGTATTAAAATGGCTACTAAAATGGTTAGCACTGACAATGCCATCACCAGCATCACTATTCTGGTCATCTGCATCCTCAAGCAGGCTTGGAAAAGTTTGTGGGATGAGGTGGTGGTCTCAGAGGAAGAGGTGGAGGAAGAATGAAGGATGCAGAAGGTCTGGATTCTCGTCACGCAGATATGTGGCATGGGAGGGTGTATTAGAGTGACAGAGGGGGGCTCATAATACCAGACAAGTTGTTAGTGAAGGTGCAAGAGCCGAAGAACAAATGGAGGAGGACAAGAATGAAGAGGTGATGGGCACAGAACAGTCATGAGATGAAGAAGAAATTATTCCCCTTTCTGTTGCTGGAGGTTGGCGGGAGGGAATTGAGAACAGAAGCTCAGTTGTTACCCCACCACTAATACAAAAAAGACTTCGGCCTCATGAATGCATCATACACATGAGTGCCTTCTTGCTGCACTATCTGCCACATGATGCCTGTATTGTTAGGATTTGAATTTAACAACTGGGTTGCCACACAGAGTAAATTTAGCCAGATGCTTCCTGCCATGAACAGGGATACGCGAATGCTGGAGTATAATAAAAATGCTTGTAGACAATCTTAGGACTAGTTTTCTCCAACATATTGTGAAGGACTCAGTATGCATTGCAGATCTACACTTCCAACCCAGGAAATGTTGAGTGATCAGCATGGAAATATTAGCAGCAGCAGCAATTTAACTATCAGAAGTAATTTCTGGGAGTCGTTAGACCAATTTTTTAAAGCAGCCCATCCACCTGCAGAACTGAGTGCAAGTCTGACACATACTAAATGATTAGAGAGGATGGTGTATGGGTATCTAGAACTCAATATTCATGCCATCAAGGGGGTTTGGACCCTTTTGCATTTTGGGCTTAAAAATGAAGGCGTTGTGTCTTAAGGGATAAGCGCATCCACCTGTTCCCTGAAAGTGTAGAGTACCAAACTTTCATTAAGATGAACAAGTTGTGAATATCCAAGTCTTTTCCACTCTTGTTGCAGACTGGGTCAATTAATGCCACATTCTTGGTATCTAGTCCTAATTTTTTTTAAATCTGGAGACTCTTCTTAGGGTCTCCTTTTTGTCAGTTTTCTATATTTAGCAGGGTTCTCTGAGCATGATGTTTAACCTTCAAATGCTAGGCCAGGCCCTGTTCCAGACCCTGTGCAATTCATGTAAGCTATGCCATTATACTATTTTCAATCTGGGCCAATTGATGCCACTTTGGTGGTTTCTGGCCGTAATTTTTGGAAATATGGAAACTCTTCTTGGAGTGTCTTTGTTGTGTGTTTTGTAAATTAGGACGGCTCTCTGAGCACCATGTCACTCATGTCCCTGTTCATGATAAATGTTGAAGCTTTAAATACTGGGCCAGGTCTTATCCCATGCATCCATAAGGCACCTTGATAAAATTTGAACTCTGGGTAATAAATAGCACTATTCCTTGTGTCTGCCCCTAATTTGAACTTTTTTAGTAGCATTTGGGCCCCTTTTAAGGTCTTTTCTATGCTCTTGAGTTTGCCTCCCATTGATTTCAATGTGATCCAGAAATTCAGCAAACTGTTTGCAGTTCCATTCTCTGAACATATGCCAATTCGACAAGACAAACCGAACCCGAACTTCAAAAGCTTTGCTCATCTCTAATGTCCATGTGAAAAAAATTTAGCTGGACTAGTCTCTCCATTATTTCAGATGGGACTCAGCTATACAATGGCTGCGCTAAAAAAAAAAAGATCTCATATGGACCAACCAACTGTATAGCATCTTTTTTGATGGATACATTCCAATTCTTAAATTTAGGAAACTGTATGTGATCTTGTAAATTTTTATAACTGCTAACTTATAACCTTCGCATATGGAAAAAACATCCGGGTATTTGGGATTGAAAAGAGGACAATTGTTTTTATGCCTGTATGAGCATTAACATGGGAAGCATGGTGGCTATTGGGCAGCATACTGGTTCAGTAGTTAGGACTGTTGCTTTGCAGCATTGGGTCCTGGATCAAAATCCAACCAAGAGTGGAGGCACACTGGCGTGAGACTCGCGCGAGTGCCATGCGAGGAAATCTCGCATTGCACTCAGACCAGTATTAATAAATCTTTCTGGTCATATTAGTGCATTTTCAACGCACTATACTCGCATTGCGAGTCAAATGCGAGTTCAATCAGAGCATGCGATTGAACGTCATTATCTCGTGCGAGTGGCCAATGAAAGTATATCGGTGCGAGAAAACCTCGCACCCATACAGCACACTGTGCGATTTAGTAGCATGGTTTGTCCCATGCTGCTGAAAGTTAGACTAGACAGTAATGACAGATAGATATATAGATGTCTTGGGCGATTGGTAGTTATAACAGCAAGTTCAGGTCAGACCGCTGCTGTGACAGCAGCAGTGAGACCCGATTGGCTGATGTAGCAGCAACCCAGCAAATTCAAACACACACCGGTGAGACCTGGTTGGTTGATGTGCCAGCAACCTGGCAAATTGAAACACTGCTGCTGTGACAGCAGCAGTGAGACCCAATTGGCTGATGTGCTGGCAACCCGGCAAATTCAAACACCGCTGCTGACCCACCAGACATACTGATAGGGAATTTAGATGGCGAGCCCCAATGGGGACAGAGATAATATTCCCTGTAAAATGCTGCATAATATGTTGGCGCTATATAAGTAATGCACACTAATTAAGCAAACTTTCCATGTTACATTAATAAGAGACAGTTTCCTCTCTACACAATCACTATCAATATTAGGAGGTGGTAAATTTGTGATATACTTACTTTTCACAAAATTTGATGTCAAATATGTTTTCATAGACTTACAGTAAACAACTATTTTGTTTTATATACGGTAAGTAAAATTTGGCAAAAATTATATTAGAATTATTAAATGAAACTCCATAACAAGGGAATAATTACCATGTTGGCAATCAAATGCATTGTTGAGAATCAAATACATAAAAATGTTAAACTATTTGTTCATGTACATAAAGCTGAGCAGGCAAATGTCATTTTATCAATAACAGTATGATGAATATTCTTGCTATCAGTAGCTCTGGTAATAAGAGCATGGTTTATGTATGAGAGTGCCCTCTTTCTCACCTTTGTAAGGTCACAGTGACAATATCATCTGGCTCTTTTCCTAAAGTCAGAAAACAAAAGATCACATATGCCTTCAAGTATCAGAGTACAATATTACAGTGATTGACTGTACCTCTACCTATTTTAGAAATCAAATACATTTTATAGTCAAGATTTATTGAAGACGTTAGCTGATATACTACAATCAGTCTACAATAATGAAACGGTAATATGTGTACTTATGTGATCAAATCCCCGGCTTCTTAGCACAGTGAAAGCTAAAGTGTTTTAGAATTTCCAGGCTTCAATTTAAAGCCGTGCACATAAAACACATTAAAGGGTTTGCAAAATGCTTACTATTATAGGATATAAATAGGATGTCCTTATACTATTGGGGGAAATGAGCCAGGAGCCAGAGTTTACTATAGATCAAAGCTGTACACCGGAACCAGAGGTTAAAAAAGTCAATTCAATTATGATTTTAATGTCAGAGTTCAAAAACCTTGATGATGACTTGTGAGACCTCATTATATACATGTCATTTTCTTTTCATTTTTCAGAGCTTCTGAATCACTGGGAAATCACTTGTATTTCACCTTCCTGTTTAGTTTTTAATAATGCTGTTCACTTTTGACTTCATAGTATATATATATTTCTAAATATTTATAAAATATAAATCTAAAAATTGTGACATGCATTTTTATTTAGAGTCAATACTTTGTAGGACCAGTTTTGCTGCAATTACTGCTGAAAGTTTTTCGGGGTATGTCACTACCAGCTTTGCACATCCAGAGACTGACATTTTTTAATTGTATGTGTTAAAAAACGTTCCTGCTCTGAGATTTTCTTATAAATGTGTCCCCGTGTAATGTAGGTGTCGGTTATGCAGGAACAGGTCGGATAATTTACATCTTCTAGGCAGGGGAGGTGGTAAAAACATATAAATACAAAGAAATATCAGCTCACCGGACAGTTGAAATCTAGCATCCAGTGTTTTGTTGGTGAGTCCATCTTCCGGAACTAATGAAGGTGGTGACTTTTACTAAATCATATACAGAGTTGCATTTATGCTGTACATTTCATGATGCAGAAAGACATTTAACAGGTAGCCACACAGGGCAACGCGTTTCGGACGTTACACGTCCTTTGTCAAGCGTAATGTCCAAAACGCGTTGCCCTGCGTGGCTACCTGTTACATGTCTTTCTGCATCATGAAATGTACAGCATAAATGGACCTCTGTACAGTATATGATTTAATTAAAGTCACCACCTTCATTACTTCCGGAAACTGGACTCACCTTTCTTCATTTTGGTAAAAACAGATATTGAAATTACAGCCGGGGATCACGGCTGATTCTTTCTGTGGTGTCAAACATTCCATTGCCTGTTTAAAAACTTGCTTTATATCACAGAAGAATCAGCTGTGATCCCCAGCTGTAATGTCTGTATACTCTACTTTCTTTCCTCCCCTGCCAAGGAGCTGACATACAGTATATCCGACCTGTTCCTACATGGCGGGACACATTCATTACAGAGTTCATAGCAAGGACACATATATAAGAACATCTCACGACAGGAAAAATTTTTAACACATTTAATTGTGGAACTTATTTTTACTTTAAGATCTATTAATTAAAATGTCCAATTGTTTGTGGCACAACCCCTTTAATAAATTAGGTGCCTCTATTAATTGGCATGCACCCCTGCCAGAAATGTACTCCAATCAGGACTAGAGTACATTTCAGGGGTAATTTTCACCTCTTAGGTGCTTTAACTTTTAATGAATATGACAGGCACACACAGCAAATTCCAATCATGCCCATTCTCTGTTATTTGGTTTAACTGAATGGGACTGGCATGAAAACACCAAAAGTCACAATATTTTTGCTCAACTTCTGACTTATGCAAAACAATTGCTGCCTTTTTTGCAGGTTTAAGGAGCATGAGAAAAAATGAAATTGTTGACTTGACTATGAATTGCCTAGAACTCAATCCAAACTTGAATCCATACCTTACAAGATTTAAAGAGTATGTTGCCTGCATATTGCCTCATACCACAGGACGCATTCAGAAGTCTTAGGCAAAAGCTTTTTATTCCACAAGGATGACCTACTCAATATTAGTCAGGTAGTCTGAGTCAGGGATGAGCGAGTATACTCGTTACGATTTGCTACTCGTAGAGTAGTACGGTATTCGAGATACTCGTTACTTAGTGAGTTTACTTATTACGAGTAGCGAGTACACTGCAAGTCAATGGGAAATGCGAGTACTATTCTGCTGGACCCTACAAAGCAGTCTGAGGTCTGAGAAAAAGGCTGAAATGGATGCATGATTGTTTAAATGCCGGGCGGTAAAAAAGGAAGCTGGCTTTTTACCGCCCGGCATTTAAACAATTATGCATCCATTTCAGCCTTTTCCTCAGGTCCCCACACCGCTTTGTAGGGTCCAGCAGAATAGTACTCGCATTTCCCATTGACTTGAATTGTACTCGCTACTCGTAATGAATACGCGAGTATTAGAACCTACTCGTTACGATTCCAGCGAGTCCGAATATTTCACTACTCACTCATCCGTAGACTGAATTTTATAGAAGATTTTTTTTATAGCCAACCAATAAGGTATGCTAACTTCAATAGATAATCAGTTTAAAACTTCAATTTTGTTAATTTTATTAATTTTATATGTTTTACTGGTGTTCAAATATTGCAGAGTGGGGTATTCATGATTCACATCAGCCTGCGTCTCCAAAGGGGCCCACATTTTACTTCCCTTAATCGCATACAGAGATTAATTCCAATTTCATACTATGCCAGTTAACCTTTTTTTTTTTTTTTTTCTCATAAGTAATTTTTTATTAACAGTTTCTCGTACATACAACAATATAGACATATAATGAATGTGTTATCATACATAAGGACGGGGAGAAGGGAGGGGGGAGGGTGAGAGACAGAGTAGAGGAAGAGGAAGAAGAAGAAGGTATTCCCAGGGATGTTTCGGGAACATCAGTCAGGACAGCTCGTTTTTCGTATGCATTATGTTCGTTACATGTAACTCCAGATGTTATAGAACTGAGAGAGTTCGGTATAAACAGGGCAGTTGCAATCCGCACTAAGATGATCTTTGATGCTGAGATAACTGCAGCTGAGCCAGGGCACAATGTGAACGGGTGTTTAAGACACGTTCACTCACACCAAATATCTAGATCACAGAAAAAAAAAAAAAAAAAAAAAAAAACAAAAAACAGTATAACAGAACGTGTGGAAGTACTCTGCTATAATAAAATAGTATTAAAGGCAAGTGCTAGTAAAAAACAGTAAAAAAACAGGGTACTTAGTTAAAACGTTTTTGCAAAAAAGTACGTAAGCCGTTCTACGTCTTCAACGTGACCCATATCAGAACGGTCCTATCTAAACTAATTTAATACCTGATCCTGTATAGTATACCTCATGGATGCAGGGTGAAGAAAGGCCAGAGTCCAATATGGACACAGAGTAGCAGATGGCTTCTGTGCCTGGCTCAGAATGGGCAGTGGGTGGGGCACTCCCTGTCTTACTAAAAAGACTGAATAATGAGAAAACTGCAGCTGAGCCAGGGCACAATGTGAACGGGTGTGTAAGACACGTTCACTCACACCAAATATCTAGATCACAGAAAAAAAACAAAACAAAACAGTATAACAGAACGTGTGGAAGTACTCTGCTATAATAAAATAGTATTAAAGATAGGACCGTTCTGATATGGGTCACGTTGAAGACGTAGAACGGCTTACGTACTTTTTTGCAAAGACGTATTAACTAAGTACCCTGTTTTTTTACTGTTTTTTACTAGCACTTGCCTTTAATACTATTTTATTATAGCAGAGCACTTCCACACGTTCTGTTATACTTTTTTTTTTCTGTGATCTAGATATTTGGTGTGAGTGAACGTGTCTTACACACCCGTTCCCATTGTGCCCTGGCTCAGCTGCAGTTTTCTCATTATTCAGTCTTTTTAGTAAGACAGGGAGTGCCCCACCCACCCCCATTCTGAGCCAGGCACAGAAGCCATCTGCTACTCTGTGTCCATATTGGACTCTGGCCTTTCTTCACCCTGCATCCATGAGGTATACTATACAGGATCAGGTATTAAATTAGTTTAGATAGGACCGTTCTGATATGGGTCACGTTGAAGACGTAGAACGGCTTACGTACTTTTTTGCAAAAACGTATTAACTAAGTACCCTGTTTTTTTACTGTTTTTTACTAGCACTTGCCTTTAATACTATTTTATTATAGCAGAGTACTTCGACACGTTCTGTTATACTGTTTTTTTTTTTTTTTTTTTTTTTTTTTTTCTGTGATCTTTGATGCTGAGATGTTTGATGTTGGAAGTTTGATCCATTCCAAGTCGTGCCTTGTATGGATCTCCGTTGGTGGAGGCTTCTGGTAGAAATTGTAAAGCTAAGTCCATATAGATCAACTCATTGCCGGTAAGCATTTGGTGTATTGGATAGGAGTCACATGAATAATATTCTCTGCCAAGCGAATGGCCGGGAACCTGACAGTCTGGTACATTGTTTACAATAATCCTGAGTAAATTGTAGAGAAATAAGGAGAAGGAGAGGGATGAAGAGGGATAACGGGAGCAAGGTGATACTTTAGAGTAGAGAGGGAAAAGGATAGAAGAAAAATAAAGAGTAGAAAGGGGTAAATAAGGGGGGTGTAGTAGGGTAAAAGAGTAAACTGGACCGCCCCGGGTCCGCTCCACCTTCATCTCAAAGGAGGGTTCCAGAAGCAACCCCGCCAGGCCTACAGCAGAGGTCGCCGTGCCAGCGGGTGTGCCCCCCATAAGTCCCACGCCTCGGACACATACCGCCGCTCGCCTCGATCTAGTGCTAAGTAGTACTCGTGGCAAAAGATCAGATTTATCTTGTCAGCGAGATCACTCAACGTCAGAAGGGAGGGTTGCTTCCACCTAGAGGCGACACAGACCCTGGCCGCCGTCAGTATGTATGTCACCACTCGGTGTATCACCGGAGGGTATGTCATAACCCCCACATGGAGAACCGCAACCTGCGGCTCCAAGGGGATCTTCGTCTCAGTAACCGAGTCCAAGAGCCCCGAGACTAGCAGCCAGAACCGTGCCACCCCGGACAACCCCACCACATGTGGGCCAAGTCTCCCCGCATACCACACTGCTTCCAGCATAGCGGGGAAGCACCTCTGCCGAAGCTTGCCAGTTTTGTCGGGCTGGTGTACCAGCGTAGATGTATTTTTTTGAGCAGTTCAACATGATTCAAGCACCTGGATGCCTCCCTGACACAATGTATAGCGTCTTCCCAATCCTCCTCGTTCGCCCTGAATGAGAGGTCCTGTTCCCATTTGATTGTGTATGATAGTCTCGTGGGGGCATCTCTGTCAATCAAGTCTGAATACAGCGCCGATAATGATTTTGGTGGTCTGGGTACCGCTATCAAGGAACGTCTGAATGCCGAGGGAGTCCCAGGGGTGCCCAAGTCGTGAGAGAAAGCGGGGGAGCGCATAAAGTGCACAATCTGATGGAAGTGTAGAAAAGTGGCCCTGAGGTCTGGGTATTTGGCCAATAATTCTTCCACCGTGAGCCCTCTAGAGCCCTGGAGAAGATCCGCAAGGGTCCTGGGGCCCGCGTGTCTCCATGGTGTCATCGAGAAGGTAGGGATCAGCCAGCAGAACGCCTCCAAGGGAAAATCTCCAGGAGGGATCTTGGTCCACTCCCCTCGTACTGAACGGTGAACTGTCAGTAGTTCAAGGGTTGTTTGGAGAAAATCAGTATCCATCAGGGGAGCCACTGAGTTCACTGCGAGGAGAGATCGTAAGGATCCCCCCTCAGCGAACCCTGTTCTATCTGCTTCCATCCCTGTGAGTCCTCATCGTGCCACCACTTCCCCGCTGCCTCCAATACCACCGCCCTTCGGTATTTCTCCACATCCGGCACTCCCATCCCGCCCCTCGTCAAGTGACGGTATAAAAGGGATCCTCTAACTCTAGCCGGCGCGGTCCCCCAGACACATCTGGAGATCATGCGCTGGAGGCACAGGATCAGCTTTTTGGGAAAGTGGACTGGGACACATCTGAAGAGGTACAGGATTCTAGGGAGCCACAGCATCCTCACCGCCTGAATCCTGGCAATCCATGACACCGAGCTCAGTAGGAAGTCCGAAAGAGCTCTGCCAAGGTCAGTCAAAAGGCAGTCGATATTTTCCACCGCTACACGTTTGGAGGGACACAAAAAGATCCCCAGGTACGGTATGCCCTTTGGTGAGCCTGCAAAAGGGAACAAGGCGGTGAGGGCAGCAGCGTCCCCTCCGAAAGTCCGATAGGGAGCAGCACGGACTTGGTTGCGTTGAGCTTATAGTATGATATCTGTGCAAAGTAGTCAAGATTCTTTACAATTCCAGGGAGGGAGGAAAGGGGGTCTTCCGTAACCACAATGACATCGTCGGCGTACAAACCAACTACATGCCTGTGACGCCCGACCATAATTCCGGTGATCGTTGGGTCCGCTCTCAGAGATATTGCCAGCGGCTCCATGACCAGAGCAAAGACCAGAGGCGACAGGGGCATCCCTGTCGGGTGCCATTGGTGATACGAAAGAGCCTGGACTTATATCCACAAGATAAAACTCTTGCACACGGGTTTGAGTAAAGACCGAGAATAGCTGACAGGACAGGGCCCGAAATACCGAAGGCCGAGAGGACCTCCCGGAGGTAACCCAGTGCACCCTGTCGAACGCCTTTTCGGCGTCAAGCGACAGGAATACACTGGGGGCACCCCTCCTCTCCGCCACCTCTATCAAGTCTAGCATTCTCCTTGTCCCGTCATTCGCTTGTCTACTCTGCACAAACCCAACCTGGTCTTGATGAACCAGAAGGGGGATCACACTGCTCAAACGTGAGGCCAGGAGCTTAGCATACAGTTTCAAGTCCGTGTTTAGTAGTGATATGGGTCTGAAATTCTCCGGGCGGTCCTGAGCCTTTCCCGCTTTGGGGATTGTCGATATTTTGGCCTCCAGCGCACTATCGGGAATACAACCCTGCGCTTGCCACGTGTTGAAGAGGCGTAAGATATAAGACGTGAGGATCTGCCCGTAGAGCCCGTAATATTCATTGATCAGCCCATCTGGGCCTGGTGCTTTGTTGTTTTTCAGGCCTTTCAGGACCCCTGTAATCTCAAGCTCAGTAAAGGGGGCATTGAGCGGGGCCAGCAAGTCAGGCGAGAGAGTGGGGATGTCGAGACTCCCCAAAAACGTACGTATGTTCTCCGTGGTGGGTTGGGGTGTCTGTGGATCAGAGTGGAGATTGTATAGTTGCTCATAATACGAGGCAAAAACCTCTACTATGTCCGAAGAGTTTCTAACCAGTGTTCCCCGCTCATCTCTTATTGCCGTCACCATTCCCTTTGTCGTCCTCCTTTTTAGTCTGCGAGCCAACAACCTACCCGCCCTGTCACCCGATTCATAGTATTTAGTACGGAGCTTTCTAAGACCAGTCTCATGTTGTTTAAGGAACAGTGCCCGAAGATCATTGCGGAGTTGACCAATCTGTGATATAAGCGCACAAGACGGCGACGCCTTATTAAGTGCCTCTAAGCGAGACAATTCTGTCGTCCAGTCCTTAACAAGACGTTCTCTGCGACGTTTTGCGATCGATGCCTTTTGTATACACAGACCACGCATCACCGCCTTGTGCGCGTACCAGAGCACGTCATCCGGAGTCTGATCCACATCATTCAGTTCAAAGTACTCCCTCAAAGCCGCGCCCAAATCATCGGCTGTCTTCAAGTCGGTCAGGAGATCCGCGTGAAGCCTCCAAGACCTCGAAGCCCCACCTCCGACATCTAGGTCCATTTCCAATTCGATCGGGGCATGGTCCGACCACGTGATCAGACCAAGCTTCGATGAACGGCACCTATCCAGGGCTATGTCATTAAGCAGAAACAAATCTATTCTGGAATAGGTTTTGTGCGTCGGGGAGAAGAAGGAATAGTCCCTCTCCTCCGCGTGCTGGTATCTCCAGACATCATGGAGGTGAAACTCCCGGCATAGGTCTCCAAACGAACCCCTACTCCTGAACACAGAGGATGAGGAGTCAATGCGGGGCTCCATGACCGCATTGAAGTCGCCGCAGATGATAAGTCTCCCCTCTGTCTCCTCCCGAATGCGGCCGAACAGATGTCTCAGAAACTTCGCCTGGCCCACATTTGGACTATAGATCGTGACTATTGTGTACCGGGTTCCTCCTATCTCACAACGCACTCCTACAAATCTACCCGCACCGTCAGAGAAGGAGGAAATGAGGGAAAACTGCGTCTTGTGGCTGACAAAGATGCAGACCCCCGCCTTCTTTTGAGGTGCATTTGCAAAGAAACTATGTGGGTAGTTCGGATGTCGAAGCCGTACATTGTCAGCCTCCAGCAGGTGGGTCTCCTGGAAGCACAAGATGTCAGCCCCGGAGGACCTGGCCTCCCTCCACAAATAGGACCTCTTGGGGGGAGAATTGAGGCCATTTACGTTCAGTGACAGTATTTTCAGCTGCATTACGGGACCCGGGGGGGACCAGATAGAAGGAAGGGGATAGGAGAGAAGAAGAGAGGGGGGTAGGGAAAAGGTGAAGAGGGGGAGAGAAAGATTGGGATGGGGGGCAGGTAGAGAAGGTTGAAGTGAGAAATCAAAGATGGGGGGTTGCTCCTAAGGGATTGGAAAACACCTAGTAGAGGGGGGGAGAGCAGGAACTACATTAAAGTGAAAAAGGAGAGATATACACACAGATCAAATATACAAAAAACGCACACTTGCAAAGGGACTCCCAAGGTCGGAGTCAAGTTCTTGAGGGGGGGTTCCCCGAAGTTTCCCAGCCCCCTCCACCAACCACAACTCAGGGGGAGGCCAGTGACCACTGGGAACACTAAAAAAGTACGATACCTTGTGGGATATAACCCATCAGAGTCCTCCGCCAGCAATCCACAAGTAAAGCTGTAAAGTTCCCATTAATCCATGGTTGTTGTGTAATTCTATTCAGGAGCAGCCTCCTCCTCCGGCCGATCGCCTCCCGCCGGGACCTCCTCTCGCCGTGTCCGGGCGCTGCGGTGAGGGGGCAGAGGTCAGTCTCCATGCCCTGAGCGTCTTCCTCAGCAGGGTCGGGGAGTCAAATGACTGTCTCCTTCCATCGAACCTGAAGTTCAGGGACACAGGAGAGCCCCAGGCATATGGGATCTCCCTCTCCCTCAACACTCTGCAGCTGGATGCAAAATCCCGGCGCCTCGCCAGCGTCCCCGGGGACAGGTCTTGGTAGATGGTGATGTGCTCATATGGGCTAGGGAGCGGCGGGCCCCGTCTCATCCGTCTGAACAGCGCGTCGGTGATTCCCGGGAATCTCATGTGCACCAATATGTCTCTGGGGACCGAGGGGGGGAGGCTCCGAGGCTTGGGAATACGGAAAGCCTTATCCATAGCGAGCTCCGCTGGTGGCAGGTCAGGGAAAACCGCCGATAGGAAGGCGGCAGCTGCTACCCTTGCATCCGTTGCATTATTATTTTCCTCCGCCATCCCGCGTATTTTGAAATTGTTACGTCGGAGCCGGTCCTCAATGTGGTTCAGGGCCCCCGCAAATGAGCTCATCTCTCGGTCCAAGTCCGTATAGTTGTCGGCCAGAGCATTGTGGGCCTTAGCGACTTCTGTTACCTTGCCCTCCAGCTGCGAGGTCTGAACCGCGAGGGCCCCCAGGTCCTCCCTCATAGTACCAACCAGTGCCGCCATGTCCGCCATGAGAGAGGTTCTGAAGGCTGCCAGACAGTCCTGGAGGACTGTTTGGGTGACCGGAGATTCACCACTCGGGCCCGGGTCCCTTCTTTCTGAGGACCGCTGGGAGCGCAGATCATGAGGAGGTCGCTCCTGTGAAGCTCGAGCCGGCGCCATTTTGTTTGGGGAGTCGCACTGCCGCTCAGACCCAAAGTATTCAGTGAGTCTGTGCTCGGTCCGGCGTTTTGCTTGTGCCGGTTTGGGCATCACAGCTCCGTCTCAGAGGTGTGCAGAGGCGGGTGGTTGTAGTTGAAGCTGGGGGTAGTCGTTAGGGTGCCGATATTGTGGAAAGTCGGCGGAGCTCACCTACACTGCGACCGGCGCCATAAGCAGCTGGACACGCCCCCCCGCCAGTTAACGTTTATGCAGTGAGTGAGGAACAGAGTGACAGATGAAAACTCCACAAACACTAGCAGGTTCAGACCCAGAAGCCCAGAAATATAAGGGAACAGCGCTAATCATTTAGTTAAACTGCTGCCCATAGTATGCTTGATTATATAAAAAATAACAGAGCATTCCATATAAACAGCCATATGTCCAAGTTACATTCCATTGTGGCTATAATGATGGCCACTGTTGTTTCAAAGCAATGAATAACTATGTACACTTATAATGATACAGCGACAATACTCCATTCTGGAGAAAATATCAAAAAGCACTCATTGTTCTGATACTAGTGGAACACTTGTTGGAATCCGATGGCTAAAGGGCACAAGCAGGGAACAACAGACAATAATAGATGTTCTAGGAAACACGAGTGGACGTCTCAAGAGACAATCTGGATTAGATGAGAGCAAACTGGGCAAAGATTGCTCTGAGTTCGATACTGAGGCTAGATTAAACTATACACAATACTCAACCACTGAATATTCACATGTGGATAGGTAGGCCTAAATGGGAAACAATATGGCTTTCACAGGTTCAGCAGCATCCATCTTACTAATGGATGATTTGCCAGAACACAATAGCAGCCTCCAGTGGTAAGGAATAACATTTTTAGCACAAGTGAGTAATAGCAGCCACTAGTGGTCAGTCTGGAGAAAGAAAACAGAATCCTTACACTCATCATGTCTTTATCTCACATCAATTGTAGCTGAAAGTAATTTTGCCCAATATTAGAATATATTGAATTTTTTACATTTGTTGATTGAAGCAAATCAATTTCTTTTTTGGTTTGAAATTTTTCCAGGAGGCCTATATATTTTAAAACAGTTTATTCTATCTATTGATTGTACATTTGGTGCTGCTCTATAGTAAATGAAAGTAGTATTTAGATCACAATCGGCATACTCATAACTCACTTTACCATTTCATTGATGTCTAATTGAGATGAACAGATCTGGTACAAATTTCATTTTCATGTTTTCCTCCCCGTCTACCAAGAGCCTTAACATTTTTATGTTTTCATCAATATAGTCGTACGTTGGCTTGATTTTTGCAGGATGAGTTGTACTATTGAATGACACTGTTCATTTTACCATACAGTATACCATACTAGTAAAACATAAAACAAAAATTCCACGTGGAGTGATACTGCAAATAAAGTACAATTCTAAAAATGTTTTTCTGTTTATATTTACCATGTTCACTATATGGATATGCATATTTCCCAGAGGAACATTGTGGCTAAAAGACTCCTCACTGCCGGTAGGCAGATTGATCTCCTTAAGGAGAATACTTGCTCCCCCAGACCTTGTCTTAGCCTTTTCATACAGCAAAATCAGATCCCAATGCAGCATCTGGAGATTGGGGCTTTGATCTGGCATAAAACCTAAGTCATACTAAAAGGCTGTCATTTTAACTGATAAAAATTTTTGGGTATAAACAATGTCTGGATCGCCTCTCGCTGTATTTTATTGCAATGTTGTGGCTGTAAAAAATACGTTAATTTGGTTGTTTTGAATTTTTGTTAATTTATTTTATAACACGATAGATATGACATTTCTGAGGACAGCGATACCAAATATGTTTATTTTTTTAAATGATTGTATTTGCAATAGTCCAAAAGGGGGTGATTTGAACTGTTCGTTGTTTTTATTTCTTTTTACTTTTATAAACTTATATTTCACTTTTTTGCTATATTTGATAGTCCCCTTATGGGACTTTAAGCTGCAATTATCCAAACATTTGTGCTGTACAGAGCAGAGCATCTGTATAGCAGAATTCATAATGTCCTATGATTGCTTGATCGCTGCTGGCACTCACAGAAGGACATAATGACAGACACAGGGGTCATCAGCTGACCTATTTCTGTCATGACAACCCATGAGCACCCCACGATCACGTGTCGGGCATGCTGATGAGAGCTGGATATGCGGTGCTCCCTGCAAGCTGCTTACCTGCTTAAGAGCTGTGGGCAGAAGGTTCTGTTTCTGTGTTCGGATGGCCACATCACATTCCATAATCCGATACATGGGTTGTCACTTTTTCAGGCCTAGCAAACTTGAAAGCTTTTGTCTAGTGAGTGATGTCTAGGGATTTCAGCATGGCGCATAGTGAGTCAAAAATGCAACAAAGACTGGACAGGTGGAGGTGAAGGGCCATAGAGATGACTATAGATGACTATATTTTTCTTTGCACTGTAATGGACCTCTGCGAATCAGAAAAATAGTGGCTAGGGGCCACCATCTTGCTGAGTCTATGCAGAAGTGAATTACAACCCCACACATTTTGGAAAATGCAGAGTTTTGTAAAATTTAAGTGGAATTCACTTCCACTCTAATTTATTCTCCTAACTCTAATTTCAACTGTAAAAGAGATATTCATGTTCTCAAACAATAGGATAAAAATATTCAGAAAGTCAAGCACTATTTTGATGCACTGTCGCAATCAAAAGGTGAAAATCAACTCATAGCATAGATTTCTAGCACTGCATATGCATGAACATCAAAAAAAGGTCATAAGGGATCGAACGCTAGCAAAGCAACACAACAGATATTTGCATAAAATATGCACTGCAGGGAAACATTTCACCTCTTCCACTCCTCTAGATGTAAGCTGATCTGTCGGCAGTTTGACTAAGTAACATTTTAAATAACACATGCATTGAAAATAATAGAATACAAACTACACAGTTAATTCTTCAATTGCAATAATGATTCATACAGCAGGAATTATATTCTTGTTTCCGTAAGCTAATTGCCTCCTTCTCGTCGAGTTTCCATGGGACATTTGCTCATACCAATCCATATTGATCCATATTAAATGTAAAATCCACTGTTTAAATGGTTATTCTTATAAAAAATCAGTGGTGGAAAGTTTAAGATAATTCCCATGCAAATGCCAAAGTAGACACTATAGTTTAACCCTAGTAGGAACTCTTCGGTCTCATACCCATGACAGTCATAGATGAGTCAGACCAGGGTCAGACACAGAAAGTAAGGGGCCCTGTTCAAGACCAGTAAAAGGGTCCTTTGCAATCCAACAGCTCATCATAATGGACAATTCTACCTGCTTTGGAGATATTGATGAGCCCTTTACCTCTTGAGCCCCTGTGCGGCTGCACAAGGTGCTCCAATAGTATGTCTGCTCATGGAGCAGCCAGAGCAATGATTGGCACTTTTACTGTATAGAAGCATGCACTCAATTTAATATGGAGGCAAACAGTGGTAGGTTGTGCCATGACCAGAACTATAAAAGTTTTAATTACTGACTGCATTTTTTAAAGCACTATTTTTGCAATTCCACATTTCAAGAGCTGTAACTTCAAAAAATATTCCACAGTTCTTCCTGTATAAAAAACAATGTATTTTTCCTGAGAAATGCTAAACTAGATAAAAGGTATTATGGGGCCCTGATGATATGGAGACGAGAGAGGGTTGACCCTTAAACACTCACCCACTCACACACTGAAGTCTGCACTACTTATTACTACACACCCTACATTAGTCTTACTACTACACTTAGGCTGCTTTCACATCAGCGTTTTGCGCTGATCGCGGCAGTTGCGGTGAAAAAACCAATACTGCCGCAATTACCGCATAACGGCCGCACTTGCGGTTCACCTGCGGCAAGCCCTATGCAATGTCTATGGGGCTTGTGGCAGGTGCGGCAATTGCAGTGTAGTTGCAGTTTTGGCACCTGCGGCAGATGCGGCCGCAAAAAAAACCCGCGGCTGACCGCAGTTTTTTCGCGGCTGCATCTGCCGCAAGTGCCGAAACCGCACTTGCTGCACACTTACCGCAAGCCCCATAGTCATTGTATGCGGCTTGCTGCAAGTGAACCACAAGTGCGGCCGTTATGCAGTAATCGCGGCAGTTGCGTTTTTTCACCGCAACTGCCTCGATGAGCGTAAAACGCTGATGTGAAAGGGGCCTAAGACAACACTGGGAATAAAACAACAAATGAAACTCCGCAGCTTCCACTAGGAAAGCTTTTCCCGGGAGTTCAGAATAGAAGAACTATAACTGGCACATGGGAGAGTTAGGAGTGAGTTTAATTAATGAAAGGGAGTGGCAGCAAGGTGCAACAGCTGAGATTAGAGTTATATAGACTCTCAGTAATTCTTATCCCCTTCAACACCAAATGAAAATAAATCCGCTTCACCTATGTTAATCGCCAACTGATTCCAAAATGGACCTGTGTCTGCTAATTGCCGTGACCTTCTAATAGCAGATATCACAAATGTCTAAGCCAGACATGAAACACTCGTGACAGTACCCTTCAACACATCAAAAAGGGTGTCCAGATACTCAGGATCAGATTAATTTGGATGAGATCCATTGAAGAAATGTACCAATCTCCTGGCATTCACTTATGATGCTGGTACCCAAATTCTCTTTTCTGGACCACAACACTTTCCATGCACTAGGTACTGAAGAGAGTGGCGAAAAAACAAAACAAGACTCAACCAATCCAGTCAGGTTTTGTACATTTTGTTGGAAAAATGAGAAATTGCTGATAAAACCTTAACACTTCGACCTTCCTAAAAAAAAAAGATGTTTCAAAAATTGTGCTGATGTAAACTACACCGTATTTTTCGCACTATAAGGCGCACCGGATTATAAGGCGCACCCTCAAAAAATGACTTTTAAGCCGTCTTGGTCCATATATAAGGCGCACCGGATTATAAGGCGCACCATATTACTATAAAAAAAATCCCTCTGTAGCCTCCCATCACCCTCGAAGCATCACTGTGTAGCCTCCCATCACCCTCCAGCATCCCTGTGTAGCCTCCCATCACCCTCCAGCATCCCTGTGTAGCCTCCCATCACCCTCCAGCATCCCTGTGTAGCCTCTCATCACCCTCCAGCATCCCTGTGTAGCATCCCATCACCCTCCAGTATCCCTGTGTAGCCTCCCATCACCCTCCAGCATCCCTGTGTAGCATCCCCCACCCTCCAGCATCCCACACAGTCAGACACACACACACTCAGACACACACACACACACATACACACTCAGACACACACACATGCACACTCAGACACACACACACACACACACACACACGCACACTCAGACACACACACACACACACACACACACACACATACACACTCAGACACACACACATGCACACTCAGACACACACACACACACACACACACATACACACTCAGACACACACACACACTTACTGTACTGTGTGGCAAGGCACTCACAGCGCTGGAGCCCTCAGCCAATCACAGTGCTGGAGCCCTCAGCCAATCACAGCGCTGGAGCCCACAGCCAATGACAGCGCTGGAGCCCTCAGCCAATCAGAGGCTATGGGCTAACGTCAGCTGGCCTCAGATTGGCTCAAGGGCGGAGCTGTGATTGGCTGATGGGCTCCTGGGCTCCTGGGCTGTGAGCGCGCCCGATGCAGCGGCGGCACCGGACACGACAGCGGGGACGGCGGCTGGTGATCGCGTCCCCGCACAGTGATGTGAGGCAGGCACCGGCACCAGCATGGATGGCGGGGACGGCGGCTGGTGATCGCGTCCCCGCACAGTGATGTGAGGCAGGCCCCGGCACCAGCATGGATGGCGGGAATGGCGGCTGGTGATCGCGCCCCCGCACAGCGAAGCCAGGCGGGCACCGGACAGAGGGGGATGGCGGGGACGGAGGATATTGCGGCACAAAGGTATGCCTTATTTTTTGGGGGGTGCTAAATTTTCCTGGAAAATCCGTGTATAAGGCGCACTGCACTATAAGGCGCACCTATGATTTCTGGGAAAATCTTAGTCTTTTAGGTGCGCCTTATAGTGCGGAAAATACGGTACACATTTGGGAAATATATTTATTAACCATTTTGTATTACATAACTTTGGCATAAAAGGGCATAAAAAATAAAAGTTTGAAAATTGTGAAATTTAAAAAAATGTTTTCAAATTTGCAATATTTTCACAAACATACTCAAAAAATATCTTCCTATAGCTACCAATAGCATGTAAAGTATAATATGTCACGAAAAAATAATCTCAGAATCGCTAGGATCCGTTGCTATTTCAGTGCTGTTACTTTATAAAGTGACACTGATTTGAATTGAAAAAATTGGCCTGGTCATAAAGGTGATAACTGACTGGGTGGTGAAGGGATTAAGGAAGCCTGGCATTCTAATTATCAGTGGCTGTAAATCTTGGCGAGTCCAGGTGCTTAAACCATCATTAAGGGAACTAATCTGAGAAATAATAGGTTGTAGGGGAGGTGGAAAAATGAATGTATGGGTCTTGGGGAGACCATAAAAAGTGGGAACAGTGGGAGACTTTTTGATATTGAATTTTTTACTTTGTGGGGAAAAACACCTAAACTTTCCTCTTGTTGTACCAGCTGTTATAAGATATTCTTACAAGTATCAGTGGGATCAAAGGGGATCCGTCAATAGGTGTCATTGTTGTTCAAGATACGAGTATCATGAACCTTCTTCTCATATAAAGACACATCATTAAGACTATGCAACCTGCTTTGTCTGATTTTTTTATGCTGATATTGCCATTATTTTTTAAACTATTGATAGCTTTCATTTCAGACATTGATAAATTATTTCATTGCATAGTGAAAGTGTTCAGTTAAAGATAAGATTTTTAGGTCCCTTCCCACAACTGATTGAAAAAGGTTCAATTCTGGAATGCGTGATTCAAAAAGATAATACATAGCATTGGGTATATGGTTATCAACCTGTGCAACATCTATCAAATCAGTACTTCTATTTTAACTATGAAGAGTTTCAAGAATGAGTAGTGCAATTTGTTAATGGAACAGGAGATCTGGGGAAGAAGTATTATCCTTTTTAAACAGATTAGAGTGGGCAGAGAAGGTAGCATTATTAGTCGCTGATTCAAAAAATGAAATAAGGGTTAAAATGTTTGGAATTATCAAAGTTTTGGTTAGGTATGAAGATGAAACCTCTGCAATAGCGTAGCTACCAGGGGAGCAGAGGGGCCCTACCCGAGCTATTTCTATCATAAACTGTATCATCACCCACATTGCACTGATACAGGTAAACTCTGCTGCAGAGCAGGGAGACGTGATCTCCCTGCGCTGCTGCATTCCGTTTTGTACTTCAGGTCTCTTTAGACCCACAGTCTACAGAATTGCAGGTCCAGAGTGGAGCAAGGTGATGAGGTCATCAAGCCAAGACATGCAAAGGACATGAGTCCGGACCAATGACATCACGGCACTCGTCTGTCCAAAATCTGCCACTGTCTGCTGCGGCTCACTGGGGTAAGGTGAGTATTCATATTTTTTTTTTTTGCTTCAAAAGTGTGTTAAGACCATAATGTGTGGGCCCTTCTAAAATCATATGGGCTATAAAGGGGGACCATAATACATAGTTAGGGCAACTAAAGGGAGTCATGATGCATAGTGGGGCAACTAAGGGGGCCATTAAACATAATGAAGGCTACTAAGGGGGTCATCATACATATTTGTGGCAACTATGGGGGCTATCAGAGTGTGAAAGCAACAAAAGTGGCTATGAAAGTACTGGGGCTAATAATGGGGCTATGATATAGTGTGGGGGCCACTACTGAGGAGACCATGATAAAGTGTGAAGGCTACTAAGGAAGCCATGACACTGTGGAGGCTACTGAGGGGGCCATGATACAGTGTGAGGGCTGCTAAGGGGATCATGACAGTGTGGGGGCTACTAAGAGGGCCATGATAGTATGGTATTGACTAATGCGATCA
This sequence comes from Allobates femoralis, assembly GCA_033576535.1. NCBI lineage: Eukaryota > Metazoa > Chordata > Amphibia > Anura > Aromobatidae > Allobates > Allobates femoralis. The sequence continues at coordinate 583,008,940 of JARQOC010000003.1, forward strand.
TGACATTTTGGAGGCTACTAAGAGGGCCATGATAGTGTGGTAACAACTAATGGAACTATGACAGTGTGGGGACTACTAAGTTTGGGTGCTACTAGTTGGACCATGACACAGAGTGTGAGCTTCTAATGGGGCCATAATATAGTGTTGGTGCTACTAAGAGGGCTATGACATAGTGTGAGGGCTACTGAGGGTGACATCATACAATGTGGAGGATACAGTAGGGGCCTAATACATTGTGGGGGCTACTATAATTTGTGGTGGTGTCATACTGTGCATAAGGTAGACTCAAGACATTATTAAATGTTAAACGGGCACTCATTGTTATACGGAACTCAGGTTATTGTGAATGACTTTAAAAGACGAATTCAGGGGGCATAATTACTTTCTAGGGAGCAAAATGTGGAGTTTCTGTTCTGGGGCACATGCACAGGGCGTTATTATATTCTAGAAGTTTGTTTTTAACGTCTTGTGGGCACATGGTATCACCCAGCATGTGCAGTAATAGAGGCACATATGGCAGCATCGGCTCATCATTGAGGTATCAGCAGGATGAGGAGTTTGTGGGAGGTTGGGAATAGATGGGAATGGTGCTAAAAATGTATGAAGAAAAATGTATATTTGTGTAATCTCTATAGCCAAGTCATGGCTGAAGAGGTTTTTATGTCAGTCTGGGACAAATGGAAAAGATGAGAAAAGAGAACGTCTCCATAAGAAAGAACATTAGAGTTAAATCACCATTTATAACTGTAAACTATTATATGTTTGCAGGACTGATACATACCACTCTATGGGAACCATATGGTGGTAATATCGTTGTTGGCCTTTGTGTAGAGATTTTTTTAAGTAACATTTGCTGAGGTTACCTGTTAAGGGGCCCTTTAAGACCGTGTTTGAGCTGAATCCCTAGCTACTCCTTTGACTCTCTGAAAAACATTTGTAAAAGTCCTTATTTCTTAATTTTTATAAATGTAACTTTTATTAACATTATAAATAACAAATATAGGTTTAATACTTGTATGGGATGTTTATTTGGGCATCAGTAAAATAAGTATAAAATAAAGGTTCTCACCGCTGGCTTTCCCGCCGGTTATTTCAAATGATCAGCTAGTGCTGATCAGCTGTTCATTTGAAGTAGCCGTGCTGCAGTCAGGGTTCATGTGAGTTCATGCAGCATGAACTCACATGAACTTTCCCACTGCCGCACAGCTCAGCTACATCTCTGGTAGAGGTTCTCTACCAGAGATGTAGCTGAGCTAAAGAAGAAAACTGGATTGGACTACATCGACACAAGATCATTTTTTTAATAAAGATGGAGTCTATGGGTTGTTTTGTTATTTTTTCTAATAAGGAATTTTTTCCCTGTGTTGTTTTTTTAAAAAAAAAAACTTTCATAGAAATTCATGGCGGTCATGTCTAATATTGGCGTGACCCCATGAATTTCGGGCTTAAGGCCAGCTGACAATACAAAGCTGGCCCTATCCCCTGTAATACCCAGTGAGCCACTGCACCAGGGCCCTGGATTAGCTGGATACAGCGCCAGAATATGGCACTTCTATGAACACGCCATTTTCTGGGAAGGCTGCGGGCTGCAATTCGCAGCTGGGGGGGCCCGGAAAGCTTGGGCCTCCCTTCGCTGCGGATTCCAGCCCCCAGCTGCCTAGTTGTACCTGGCTGGACATAGAAATAGCTCAAAGCCCCATGCATTTTTTTTAATTATTTCTTGAAATTCATGAAATAATATAAAAAAAAGGGTTTCCCTATACTTCTGTTTCCAGGCAGGTACAAATAGGCAGCTGGGGGCTGGGGGCAGCCCATTCCTGCCTGCTGTACCTGGCTGGCGTACAAAAATACAGCGAAACCCATGTCAACATTTTTATGAAAAAATCCATAACACAATCCAAAAAAAGGGACTGCATCTTTATTAACCCGTCAACCACCTACTCTGTCACAGAGATGATGGTCGAGGGGTTAATAAGGATGCAGTGCTTTTTTTTTATTGTTTTATTAATTTTTCAGAAAAATGTTGACGTGGGCTTCACCGTCTTTTTGTATGCCAGCCAGGTACAGCAGGCAGCAACAGGCTGCCACCAACCCCCAGGTGTATATTTGTACCTGCCTGGAAACAGAAATATTTGGAAGCCTTTTTTAACTTCATGAATTTCATGAAGTAATAAAAAAATGTGTGGGGCTTCGCAATATTTCTATGTCCAGCCAGGTACAACTAGGCAGCTGGGGACTGGAATCTGCAGTGCGGGGAGGTCCAAGCTTTCTGCCCCCCCCCCCCCCCGCTGCAAATTGAAGCCCACAGCCACCCCAGAGAATGGCACTTCCATAGAATCCCCATCTTCTGGTGCTGTATCCAGCTCATCCAGGGCCCTGGTGCAGTGGCTCACTGGGTAATTTCAGGCTCAGGGCCAGCTTTGTGTTATCAGCTGGCGCTAAGCCCGAAATTCATGGGGTCTTGCCAATAGTAGACATGACAGCCATGAATTTCTATGAAAGTGTTAAAAAAAAAACACAACTCCGTGAAAAAAATGTTTTTTTCAAGAAGTTGTGTTTTTTTTAAACACTTTCGTAGAAATTCATGGCGGTCATGTCTAATATTGGCGTGACCCCATGAATTTCGGTCTTAGGGCCAGGTGATAGCACAAAGCTGGCCCTAATCCCTTTATTACCCAGTGAGCCACTGCACCAGGGCTCTGGATGAGCTGGATACAGTGCCAGAAGATGGCACTTCTATGAACGTGTCATTTTCTGGGGTGGCTGCAATTCGCAGCGGGGAGGGCCCAGAAACCTTGGACCTCCTGTGCTGCAGATTCCAGCCCCAGCTGCCTAGTTGTACCTGGCTGGACATTGAAATAGCGCGAAGCCACACACATTTTTTTTTATTATTTCATGAAATTCATGATATAATAAAAAAAAGGGCTTCCCTATGTTTCTGTTTCCAGGCAGGTACAAATAGACACCTGGGGGCTGGTGGCAGCCCGTTGCTGCCTGCTGTACCTGGCTGGCATACAAAAAGATGGCGAAGCCCATGTCAAACTTTTTCTGAAAAATTCATAAAACATTAAACAAAAATGCACTGCATCTTTATTAACCCTCGACCATCATCTCTGTGACAGAGTAGTAGTAGTGGATATTCAACCTGTCTCTAACAGTGAAATATAATCATTAGTTCCCTTAAACGCCATCCAGTAATAACAGGTTCTAATGAATTGGTCTTGAGAGTTGTGAATTATGCAAGTGAGGTCTTCGAGCAACATCGTCTCATTTATCCTGGTGAATCACATAGCCATCGTAAGAGGGTTATTTTTTTTCCACAAGCGAAGTATGCAAGCTCTGGGTATGTATGACTGTTTGTACTTTGTACATTCTCCCAAAATGGGGCAAGGTCTTACACAACCAGAAAATATGCATCAGACTACACTCTTCCTAACTACATCTCCAACAAAGCGGGCTCACTTCTGGGAAGATTGAATGCAATCTAGTAGGGACTCTATACCATAATCTGGTGAGAAACTTAAAACTAGCATCTTGATCATGGGAGGAGATAGAAGATCGATGAGCCAGAGAACATATCTTTTCCCTTTGGGCCTCTGAAAACTGGATTTGAAGATCTTCCTCCCATTGTGATTGAAATTTGGTTTTAGTACTTCCAGCGGGTGTGTTAATAAGGCTATAAGCCATAGAAAGGATATGTCTAATGGGGCCCGTGTCTATGCATTCCTTCTCACAAGGTGTCATAGAGTCAGAGAAATAGGATCTAGGAGAAAGGGATTTCAAGAAATGGTCCAATTGGTTGACTCTCCATACATTGAGGGCACAGAGAGTTTGGGAGCTCATGAGTTCCTCCCTTGTCGGCCAGGCATTTCCACTACCGAAGTGTAGCGTTCTATAGTAGCCCTCTCTTATAATTGAATGGAAGATCTGGTCATCTACCCCGGCGGAAAGAGCAGATTTCCCAGAATCAGAAGCAGTGAGGACGATTGTGGGGTATGTGTGATCTAATGAATGTATTATCACAGTATGCCAAGGTGGCTCCGATTGTGAGATGATCTCTCAAATGTTTTACTCTGCTGGAACCCACCCATGGAATGCCTGGTAAATGTATATCTGTGAAATCCTGCTCCATTCCCACCCAGGCCTTCATCTCACCGTTCCTACACCAAAGATGAGCAGCTAAGTAATATGACCTGAAATTAGGAAGGGCAATCCCTCCAGCCATTTTGGAGCGGTACAGGATAGTTCTGGTAATTCGTGGTGGTTTGTCAACCCAGATGAATTTGGTTTGGATTGATGTGAGGCTTTTAAAGAATTATGAATGGGTAAAAGTTCTTCTTTCTAAAACATCAGGTGCAAGGAATTTGCTTGGTGTGAACTATTTATATTTGAATCGAAGGTATTAAAATCAGATGGGGAAAACTGACATACTGTACTTGGAATGGTGATGTTGTTTATTATGTTTGACATTCTTGAGTATAGATTTAGGAGTAAATTGGGTTCTATTACGCTTCAATTGATAGGTTTGGTCATGTTTGTAGTCCATCGAATATTTTATATTTTTTCATTCTATTGCTCATAATGGATTCCTAAAATATTTTTTTCTTCTCCAGATTATAAAATACATTTTTTGGATCTAACTTTGCAAGTCAATTCTAGCTCAGGAAAAATACAGTTTTATCTACTGAAAATCTATCGGTGGCAACGCTACATTACTAAACAACTTAAGGGCATGAATTATAGAAAATACATTATGCTGATTTATTTTATTTTTATTTAAAAAAAGAGAAAATTAACTTTTCTAACTCAGGTTAAGTACAAAACGTATTTTTTTTTTGTATGTTTCCTTATAAGTGTGTGGAGCCCACTGGGACGGGGCACTCGGTGCAGGACCGGGGTATCACGGGGGAGATCACGGCGGTCTTGGTCCGGACCGTGTCCCGAACCCACAAGTAAAAGGGGATATTTACAGGGATTGCCGTGACGCCACCCACGGGTTGTGGTCAGTGGGGACCACCGCTGCTGCTTGCCACTGACAGGAGGATGGATGGTGCTGCAGCCGGATGGATGAGCCTGCTGTGTGTCGGGGCTGCTCCTGACAGGGTGTAATATGGATATAACGGTTCTGCATGCAGGGCATCACACACGGGAGACTGAAGCAGGGTTCACCGAATTTTACTAACAGTTTTTTCTCAGTACAAACAGTTCACGGTATAGTTCTTTTACACGGATAACTCCGGACAGTCCCTTAACCCCTGCAGCCAGGTTTCCCTTCTGAGACCCTTCTCCCTCTTGTGTTCCTCTCAGGCTCTTCTCTACACTTCTCTCCCTGTGGGCTGTATGGTGGCAATTCCGTCCCATGTCTGGCTTCTCCCGCTGTATGGGAAGCAAGCCTGGGTCCTATGTGTTGCTATCCCTCCAGCCCGTGTGTAAGGAACTCTGACCTGGAATCAGGGTCCCCTGTCTGTGTGTCCAGGATCCGGCATATAGCTTCGGTCCCCTCAGAGCCGACTCTCTGATCCCAGCCTAGCCTTGGGTGTCCCTCTGTTGCGGGAGAACACCGGGCCCTTTCCTACCCGTGTGACTGCAGTGTATTCCGGGGGATCCCTCCTGCCAGTCGTCCTCTGCCGTTGTCCTCGGACCCAGCTGCACTGGTCCGGTTTCTTCCCTTTCCTTGGGTTACAGGCTGTGGAGCGGGCTTCTCTCCAGGGGACTGCGCCTCCAGAGAGCCCGAAATCTTTCGGCAAGTCACTTCCTATTTGTCTTGGCTGCTCGGCACCCACTGGCCTACTGACTAACTACTTCCTGTTTTCCCCTTTTGTACCCCATCGGTCACCTTGACTATATCCTCACCGACTGGGACTGGCCCTACCACCCCTTGCCCGCCTAGAGTCCCGGGCTCCGGGTTGGGTCTTGTGTCCGTGGATGTGTGTTGTGAAGGTGGTTTGTGTGTAACCTGTCTCCACCTGCCTGGCTGCAGTTCCTACCTGTGGCCATCCTGGTCGCAGGGGCGCCACATTCCCACAAAGTTAAACCGGCGTGTCCCCACGCTGTCAGGCATGGTTCACCCTGAAAAACATTTTCTATTTATTAACAACATTAACATTAAGCATTCTTATTCTTCCGGTTACGGAGGCACGGGTCTTAAACGTTGCATTAATTATCAATTAACTATGTACATTTTAAAACTCAGGGTTTACACTTTACTCCTGCTGGCTATAAGTGCTAAGACCTCCAGGACCTCGGGTCACCAGCTTGTGGCCAAGGTGTTGCTCTCCGTGGCGGCATCCGACACCACACTTTCTTTCTTAACCCTTTAGAACACGGGTTACACAACTTTACAGTCTCAAGAGTCCTGTGGCATAATGATACTGGCTGTTATGCACACTTAGTTCAGTGCAAAAACTTTAAAACATTCACATGAAAGGCTCATTACTTTTCTCAAACAGCATACAAAGACTTCAAAAAGTGGGCACAAGTGTTTCAAGACGTCCTTCAAAACCACAAGTAGCTGCCTCTGTTCACAGTTCAAAAAGTGCACCGTCTCACAGTGCTACCTGGTCATAAAACCAATGGGGAGCACACTAGTGCTCAACTATTTACAAGGAACGTCTATGTCACACACTGTTCATGATATCATTGTCTTTGTAAACATAAAAGACAAACAGGGGGAAAAGACTATTCATTCATTCATTCAGGATTGAGATGGGGTCAATAAGGAACACATCACATTCACACTTACAATTTTGCTGAAGAAGTCCGGGTTCTTCACTCCTTCTTTATCTTCCATGGCAGGACCTCTGGGGTTCTCCTTGTTGGGAACATTTCTAACAATTCTAAGGCACTGGTCAGCAAATGACTGTATACAGTCTGTGTTCCCATATCCACCATGGTCGTTGTATTCGTTGTAATGTCATCTGCAACTGTCTCCTCAAGGCTGTTCTCTGCCGGTTGCAGATCTGTGCTGTTTTCAGGGTTGGTCATTGAATCCGGGTGTTCTTTTTCTAGAGGCTCGACATCTCTCTGTGATTTAAGAGATAGTCTCTTCACCCTTATGCCGTACGGGCCTCGTTCTCCTTGTATGGTAATATACGACACCCACTCTCCGACTGTAACTACCCTGTCCGGGTGTTTTGAAGGGAGATATTCCTCCACATCCCTCCGATTAATGAAAATGTCTCTGTCCGCTCCGGGTTCTTGAGCGAAAGCGAATCCCCTTTCCGGTACAACCTTCACAATCTTCCCTTCACATCACGGGGATTGATTTATGGTACTGTCTCGCCGGGCGACTGACACCATTTTCTCCTTTCTGGGCCAGCTTCTCCGCTTCCTCTCGCTCCCATTTTTGGACACATCACTGTAGGTATTGGTCCCGAGTTAATATCTCTGTGGGGCCTATTGCAGCAGCTGGGTCCCCAGGGAAGCCCATCATGTCTTCTTCTTGCCCACTACGCTCCCATCAACAACGGAGCTGTTCTCCTCTCACATCCATAGATGCAGAGGCTGGGTTCAGTGGCTCTGGTAACAGCAGACATCCCTCCTCCAGTGCTCCGAGTGGGTCGAACACCCTTTCAGCACTTGGTGGTATGGTCTCTGGGATGGACACATCTACCAGCTCTTCTGTCATGCAATCTCCTTCGCTCAGAGTGGTTTCATGAGTCTGGGCCCATTCACTGTGCCAGGTCAGGAACCTCTCATAGTGGCCTCTGGTACTGGTATGAGCCCGGGTGGTTTCAGGGATATGGACCCCTCTGGGTTGCACCGTTAAGCCTTGGTGGTACTGGCTACAGTCGATTTGTATCCGGGTTATCGATTCAGCCTGAATCCTTGTTGGTCGCTGGGGCAACAATATCAGCACACCCCGCCGGGTGTCTCAGACCTCCGGATCCCTTCTGCTGCCTTCTGCCATGGCCTCTCGGTCACCAAGGGTCTCTTCCTGGCTGGGTTCCTCCACGATCGATTCTTGTGGGCCCTCCGGAATCACCTTGGGTCTCCCAATATCACCACTCAGCCTGGCGTCCTCTCCTTCCGTCCGGATGTCTCGTAATGGTGGCTGCACTCCATCCTGTTGCTCGCCCCACCTTCTTTGGGCATTTGCTTCCACCCCCGCCACATCATCATTGGCAGCTGCTGTTTGGGGCAGAGGCTCTTCCTTGGGATTGATATCTGGCTCCCCCGGAGTTAAGGGGAGCCAGGGCGGGCCTTTCTTTTCCCGCTCTGGACCGGGCCGGCCCACGATGGGCGGTTTGGGCACACCTCCTCTGCACATGGCCTCTGGCTCCTATGGCCGCCATTATGTACAGATTTTAGTAACACAGTCCAAATCTTGAGTTCTAGGCACATGGAGTCCGGTTCTGTTGGACTGGGTTCATCCTGTTCGTGACGCCAAGTTGTGGAGCCCACTGGGACGGAGTACTCGGTGCTGGACCTGGGTATCATGGGGGAGATCATGGCGGTCTTGGTTCGGACCGTGTCCCGAGCCCACAAGTAAAAGGGGATATTTACAGGGATTGCCATGACGCCACCCACGGGTTGTGATCAGTGGGGACCACCGCTGCTGCTTGCCGCTGCCAGGAGGATGTTTGGTGCTGCAGCTGGATGGATGAGTCTGCCGTGGGTCGGGGCTGCTCTGACAGGGTGTAATATGGATATAACGGTTCTGAATGCAGGGAATCACACACAAGAGACTGACCGGGTTTTACTAACAGTTCTTTCTCAGTACAAACAGTTCACGGTACAGTTCTTTCACATGGATAACTCCGGACAGTCCCTTAACCCTCTGCAGCCAGGTTTCCCTTCTGAGACCCTTCTCCTTCTTGTGTTCCTCTCAGGCTCTTCTCTACACTTCTCTCCCTTCCAGGAAGTAATTTCCTACTTGTCTTGGCTGCTTGGCACCCACTGGCCTACTGAATAATTACTTCCTGTTTTCCCCTTTTGCACCCAGTCCATCACCTTGACTACGTCCCCCCCACTGTGACTGGCCCTACCACCCCCTTGCCTGCCTAGAGTCCCGGGCTCCAGGTTGGGTCTTGTGTCCGTGGGTGTGTGTTATGAAGGTGGTTTGTGTGTAACCTGTCCCCACCTGCCTGGTTGCAGTTCCTACCTGTGGCCACCCTGGTCGTAGGGGTATCACAAGTGAAATGCTTGCTTTTTTCTTTATTCCAATGGATAATTACCTATCCTGGTGGGGCACAGGGAAGACACCTAAACTGGTTCCAGAGTAATCAAATGAGGACAAGTAGGTTTTTGATTCCTTTATTATTATCATGATATGGACATGTTTGGTATATTTATTATGAAGGTATATATGTACTCACATCTTTGTAATTTGGCAATCAGTAGCCAATCACTTTCGCTATGTCAATTTTTGTTGTCACTAGTGATGGGCGAATCCTAAATTACTCGGAATCGCTTGACTCTAGCGAGTCCGAGCCCAGGACTCGCTACTCGTTGCAAGTCTAGCGAGTCCAATGTTAATGAATGGGGAAGCGAGTAATAGCGAGTAGTGTGTGATTTACAAATCACAGATGTGTCTCGGAAATTTCAGCCTGAAGCAATCCTAGTTTTGTCATTGATTTGCATTGGACTCGTTTACTTTGCAAGTAATCGCTGGGAAACTCGCACAGATAAGAGTCCTGTCTGCTCTGTGTGCTGGCTACCGCAGCTCCAGGGTCCTAGAGCCCGCCTGCTGCCTGATGTAGCAGAGCTGAGATTGTTCTCAGTCTGCTCATTCCCTGTGCATAGACATCTATATCTATGCACAGGGATGAGCAGAGAGGACATCGCGTTTTGGACTGCGTCGGACGGAAGAGGATTTTTTTAATTAAAGATGGAGTCCCTAATGGCTTTTTTTTTTATTTCTAATAAAAATTTTTCTCTGTGTTGTGTTTTTTTTAAAACAATTTAATAGAAATTCATGGCGGTCATGTCTAATATTGGCGTGACCGCCATAAATTTCGGGCTTAGGGCCAACTGATAATACAAAGCTGGCCCTAACCTCTTTATTACCCAGCGTGCCACCGCCACCAGGGCCGCTAGAAGAGCGGGGTTCAGCGCCAGAGGATGGCGCTTCAATGAACGCGCCATCTTCTGGGGCGGCTGCGGGCTGCAATTTGCAGCGGGGGGTGCCCAGAAAGCTTGGGCATCCTTGCGCTGCGGATTCCAGCCCCCAGCTGCTTAGCTGTACCTGGCTAGACATAGAAATTGCACGGAGCCCCAAGCATTTTTTTTTAATTATTTCATGAAATTCATGAAATAATAAACAAAAAGGGCTCCCCTATATTCTTGTGTCTGGCCAGGTACAAATAGGCACCTGGGGGTTGGGGGCAGCCCGTCGCTGCCTGCTGGATCCGGCTGGTTCCAGAAATACGGCGAAGCCCATGTAATTTTTTTTCTGAAAAATCAATAAAACAATCCTAAAAAAGGGACTGCATCTTTATTAACCCCTCGCCCATGGTCCAGGGGTTAATAAAGATGCAGTCCCTTTTATTTACATTGTTTTATGGATTTGTCAGAAAAAAATTTCACGTGGGCTTCGCCGTATTTCTGGAACCAGCCGGATCCAGCAGGCAGCGACGGGCTGCCCCCAACCCCCAGGTGCCTATTTGTACCTGGCCGGACACAAGAATATAGGGGAGCCCTTTTTTTAATTATTTCATGAATTTCATGAAATAATAAAAAAAAAATGCGTGGGGCTCCGCGCAATTTCTATGTCTAGCCAGGTACAGCTAAGCAGCTGGGGGCTGGAATCCGCAGCGCAGGGATGCCCAAGCTTTCTGGGCACCCCCCGCTGCAAATTGCAGCCCGCAGCCGCCCCAGAAGATGGCGCGTTCATTGAAGCGCCATCCTCTGGCGCTGAACTCCGCTCTTCCAGCGGCCCTGGTGGCGGTGGCACGCTGGGTAATAAAGAGGTTAGGGCCAGCTTTGTATTATCAGCTGGCCCTAAGCCCGAAATTTATGGCGGTCACGCCAATATTAGACATGACCGCCATGAATTTCTATTAAATTGTTTTAAAAAAACACAACACAGAGAAAATTTTTTATTATAAATAAAAAAAAAAAGCCATTAGGGACTCCATCTTTAATTAAACATGTTCTGTCCGACGCAGTCCAAAACGCGATGTCCTCTCTGCTACATCCCCTGTGCATAGATATAGATTTCTATGCACAGGGAATGAGCAGACTGAGAACAATCTCAGCACTGCTACATCATCTCTGTGAGCAGGCGGGCACTAGGACCCTGGAGCTGCGGCAGCCTGCACAGAGAAGACAGCTGGACTCGGCTCGCAAAGTAACAGTAGTTACTTTGCGAGTTTCCCTGCTATCACTGGCAGAGTAGCCGAGTCTAATGCAAGACAATGGCAATCCTAGTTTTGTCAGCGTTTGCCATTGATTTGCATTGGACTCGTGCGAGTAAACGCTGGGAAACTCGCAGAGTACCGAGTCCTGCGAGTCCCTTACTATTCGCCAAGTAACGAGTCCTAGCGAGTAGATTCGCCCATCCCTAGTTGTCACCTTTAAAAAGCAGTTCTGATATTTAGATGCACTCTATGACTAAAGGCTTTATGCCAGACATACATCAGAGTGAACACGGTTTGAACCTAGTTTGTTGTGGATATGCTATTTCCATCTGATGGAATAAAGTCTTGGAACCTATATTTATATTTATTCCCGGCCTAATTTTTTAGGTTAACATTCAGGGACTTTGTCATACTTAATATAGACAAAACTCTGATGGTGTACTCAATCTGATTTAATCTCCATTCATATTGCATAAGTATAAATGTAAGGTGGCTGAGCCCAGGGGGAGGCTGGAGATGACACTCCGCTATCACTTGCCAGATGCAAGGACCGGGGATCGGGCAGTCAAGGCTGCCAACACATCCTCTCAGTAATCTAAAGGTTATACTTATTAAAATGTAACTTTTATTTGTTAATTTAAGATAGGGAGATATACCCTTAATATCAAATGGTATGATGCTCTTCGCTAAAGACGGGGAGAGGGGGAGGTACCCCTATTCTATCCCTAGTTCTCTCCCTGCCTGACAACGGAGTTTTCAACACCTAATGAAAACCCCTGGTTGGTGTCCCCGTTCCACGACGGCTCACCCTACTGGTCCTAAATCTAATTGGGGTAAGGACGTATCTGTGCAGAACCTCCCCTTCTTATGTTATACCCGGGTGTCCTGTCTTACTGTTAGTAGCACTGGGAGTCCGGGTCAATCCCCGTAGACTCGGTGGTAGAAAAATTGATATATCACCTATGTGGTCAGTAATGATCAAAAATAAGGTGGTGCTTCTCTACAAATACACCTCAGCAGAATGGAAGCTAGGGCTAATAAAAGTGATGGATGGTGTCACTATAGAAGATATCCCAGCGACACACACCTCCAATCACATACAGATCTGCTATATAGGTCCTGCAGCCCCCATCCCAAGAGTGCACACACCATACACTAAAAATAAAACAAACCCATATGGATAGTACCAGACTCAACCGTGCTCAGTAGTCCCACCTTAGCCCAATTTCGTGAATCGTACCAGGAGGGACCAATTATCAGGCAGGGAAATTGTTAACTCTTTAGACCATGTAGGTAATGGTCATACTCATCTCATCCTGCAGAGGATAGCTCACTCGACGCGTTTCCCCCAGCCAAATGATGTCCCGGTGGGTTCCTCAGGAGTGAAATGCCTTCTCCATGAGGCCTCCAATACAGCCTCTGTTCGCCCAGGGTGGGGTCCTGATAGATCCCTTTCTCCACCCCTCTGTGTATCTCAATAGATGGCGGCCAATACATCCTCTCACTAACCAGTAACTAGAGCAGGGGTCTCAAACTCGGCTGGGTTGGTGGGCCGCACATAGAAACATTTTTTTATCGGGGGGCCACATTGCTTGTAGAACTACGGGTACCGTCACACCAGGTGACATCGCCGGAGATATCGCAGGCGACGCACGGGAGCGCACACATTTTTGGCACCCCGCCAGCGTCGCGTGTTTACATGCGGCGATATCTTCGGCGATGCTTTGGCGATGTTTCAGGCGACGTCGCTGTTGGGGTGTCTAGAAACCCCAGTAGGGATCCTGTAACATGGGAGCCTATGGCTCCCATCGCCTGTAACATCGCCATTCGCGATGTTACACGGGGCGATGCTTACACATCGCCTGAGAGTGGTTGCCTGGTTTCACAGCAGTGAAACCAGGCGACCACTCTCAGACGATTTTTTGGCGCAAAATCGCCACTTTACACGGGGCGACTCGCCAGTGATGACTCTGATGATAGGCCACGCCCCTGCATCGCCTGCAAAATCGCCGGCGATGTCACCTGGTGTGACGGTAGCCTAAGTGACATTTTTAGTAATACCAGATTTTTTTGGTCAATGTAGTAATGTCCAAATCCTGATCCCCTTCTTGTAGTAATGTCCCCATCTTGGTCCCCCTCTTGTACTAATATCCCCAACCTGATCCCCTTCTGTAGTAATGTCCCCCATGCTGGTCCCCTTTTGTAGTGATGTCCCCATCCTGGCCCCCATAGTGTAGTAATGTCCTCCATGCTGATCCCCTTTTGTAGTGATGTCACCATCCTCACCCCCATAGTGCAGTAATGTCCCCCATGCTGGACCCCTTTTTTAATGATGTCCCCAAACTGATCTGCCTTCTTTTTACACACACATATATTCACTCACAATCACACCCACTCACACATTAACTCTCACACTCACACACAAACTCACATTAACACACACACTCACACTCACTCACACTCACTCATGTGGAACAAAAGGGGGGGGAAGCACAACCCATGAGTGGTACCTGGTGGTCTAGTGGGGTAGTCAATAACAGATGTGGGGGGTTCGCATCTCACCTTTGGAGGTTCTGCAACCCTGCACAACCTCGACGTATCGCAGTGGAAGGCTCCAGACTCCAGCGGTTGGGGTTTCCTCCACGAGCAGCTCCTTCTTCCAGTCAGTTGACTCGAGCAATCCGATCACCTGACCCTGTGACGTTCTCGGTTACGTCACCGCAGGTCCTTTGGATTCTGTTAGCGGAGACTCTGGTTCACAGCTGCTCCTGCTGCAAGCCTAGGATGGGGATATGATATTTGTACAGAAGTGTGTGATTATAACAGAAGCACTAGAGCACAGGAGGCACACGTTTAATTACCTTTAATAAACCACAACGTGTTTCTACGGTGGTCCGCCGTCTTCATCAGGTAAATCCACCTGATGAAGACGGCGGACCGCCAAGGAAATGCGTTGTGGTATATTAAAGGTAATTAAATGTGTGCCTCCTGTGCTCTAGCACTTCTGTTATAATCACACACTTCTGTACAAAATTGCGCACTCTGACACCCTTGCGCACTCTGACACCCACAGGCACACTCACAGGCACTCAAGAGGCACTCACTCACAGACACACACACTAACGGACACTAACAGACACAGGCACTCACACTCGCAGGCACTCACACTCACAGGCACTCACACTCACAGGCACTCACATGCTCACAGGCACTCACGCTCACAGGCACTCACGCTCAAAGGCACTCACGCTCACAGACACACCCTCACAGACGCTCACAAGCACTCACACTCACAAACACCCTCACAGACGCTCACACTCACAGGCACTCACAAACACAGGCACTCACAAACACAGGCACTCACAAACACAGGCACTCAGACAGTCACAGGCACTCACTCACAGACATACACACTCACAGGCACAGACACTCACAGACATCACACTCACAGGCACTCACACTCACAGGCACAGACACTCACAGGCACAGACACTTACAGGCACTCACAGACACAGGCACTCACAGACACTCACAGGCACAGACAGGCACAGGCACTCACACTCAAAGGCACTCACAGGCACTCACACTCACAGGCACAGACAGGCACAGGCACTCACGCTCAAAGGCACTCACACTCACAGGCACAGACATTCACAGGCACAGACACTCCCAGGCACAGACACTCACAGCCACTCACACTCACAGGCAGGCACAGGCACTCACACTCACAGGCACAGACACTCATTGGCACTCACACTCACAGGCACAGGCACTCACACTCAAAGGCACAGACAGGCACAGGCACTCACACTCAAAGGCACTCACACTCACAGGCACAGACAGGCACAGGCACTCACACTCAAAGGCACTCACACTCAGAGGCACAGACACTCACAGGCACAGACACTCACAGGCACTCACACTCACAGGCACTCACAGGCACAGACACTCACAGGCACTCACACTCACAGGCACAGACAGGCACAGGCACTCACACTCAAAGGCACTCACACTCACAGGCACTCACACACACTCACAGGCACTCACACACTCACAGGCACTCACATTAACACACACTTTTATTACTTTAACCATGCTGGCAGCGGTTCAGTGCATGGGGCCGCCGCGGTCTCCTCTTTAATATTACTTCCGGCCGCTTCACTCTGCCGCTCTGCCACCGTGTTAGTTCAATGCAAGCCGCCGTCAGCCAATGAGAGGCCCGCAGGTGACGTCGCCGTATGACGTCACTTGCGGGCCTCTCATTGGCTGAGGGCTTGTATTGAGCTTACAGAGCGGCAGAGCGAGCGGCAGAGACAGTGAAGCGGCCGGAAGTAATATTAAAGAGGAGACCGCGGCGGCCCCATGCACTGGACCGCCGCCAGCATGGTCAATTGTCCAAGGTGTTGGGGGGCACACAGGGAAGCCCCAGGGGCTGCATGCAGCCCGCGGGCCGCGAGTTTGAGACCCCTGAACTAGAGCAACGCAGGGCATGGCAGGGGCAGGCACAAATTTAAAATTTTTCTTACAAGAGTAGCCCCAGATTTTACATTTTCAGAAGGGAAATAGATAACAATGCCAGCATAATTTTTCCACAATATCTTGTGAACTTCTCCACAGTGGAACCACAAATCTCAGTAATATCTCCTCAACAACAGTCCTCTTAACTCCTCAAGTCCTCTGTAATGGAGGATAGCACACATCTCTCTCAATGCAGCTTGCTCCACTCTTCCTTTCTACCCTGCTCAGCTAATCTTTTCCTTCCTCTGCTAATGATGCAGAGAGGAGCATTGTCTGCTAGTAGTTTTAGTCCAAGGGAGTGCAGCAAGAGAAGCATTAATGTCTGCTGTTGTGAATGTCTGTGGTATCCCAGCAGCTATAATGTCTGTACACATAGCTTCCACTGCAGGTGTTACATCCATATGCTCAAGTTGTTCATATGTAAAGCCGTAATTTATATTATACAGCCTCCGTAATTGATAGCATATTACCTATAAAAGTAAAAGAGCAAAACAAAACATAACACTCTGGTTAGTGGGTAAAGGTCTGGTTCAGGAGTAGTAAAGTTACACCACCCGTTACTTTATATTTCAACAGTTAAGTAAATACTTTATTTACATAAAACTTCTGCATTAAATGGTAAAAGTAAATAATTCATTTTCATTAATGTGAAGTTCCATATTTACAGCTACAGTTAGAATGTCAGGCAGAAAACATCGGAGATAGAATTAAAATCAATACAGTATGTTAGCAACATTATCACTCTGTATATATTATAGTATATTAATGCTTTCTATATGTTCAGAAAACTAAAACACACTAACTGTAATATACATTATATGAAATGTATTGAAGTATATTTTTTTTATACCACCAGGATTCCTATGTATTATGGTGGTACTAAAACTCTTTATATGTATTATCAATATTAATAAAGTATGAAATACATAAGAGCACAGAGGCTCATTAGTTCTAACGCTTTGCAAATTTGTAGCTGAGGTCTTGGGTTTATATCCCAACAAGTGTAACATCTTCAAGAAAGACATACTCCAAAGACTTACTGAAATTTAGATGGTGAACCCCCTTGGGGACAGTGATGACAACATCTTTAAAGCACTCTTGAGTTAATGGTGATATATAAGTCAGTAAAATAAGTAAGACATACATTTTGCAAAGTGGAGTTTTTAAGAAAAACTGGTCAAGAATTCCTTTTGCTTACATGGCCTAATATCTATTAAAGGGAACCTGTAAGGTCGTTTATGCCCCCCAACTATCACTATCTGTCCATGCAGCTTCATAGTACTATTCTAATCATCCCTGTTTGAGCTAATAGGGTAACATTAAAGGTGAATAAAAAGCATTTACAAACTTACATTTTCCTATGTAACTAAGGCAGTGTGTAGACACCTTGGAGGACAGTCACTCTGGCAGGTTAATAGTTAACATTCCTGCTGAAAGTCAGAAGGTGCTGCGCAACCTGTGTGATGTCACAATCATGTAACTATAATAGGCTCCATAGCCCATAATGATTTTGCATGCTTAGCCCCACTCACTATGGTCACATGATTGTTTCATCACACAGGTCCTTTATACAGAGGTCTCCTCCATGTCACCTCAAGTGTCGCTTAAAGAGGACCTGTCACCAAACCAGGCATGGTGATCTAATTACAGCACTGAATGCAGCATCCAGGCAAGGGGTCCCCCAGCACTCGAGCAGCCCTGTACCCCGAGATAATACACATAGAAAACTTACATCCTGCAGCCGGAAAGAGGTGGCTAGGGGCTGGAGCTGAAGGGCAGATTCACACCACCTGCATGTTTAATCTGCCCACCAGGGGCGGGGCCAAACGGCAAGTTCTGAAAAAAAAAAAAAAACTCTGTTTAATGCTGGAGAAGAGGGAGAGAATGATTGGCAGCGGTGGACAGATTACACATGCAGGGGGTGTGAATATTCCAGAAAATGTAATTCTGTATTATATAGTCTGAATTCTCATCTATGCATCCATCTCACCCACAGCTATGCCATGCTGCTAAATGAAAATTGTCTGACTCAATTCACACCTGATTCTTAACTTGCATCTCTTTGAACTGCACCACATTTTTATCTTTTTCTCTATGGTGTGCCATGCTTCTAAATGAAAATTGTCTGACTCAATTCACACCTGATTCTCAATCTGCCTCTATTTGAACTGCTCTGAGTTGTTATCTTTTCCTCTTTGACCTCCTCCTTTCCTCCACACTTCTACATTCTTCATCTAACCGCCTGTAAGACTTCGCCTGAGCATCCCCCATCCTCCAGAACTCTTTACCACAACGTGTACGACTATGCCCTACACTCGGAATCTTCAAGCGGAACCTGAAACCCCATCTCTTCAGAGCAGCCTACAGCCTGCAATGACCACGGTGCCACCTCACCACCACTGTACCTGGCGCTCCACCACCACAGGAGCCGGTGCTTCACCACCACCACCACCAGAGCAGACCCAACCTACTGTCTCCCTCCCCATTGCCTTGTAAAATGTAAGCCCACAAGGGCAGGGTCTTCTCCCCTCTGTATCAGTCTGTCACTGTTAGTTTGTTCATTGTATTTTTAACTTTTTTTATGTAACCCTTTCTCATGTACAGCACCATGCAATCAATGGTGCTGTATAAATGATAATAATACAGAGATATTTTTAGTGAGTTAACTATTAACCTGCCAGAGTGACTAAGTCCTCCAAGGTGTAGTCACTGCCTCATTCACATAAGAAAATGTAAGTGTATAAATGCTTTTTGTTATCTTTAACATTACAGTATGAGCTCAGACAGGGATGATTAGAATAGTACAATGAAGCTACAGGTACAGATTGTGATAACTGACAGGTTCCCTTTAATACCTATGATCTGTCTGAATGTCTATTGGCCAATAACCATGGGATGTCAGGATACTTTACTTTGGACACTTGAATATGCCTCCATTGTGACATTTCCGCAGATTTGTGTGCTCTTATTCTAATCTAAGTCATTATAAAAACAAATGTTTTTTAGTGTTCTTGTTTAGAGAAATTTTTTGTATACTGCAATGTTATATAAGGTGTCATATTCATGTTCATATGTTTAATTGAAACATAAATCCAATGTACGGTGTTTTTGTGATCAGCGCTAGCTGTATAAGAACAATAACCATTATATGTAAAAACAAAGAGAAGATAGGGGGCGCAATGGTGCAGTATCCACATATAAATTACAGGGGTATATGCCGGATTTACTAACCTATGCAAGTTGTGCAAGCCATGCACAACTATGGTAACAGCCTAGTAGTTGAACGGTCCTCTTCCTAGCCCGGGTATTTGTATGCGGCGGCGGGAAGTTGCGGCTCCGGGCACTCGCAGCGTCCTCGCTCACCTCCTATAGTTATCCGGACTCCGCCCCCTCGCGTCCATGTGATTGAACGTAGTGACGCGGAAGGTCCTCAAATCCTCTGTGCACAGGCTTTGCCTCGGATACCACAGGTCCTTTAGCCAAAGCGAGCAGCGCCTGCCGTGTCCTCCAAGAAAGATGTAAGATATAGAAACAATTACCACGGTCTGGTGGGTGCTCTGATATAGATCCAGGATCCTGTTCAATATAAAGTCCTTTATTCTGAAAACCTCCTTCACCACCAGTGGTGAAGGAGGTTTTCAGAATAAAGGACTTTATATTGAACAGGATCCTGGATCTATATCAGAGCGCCCACCAGACCGTGGTAATTGTTACTATAATAACCATTATATAGCAGTAGATAATGGTGCTTTATTTCTACACGTTTTGGAGCAATCCTCGCTGCTTCATCAGAAATTAATGGTTGCATTCCTGATGAAGGAGCGAGGATTTCTCTGAAATGCATAGAAATAAACCACCATTATCTGCAGCTACATAGTGGTTATTATTCTTATACAGCTAGCGCGGATCACAAAAAAGTCTGTTGCATTTATGTTTCTCCTACCACCCTGCACATGGAGTGTGGATCCAGCAGCAACTATATCAAATGCATATACTGGTTGTGGATCTCACAACTAGACAGGTGAGAAGTGACCATTATCATTTTCTCATCCTATAAAAAGAAAAGACCCTATTGCACATCTTGTTTTCCCATACAGTCCCTGACAAAAGTTATGTCGCTTATCCATGTTATGTAAATAAAAGCTTATATGTTGCATAACATTGGGGAATGAAGTTGTGGTGCTATTAGAGTCATATTTAATATTTTGTGTGAGTTCCATGAGCTTGAAGGACTGCATCCATGGAGTAAACAATGATTCATGCAATTTATTATTGAAGTCATCAGGAATAGCAAAGAATGCATTCTTTCATGCTTCCAAGCTTCCTCTTTCATCCTACCCCAAACATGCTCAATGATGTTCATGTCTGGTGACTGGGCTGGCCAGTCCTTGAACACCTTGATCTTTTTTGCCTGGAGGAACTTTGTTGTAGAGATGGATGTATGAGATGGAGCTGCATCCTGCTGCAGAATTTGACCCCTTTTATGATTTGGAATGTAAGAGGTAGCTAATACTTCTTGATATTTTAGGCTATTGATATTGCCTTCCACCTTGCATATGTTTGGCACACCCCAAACAGAATGCAACCCCAGACCATGATTTTTTCACCACCAAATTTGGATCCATACGGGCTCCAGTAGGTCTCCTGCAGTATTTGCAGCGGCTGTGATGTAATTCTACTGAAGATTCATCAGAGAAATCCACCTTCTGCCATCTGTTTAGCAGGCTGTGGGACTTTGCAAATGCCACACAGTTTTTTATTTGCCTTTTGTTTAGTGCTGGCGTCTGGGCACTGATTCAACCATGGAGGCCATTTCGAGACAGAACTGTTCTAGTTGACACAGGGACTTGAGGTGACCAGGCCTGTTGAAGCTCTGCTGCAGTGGAAGAGGGGCTTGCTTTGGATTTTCATATCAACAAATGTTCCTTCTGAGCAGTTGTCTTACGGGTTCTGCCAGACCTGGGCTTGTCAAACACATCTGCAGTCTCTTCAAATCTTTATTTAATTCTTTGTACTTGATTCTGAGACACATTAAAGGTGCAGCCACCTCTGCAGTATATCTGGTCTTCAGCCTCTAGATAATCAAGGCTTTGGTCACAGGGTGGATTTTTGGCATGTTTTCAGAGCTCAAGTTGCAGTTCAAGTTAAGGTCTGGGGTGCTGGGTTTCTTTTTATACACACCCACTAATTAACCGATCATTTACGGAGCACAGGTGAGGATGTAAACTAGGATTGGGTGCATTATATGACCAGGTGACAAAACTTTTGTCTTGCCAAAATCTGACCATTCTGTGTTCATTAAATGATCAATATTTCAGCATTGATGCCAATTTATTTTCTTAAGCTAAACCACATTTGGGAGGGTTTCAGCTTTCAAAATAGTAATTTATAAAACCAATGGATGAATTTAACGTCAGGTTATAAGCTTTTATTTACAACACATGGATAAGCGACATAACTTTTGTCAGGGACTGTATTTAGATACATATGTTTAATTGATCATATTCCTACATGAATTCAGCATTACTGAAAACACAAAATATGGATCCATATTATGGATTTATGTTTTTATAGGCTTTATTGACAATTTTATAAAAGGACAGGACATTCTACATGTAAAAAAATACATTAATTATAAATGACAAGTAAACATTTCACTTTAATTGGCAATGTTTTAATGTTTTAAGGGCAAATAACTACAGTATATAGTATAACAAAATATAGACTTGAATTTAGTGTGAAGTTATAAATTAGGACATAATCTGTTTATTTATGCTTTAGCTGCCAATGCTTTATAGAAGTAAAACATGAAGGATATCACTAGGGATGAGCGAGTACTGAAATATTCGGACTCGCTATACTCGTAACGAGTAGGTCCCGATACTCGGTACTCATTTGGAGTATAGCGAGTACAATGTAAGTCAATGGGGAAGCAAGTAAGCCGAGAAATTTCTCAGCTGCTGGACCCTATAAAGAGGTCTGGCGGCAGAGGAAAATGCTGCAATGGCCCACATGATTGTTTAAAAGCAGGTGGTAAAAAATTGGCGGGTTTTAAAGAATCATTACGCCTCTCACTCGCTTCCCCGCCTCCTGAAAGCCCGATTCTCCGCTCCCCCCGCCACCTCCCCACCCGATCCTAAGTTAGGAGTGGGCAGGGAGCAGGGAACGAAGGACCCAGGTGGGGAAGAGGGTGGTGAGTACACTTCACCGGCGGTTTTCTCCTTCTGTTCTGCGCTCCCTGCTCCCTCCTGCCCCTTCCCGCTCCCTGGAGCTGCGCTCCCCACCCGGTCCTAATTTAAGATCGGGTGGGAGGCGGCGGGGGTAGTGGAAGATCGGGCTATCAGGCAGCGAGGAGCGCAGAACCGAAAGAGAAAGCCGGCGGTGAAGTATTCTCACTGCCGGCTTTCCCGCCGGTAGTTTCAAATGAACAGCTGATTCTGGTTAGCTGGTATTTTGAAGTAGCGATGCTGTCAGGGTACATATGAGTTCATGCATGCCTGCATGAACTCACATGAACTTTCCCAAGCCTGGGTGCACAGCTCAGCTACATCTGTGGTAGAAGTTCTCTACCAGAGATGTAGCTGAGCTAAAGAACAACCGTAAATTGGACTACATCAGACGGAAGAAGGATTTATAATAAAGATGGAGTCTAATTCTTGTTTTGTTTTTTTTTCTATTAAACATTTTTTTCTCTGTGTTGTGTATTTTTTTTTAAATCACTAGAAATTCAAGGTGGTCATGTCTAATATTGGCATGACCCATGAATTTCGTGCTTAGGGCCAGCTGATAATACAAAGCTGGCCCTAACCCCTTTATTACCCAGTGAGCCACCGCACCTCTTCTTTCTGACTTAGTCCCAAAATGCAATGCCCACACTGCTACATCGCTCTGCATAGACACACATGTCTACGAGAGTGAGAGCAGGCTGAGAACTGACTGTCACAGTCATGGTTCACCTCAGGTCATAGCTCGGCTATGACCTGGGGTGAACCCTGCTGTCACAGCCCGAACTCTGCCGCCGGCCAGGGAAGATTGCCAAGTGCCAGCAGAGCAGTGAATAAACCAGAAGTTAATGACTTCTGGTTTATTCACTGCATTGCCGGCATGGTCGGGAGTTGCCGAGCACCGCTCGGCAATCTCCACCGACATCGGCAGTCTTGGGGCTGTGACAGCAGGGTTTACCCGCGGTCATAGCCTGGGCTATGACCTGAGGTGAACCCTCACTGTGACAGTCAGTTCTCAGCCTGCTCTCGCTCTCCATAGACATGTGTGTCTATGCAGAGCGATGTAGCAGTGTGGACATTGCATTTTAGGACTACTTCGGATGGAAGAGGAATATTTTCAGAATTAAAGATGGAGTCTAAGTGTCTTTCTTGTTTTATTTCTACTAAAATATTTTTTCTCTGTGTTGTCTTTTTTTTTTTTTTAAATTCACTGGAAATTCACGGGGTCATGTCTAATATTGGCGTGACCCCATGAATTTCGGGCTTAAGGCCAGCTGACAATACAAAGCTGGCCCTAACCCCTTTATTACCCAGTGAGCCATGGCACCAGGGTCCGGGATGAGCTGTATACAGCACCAGAGGATGACGCTTCAATGAACGCGCCATCTTCTGGGGTGGCTGCGGGCTGCAATTTGCAGTGGGGTGTGCCCAGAAAGCTTGGGTCTCCCTACACTGCGGATTTCAGCCCCCAGCTGCCTAGCTGTACCTGGCTGGACATAGAAATAGCGCGAAGCCCCATACATTTTTTTTAAATTATTTCATGAAATTCATGAACTATTAAAAAAAAAGGGCTTCCTTCTATTTCTGTTTCCAGGCAGGTACAAATAGGCACCTGGGGGCTGGGGGCAGCCTGTTCATGCCTGCTGTACCCGGCTGGACACAAAAATACGACGAAGCACACGTCAAATGTTTTTGGAAAAATTAATAATAAAATAAAAAACTACATTTAAGAACTGCATCTTTCTTAACCTCTCAAGGCCGGAGCACAGCGGCATTGTAAAGGGGTTAACTCAGGTCACCTGAGGACAGCTCAGGTGGCATGACCTGAGCTATCCTCGGGGACCTGAGTTAACACCTCTTACAATGCCGCAGCGCTCCGGCCTCAAGGGGTTAATAAAGATGCAGTCCCTAAATTTAATTTTTTAAAAATTTTTTATGATTTTTTAAAAAAACATTTGACATGGGCTTCGCCATATTTTTGTGTCCAGCTGGGTACAGCAGGCAGGAACAGGCTGCCCCAACCCCCAGGTGCCTATTTGTACCTGCCTGGAAACAGAAAAAAAGGAAGCCCTTTTTTTTAAAATTATTTCATGAATTTCATGAAATAATAATAATAAAAAAAACTAATGTATGGGGCTTTGCACTATTTCTATGTACAGCCAGGTACAACTAGACAGCTAGGGGCTGAAATCTGCAGCATCGGGAGGCCCAAGCTTTCTGGGCACCCCCGCTGCAAATTGCAGCTTGCAGCCACCCCAGAAGATGGCGCGTTCATTAATGCGCCATCCTCTGGCGCTGTATCCAGCTCATCCAGGGTCCTGGTGTGGTGGCTCACTGGGTAATAAAGGGGTTAGGGCCAGCTTTGTATTATCAGCTGGCCCTAAGCCTGAAATTCATGGGCTCACGCCAATATTAGTCATGACCGCCATGAATCTCTAGTGATTTTTTTAAAAAAAACACAACACAGAGAAAAAAATGTTTATTAGAAAAAAAAAAAAACAGCAATTAGACTCCATCTTTATTATAAATCCTTCTTCTATCCAACGTAGTCCAATCCAGGGTTATTCTTTAGCTCAGCTACATCTATGGTATAGAACCTCTACCAGAGATGTAGCTGAGCTGTGCACCCGGGCGTGGGAAAGTTCATGTGAGTTCATGCAGGCAAGCCTATAGGCTGCTCTGAAACTATGTATCACATGGACTTGAGTGGCTGACTTCCTATGGTAGCCTTGTGTCTTTAAATGCCACTAGTCTCCTCCCTGTCAGCATGGCTGGTCGCAGGTGCTACAATCGCCCCCCATGCTTTAGGTTGCATGAAACTGAGCACCGGTATACAGACACATGTGCTACCTCTCAGAGGAGCCAGCAGCCTCCTGCTAGATGCAATGGGTATTAGAAGTGGCAAAATTTTGGTGAGTTTTTTTGAGATTTTTTATGTCCTACTTCGGTGAATCGCTAATATGAATGTTGACTCTACAAAAGAGAGAGATATTAAGAGGACCTTGCCGACCAAAAGAGCTTAACCTCTATGGGCAAAAGAGAAAATAGACCCTGTTGAGCCTATAAACTTACACTCTACAGCAGTGTTTCCAAAACTCCAGTCCTCATGGCCCCCAACAAGTTGTGTTTTCAGGATTTCCTTAGTATTGCACAGGTGATGCCTTGATAATGATTCCATTACCTGTACAATCATAAGGAAATCATGAAAACGTAACCTGTTTGGGGCCATGAGGATTGGAGTTTGGAAAAAAACTGCTCTACACGATGGAGACACTTATCAAGTGACTCTTGTGATTGAAAATGACTGTCATACAAACTATGCTCTGCTGTGAACCACTGATCTGTGATGGCCCAGGTACTGAGTAACCACAGGTGTACAACGTATAGTAATTAGTGATGAGCGAGTACTAAAATGCTCGGGTGCTCGAAGCTCAGGCCGAGCATCCCGAGATACTCGTGTACTCGGCCCGAGTACCGAGCCCAATGTTATCCTATGGGAGACCCGAGTATTTTTATGAAATGACTGCCAGCAGCATGTAGAAACCTTAAAAATGTCACAAAAGTCTCAGAAGAGTGCTCAAATGACATGGCAACACCATGAGGAAGACCCCTGGAAGCATTTCTCACTCAAAAGTCACAGCTGTGAACAATCTTGTCCGAGTTTCACGCCAATTTTACGGAGTCACCAGAAAGCCTTCCAAAATGACACCAAAATGAATATTCAGGGTGGAAATGTTAAGGGCACATACCCAATAGTGAGATACAGCTGGTGTATGTTACTTTTTGTGATTACATGAAAGATTTTACGTGAAAACATTGTGCGGCACTCCGATGTCCCTGAGAAGAGACATACATGAAGGCCTCTTGACATAATGTGCCCATTTTGAGGAACTGGGTCTATTGTAGTATTTTCCTTTGCCAGGGAAGTCCAAAATTGGGAGGTTCACCAATGCCCCTGGATAGAGACGTGCATGAGGGCCTGTAAACCTGAAGTGCCCATTGTAAGGAAGTGGGTGTATTGTAGTATAGCCCTTTGACAGGGCAGCCAAAAATTGGGAGGCTCCATATTGTCCTTGGATAGAGACATGCATAAGGGCCTGTAAACCTGAAGTGGGTGTATTGTAGTATAGCCCTTTGGCCAGGGCAGCCAAAAATTGGGAGGCTCCACATTGTCCCTGGATAGAGACGTGCAGGAGGGCCTGTAAACCTGAAGTGGGTGTATTGTAGTATAGCCCTTTGGCCAGGGCAGCCAAAAATTGGGAGGCTCCACATTGTCCCTGGATAGAGACGTGCAGGAGGGCCTGTAAACCTGAAGTGGGTGTATTGTAGTATAGCCCTTTGGCCAGGGCAGCCAAAAATTGGGAGGCTCCACATTGTCCCTGGATAGAGACGTGCATGAGGGCCTCAAAACATTTTTCCCATTGAAAAGGAGCGGGTATCCTGTCGTTGTAGTGCCCATTCAAAAAGAATGGGCGTAAAAATTTACCACTGGGGGTATACCTGAAACAACAGCCTAACTATTGTAACGGTCATCATGGTGGCACATGAGGAGAAGGAGGAGCAGTCCAGCGATTAGCCAAGGAAGAGGAAGACGACGTGGTGGATGATCCAGTAGCTGACCCAACCTGGCAGGAGGATATGCAGAGCGAGGACAGCAGTACACAGTGGGAGGGAGGCGTAGCATCCCAACAGGCAGTACGAAGCAGGGTTGGGTCCGCAGGCAGAAGGCAGGCAACTGTTCCCCGGAACAACAACACGACACAAGGTGCCTGTGCAAATGTTAGGTCTTCCCGAGTCTGACAGTTTTTTAAGTTGGCTCCAGATGACTCTAAAAAGGCCATTTGCAACACCTGCCATGCCAGCAGCAGCAGGGGTACGAAAACTAGCAGCCTGACCACCACCAGCATGATCAGGCACATGTCAGTCAAGCACCCGACTTTGTGGGAAGTACAACAGAGTCGAGGAGCGGTGCTTGCTGATGTCACTGCTACGTCTTCGCGTGTTGTGCGTGCGAGCCAATCCCCTGTACATGCTGGCCGCGAACAAGCCTCCGGCCCTCCACCTGAAGTTGCCCACGCACAAATAACCCCACCATCAAGCACGTCCTTGTCCCAGCGCAGCGTTCAATTATCCATTCAGCAAACCTTTGAACGCAGGCGCAAATACGCTGCCAATGCCCCACATGCCACAGTCCTGAATTATCACATTTCGCGACTCATAGCGCTAGAAATTTTGCCATTCCGGCTGATGGAGACGGAAGCATTCCGCGACCTGATGGCGGCTGCTGTCCCACGTTACTCGGTCCCCAGCCACCACTATTTCTCCAGATGTGCCGTTCCCGCATTGCATAACCACGTGTCCAACAGCATCACACGTGCCCTGAACAACGCTGTTTCAGCCAAAGTCCACCTAACCACAGACACGTGGACAAGTGCTTGTGGGCAAGGCCGCTACATTTCCTTGACAAAACACTGGGTTAATATTGTGGAGGCTGGGACACAGTCTGAGCGAGGGACGGAACACGTCCTTCCCACAGCAAGGATAGCAGGCCCTACCTCTGTCAGGGTTTCACCGACACTCTACAGCTCCGGAATGTCATGCTCTTCAGCCTCTTCCTCCTGCGCTTCCTCATCCACTGTACCCTCCACACCAGTCCCAAGCTGGAAGCACTGCAGCACTGCCTCTGCGAAGCGGCAACAGGCTGTGCTGAAGCTAGTCTGCATAGGTGACAAACCCCACAATGCAGAAGAGGTGTGGACAGCTCTGAAACAGCAGGCAGATCACTGGCTCACACCTCTGAACCTAAAGCCAGGAAATGTCGTGTGTGACAATGTCCGGAACCTGGTGGCAGTTTTGAGGCGAGGCCAGCTGATGCATGTTCCATGCGTGAGCCATGTGCTCAACCTGGTGGTTCAGAGGTTTCTGAAGTCATACCCAGAGCTGTCTGAACAGCTGATAAAAGTTCGCCGTCTGTCTGCACATTTTCGCAAGTCACCTGCTGCTTCAGCCGGCCTTGCCGGCTTTCAGCGCCGTTTGCGTCTTCCGGCCCACAGACTGGTGTGTGATGTCCCCACGCGTTGCAATTCAACTCTGCACATGTTGGTCAGGGTATGTGAGCAGAAGAGGGCAGTTGTGGACTACCTGCATCACCTAAGCCGTCGGGAAATGGGTCAAACTCCACACATAACACCTGAGGAGTGGAGATGGATGTCCGACCTATGTACCGTCCTCCAAAACTTTGAGGACTCCACCAAGATGGTGAGCGGCGATGACGCCATTATTAGCGTCACCATACCACTACTCTGCCTTCTAAAACGGTCTCTGCTGAAAAGCAAAGAGGATGCATTGCAGGCCGAGCGCGATGACTTGGAGCAAGAAACAGTAGTGGGTGTGGGTGAAAACACACAGTCCAGCCTCATCTCATCACAACGTGCAGTGGAGGACTATGACGAGGAGGAGGAGGATGAAGACATGGAGCAACTCTCTGGCCAAATTGAGGATATGACATGCACACCAGTCATACCCTCGATTCAGCGTGTCTGGCCAGAGGACAGGGGAGATGAGGAGGAGGAGGAGGACAGCATGTTCAGTCATCGTGTTGGTCTGGATACTGAAGTGATGGCTGTTAAGAGTCTGACGCACATGACTGACTTTATGGTAAGCTGCCTGGCTCGTGACCCTCGCGTTCACAACATCTTGGCCGACAATCAGTACTGGTTGGCAACACTGTTAGACCCACGCTACAAGGAGAACTTTATGTCTCTCATTCCTGAGGCGGAAAGGTCAGCCAAAATGCAGCATTTCCAGAAGGCCATAGTCACGGAAGTAGGCAAATCATTCCCCTCACAAAACGCTAGCGGCATAGGTCAGGAATCGGTGGACAACCAAGGCGTACGGCCGAGAGGGGCACAAGTCCAATCCGCCAGAGGTAGGGGAACAGTCTTTACGATGTTGGACAGTTTTCTCAGCCCCTCACGTACCACAACGGTGCGGGGTAGTGCCACAAGAAATGCTAAGTTTGGCCAGATGCTGAAGGAGTACCTTGCAGATCAAACAACTGTACTGCTAGATTCCTCTTTGCCTTACAATTATTGTGTCTCCAAGCTGGACAGGTGGCATGAATTGGCTCTCTACGCCTTGGAAGTCCGGGCCTGCCCTGCCGCTAGTGTTTTGTCAGAGCATGTTTTCAGAGCCGCAGGTGGAATCATTACTGATAAACGCACCCGCCTGTCAACTGAAAATGCTGACAGGCTGACTCTGATCAAGATGAACAAGGGTTGGATTGGGCCAGACTTCACCACACCACCAACAAATGACAACTGAATTAAAATTTTCTTATGGGAATTTGCCATGTACCTCCACTCACCCATGGGTACACACTTCTGGACTTCCGAGTGTCCAAGTGTGGGATCAGTAATGTCCGTGGACGTGCACTCGGCCTGGTGGTAGGAAGGAGGATCAGGTTGGGAAATGTGCGGTGCAGTATCCCGGCTACTGACACTTGACCGTGTGGAAGACAGGGTGTTTGTGGAGGTGCCCATCTGACTTGAAGCATTATCCGCTATCCAAGTAACAACCTGTTGACACTGGTGTTGGTTCAAGAGCGGTGTACTGCAGCGGGCCCCAAGAATTTGGGACAGGACGTGTGAGCGAGTAGATGTGTCCCTTTCTTGTTACGAAATTAGTGCTTGCACACGACCTCGGCCTCTGCCTGCACCACCAATCACGTTCACTTCCTTGTTCCTTGCCAACGCCCTTGTGCATTTTGCTTGTATACAGCGACAACAGTCTGGTGACAGGAGAGTAGGATTTTAGTCCCTAACCTGTATCAAGGTAGTAAGTACACCAGTCTTGTGAATGTAATGGTCACAGGAGATTAGGATTTTAGTCCCTAACCTGTATTAAGGTAGTAAGTACACCAATCTGGTGACTGTAATGGTCACAGGAGATTAGGATTTTAGTCCCTAACCTGTATCAAGGTAGTAAGTACACCAGTCTGGTGAATGTAATGGTCACAGGAGATTAGGATTTTAGTCCCTAACCTGTATTAAGGTAGTAAGTACACCAGTCTGGTGACTGAAATGGTCACAAGAGATTAAGATTTTAGTCCCTAACCTGTGTGAAGGTAGTAAGTACACCAGTCTGGTGAATGTAATGGTCACAGGAGAGTAGGATTTTAGTCCCTAACCTGTATCAAGGTAGTAAGTACACCAGTCTGGTGACTGTAATGGTCACAGGAGAGTAGGATTTTAGTCCCTAACCTGTATTAAGGTAGTAAGTACACCAGTCTGGTGACTGTAATGGTCACAGGAGATTTGGATTTTAGTCCCTAACCTGGATCAAGGTAGTAAGTTCAACAGTCTGGTGACTGTTATGGTCACAGAAAAGCTTGGATTCTGATCTGTATCACCCTGCCTATATCCTCCTAGATTAGTCCTGAGAAGGACTGCTGTGGTCAGCAGCAGTTTGCAGCCCTGCTCCGGATCTACCTATGAGGGCCGCAAATCTGTCCCTAAGCAGCAGCAGACACTCTCCTTACACTCACTGTCTGGATGCCTGTGTGCAGAGCACAGGCGGCCGGGTCTTATAAAGGCTCGGTCACGCTGTGCAGGCCGGCCAATCACTGCAATGCCACAACTAACAGGGCTGTGGCATTGCAGTGGTCTGCCAGCCAATCCCTGCATGTGGGCTGGCTCTCAAAAGAGCGCCAACATGCAGAGATGATGACCACGAGCACAGCACGAGTATCGCGAGATTACTCGGTGCTCGCCGAGTAGCCCGAGTACAGTGATACTCGTGCGAGTACCGAGTAGTGGCGAGCATGCTCGCTCATCACTGATAGTAATCTGTAAAATGTCATAGCAGCATTGTGTTATGGATGGATCTGTGCAGCAATGCAAATTGATCCAATCATCTGTAGGAGTGACCCTTCGAAACTTTACCAGATAAATTCCATAAAAAGCACTACAACATATACAAAAGGAAGTGGAAATAGGAGCTGAATATTTCTCATGGCCAAACTCTTCATAGCACTCTGCAGTAAGTCATGTGCAAGACCTAATCATGTTTTTTTCTGACAGAATAGAGTAGTCATGATGTTTATGGTCCCATTCAGCACGTAAGTCAGAAGTGTGTGACTATCATAGAGCTTTAATAAATTAAAAAAAGGTATTTCTAACCTTTCTTCATGTAACCGATTTTTATTATTTCTTCACCAAAAACATAGACAATACTTGTGTAACTTCCTCTACTTGAAATGATAAGCTTCATGAACACTGGATCGGATGGAAAACCAACAAAGACTATCCAAAACCTAATGATCCTGTGTTAAAAAAGAATCTCAGGACTATTGTTTTCAAAGGTTGTTTTAGTGCCCCAGATGTCTTGTACCAAGGGATTGGGGTACTCGGATCTCGGGCGTTCTGACATGGGGATGTCACGGGTGGTTGGTGCCCGAGTCTGTACCCCTGGTGACATGTTCCCTTGTCCGTGTATGAAACCAGTAAGTGAGCTGGGATGACTCCTCTGCCCCATTGTAGTGTTCCTCACCTCTGCCTGTTGTCCTCACTCTTTCTGGACCTCACACTGACTCTGGCAGTGCTCTGACCTCGGGCCTAGCACGGCTCCGGTGACCAGGTTAGCTCACTAGGCACTTCACAGTTCTCCTAGTGACTGCACACTCTGGCAAACTCTGCCCCCAGCACCTGTAATTATAGGGGATCTGGATTAACTGCAACCAGTGGAGCTCCCCCTACAGGCCTGGAGTGAAAGGTGTTGGGTGTATGTGAGGTACCAGATGTGGAAATCCCTTAGTGAACTAGTTGGTTCTGTGGCTTACCTTGCACAGGGCGCCACACAGACTATGAACACAATGTTGACTAACAAAATTTAAAATTAACATCAAGACTGCTTAAACTGTAGCTAACATTGGCAGCCCCATTGGAGTCAAAAGCGGCAGAACAAGGCACCTGCATCATTTCCCAATGAGCATATTAGAGGAAGCCTCCAAAGTTGGTACTTACTGAAGCGTTACCCTCTTTCTAGATTGGGCAGTTGAAGTATATATCTATTTCTATCCATATTATCTTTGGGTACAAACATCAGCTAAACAAAAACTACTAGAAAAAAGCAGCATCAGAAAACTTACCATCCATGCCAAAAAACAGAAACCAATGCACTTACAGGACGCAGTCAGAGCCCAAATGTGAAGCAAGCTCAGCTGCAGGCTGTTAAAATCACCTCTACCAGCAAATGTGGGAGGCGACCTGCCATGCATACACTGAGCTTGCATATAGCACCATTCACACTGGTACATATGATGCAGAGTGTCTGAAAGCCACCCAACCGCTACGCTGCCTGAGCATCGGGCCGCACAGTACGATGCTTCTGCACACAGAGATGGCGCCCCTATGGGCCCAACTGCCCCTGGTGAAAAATGCAAAAGTTTTTTAGTATGATAAATAAAAAACCTTTATAGATGGGATTTGGTATTTTGCCCAACCCATTTAGTTGATGACCCACATCAAGGATCCCATGCTCATCAGTCCTAACAAATTATACAAAAACTCTAGAAAAGCAGCATCAAAACTAACATCCTGCCAAACAGAACTCATGCACTCAGGACCTAGTCAGAGCCCAATGGTGAACCAGAGCTCACTGCAGGCTTAAAATCACCTTCTACCTAGAAATGGGAGCACCTGCCTGCATAACTGACTGCATTACACCATTCACACTGTAATATGAGCGGTGTCTGAAGCACCAACCGCTCGGCTAGCATGGCCGCCAGTACATGCTCTGCACCAGCTAGATAAGGGGCCTATGGGCCCAACTGCACCTGGATGGATACAAAATGTGCAAAAGTTCTTTATATGATAAAAAACTTTATAGTTGGATTTGTCTGGTTGGCCAAACATTTACTGATGACCACATCAAGGGTCCATCCACAGCCCTAAACAAATTATAAAAAACTCTAGAAAAAAGCAACAAAAACTTAACATCCATGCAAAACAGAACCATGCATTACAGACCAGTCAGAGCCCAAATTGAGCAAGCTCAGCCAGGTGTTAAATCATTAACCAGCAAATGTGGAGCGACAATGCAACACTGACTTGCATATAGCCATCAATGGACATATGATGCAGAGTTCGAAAGCCACCAAACGTCTCCGCTACCTGAGCATCGGCGCCAGTACGATGCTTCTGCACCACTATGAATGCCCCTATGGCCAACGCACCTGTTTGATAAAAAGTGCATAAGTATTTTTATATGATAAATAAAAACCTTAATGGATTTGTTCATGTGTGGCCCAAGACTTTAAACTGAACCCACATCAGCTAACAATAATATGACAAAAATAATGTGTGATTTGAAAAGAGTAACACTGAGTTTAAGGACTAATTCACATGAGTGCATAACATGGTCAAGTGCTATCCAATGTTTTATCTAATGTTAGGCTATAGGGCAGTGCTAACCAGCGCTATTTTCTCACTTAGTTTTGGCATGAGAAAATAATCACTGCTTGCTGCAATGGCAGCATGTACCAGATGACGGGCAGCCATTTAAGACTATGGGTGCATGCAAAACATAAGACCGCACTCAGATGACATCAAGACAATGGAGAAGATGGAGGAATTAAGTTCTCCATCTTCTCCTCACATGTACTCCAATTCAAGAAAATCAGATCTCAATAAATGACACTTGGCTTAAATTCTGACCAGAGTGTCATTAATATAATCGACCTTAAACTCTCGCATGAGAGAATATACGCCTGAGTGAGTGAACCCTAACACTGATCAACTTAACCCAGCTACTACAAGCCCCAGAAAAAAAATATAAATAATAAATAAGTAAAATAAATAAATAAATAAAATAAAAAATGAAGCAATAAATGTAAACTAAAGGAGTCTGTCTCTTGCTTTTACAATATAAACTTGACATATTATTTATGAGATCTCTTTGTCCTGAGGAGACTGATGTACTTACTTTCAAAATACCTGCAAGAATGGTTCTATAATTCTGAAATTAGGATGGCCATTTTACGAGTCAAGCCATAAAGAGTGAGAGCTAATGAGCCTGAAGCCCCCATCACACATAGCGAGATCACCAGTGATCTCGCTATGATTGACACGTAGCAGCAACCGGGTCCCTGCTGTGACATCGCCGATCATTTCGGAATGGCCTGGACCATTTTCGAGTCGTCGGTTCCCGCTGGCCAGCATGCATCGGTGTGTTTGATGCCTTAACAACGACCTTGTTGGCGACTCAGAACTCAGCCAGTAGGTCTGAGTCATCAACAGCTGTAAGGTCCCAACGACCGCCGAGGTCATTATATGGGTTGCCGTATCGTTTCCTGTGTCGTTGAGTAGATCTGACTGTTTGACATCTCACCAGCAACCACGTAGCGACGTTCCAGCGATCCTTACCAGGTCGCATCGTTGTTGGGATCGCTGGAACTTGCCAAGTGTGACGGGACCCTAAGTGAATTCATTCTCCTCTCTACTTCAGCTGAGAAG
Organism: Allobates femoralis; assembly: GCA_033576535.1. Lineage (NCBI taxonomy): Eukaryota > Metazoa > Chordata > Amphibia > Anura > Aromobatidae > Allobates > Allobates femoralis. The sequence goes on from JARQOC010000003.1 coordinate 583,043,494, forward strand.
TGTGTAATCTAAGCAGAAGCAGCAGGAAAGGACACTTTTGGATAACAGATCATATATCCACCCTCGTTGAGATTTTTTAAAATAAATGCAGCAGTTTCATCAGGTCTAAGCAATGTATGCAATTTATATTGGTAAAAATACTGAGAGGTCTGCTATAAAACACCTAAAAAAGGCTAAAAAGTTCCATTATTCTAAACATAACAGGGCATAGCATTTACATATGATAAAACATTAGTATGTAAGATTGGCCTAGGGCAGTTGTCGTCCCTGCCACCCTCACAGAGCAGGAAGGAGATGATTGGTTGTGATGATCTTGGCTGGGTGTGTTGTCTTGGTGTGTGCAAGTCATACCTATGGTTAGATCATTGTGTAGGCCGAAATTCTTCCACTAGGGAATCATAGATGCAGATATGGGGCTCTTTTTCAATAGTCTTTCACTTAACATTCTGTAATAGAGGGGAAGAAAGCGCACTATAGGGTCTTATCTCAATTGTATATAGTCAATTTTTTCTCTATATGCAACCTCCGAGTAAAATCCACAGCATCCACAGAACTGTAGAAATGTACTGGTATAGCAGATCAAATATAAAAGGAGAAAGAAAAAAATGGCTTCACGATCGCACTGTCCTCAATGATAATAAATCCACATATCCCATGGACTCCGACCAAATATTTATTCCACTGTAAACTCTACGCGTTTCGTGTACACACTGTACACTTCCTCAGGAGTTGAAGTTACTTCAAATCCTGAGAAAGTGTACAGTGTGTACACAAAACGCGTCGGAGTCCATGGATTTATTATCTTTGAGAACAGCGCGATCGTGAAGCCGTTTTTTTCTTTCTCTTTTATACTTAACATTCTGCACAGTACTGTGAACACATCATTGCTGTTAGCACAACAAATGAACTGTTTTGCTTCAGCTGCTCCATTATTACCTAGCACTTTAACTGTGTGTGCACACGATCAAGCATTGCAGCATTTTGGACGCAGGTATTACCGTTGCATCCAAAATGCTGTGTTGTACAGTACCAGAAGAGTGGTATGATTTCAAGAAATCCTATACCCACTGTGCTTCTCCGATATTTTCAGTGCGGTGCAGTTTGCTGGACTTCCGCATCTCCGCAGCATGTTAATTTTATGCTGCAGAGTCAGAAGCGAATCACCATCGGGTGAATATAGTTAAAAGCCGCCCTGCACCCAAAACATATCATGGGTACAGGGTGGCTGTGGTCTTCCTGCGTTCACCCCCGGGTTACCACAGGTCTGGAGGCATTGCCTCCAATACACAATGCCTTTGAATCACGTGCACACGCCCTAACTGTTATTTGTCAGTATTTCTCCTTACTACTTAGCATCACAGTCTCACGGTTTAAAGTCATATAGTCCTCCCTGACCATGGTCTTGTCCCACCCACAGGGACCCATTCTTTATAACGGTGCAGACCATCATCAGACTTGCCTTGTCTAACATTTGCTTCCATGCTGACATATTCACATAGGTCTATGCCAAGTCTCCTCCTGAGGACTTGTATCTCTGAATCAGTCAACTGACAGGAGAATATATCCAGGATCAAGTCCAGGATCTTGAGTATGCTGGGGCTTGTTCTCTATACTCCCTCACTCCCTTTGATCCTTGCCAGAAGCTCTGTTCCCTCTGTCCAGCAATGTTAGGATGACTGGTGCCACAAACACCCACTTACTGTGGCCCAAAGGTATTTTTCTGGCTTGCACACTGCTACTGTACACTCTGTACTACTTCTACTCACTACTCTCAAACTAGCTAACTAAACAAAGATGGTGTCTTGCCTCTAAGTCTAGAGACTATCTTCACCCCCCAGTGTGACTATCCCACTGCTTAAGTGTTGCTTGCCCTACAGTTAGTAACTGAACAAGCTATCTAACTATACATCTATCTATTTATCTATCTATCTTAATCCTATATGCTACGTCATATGCTATCTTAGGCCTAGTTCACATCTATGCGCCCCTGCGTTTGCCTGCACTGTGCTAGAGCAAATTCAAATGCAGGTGCTATCACAGGCCAGCACAGCGAAGCACATCGGTGCATAGATGCAGGGCCCTTGCCCTCTCTTGCGCTCGCTCTGTCATTATCTGCTATGGGCGAGTGCAGGATACCGTATCCCGGAAGCGCAAGTGAGACAGCTCCTCTGTCACAGCGCACAGCTATTCCTGACTTGTAATTGTGACATTCCCAGGTGGTCTGGCCAAGCGCATGAGTGGATATGTCAGCTTATTCTCACTCCCCTCCTGGGATTTCATCTCCTGCGCTCGGCCATAGCAGGTAATGGGGGCACCGAGCGCAGGAGCCTATGTGCTTGCCTACACTTGCCTCTAAATGCACCTACGCTTGCATTTGCGCTAGTGCAGGGCAGAGGGCAGGCAAGTGCAAAGGCAGCATAGATGTGAAAAGGGCCTTGCACTCTATACCTTATACTATATACAAGAACAAATTGCATAATAACGCATGTTACAATTCACATTACTATACACTACAATGCGATTGGTGTCTTCAGGGCAGGACATCTGGGTACCAACCACCCTCTTAAAAGCACGAGGGCCATAACGCAACCATTTCATCATGTAAGCCCCGGTAGAAGTTGAGGAATGATCAGTATAGAAAACTGTTTTTTCTTTTTCAATCCGTGAAGAAATTTGCAACATGTGCGGATCATTTTGTGTGGACTTCCCTACAGTTTATTGCACACTTGCTGAAGAAAAAAATCAATGTGTTAGCAGACTCTAATCTTTGCAAGGGCAACAAGGATAAAATAAATCCAGCAACAACGTCCTTTAAATTTTGTTGGTAAAAGTTACAATTCCATTTTACTTAGGCATATTACAAAACAGAAATGCCAGACTGCATGTTTGGAATTTCTGCTTTTCAATATTAAAAATGGACTTTTAACTTTTTCCAAGAAAATTTAAAGGACGTTGTTGCTGTTTTTTTTTTAATCCTTGTTTCCTTTGTCATTAGTTCTGAGCAGAGCTTTCCTTATATCCAAAAACCGCCCTGGAAACCATCTCCTCTACTGATTCTACTGATCTAGATCTACTGATTCTATATGATGAGCTGAAATTTTTCTAACTTTTTTGACATCTAATCTTGGCAAGTATCTTTGTAACTTGTTTAATTGAGAACTACACTTCACTATGTTGATAAGATGATCTTTGCTATTATTATTTATCTTTACTTTGTTATTGCTCAAAAAATAACTTATTCCAAAATCCAGCAGATTCTAAATCTCTACAAATACAAGGCAAAAAAAAAATAAAGACATAAACTTATTCCTCATGCTCCAGATCCGATTATTGCAGAGACACTTTCCGTATTTTATAAATAATTGATATTTGCTTGCACCAGCACTTTGTGATTCTAGTTGTAAATGCTTCTCATTCAACACAATAGATAAGAAGTTTCGACAGCCATATAAACTACCCTGTAGTGGGTCTGTCATTTATTATTGGGAGAGGCTATAATACTCGGAGTGCTCACTTATATGATATGCATGCATAATTCTTATTTAGTATCTACATGTCCTAAAATACTTTTTATGCCATGAATAAATTGAATATGTGTGCTTGCTGTATTTATGTGCAGATATTTGGCTGCCTTGTTTATGGTCAATAAAATATTCCAGCAATGTGTCATGCAGTATATATAGTCTATCTGCTCCTTGCAGTAAACACATTTTTACTAAGTTGCTTAATATTATGTGGCAGTATAGGAGAGCAAATATAGATAATCAAATCTTTTGTAATTTGAATTCACCAGGTTCAGCAATTTTATATTTTTAAAACTGGATTTGAGATGAATATATTTGTTGCGAATCACAAGTACTCCAATTTTAAAGAACATATGGATAACACACTTAGGTCTCATAGCACTGTATCAACTCCTTTCAAAATCTTTAGTGGAAATCCCCATATTCATGGCAGTACTGGCTAGTCACAACGATTGCGTTTGTGTAGATCAGTAATGTCGAAAGCTATGCCGTTGGCAGTGTATTTAGCCAACAGGGCCATTCCAGGCTGACAGGTTTCAACTAAGATACCAAACTAAGCAAAGTAACCCGCTCAGCAGCTGGATATTGCGCGATGAGATGGATTGTAATGACAACATACTCTGCTGATTCAGCGTGTCTCCTCCATGGGTGCCTCATTATTGGGCAGTTGAAAGGCCTGGCAATCTACTTATGTATTTTGCCAAGAAAACTTAATGAGAGTGCAACTGAAGGAATTCAATATAGTGCTGGAAGATCTACACCCAGGTCAGAAGGCACTCAACGTTCTATTTAGAGCCGAAGGTAGACCTGATTAGAGGTTGTCTTAGACTGGCTTCACACCATGGTTTTGTGCATCAGGTTCTGTCCGGTTTGAACCGGACAGAACCTGATCTGGTTTTGCCTCCCATGTATCCCTATGATTGCCGGATTGGTCATATTTGGCCATCAGGTTTTGTGTATTCTGTGCCTGATCCGGTTTTGTCAGGTTTTTCACCGTCCCCAAAATGGAAGCCTGTAGTATTTTTTGTCTCCGGTGCAAAAATCGGATAAAAACGGTCAGAACCGGATCCTCTGCAATCCTGCAATCCGCTTCCCATATAATGGGATTCTATGATGCCGAATCCGTGAAAAAATCGGATCGTTTCCCGGATCCGTTTTTTTGCACAGAGCATGCTCAAAAATCCTGTTTTTCTAACTTCAGCACAATGGACAGCAGTATTTCATGCACAGGCAGTGAATTCAGCACCTTGGACATTGGCAGAGCAGACACAGGCAGACTTCAGATCTATGGACAGCAGCAGAAAAAAAACAGGATTGGAGGCCATATTTGCACACACTTTCTGCACATTCTGTCCAGTCAGGTTCTATCTGGTAGATCCTGCAAAAAACAGGATCCACCCTTGCAGACAAAAACTGTGGTGTGAGGCCAGCCTTAGTGCTGATGTTGCTTAGTTGAAAAAGAACATCAAGAGCTGTAACAAAATAATCAGATTAGGAACTCATAACCTGTGAATCATGAACCAGTTCTGAGGTCCAAATCTGATGATGTCGTTACAGCTCTTGATATTTCTATCAAGAGCTGTAACGATATCATCAGATTTGGAGCTCAGAACCTATCAATCATGAACCAGGGCAAACTCAATATTGATAAAGCTGAAATGGAAAGGAAGATCAAGAGCTGTAACTATATCATCAGATTTGGAACTCAGAACCTATGAATCATGATCCAAGGCAAACTCAATATTGATAAAGCTGAAATGGACAGAATAGGACTAGGGATGGGCGAATCTACTCACTAGGACTCGTTACTCGGCAAGTAGTAAGGGACTCGCAGGACTCGGTACTCTGCGAGTTTCCCAGTGATTACTCGCACGAGTCCAATGCAAATCAATATCAATCCTAGTTTTGTCAGAAACGCTGACAAAACTAGGATTGCCATTGTTTGCATTAGACTCGGCTACTGTGCCAGTGATAGCAGGGAAACTCGCAAAGTAACTGCTGTTACATTGCGAGCCAAATCCAGCTGTCTTCTCTGTACAGGCTGCCAGCTCCAGGGTCCTAGAGCCCGCCTGCTCACAGACATGATGTAGCAGAGCTGAGATTGTTCTCAGTCTGCTCATTCCCTGTGCATAGACATCTATCTATGCACAGGGGATGTAGCAGAGAGGACATCGCATTTTGGACTACGTCGGACGGAAGAGGATTTTTTTAATTAAAGATGGAGTCCCTAATGGCTTTTTTTTTTATTTCAAATAAAATTTTTTCTCTGTGTTGTGTTTTTTTAACCCTTTATTGGAGATTCTTAGTGGCTGGGTCAAACGTGGCCTGACATTAAGAATCTCGGGCTTAATACCAGCTTGTATAACAAACCTGGTATTAACCCCTTTATTACCCAGCGTGCTACCGCCACCAGGGCCGCTGGAAGAGCGGGGTTCAGCGCCAGAGGATGGCGCTTCAATGAACGCGCCATCTTCTGGGGCGGCTGCGGGCTGAAATTTGCAGCGGGGGGTGCCCAGAAAGCTTGCTTAGCTGTACCTGGCTAGACATAGAAATTGCGCGGAGCCCCATGCATTTTTTTTTAATTATTTCATGAATTTCAGAGTCAGAGTCTCAGAGTCAGAGTCTCAGAGTCAGAATCTCAGAATTTCATGAAATAATTTAAAAAAAAATGCGTGGGGCTCCGCGCAATTTTTATGGCTAGCCAGGTACAGCTAAGCAGCTGGGGGCTGGAATCTGCAGCGCAGGGATGCCCAAGCTTTCTGAGCACCCCCCGCTGCAAATTGCAGCCCGCAGCCGCCCCAGAAGATGGCGCGTTCATTGAAGCGCCATCCTCTGGCGCTGAACCCCGCTCTTCCAGCGGCCCTGGTAGCGGTGGCACGCTGGGTAATAAAGAGGTTAGGGCCAGCTTTGTATTATCAGCTGGCCCTAAGCCCGAAATTTATGGCGGTCACGCCAATATTAGACATGACCGCCATGAATTTCTATTAAATTGTTTTAAAAAAAACACAACACAAAGAAAATTTTTTATTAGAAATAAAAAAAAAAAGCCATTAGGGACTCCATCTTTAATTAAAAAAATCCTCTTCCGTCCGACGCAGTCCAAAACGCGATGTCCTCTCTGCTACATCCTCTGTGCATAGATATAGATGTCTATGCACAGGGAATGAGCAGACTGAGAACAATCTCAGCACTGCTACATCATCTCTGTGCACAGACATTCATGTCTGTACACAGGGAATGAGCAGACTGAGAACAATCTCAGCTCTGCTACATTAGGCAGCAGGCAGGCTCTAGGACCCTGGAGCTGGCAGCCAGCACACAGAGAAGACAGGACTCTTATCTGTGCGAGTTTCCCAGCGATTACAGTTGCAAAGTAAACGAGTCCAATGCAAATAAATGACAAAACTAGGATTGCTTCAGGCTGAAGCTTCCGAGACACATCTGCGATTTGTAAATCTCACACTACTCGCTATTACTCGCTTCCCCATTCATTAACATTGGACTCGCTAGACTCGCAACGAGTAGCGAGTCCTGTGCTCGGACTCGCTAGAGTCAAGCGATTCCGAGTAATTTAGGATTCGCCCATCACTAAATAGGACTCAACTTACTCAGACTCGTTCAGAGATAGAGAATTAATATGGACTTAATCTGGAATTTCCAGTCAGTAAACCATTAGGGTACCTTTACACGCCGCAATTTTTGCTGGTGATAGGAGGCACGTTTTTCATGCTCCGCTCAGATCGCCGATGGCGGAATTACACTCCGCAATTTCGCCCTCAACCTAAGGTGATGTGTCGCCCCAGAAATCGTCTCACCAACAGCGGAACCAATCCGGTCGCCTTCCCTCGCCGCTTCACACGCCGCAATCCCCAAAGCAATGTGGGCGTAAATGTTCAGCGCTGCGAGGAGATAGGCGTGCCACAGTGGTTTACACCGTGCCCCATACGCGCTCATTGGACAACACAACAGCGTTACGGTTTGTCAGCCTGCTCTGGAAGGCTGGCTAATATATGACGCAATTGAACATGTGTGTGTTGCTGAACGGACAGCTCTTCAAATATGGCGCCCTGTCAACTGTCAGCCAATGGGAACACAGTAGCCAATGATCGCAGACGGGGTGCGGACTCCAGCACGCTGTGGCATGCCTACAGGAAATCAATAGGCGATGCAGATTCCATCACTATCGCCCTATCACACGCCAAAAGCTGGAAATCTCGCCTTCATGATTGCCTCTGATTTTGGAGCAGTGCTCTGAAATCAGGAACCAGGCGACAGGCGATTTATCACCGCCAAATTCCCCAAATACACGCCACAACTGGGAGGCAATTTGACAGCGATAGTTTCAGGGTGACATATCACCGTCAGGATTCCCAGCAAAAATTGTGGTGTGTAAAGATACCCTTAAGGTACCGTCACACGCCGCCTTATCGTCGGTGAGATGGCTGGCAATTCCCGAATTCGGCGATGTGGAAACCATATCACATGTGCGTAGTGGCGTGTGACTGGGTGTGAAATCAGGCGATATCCGGCAGACGATTTCAGCGCATCGTGGCGTGTGACAGGGTGATAGCGACGTACACAGCGATCCTAAAATCAATTCAATAGGCATGCTTGGATGGTGTTTATTTAACACGCATCTGTGGTGATTGGTGAGTGATACCGGCTGGCCGTGTCCGAAGCGACTTTTTTGATGACCGGTGCGTTCACGCAAGGCTGACCAATGGGAACGCAGTTCTGTCCATCAATCGCAGTGATAGGGGCGCGGTGAAACACACTCTAGCACTCCATTATCGAATCAGTATGGCCACATCACTGCTACGATTGTGGCGTGTGATGCAGAGATGTGTAACGGTCCCTTTACATGCGGCCGCAGGAAGGTAGAAACCAGCAGGCATCGGACACAATTGTGCCTGTTGCCTTGAAAAGACCACAATGTGGTGGTGTGTAATTCAGGACTTTCCTTCCTGTGTCTTCCCTGAAGGAAAGAAAGTCCTGAATTACACACCACCACATTTGTGGTGTGTAATTCATTGTGTCCAATGCCTGCCGGTTTCTACCTTCCTATGGCCGCGTGTAAAGGTACTCTAAAGGGAAGATTGCTTCCGGTCTTCGGCAGGCGATTTCTGGAATGCAGGATCACCGAAGATCGCACACTAGATAGCTACATGTGACAGCTCCACACTGATCCGAAAAAAGTGCCCGAAACATGCGTGCTCACGTAAAATCGCCTGCGATTGTGAAGCCATATGGTGGCGTGTGACGGTAATGTTAACTAAAAACAAAATGGTGTTGCTTTTATTTTCAACTAAAGATGATCTGACAATGTCCTGAAGTAGAATTCAGTCAATAATAGAGTCATCTTGATATGACTACAAGGTGCGTCAATCTATGTAATCATTATACCAGTCTACTCACCAACAAGAGGAAATTGACAAGACACTGAAACAATATTTACTCATTATCATAGGAGACTTTTCTTTTTTTTTCAATGTTCTTTTAATTGTAAAAAAATGATGCAAAATACAAACATTTAAATAAGAAGACAACACAATAAGAATTAGTGAACAAGAAAATTATATATGTCATAAATGATAAACAGAATTCTATTAAGGCATAAGAATAGTCTGGAAGAAAGGTCGAGGGTCAATGACTCTCCAGTTGGTCGCTTGATAAGGGTACCTGGCTGGCAACCACAAATATGGCAAAGCTCCATGTTATTTTATTTGTAGAAGTAATTAAAAAATAATGAAGTGGGGTTTTGCCATATTTTTGGTCCAGCCAGGTACAGCTTGGCAGCTATGGAGTGCCACCAACCCCAGCTGCCTCGATGTACCTGCATGGCAACCAAAAATAAAGCGAAGCCCTATTTTTTTATTTCTAGAACTAATTTTAGAAAAAAAAGACGTGGTGCTCCGTCATATTTTTGATCTAGCCAGGTACAATATGGCAGCTACAGATTGCCACCAACCCCCAGCTGCCTTGTTGTACCTGGCTGGCAACCAAAAACACAGCAAAGTCCATTTTTATTTTATTTCTAGAATTAATTCTAGAAAAAAATTGATGTGGGGCTTCGTCATATTTTTGGTGCAGCCAGGTACAACTAGGCAGCTGGAATCCTCAGCATGGGGAGGCCCAAGCGTTCTAACCCCCCATGCTGCGAATTGCAGCCCGCAGCCACCACAGAAAACATTAATTGAAGCACCATTTTAGGGCGCTGTACCCAGACTTTTCCAGTTGCCCTGCTGCCGGTGACAAACTGGATAATAAAGGGGTTAATGCCAGCTTTTTTATTGGCAACTGGCAATAAGCCCGAGATTCATAATGTCGGGCCAATGTTAGACCCGGACATTAGGAATCTCTAGTGAATAGTCAAAAAAATACACCACAGATCGCCTCTGCTCAATCCAGAGACTGCAGCAAGGGACCAAGTGTCCTCTTCCTACAGTCTCTGGGGTCAGAGTTATGGTGCACTGTGTGGCAATGATCTGTCATACAGTGCACCATGACTATGATCCCATCCATCCACTCATGCACCCATCATTCACGCATGCACCTATCCACGATTACAACCATCCATGCATGCACCCATCCACGCATGCACACATGAACACATGCATACATCCACACATGCATGCATCTATCCATGCACACATCCATACACGCACACATCCATGCATGCATGCACACATCCATGCACACATCTATGCACTCGCACACCCACGCACGCACACATCCATCCATGCACTCATCTACACACGCTCACATCAATGCACGCACACATCCACGCACGCACACATCCACGCACGCACACATCCATCCATGCACGCACTCATCCATCCATGCAATATCCATGCATGCACACATCCACGCACACACACATCCACGCACGCACACATCCATCCATGCACGCACTCATCCATCCATGCAATATCCATGCATGCACACATCCATCCATGCAACATCTTTCCATGCACGCACACATCCACGCACGCACACATCCTTGCACACACACATCCATCCATGCACACATCCACACACACACACATCCATGCATGCACACATCCATCCATACACGCACACATCCATGCATGCAACATCCATCCATGCATGCACACATCCATGCACCCACATATCAATATATGCACACATCCATGCATGCACACGTCCATGCATATACACATCCATCCACCCATGCATGCACCCATGCACCCATCCATCCACCCATCCACCCATGCACCCATCTATCTATCCACTCATGCACCCATGCATGCACCCATCCATCCACCCATGCACCCATGCATGCATGCATATACCCATGCACCCACCCATCCATCATCCATCCATCCATTCATTCATACTTACCTCACTTACGATCCACAGGTGAGGAGGAGGAGCCCAGGAGAGGAGGAGGGGCCTACACCAGAGCAGAGGAGGCTGGCCGGTGGGTGCACCGGCAGGTGCAGCCCTCAGGGAGGTGAGGGGAGACATGGGGCACAGAGATAAAGGGTGGGACAGAGGGGTGATCACGGAGGGGGCTGAGGAGGCTGACTAGCGGGTGCACTGCAGCGGGTGTAGCCCGCCGGAGGATAGATATTACCGGAGGTGTGGGGGGGGGGGCGGAGGAACGGGATTGGGGGGGCTGATGAGCCCTGGAGTGAGAGGGGGCTGAGGAGGGGTAGAGCACCCACTGACCCACCCCTCCAGATCTGATTGGAGAGCTCCAATCAGATCTGGAGGGGTTACTCGCTCTGATTTTTGCAGTTTCACTTTCAACTGCCAATCAGAGCGACTTTAACCACGGAGAACTAAGCCACCCTCCCGAGATAAAGTATAGATCCTTGCGATCCTGCAGCTTTGATGACTTGTCACTGACCCGGTCACCAGAGCTGCAGGACCACAAACAAGTTATGTTATAGAGACGTCATTGGTCGGTAAGTCACCGACTTCCATGACGTCTCTATAACTTCATGGGTCGGGAAGGGGTTAATGGTGGCTTCAGCTTCTTACTACCACTCAGGGCCACCTTTAGATGTTGCTGTAAAGATGAATAATGTCAGCAAACACCTTGAAAGGATTTAAAAATGGACTAAGTGTTAAAATAAAACAATCCAGATGCTTTAGTTAATGGGTATTGGTTTTTAGGCTGGTTTTAAAGCTAGTCTTCTCTGACAGGTTGCTATGGCAACCCATAAACTATTAAATAGTGGGCTATAATGGCAGTTTCAGCCTCACTCGCTCTACCAAGGACAACTTACAGTCGATGTGGTGAGGTAAACAATGCTCCTAAGAAGCTGGGAAGGGTCTGAAAATGATCCCGATGTTTTAAATTAGTTGGGCCTGATGCTTTAGTTGGGAAATTCAGTCTTTAAATAGGCTCAAGTCCCAATCGCTGTAGGTGATCACAGCGGCTGAGGAGAAGTGTGTCTTGTCCATTCAGGACTAACCAGTGTGTTGCTATCATTTTGATACATGTGTAATTCAGCTATATAGATTTGCACCTGGGCTGAAGAGCTTAAGGAAGTGCTGTCTGTTTTTTTTTCTTCATTTATTATGTGTGGAACAAGCTGGGTCCACTGCTGGACTTGCACTCCTGCCTCCCTACCATAAGGTCCATCTAAAGTGGTATGTCTCCTGCTATTGCCCATTGCAACAGAGACCCCCTAGGGTACGAGATAGGTGTTTAGTGTAGACAGGGACCCTTCAGAATTATGGTCACCATAAAGTGGTTGAAGGGCAGGCATATATTGGCATGCTCTAGGAACCATAAAAAAAAAATATCTGAGTTTTTTTGAAAAAACTTTTTACTTTTTATCTTTTCTCAAAGTAACACCTAGAAACATCATTGTTTGCATGTATTGGCTTAACCAGTGTGTTGCTATCATGTTGTCCATTCAGGGGGCGTGGCTTGATTTGGGTGCGATATTACATACGTTCCCCTAGCTGGTATTTCCTACTGTTTGATATTCTCATTTTGATGTCCAGGCATACTGCCATTTGTTTATGCCAAAGTGAGAGAAACTGAAAAGATAAAGAGTCACACATAGGGTTTTATCCAGATAAAAGGTGGTATCAATTGTCAATTAACTTGTGGACCTTCCTGAGGCTCAAGGGGCTATATAGGGTCAGAAGACAAAAGACTGTTGCTTGCAGGACCCGCATCTACCTGCCTGGTAGGGAATGGTAACCACAGACACTCAGGAGAGGAAAGGGTTAGCAAGTATCAGCATGGGAAAAGGCAGCTTGAAGGCCATATACCCTTTGTCTTACCACGGTGAATTCCAATTATCTCTGGGTTGACCAGGCTGCCCTCCTGATGAACTTCATACCCCGGCTAGGTTGTAATCTTCAACTACAAGTAAAGGGTAAGAACCACAAAGACTGTGCATCGTCTGAACCTTCCTGTATCCTCCTGCACCACCACCATCATCCAACTCCTCTGCATTATCCATCATCCCATCCATCCCTCCACACCTTCCAAGGGATCCTTGCCTTGATTGGAGAGGTCTTACCACCTGGCTGCCCTACCATCTCCCCTTGGAAGCTCCCACAGCAATCCCTGGCCACCTATGGTCAGAACTTCAGTTGGCGTCATGAACTATTATCTCTCCTGTAAATATCCCCTTAACATGTCGGTCCAGGGCCACAACCTCTGGAGACAGCCACTGTGATCATAGACTGTCTGCCAGTGGCGTAACAAGACCACTGCAGTTGATGAGGCATTCCTCCCGACTTTAGAAGATCGGAGAGAGGGACACTGACACTGGGGGTACAGGGTGATGACACTGGGGTACAGGATAATGACACTGACACTGGGGGTACAGGGTGATGACACTGGGGTACAGGATAATGACACTGACACTGGGGGTACAGGACAATGACGCTGGGGGTACAGGACAATGACGCTGGGGGTACAGGACAATGATGACGCTGGGGGTACAGGACAATGACACTTACACTGGGGGTACAGGACAATGACGCTGGGGGTACAGAATAATGACACTGGGGTACAGGATAATGACACTGGGGTACAGGATAATGACACTGGGGGTACAGGATAATAACACTGGGGGTACAGGATAATGACACTGGGGGTACAGGACAATGACGCTGGGGGTACAGGACAATGACGCTGGGGGTACAGGACAATGACGCTGGGGGTACAGGATAATGACGCTGAGGGTACAGGAAAATGACGCTGACGCTGGGGTACAGGATAATGACACTGATACTGGGGGTACAGGATAATGACACTGGGGGTACAGGATAATGACACTGGGGGTACAGGACAATGACGCTGACGGTACAGGACAATGACGCTGACGCTGGGGGTACAGGACAATGACGCTGACGGTACAGGATAATGACGGTACAGGATAATGACGCTGACACTTGTTCTGATATAATGGGAAAGCTGGGTGCAGAGGAAAAGGTTTATAGTACAGCAGGGGATGGGAAAGAGCTCGTTTCCCTCAGCACCCCCACCTTTTCCACCCCCTGCTCTGCTATACACCTTTTCCCCAGCACTCAGATTTCCCATGCTCTTGTATCCTCTATCCCTCAGCACTCAGCTTTCCCATGCTCTTCTATCCCTCAGCATCCAGCTTTCCCATGCTCCTCTATCCCTCAGCATCCAGCTTTCCCATGCTCCTCTATCCCTCAGCATCCATTTTTCCCATGCTCCTCTATCTGCTTTCCCTCAGCACTCAGCTTTCCCATGCTCTTGTATCCTCTATCCCTCAGCACTCAGCTGTCCCATGCTCTTCTATCCATCAGCACTCAGCTTTCCCATGCTCTTCTATCCCTCAGCATCCAGCTTTCCCATGCTCCTCTATCCTCTTTCCCTCAGCACTCAGCTTTCCCATGCTCCTCTATCTTCTTTCCTCAGTCCCAGCTTTCCCATGCTCCTCTATCCTCTTTCCATCAGCACCCAACTTTGCCATGCTCTTCCAATCCTCTTTTCCTCAGCACCCAGCTTTCCCATGTTCTGATTTCCCTCAGCACCCAGCTCTCCCATGATAGCAGAACATGGGAAGGTGGGATGCTGATGGAAATCAGAACATGGGAAAGCTGAGGAATAGAGGATAGGAGAGCATGGGAAAGCTGGGTGCTGAGGAATAGAGCTTCTTCCCCTCAGCAGACAGTTTCCTCATCCTCTACTCTGCTGCTATCACTTTCTTCCCTTGGCTATATGATGGACGTGTCACTTGCAGCACAGCCAGCAGGTTCTGGCCCAGTCAATGTAAGGCCTTTTTCACATCAGCGTTTTCGTCCGGATCCGGTGGATCCGGACAAAAACCGCATCTACCGCAACTGCGGCTATACCGCACATGCCGGACCTGCCGCAAGCCCCTTAGACAATGCATGGGGCTTGCCACAAGTGTACTGCAAGTGCGGCCGTTAGGCGGCAGATGAGGTAAATCTGCTGCAATCAGCGAAAAACGCTGATGTGAAAGGGGCCTAAGGCGTTTGTGTCTGCATGTGTCTGACATGCAGGTGCAAACGTAGTCATACTGATGTGAACGCAGCGGGGATTCTCTGCATGCGTTCACATAGTATAGTGCCCGGTCACCCAATCAGCGGTCGGTCTTGGCGGTGGCCTGGAGATCAGCAGTGTCCGCTACTCATCTCCCGGTGGCCGCCTCTGATTTCTATGGAGATTTCAATGGATCCGCAGCATCTGCCTGCGTTGTCATGCGGAGGACACTGCGGATCCATTGAGCTCCGTGCATTCTTTGTGCACTTGCGGGCACTTGCTGATAAAATTAGCCCCCGCGAATGCACAGAAAATGCAACATGTTTGGTTCGGAGGGTGCTATTAAAAAATGCATCTGAATGCAAATGTAACCAAACGCAGGCATATGCACATACTATGCGTTCCCATATTATACATAGGAATGCAGCGCACATGTGTTTGGTTACACTGCGTTCTGTAAACCGGCCCAATAGCCCCAGCCCTCCTCTCACAAGCAGTCACACACACACCCCCCTCCCCAGGCAAGTACAGGATGGAGATGTAAAGAACTCTATACACCCCCCAAGCACAAACACAACACACACATAAACAAACATATACACAAACACACATACACACATAAACAAACATATACACAAACACACACATAACAAACATATACACACACATACACACACATAAACACACACATACACGCATAAACACACACATACACAAACATACACACATAAACACACACACACACATACACATAACAAACACACATACACACACACACATAAACACACACACACATAAACACACAGACATACACATAAACACACACACATACACACACATAAACACACAGACATAAACACACACACACATACACACACAAACACACACAAACACATACACATACATAAAACACACACACATACACATACACACACACATATACACACAAACACACACAAGCTCTATGTTCCCATCCAGCAATGTCTTCCCCCTTGTGGCCCCCATTCCCCTCTGTTGTCTCACCCATGTGCTGTTCTGTTGTCTTCCTGGCGTTGAGGCGCACCGTGACTGTCCTCACTGCAGGGGATCAGCACAGCCCCGCAGCTGACGTCACAGGCCTCTGCCGGCTTCTTCAGCGGAGCAGAACTTTCTGCCAGACAGCACAGAAGAGGAGCAGAGGGGGGAGAGGGGAGAAGAGCGGGGGCGAGCCGGGGGGGGGGGGGTGAACAAGGGGGGGGTCTTAGGTGCTGCCAGGAGCTTTCCGCCTTACTAGCTAGCAGGCAGAGCCGCCGACAGCAGAAGGAGAGAGGAGGGGCGGGCTCAGCTACAGGAAGTGCCGCTTCACTTCCTCCCCATCCTCCCTCCTCGTCTCGGACACCCACGGTTGCGGCGGGCGGTAGGAGGCACTGACCCCCCGCGGGGAGGCGCGGGCCCCCCCAAGGGGGCGGGCCCGGTCGCAACCGCGACCGCTGCGACCGTGGTAGGTACGCCACTGCTGTCTGCCCCGGATGATATATACATATTCCATATGGTTAAATTCATACAGCTCTCAGGAGAATGCCTGATCAGCTGAGCTACTCAACACTTACAATGACATTAATCAAAAGGCGAACAAATAGTGGAGCTATAAATGCTTAGGATGTATAGTAAAAGGTTATATCTTTATTAACCAATTTTGGTTGTCTCAACATGCTATATACCCCTCTGACTAACTGTGTCAGATAGTGAATTTTGTCAATCATTCTGCATTTGTGCTAATTGAAAAATCAAATGTGCATCCATCTATGTATATGGACATTTGTGCCATGCATCTGTAATGAATTGTACCAGAATTTTTACACTATATGTGTTTGTAATCCTGTCTCTTAATAAAGATATAACCTTTTACTATACATCCTAAGCATTTATAGCTCCACTATTTGTTCTCCTTTTGATTAATGTCTGCCCCGGATGGTTGAGTGCCCCGACCCTTATGGTCGCAACACATGAGCAACTGTTTGTTTATGGAGATTGCAAAGCTGCGTGGTCAATTTTTACAGTTGTTAGCAATTAGTTCATTAGAAAAGCAATGCCATTATGACTGATACATTGTATGACAGCCTGTTGATGCTCTATAGACCCTTCTTACTGATAATCTGGCATCTTTGATAATTTTATTTTCTGTCAAATGTGAAAAACTGTCCAAGGAGGCCATAAATGGAGCCTCAGATACAGATGTGAAAACAGCCTTTTTCATCACAGTGTGTTGGGATTTATACATTATTAATCATAATGATAATATAAGTTGGTTGTAAGAAATTATTTTGGGAGTTCTGTCTTTGAAACTTGCTGAACACGGCGTTTGGTAACATGGATCTCCTGCTGACTTATATGATTATAAGTGTTCTGAATATATGCTTCTCTGCTTGACTTGTTTACAGAAGCACGCATACAGAACAAAAACATATATTTCTCTCACATTTACAGTTAAGTTTTCTTTTATAGGCAAACTTAAGTATTGGCCATGCTTCATTCTAACCTCAAATAACAGGAAATTTGCAATATTATTACTGTTTATAATTGCAAATTCTGTCATTATCATATGGCACCTGTTCACGTGTGCTAAAAACCTTTACACATAATGCCATTCCTAATATAGCAGGGAAAAAAATGTATAAGGCTACGGCCACATTAGCGTCGGGTTTTGGCAGGACATATCTACCATAGACTAGTTTTACCTCAGCCTAAGGCTAGGACCACACTAGTGTTGTGGCCTCCGTCATGGGGTGTCCACCAAAGAGCAGGATTCCGGCAGCAGTAACGCAGCGTTACCGTAGTGTAACGTTGCCTTAATGCTGCTAAAAGAGTCCTATGGGTGACAGACTCCTTGGTGCATGCAAACGCCAGCACATAAGTGCCAGAGTTTGAAATCTCGCGCTATTTCGTAGCGCACAGGAACACGCTGTTTTTGTTCCTTTCTCTTTTGATCTGTTTTATAGCTGTTAAACTGATCAGTTTTAAAAAAACACACACCACCTATTTACACTGTGCATTTTTGGTACGTTTTTGGGGTTTGTTTTTTTTCCCATTTAGAATGGTGCCTTAGGCTAGGGTCACACTTGGAGGGTGACCCACGTTTCCTGGATCCGCTAAACGCTTAGTCCAGTCTGCTGTAACGGCTACCGTTAACGTCACTCGCTTCTCGGCAACGCTGCTCCACAGTAACCCATAGTTTACCTTGGATGCGGCCAGACACAGAGCCCCAGGAAGTGCGCTTTAGCTGAGTGCACAGGAAAACGTTGTCTGGGAAACGTGAGTCACCCTCCAAGTGTGACCCTAGCCTTATGGGTAAAACGCCAGCGACACTTAGGGTACCTTTACACGCGGGTACATTTCTAGGGTGGCTACAGGTAACTTACTGGTTGCAGTGAAATCATGGAGAGATTATTCCATTTGTACACAGCAACAAGATAGAACCATGTCTCCATGATTTCACTGCAACCAGTAAGTTACCTGTAGCCACCCTAGAAATGTAGCTGCGTGTAAAGGTACCCTAAGGGTACCTTTACACGTCGCATTCACTTGCAACTTATGGCAACTTTACACGTCCCGATATCGTCGTCCAACTTCAACAAAAAGTCACGTGGTTCGTACGTTGGCGCCAATATCGTTTGTGCGTTGTGTGGTGTGAATGTACAATTCGATCCAAAAACGATGCCAAACCGATATCGGGGAAGAATTGTGCAGGCTCTCAAACTGGCCGATATTGGATGGACGATCTGGCAGGATCGTTCTGTGTGACAGCCCAACAACGACTTGAAGAGCAACTTCCCCTATTCACTCCCACATTAAATGGTCGTTCCCGGGTTTGCGCGTACAAGGGGGCGTATACATCCCAGTTGTGTTGCCTGCCGATATCTCCCTGTGTGACAGCTCCTATGCGATCTTGGATTTCAGCCAAAAAAGTCTGCGCTCCCGTGCCGTTGTATCCAATATCGAAACGATGCTGGGACATGTAAAGTGGCCATTACTGGTTGCAGTGAAATCATGGACACATTGTTCCATTTTGTTGCTGTATACAAATGGAACAATGTGTCCATGACCAGTAGTTGCAAGTGAAATTGCATGCAATGTTGCGATGTGTAAAGGTACCCTAATGGCCACTTTACACACACCAACTTATCTGTCCAACTGCTGACCAACTTACTGGTTGCAGTGAAATCATGGACACATTGTTCCATTTGTACACAGCCACAAAATGGAACAATGTGCCCATGATTTCACTGCAACCAGAGATCTGTTCAGAAGTTGGACAGATAAGTTGGTGTGTGTAAAGCAGCCCTAACAGGCACTTATGGCCACTTTACACACACCAACTTATCTGTCCAACTGCTGACTAACTTGCTGGTTGCAGTGAAATCATGGACACATTGCTCCATTTTGTGACTGTGTACAATGGATTAATGTGTCCATGATTTCACTGCAACCAGCAAGTTGGTCAGAAGTTGGTCAGAAGTTGGACAGATGAGTTGGTGTGTGTAAACCCACCATTATGTTTGATGGATCATTCCTTCAGGAAAAAAACAGATCAATCAAGCAATTCCCAGTCTGAATGGCCAAAAGTGAAAGCCCATTGACTTGACTGGGAATTCATTTGAGTGATCTGTTTTATGTAGTAAAAAACAGATCACAAAAACGGATGCAAAACGCACAGTCTGAATGTAGCCTAAGCATGTCTAGGCTAGGTTGTAAGCTTGACAAAAGAGGTGTGCTTTTTGTTTGTGTTTTAGGCCACATGCACACATTGAGTATTTAATAAGTTTTCTACCTTAGTATTTGTAAGCCAAAACCAAGAGTGGAGAAAAGTATAAGGGTAGAGGCACACTTATGCGAACTGCACATAAGTGTCTCACATGCATCTTGCATGAGTCACTCCGCTCAGCCACCTGCTTTCCAGGCGGAAGCATGGAGCTGATTGTGTTTCTTTGGAGCTTCAGGCTCCTCTCCAGAGAGGCAGGGGCCGGGCCAGGTGACACCGCATGCAGCTTGCATAGTGTGTCTCTGCCCCAATAGAAACACATACAATGCTTATGCACTTTTTAACCACTCATAATTTTTGCTTCTAAATACTGAAATAAAAAGCTCACCAAATACTCACCGTGTGCACGTCACATGTTAAAGGTCATAAGGTGTATGTGCTAAGCTGCGCTTGATTTACCAAATGAGTATGTAAATAAAAGGAAAATCAAAGTCATAGCTAAGGAGAGTTTATTGCAAAAAAACATTGTTAAGCCATAGATGTGACCTAAGGCCCCATTACACGCTATGATATCGGTAATGATATTGTTGCAACATCACTGGTTTGGTGACGTTGCAGCGATGTCGAAACTACATCCTTGCATGTGACATTTACCAACGACCAACGATGAGGTGGAAACGTGGAAAGCGAGGTCTCCGGGTGCATCTGACTAAGCACATGCGCAGTGATTGAAAAACAACGAAAAACCGTATAATGCACCTAAATAACAGGTATAGGAAATTGTTTGGTTGCAGGTAAAAATCATCAGTTTATTACATTAAAAAACAAGCAGACAATAACCAGAACCAGTAAGTACATAAAAGGAGGGTGCAGACAAGTTAAGAGACAGAAAACACTCTATGCCTCAAAGTTCAACATACCACCAGGGATAAAATCAGCAGCCGAAGTACAATGTACAGCACAGGTAACACGGGTTTCACAATTACAATCCATACAAACAAGTCAATAAATCATAATATCGTCACATTATAAAGAGAGTGTAATGAGTACCCAAATAAATCTTACATAGTGCTGCAGCTAAAGTGCATCTATGCCCTAGAACGGTGGATGGAGAGGCACAGAGTGTCAGAGCCCCGACACATGTGTTTCCCTGTTTTCATCAGGGGGCCGTAGTTTTCATCATAGTGCTGCAGCTAAAGTGCATCTATGCCCTAGAACGGTGGATGGAGAGGCACAGAGTGTCAGAGCCCCGACACATGTGTTTCCCTGTTTTCATCAGGGGCCGTGGCCCCCTGATGAAAACAGGGAAACACATGTGTCGGGGCTCTGACACTCTGTGCCTCTCCATCCACCGTTCTAGGGCATAGATGCACTTTAGCTGCAGCACTATGTAAGATTTATTTGGGTACTCATTACACTCTCTTTATAATGTGACGATATTATGATTTATTGACTTGTTTGTATGGATTGTAATTGTGAAACCCGTGTTACCTGTGCTGTACATTGTACTTCGGCTGCTGATTTTATCCCTGGTGGTATGTTGAACTTTGAGGCATAGAGTGTTTTCTGTCTCTTAACTTGTCTACACCCTCCTTTTATGTACTTACTGGTTCTGGTTATTGTCTGCTTGTTTTTTAATGTAATAAACTGATGATTTTTACCTGCAACCAAACAATTTCCTATACCTGTTATTTAGGTGCATTATACGGTTTTTCGTTGTTTTTCAATTAGACTTTACGTAGCACCCTTTACTTATGAGGTCCAGTACGCCCTTCACTGAATTTGTTATTAACATGCGCAGTGATGTCAACACAGTCACATTCGCGATTCAGGGATGTCGGCTCCTGTGTTCGACTGTGCTCAGCTAAAGAAGGTAATGGTGGCACCGTGCGCAGACGTGCGCAAGAACAGTGCATCTATGCGCTGATGTGCTTGCCTGCGTTTGCATGAAAATGCACCTGCGCTTGCATTTGCGTTAGAGCAGGGCAGCAAACGCAGGTACATGCACCAACGCATAGATGTGAAAGGGACCTTAATCATGACCACCAGAAATATAGCATAAAACTGATTATAACGTCTCCAAATTATTGTTAAAGAGTCGATTATGACTTTGAGGATTGCTACGAAAAGGTGGCGCTAGAGTTCGTACACTTCCTCACTGAAGTGACAATTTCCAAATTATTGTGTAACTTTTGGCATTACTGTGGTATCTAGCAGTTCTAGCACCTTTGATGAGTGTGGCTGAATAACACTGGAAAACTAATCCCCAACTGGACTACATTTTTCTTCTTCGCCTCATTGGGGGGCACAGGACTGTGGGTGTTATGCTGCTGTACACTAGGAGGCGACACTAAGAAGAATCTGCAAAAGAGTAACAGTGGCTCCTCCTCTACAGTTTACACTCCTGGAGCAGGCACTGCCTCCCCAGTTTTGGTTACTGTTGTAGGAGGCACACGACCCATTTTTACTTCTCAGTGATTTTTCTTTTTTCATTATTTTTTTTTTTCATAATTTTTTCTTCCAATGAAGAAATGTGGGTCCCGCGTGACCCCCGGCATGCTCCTTCCTCGGCCATCCACAGTTGGGGCGCTGGGTGGAAGTTGAGAATCCCTACATATGCCGTCCTCCTTTCTCGGCTTCCCACTGTTGGGTTGCTGGGTTAAAGTTGAGACATCCCAGCATAACATCCTCCTTCCTCATTCCCTCTGGGTCCTGGGTTGAACTTGAGAGCTGAACTACGTGCACTAGTGAGAAGACGTCCCCCTAATCACCCTTTGGGTGTTTAGGCTGAGGCACCACAGGTACCAGCAGCACATGCTGCGCCCTTGGCTGGGATTCAACATTGCTGTCTTGCAGGATTGAAGGCAAACAGACACAGGCTGGACTCATGTGTGTGCTACCATTTACTGTGGCGGCAGTTTGGTTGATTGTACCGCCAAGGTTCATTCTACGTTTTTGGACCCCCCTGTGTGCCTTCATACCGCCGCCCTCCACTATTTTTGGGGCCTCCAACTAATTGAGGCCCCGGCTTCGTGCCTAGCATGGAAGCCGCCTCCCCTGTGCCGCCCCCATCCCGCCCCTCCAGATGACGCTGTTGCGCGTCATACAGGGGGCGGAGCTTGAAAAGTGCGCGCTCCTCTGCTGGAAGCCCACCCGTTAAGCTCCGCCTCTTCCTCCTTCTTCCTCCTTCTCCACCGACGCCATTGCGCCGCACATGGGGACCCTGCGCCTCAGCCATCTGGGGGACACAGGATCCGGGGCCTTTACTAGGAGTGCGCTTGGTAAGACCTCTGCAGGGAACGTCTCTGTAGAGGTTTTCTTTTCTTTCTTCTATCTCTGCACTTTCCCCTGCAGCAGGCACTGTATAGGCACATAGTGTGCCACTGTGGAGCTCCTGTTACTGTCATTACAGGAAGGCTTGTTGTCACAATGTCTGGCACTAGGAGTAAGAAAAGCATCAAGACAGCCAGTACTTATTATGCTACCTGCACTGCTTGTAAGGCTTCCCTTCCTGCAGGATGCACCTCTCCACATTGCCAGAGCTGCACACAGGCTGTAGCTACAGAGCCCCCCACTGCACAGGCTTCTCCCAGTGCTCCTGACCCTACCCCAGCATGGGCCATAATTATGTCCCAGAATATGATGCAGTCTATTGACAAATTGTCTTCCACATTGCTTCAGTTTATGCAAGTCCGTTCTCCACCACCCATTCAGGCCGCTGCGTCTCAGAGCTGGGTGTCGGATCCAAGACAGGCTACTGACCCTGCCCTTTCTTTGCCTGAGCCTGGGCGCAAGAGAGCGCAGAGATCTCCATCTCCAGAATCCCCTGGTAGCTATGGAGCCTCTCCATCTCACAGACGTCAGGAAAACTCCCAGGAGTCCGAAGGACTCAATATTTCTGACTTAGATGTCGATTTGGATACATCTCTAGATCTAGATACGACCGATACGGTGGCTCTGGTTGAGGATTTGCTTACATCCATTAACCAAGTCCTGGATGTGTCGGACCCATTAGGTGTCCTTCAAGAGGGCAAGGAGGCCACATAAATATTTTTCGGTTCATCCGGAGTTTCAGGAGTTCCGTAAAGCTCTGGAAACACGTTATCCATTCTTGCCTAAGGTCACTCAGGATTAGACAGATCCGTCACAGGTGGATCCTCCTATTTGCAAAAAGTGGAATCCAGCAGCTCGGATGTTGTATAAAATTCAAGTCTTTATTTTAGTCGATTAAAAGTGCATTACAAAGTGCAAGATAAAAGCATGCGGGGCTAGCTTACGCGTTTGGTTACCGCGACCCTTACTCATAGCATAATTTACAATGAAACATGAATGTGTTTTATCCCTGAAAGACCCAAGTTAGCTAACTTGTGTCTTTCAGGAATAAAACACATTCATGTTTGGCTAGGGTCACACTTGCTTTTTTTCATGAGTTTTTGGAGACCTGCATTTTAAAAGAAACATGTAAAAATGCACCCATAGGCCCCCATGTTAAAAACGCATGCCCTAATAGCAAAAACGCATGTCTTAATAGCAAAAACACAGTGTGACAGTGCCATGCGTTTTTGTGTGCGTTTTTGCAATTATGTGTTTAGCTGACATCAAAAACGCATGCGTTTTCCATAGGGCACCATGTTAAAAAAACGCATGCGTTTTTAAAACAGCCACAAAAAATAGTGCTTGCACTATTCTTGGGTGCAGATTTAAAAATGCATGCAAAAACGCAGGGTGCCATCTGACACCTTAAAAAACGCATGCTGAAATGAAAAAACGTATGCAAAAACGCATGAGTTTTTTTAAGTCACTAAAAAAACTCATGCCAAGTGTGACCCCAGCCTTTCATTGTAAATTATGCTATGAGTAAGGATCGCAGTACCCGAAAAGCGTAAGCTAGCCCCTCATGCTTTTATCTAGCACTTTGTAATGCACTTTTAATCGACTAAAATAAAGGCTTAAATTTTATACAACATCCGAGCTGCTGGATTCCACTTTTTGCAAGATTGCCCTCCTCCCAGACGGGGATTTTTCCTTGCATCGGATTAATATGAGAAGGTGAAGTGAAGAGTAATCAAGGTGAGCTGAACACCCTTTTTTTCTTTGCTATGGATCCTCCTATATCTCAACTTGCTGCCAAGACGCTTCTGTCCTTACCAGACAGTTCGTCCATTAAGGACGCCGCTGACCGTCAGGTAGAGCAGATGGCGAAGTCCGTCTTTGAAGCTTCAGGATCTTCCCTTGATCCAGCTTTTGCCTCAGTTTGGGCATCAAAAGCTATTATGACAAGGGAAGGGCTCCCTACACCAGCTCTATTGGACCATGTGGCTCAAATATCGGTTACTGCCAAGTATTTAATGCATGCCGCTTTAGACTCGGCCAACTGTGCTGCGGCTGCAGCTTCCAATGCCAGACGAGCCCTCTAGCTGAGGGAGTGGAAGGCTGTTGCAGCTTCTAAAAAGTCGCCCACATGTCTCTGATACTTTAGTGGACGTTTATTTTGGGGAAAAATTAGATCAATTAATTTCAGACGCCACGAGAGGTTAAAGTACCTTACTTCCTCAACGAAAAATTAAATAGCCCTTCAATCGTCATCAACAGACTCGTTTCCGGTATTTTTGGAACTCTTTCGGTTGGTCAGTCTCGAAGTCTCTGCCGGCTTGCAACCGGTCCCCATGTAGGGAGCACCCCAGACAACGCATAAGTCCGGTTCAAACTGGCAGTCTCATTCTCGCCAGTCAAAATCTAAGGGTTCAAAACTAGAGATGAGCGAGTACTAAAATGCTCGGGTGCTCGAAGATGGGCCGAGCATCCCAAGATACTCGTGTACTCGGCCCGAGAACCGAGCCCGATGTTATCCTATGGGAGACCCTAGTATTATACTGGCATGACCCCCGGCAGCATGGATAAACCCTAACAATGTCACAAAAGTATCAGAACAGTGCTCAAATGACATGGGAAGAGCAAGGGGAAGACCCCTGTAAGCATTTCAGACTCCAAGGTCACTGCTGTGAACAATGTTGTCAGAGTATTACGCCACTTTTATGGACTGTCAAGAAAACGTTACAAAATGAAACCAAAATGGATTTTCATGGAGAAAATATTAAGGGCTCATACCCACTTGTGAGACAGAGTTGGTGTATGTTAGTTTTTTGGATTACATGAAATATTTTTTTTTAAATTGTGTGGTACTCCCATGCTTCTGGGAAGAGACGTACATGAAGGCCTATTTAAATAATGTGCCCATTTTAAGGAAGTGGGTCTTTTGTAGTTTTGCCCTTTGGCAGGGCAGCCAAAAATTGGGAGGCACCCCAATGCCCCTGGAAAGAGACGTGCATGAGGGCCTCTTTAAATAATGTGCCCATTATAAGGAAGTGGGTCTTTTGTAGGATTGCCCCAGGCAGGGCAGCCAAAAATTGGGAGGCACCACAATGCCCCTGGATGGAGGCGTGCATGAGGACCTCTTTAAATAATGTGCCCATTGTAAGGAAGTAGGTCTTTTGTAGGATTGCCCCAGGCAGGGCAGCCAAAAATTGGGAGGCACCACAATGCCCCTGGATGGAGGCGTGCATGAGGGCCTCTTTAAATAATGTGCCCATTTTAAGGAAGTGGGTCTTTTGTAGTATTACACTAGGCAGGGCTGCCAAAAGTTGGGAGGCACCCCAAAGCCCCTGGATAGAGTGCATGAGGGCCTCTTTAAATATTGTGCCCATTATAAGGAAGTGGGTCTTTTGTAGGATTGCCCTAGGCAGGGAAGCCAAAAATTGTGTGGCACTCTTATGTTCCTGGATAGAGGCATGCATGAGGGCCTATTTTAATAATGTGCCCATTTTAAGGAAGTGGGTCTTTTATAGTATTGCCCTAGGCAGGGCTGCCAAAAGTTGGGAGGCACTCTGATGCCCCTGGATAGAGACGTGCATGAGGGCCTCTTTAAATAATGTGCCCATTATAAGGAAGTGGGTCTTTTGTAGGATTGCCCTAGGCAGGGAAGCCAAAAGTTGGGAGGCACTTCAATGCCCCTGGGTAGAGACGTGCATGAGGGCCTCTTTAAATAATGTGACCATTTTAAGGAAGTGGGTTTTTGTAGTATTACCCTAGACAGGGCTGCCAAAAATTGTGTGGCACTTCAATGCCCCTGGAAAGAAACATGGAGGAGAGCCTCTAAATATTATTCCCATTACAAAGGAGCGGGTCTCCTTTACTTGCAATGCCCATTCTGTAAGCATGGACTAAAACATTTACCCCTGGGGGTATACATGAAACTACTGCCTAACTTTTGATCGGTTAGGGTCATCATCATCATAAATATGATGTAAAAAAATTATGTTTTTGTTTCATCATAAACCACGGTCACACTGATCATATGATGGTGGCGGATGAGGAGAAGGAGAAGTACAACAAGTAGCCAAAGTCATGAAGTGTGTACCCATGTGTGGGTTTGCGGAGGTGCATGGCAATTTACCGACCCAAAATTTAAATTTCGCTATCATTTGGTGGTGGTGTGGTGAAGTCAGGCCCAATCCAACCCTTGTTCATCTTGATCAGAGTCAGCCTGTCGGCATTTTCAGTTGACAGGCGGGTGTGTTTATTAGTAATGATTCCACCTGCGGCACTAAAAACACACTCTGACAAAACGCTAGCAGCAGGGCAGGCCAGGACTTCCAAGGTGTAGAGAGACAATTCCTGCGCGTGTCCAGCGTGGATACCCAATAATTATAAGGCACAGAGGAGTCTATGAGCACTTTTGTATGATTGGCAAGGTACTCCCTCAGCATCTTCGCAAACTTTGCAGTCCTTGTGACACTACCCCGCACCTCAGGGCCTGTGCTACGGGAGGTGCTGAGAAAAGTGTCCCAGATCTTTGACAGTGTTCCCCTACCTCTGCTGGATTGGACTTGGTTGTCCACCGAATCGTGACCTCTGCCGCTAGCGTTTTCAGAAGGGAATTTTTTGACTAATTCCGCGACTATGGCCTTTTGGTACTGCAGCATTTTTATAGACCTCTCCGCCTTGGGAATAAGAGAAATAAAGTTCTTCTTGTAGCGTGGGTCTAAAAGTGTCACCAACCAGTAATGAGTGTCCGCCAAGATGTTGATAACGCGAGGGTCACGAGACAGGCAGCATAACATAAAGTCAACCATGTGCGCCAGACTGTTAACAGCAAGACTTCAGGGCCTCACCAACAGCATGACTGTCCATGCTGGCCTCATCCTCCTCCTCCTCCTCTCCCCTGTCCTCTGGCCATCCACGCTGAACCGACGGTCTGACGGCTGTGCATGTATTACCGTCATTTCCGCATGAAAGTAGCTCTATTTCTTCATCATCCTCCTCCTCGTCATAGTCCTCCAATGCACGTTGGGATGAGATGAGGCTGGGCTGTGTGTAATCACCCAGTACGGTTTCTTGCTCCAATTCATCATGTTCCGCCTGCAATGCATCGTCTTTGATTTTGAGCAGAGAGCGTTTTAGAAGACAGAGAAGCGGAATGGTGACGCTAATGATGGCATCATCGCCGCTCACCATCTTGGTGGAGTCCTCAAAGTTTTGGAGGATGGTACATATGTCGGACATCCATGTCCACTCCTGAGGTCTTATGTGTGGAGTTTGAACCGTATACCGACGGCCTAGTTGATGCTGGTAGTCAACAACTGCCCTCTTCTGCTCACAAATCCTGACCAACATGTGCAGTGTGGAATTCCAATGCTTGGGGACATCACACAACAGTCTGTGAGCCGGAAGCTGCAAACGCCGCTGAAAGCCAGCAAGACCGGCAGAAGCAGTAGGTGACTTTCTAAAATGGGCACACAGGCGGTGTACTTTGACGAGCAGATCCAACAGCTCCGGGTAGGATTTCAGAAACCGCTGAACCACGAGGTTGAGCATGTGGGCCACGCATGGAACATGTGTCAGCTCGCCTCGCCTCAGAGCTGCCACCAGGTTCCAGCCATTGTCACACACGACCATGCCTGGCAGTGGGTTCAGCGGTGTGAGCCAGTGATGTGCCTGCTGTTTCAGAGCTGTCCACAGCATTGTGGGGTTTGTCATCTACGCATATTAGCTTCAGCACAGCCTGTTGCCGCTTAGCCGAGGCAGTGCTGCAGTGCTTCCAGCTTGGGACTGGTGTGGGGGGTGAAGGGGAGGAGGAGGAGGAGGCTGAGGAGCATGATGTTCAGGAGCTGTACACTGCGGGTGAAACCCTGACTGAGTTTGGGCCTGCAATCCTTGGTGTCGGAAGGACTTGTCCCGTCCCAAGCTCAGACTAGGTCCCGGCTTCCAGAATATTAACCCAGTGTGCCGTCAGCAAGATATACCGACCCTGCCCACAAGCACTTGTCCATGTATCCGTGGTTAAGTTGACTTTGCCTGAAACTGCGTTGTTAAGGATACGTATGATGTTTTATGACACGTGCTTATGTAATGCGGGGACAGCACACCGGGAGAATTAGTGGCGGCTGGGGACCGAGTAACGTGGGACAGCCGCCGCCATCAGGTTGCAGAATGCTTCCGTCTCCACTATCCTAAAATGCAACATTTCCAGCACAAGCAGTCGCGAAATGTGTGCATTTAGAACTGTGGCATGTGGGGCGTTGGCAGCGTATTTGCGCCTGCGTTCCAAAAATTGGTGTATGGATAACTGAACGCTTTGCTGGGACAAAGACGTGGTTGATGATTGTGCTATTTTTGCTTGTGCAACTACAGGTGAAGGACAGGAAGCATCTTCGCATGCAGTATGGACAGGGGATTGTCTTGCATGCACAACAGTGGAAGACGCAGCGGTGTCACCTGCAGACACTGCTCCTGGACTCTGCTGTACATTCCACAAAGTCGGGTGCTTTGCTGACATGTGTCTGATCATGCTGGTGGTGGTCAGGCTGCTACTTTTGCTACCCCTGCTAATGCTGGCATGGCAGGTGTTGCAAACAGCCTTTTTGGAATTATCTGCAGACACCTTAAAAAACTGCCAAACTCGGGAAGACCTAACAATTGTACTGGCAATTTCTGTCGTGTTGTTGTTGTTCCGGGGAACGGTTGCTGCCTTCTGCCTGCGGACACCATCCTGCTTCTTCCGGCCTGAGGTGATGCTACGCCTAGCTCCCCCTGTGCACTGCTGTCCTCACTCTGCATGTCCTCCTGCCAGGTTGGGTCAGTTACTGGATCATCCACCACGTCGTCTTCCACTTCCGCACCCTGGTCCTCCTCCTGACTTTCTGGCAATTGTGTCATATCATCGTCCACCTCTTGTTGAGACACGTTCCCACCGTTGCCTTTGTGAGACAGTGGTTGCTCAAATATTTATGCATCGGTACATATGATCTCCTCATGACCCACTTCAAGTGGAGCTGGCGAGAGGCCAGAATCTACGAATGGATAAGTGAACAGCCCTTCAGAGTGTCCAAGTGTGGGATCTGTTATGTCCAACCCCGGGCACTCGGCATGGTGGGAGGAAGGAGGATCAGGGTGTGGAATGTGCGGTCCAGTCTCACGGCTACTGACACTTGACCGTGTGGAAGAGAGGGTATTTGTGGAGACGCCAAACTGACTGGAAGCATTATCCGCTATCCAACTAACAACCGGTTGACACTGGTCTTGGTTTAATAGTGGTGTACTTCTGCGGTCCCCTAGAAATTGGGACAGGAGGATCGACCGAGATGATGTGGGCGTTTGTCGTGGCGCAATTCGAGCTTGCACACGCCCTCAACCTCTGCCTGCACCACCATCACGTCCAGTTCCTTGTCCCTTGCCACCCGGTCTTGCGCATTTTCAATGTTATTAATTAAGTGGACACCACTATGGAGTTAGAGTTACATAAAATATAGCTTTTATTATTAATATAAAAGTGGACACATAAACGTTATGATACGAAGTATAAGGACAAAGACAATCCAAAACAACTGCAGTGGGGTGGTAACCCCCTGGGTACAACCATTTACCATAGGACACAATTCACAGTGGTATTAAGTTACATGAGTAAGGGTTTGCATTGGTTAACAATTTTTGGAGATACCATTACAACAATCACTCACCCATGATATACTCTTGTGATGGACCGGGTGGTTCCACAGGGGGCCCTGTCCTGCAGCACGCCCCTAACAGCTGTTTCGCCGCTGCTTGGTCGCAGGGGCTAGTTCTCAAAGTGATTCTAGGCCGTTAAATACACTGCCACTAAGTGCCGCCGTCCGCCCTGCATAGCGTCATTTCCGCCTGTCATAAAGCAGAGCCTAGCGATTCGGCAGGCGCCGGACGTCATGACGTCATCGGCGCGCATGCGCAATACACCCGTCGGTGCTTTAAAACATAGAGCGATGTGCACATCTTAAAATAAGACTCGCGGCGGCCATTTTGTTGAAGACCTGGCTGGACTAATTTACCTAATAGAATCTAGTGGTCTTGTGACCATATCCCTTGGGACATATAGAGGAATTTATGCATAATAAGCTTAGCCATCATGCATTGGGGAGTGACATTCATACATCAGACATACTCAATCTTATTTTAGTGTGTGACAAGTATTATAAAAGTGCATATACATATATTGAACAGTATTATATAAAAGATTGGAGATAGTGAGTGAACAAAAACCATTACTGTATAAAAAGTTATGACACAGAACCAGCTGTGAACAAGTGATAAATAAGCACATCTCATTTTTCTATTAATTATTATTACATCCTATACACATACAAACTGCCGGTTTAGGAGCATGTATTCAATACATCATTAACAGCCCTCTTTTTTAAAACATGATGGCAACCACCGATTTTTGCTTCTCCATATGTTTTATTAAGGAATCTTCCAAGATATTAGATGCCAATAGATTCGTTTTCATTGTGAATTTAGGTCCAACGTGGTCAAAGGACAGTGTTTCAACACTGCTCCGTTCATCTCAGTTATAAGTTTTGGGAAACTAAAATATACAAAACATGAGTTAAAATCACGGTAGGCTCTAGGACGCACACAAGCACTAGCAACAGGTTTCTGCAGCTTTACTGGACTTGCACAGGAGATCGGCTTACTATAAGAAAGGGGCATAACTTATCACTTCATTAAGTCCCTTGGGGGCAAGTGTTTCTAACCTGACTATCCACCTACACTCCTCTTGAGCTAGTGTTTTAGCCAAGTCTCCTCCTCTGATGCCACCCTGGATTCGGTCAATTCCTTTAATAATCAATCCTTTAGGATTACAGTCATGAAAAACCCTGAAATGCCTGGGCAAGGTTTTTAGTGTGTTCAAGTCAATGATTTTGGCGGCTCCCTCTATATCCCTGACATGCTCACGCACTCTTATCCGCAATTGCCTCGTGGTAAGACCGACATAGATCCTACCACAGGGACAAGTTGCATGATAGACTACGTGAGTAGTGCTACAGTTGATGTATTTGTTTATCTTGTATTTTTGGTTACTAGAGGAGAGAAATTCTTTTGAACGTTTA
The DNA here is from genome assembly GCA_033576535.1 of Allobates femoralis. NCBI lineage: Eukaryota > Metazoa > Chordata > Amphibia > Anura > Aromobatidae > Allobates > Allobates femoralis. Next base: position 583,075,651 of record JARQOC010000003.1, read on the forward strand.
ATGTTGCCCTGAGTGCAAGCTAAACAATCACCACATGGATAACATCCTATTAGTGGTCCCACCGCTCTCTCTCCAAAGAAATTGTTCTTTTTAGGAACATAATGGCTTGCACTTAAGATATCCCTCAAATTTCTACCCCTTCGTGATGTTAACAGAGGTCGTGTTGTTAAATGTTTGGCCAATATTGTATCTGTAGATAACACAGACCAATGTTTACTCAAGATTGATCTAATATTCGGCCACTGGGAATTAAAAGTCGAGATATATCTGATGGGACCGTACTCAGCCGGCTTGACCTTGGGTTGAAATAGCAATTGTTCCCTTCTCATTTTTTTGGCCTTCACATACCCTTGCTTTATACTGCGATTACTGAATCCTCTGGATATAAAACGTTCGCGCAGATCATTTGCTTGTCTCTCAAAATTGGTGTCACTTGAACATATACGCCTCATTCGTAAGAATTGACCGGCTGGGATGGATTTAATAGTACTCCTATCATGTGCTGATGAGGCGTGGAGGAGGGAATTTACCGCAGTACTTTTTCGATATACATCAGTTTGTATAGTGCCGTCTTCTCCCACCTCTAAAAGCACATCCAAAAAGGATATACAATGTCTGCTAGCCTGATAGGTCAACTTGATGTTGAGATCATTCTGGTTGAGAGCATTCATGAATTCATCCAAACTTGGTTTAGATCCTTGCCAAATAATTAGCAGATCATCAATATATCTAAACCAATGCATGATGCCCCCATTACCCACAATGTCCTCGAATTGCATCAATGACCGCTCCCAGCTTCCTAAAAATAAATTTGCATACGATGGGGCGCAAGCCGCCCCCATCGCTGTACCTCGCTGTTGTACATAGAAGCGGTCATTGAAAACGAAGACATTGTGGGTCAGAATGTACTCAAGCAATTCATCAATCAGGCCACACAGACTTGTATCCCAGCCGGTCAAACCCAGGAAGAGGCGTACTGCTCGCATCCCGTCCTCGTGCGCGATACATGTATACAAGGACTCGACATCGGCTGTAACTAGCCACATGTCATTGGTCATAACTAAGCCCTCTAATTTAGTTAGTAAATCAGTGGTATCGCGCACGTAGGACGGAAGTGTGACAACCAGTTTTTTTAGATAGAATTCAACAAACTTGCACGAAGGTTCACATAAGCCCCCGTTACCCGAAACGATGGGGCGTCCCGGAGGGTTGTTCAAATCTTTATGTATTTTTGGAATTAAATAAAAAGTTGGTGTCTTAGGATTTTCAACCAACAAACCCTCAAATACCTTTTTAGAAATCACCCCATCGTCTCGGGCACGTTGTAGGATCACAAACAATTCAGCAATAAAAACGGAGGTAGGGTCATGTGTTATTTTTTGATAAGTATCTTTATTATTTAATTGTTTGTAGGCCTCTTTTTCATAGAGTGTTTTTGGCCATACAACCACATTCCCCCCTTTGTCAGAATTCCTAATGATTATATCATCTAGATTTTTTAGCTCTTTTAGTGCCTGTCTTTGTGCAGGAGTAAGATTGTCTTTACCTCCAAATTTTGACAATTTTTTCAAATCTTCAGTGACTAATTTGGTGAAGATTTCAACCTGCGGGCACAGAGCCAAAGAGGGGAATGTGGTTGATTTTGATACCAAATTGGGAGGGAACATACCTGGTGGTGTGGGAACATCACTCCCCAGGTCTTCAAGGTCAAGTTTAGCAGCTGTTTCCAGTCTCACCAGATCAATCTCGTTATCCACACTTTTATCATATAACTTTTTCAGAACCATTTTCCGTGCAAACAGATTAAGGTCCTTCACGGCTGTAAACAAATCAAAACAATTTTTAGGAACAAAATTAAGACCCAAACCCAGGACCTCTACCTGAGCCTCAGTCAGAGAATGAGAAGACAGGTTAATCACCTCCAATTGGTTGGGTCTTCTCTTACTGTCCACCATGCCAACCGGGGAATTGTTTTTCCTCTTATTGGGATTTTTATTGGTATTAGGGAGTTTAGGTGCAGATTGTTCTCCTTGATTAATTCCAATCTCCAAGTCATCTATGGGTAATACTGAGACTACGGAATCAGCTCTGGGTTTTTCCTTTTGTGGTTTCCCTTTTCTCCACTTATAGACCACATTGTTTGTAAGGTCGGTCTGATCTCTTTTAAATTTTTTTGTTTTTGTTGATCTTATTTCTTTCTCCCACTTTGTCATCTCTTGGTCCAATTCCTTATTTAATTTTTCCATAAGTTCTGGAGTGGAATCCACCCTTAGAGCTGTTTGGATTGTTTCTATTTCTTTTTCAATCTCAGAGATGGTTTGGCCGTTGAGTTTGCACAGTAACTCCATAAACCCCCATGAACAATTGTTGGAAAGCTCCTCCCAACTCTTCTTAAACCACTCATCCTGGATTTCAAATGAAGGGAAAACCTGAATTCGCAACCCCCGTGGAATAAGGCCTCTCTGGATGTAGTTTTCCAGAAAAGCCTTATTCCACCAGAGCCGAGTTCTCCTGTGCATGAGCTGCTTCAACCGGTCAACCTGTACCGTGTGCGTCCCTTTGCCAGTGTCAGGAACCGCTTTGGAGTCTCCCCCAAATACTTCGTTAATTTGACTGAGCCATGCAATTTCACGGGCTCTATAATCCATTGATTTTGAAAAGGCTGTGAAAAACACAGAAGAAATTGTAATGTAATTATACAAAATCACTATACACCTTATAAAAATTCTCATGATTGAAGGTACATCATTCCCTTAAGGTGTATATGTAGCTGGAAGTAAGTAACACTCCTTTTAAATTATTAATTAAGTGGACACCACTATGGAGTTAGAGTTACATAAAATATAGCTTTTATTATTAATATAAAAGTGGACACATAAACGTTATGATACGAAGTATAAGGACAAAGACAATCCAAAACAACTGCAGTGGGGTGGTAACCCCCTGGGTACAACCATTTACCATAGGACACAATTCACAGTGGTATTAAGTTACATGAGTAAGGGTTTGCATTGGTTAACAATTTTTGGAGATACCATTACAACAATCACTCACCCATGATATACTCTTGTGATGGACCGGGTGGTTCCACAGGGGGCCCTGTCCTGCAGCACGCCCCTAACAGCTGTTTCGCCGCTGCTTGGTCGCAGGGGCTAGTTCTCAAAGTGATTCTAGGCCGTTAAATACACTGCCACTAAGTGCCGCCGTCCGCCCTGCATAGCGTCATTTCCGCCTGTCATAAAGCAGAGCCTAGCGATTCGGCAGGCGCCGGACGTCATGACGTCATCGGCGCGCATGCGCAATACACCCGTCGGTGCTTTAAAACATAGAGCGATGTGCACATCTTAAAATAAGACTCGCGGCGGCCATTTTGTTGAAGACCTGGCTGGACTAATTTACCTAATAGAATCTAGTGGTCTTGTGACCATATCCCTTGGGACATATAGAGGAATTTATGCATAATAAGCTTAGCCATCATGCATTGGGGAGTGACATTCATACATCAGACATACTCAATCTTATTTTAGTGTGTGACAAGTATTATAAAAGTGCATATACATATATTGAACAGTATTATATAAAAGATTGGAGATAGTGAGTGAACAATGTTTTCAATGTTGTGCTGCCTGTATACAGCTAAATGAACACGTCCAAAAGATGGTTTTTAGCTGCACACTGAGTTTACAGATTACAGCGATTTAATCCCGGCAGCTGGAACGGTCAGACACAAATGCTGATGAGAATACCGAGTGTTTTGGCGTTTCCTAATTTACGCTAAAACCCACTCCTGGTGCACACAAATGGCAAATGAATGCAGACAAGATTTGGTTTTTAGCTGGACACTGAGATTAGAGATTAAAGCCCAGCAGGTGGACTGGTCAGACACAAACGCTGACGAGAATACAGAGTGTTTTGGCATATCCTAATTTCTGCTACAACCCACTCCTGGTGCACACAAATGATAAATGAATGCAGAAAAGAGTTGGTTTTTAGCTGGACACTGAGATTAGAGATTAAAGCCCTGCAGGTGGACTGGTCAGACTCAAACGCTGACGAGAATACCGAGTGTTTTGGCGAGCATAGCAAGAGTATCGCGAGATTACTCAGTACTCGCCAAGTACCCCAAGTACCGAGATATTCGTGCGAGTACCAAGTAGTGACAAGCATACTCGCTCATCCCTCCTGCTACCGTAAACGTTTTACAGGAAATCCTAATCCTGCAAATCTAATTATCATTCCTAGTCTTCTGTTGTTTTTAGGTAAGGGCTCACAGTGACTTGGTTTCCAGTACAGTAGCTACCAGGGGAGGCAGAGGGTCTGGTCGGTCTAGGCCCTGCACATGGAGGGTTCCACCCAGATCCACCTCTATTCCTACCTATATCGGCATTTTCCGCATACTTTTAAACTTAAGTTGTGCAATAGATCAGGGAGACATAATCTCCCTGCACTACTGCTCTTCATTCTGTAGACCTCAGGTAGCTGTAAGGCTGTGTCGAGCCCCAGGCTTTGGGATACTCGGGTATCAGGCTCCAAGGGTGATTAACGCTCCTGTTGTCACGGGGAGTGGTAGCCGCACCTGATCCCGTGTCCTGGGGAACTATCCTTTTAAAAAGGGGATATATTTACAGGGGATTATATACAGTTTGTCGTGACGCGACCTGTAGTGTCTGGTGAGGTGTCACCAGAGCCGCCACAGTCCGCTGGAAGTAGATGGTAATGTGGCTAGTTTAGTAAAGTCCTCTACATGTAGGGCTGGAACTCCAGGGCAGCGTAGTATGAAGGGGCAGCTTGTAGTGGAGCTGTGGCTGGGATGGGGAGTGTTGGAGCAGTCTATGAGGGGCATCAGGAACAGAGAAAATGACACATGCACACTGCAGGAGTCTCTTTTAACTTTTACTGATGTTACCGCAGGTAAAACATCCAGGGCACTGACAGGTGACCAGGTTGCACAGTGGGTCCCCACAGCAAGTGGGTATAAGGCCTCCTCTGTTCCTCTGTAATGATGGAAGCTCAGCCTGCATGCAGCCTGACTGGCCTCCTCTCTCTTCCTGACTGTCTGACTCTCCCCCAGTGCAGTGTCTGGGTTACCCTCTCTGATCACTTCGGTGGTGCACTGCTGTGTCTGGCTCCCTCTCTTGACCCACAGGGTGACCGGGTGGCTGAAGCCTCCACGGTGTGACGGGTTCTCTGCGTCCTGGAGTATCCCACAGGAGTGGATCCCCGATGTCGGGTACGTCTTTGGGGCGAACCTCCTCAAGTTCCTTGCTTTAGGCTGTCTGCTCCTTGCCTTCTGTCCCCACTTAGGCTGGCGGGATGTCAGAAGGGCCACTCCGAGTCACTGGTTCGGGCGTAACCACAGCACCGACCACCAGGACATCTTAGCAGCTCTCCTAGCATCTGCACACTCTGACTAACTCCTCCCCCAGCAGCAGTATTTATAGGGGAACTCACCTAAAGGCGGTGAGTAGAGCTCCCCCTACTGTGCCGGGGTGGAAGATGTTGCATGCAGTAGATACCTGCTGTGGAAACCTAACTGTGCATCATTGGCAGTAGCTGTGTGCTGCAGAGAGATTTTTTTCTTGTTGTTTGACCCAGCGTCACTGCTAGCACCAGTTCACATTATGTGCAGTTTTTTTCTGTTCTATCTATCTATCTATCTATCTATCTATCTATCTATCTATCTACTAGAAAAAAATTCTCTGCAGCACTCAGCTACTACCAATGTGCAAACATGCTAACAAGCAGTATATATTTGAGGAAAAAATTTAAAAACTTACGTTTTTTAAAAAAACCTCAAAATTCTTATTTTTATTATTTTCTTGGGGTTCTTGGTACGCACATTGGCCAATGTCCGTTTGCTCATTAGCCGCGACAAGGTGACCCCAGGTCTGATGAGTCCTAACGCTGACATCCCTGCCCTCCTTTTCCTCCCTATCCCACTCTTAAGTGGGTGGACACCATCTCAACCTAAGACCACCTGTGGGTGATGAGGGTGCAAGGAGCCAGATTCTCCATTTTTTTCGGTTTTCTATCTATCTATCTATCTATCTATCTATCTATCTGTCTATCTATCTAGTTTAGAAAAACTGCACAGCACTCAGCAGACCAGTGTGAATGGTGCAAGCATAGGACGCAGAGATTAAACAAACTAAGTAAAAGTCCATGCAGCACACAGCTACCACCAATGATGCACAGTGCTAACAAGCCATATGTGTTTGAGGAAAAAATTCAAAAACTTACGTTTTTTCAAAAAACTCAATAATCTTTCTTTTAATCTGGAGTTCTTAGTACATACATTGGCCAATGTCCGCTTGCTCATCAACTACAACAAAGTGACTCCAGGTATGATGAGCCCTATCTGACATCCCTGCCCTCCTTGTCCACCCCCCACCTCGCGGTGGGCAGGCACCATCTATACCCTCCATCACCTGTAGGTTTAATGAGGGTGCAATTACATTGCAGCAAAGGAGTCTGCAACTCCATATAATATATAATTTAGAAAAGCTGCACAGCACTCAGCAGACCAGTGTGAACTGGTGCAAGCATAGGACGCAGAGATTAAACAAACTAAGTAAAAGTCCATGCAGCACACAGCTACCACCAATGATGCACAGTGCTAACAAGCCATATGTGTTTGAGGAAAAAATTCAAAAACGTACGTTTTTTCAAAAAACTCAATAATCTTATCTTTTAATCTGGAGTTCTTAGTACATACATTGGCCAATGTCTGCTTGCTCATCAACTACAACAAAGTGACTCCAGGTATGATGAGCCCTATCTGACATCCCTGCCCTCCTTGTCCACCCCCCACCTCGCGGTGGGCAGGCACCATCTATACCCTCCATCACCTGTAGGTTTAATGAGGGTGCAATTACATTTGTTTAATCTCTGCGTCCTATGCTTGCACCAGTTCACACTGGTCTGCTGAGTGCTGTGCAGCTTTTCTAAACTATATATTATATGGAGTTGCAGACTCCTTTGCTGCAATGTAATTGCACCCTCATTAAACCTACAGGTGATGGAGGGTATAGATGGTGCCTGCCCACCGCGAGGTGGGGGGTGGACAAGGAGGGCAGGGATGTCAGATAGGGCTCATCATACCTGGAGTCACTTTGTTGTAGTTGATGAGCAAGCAGACATTGGCCAATGTATGTACTAAGAACTCCAGATTAAAAGAAAGATTATTGAGTTTTTTGAAAAAACGTAAGTTTTTGAATTTTTTCCTCAAACAAATATGGCTTGTTAGCACTGTGCATCATTGGTGGTAGCTGTGTGCTGCATGGACTTTTACTTAGTTTATCTATCTATCTATCTATCTATCTATCTATCTATCTATCTATCTATCTATCTATCTATCTCATATATCAAATAATATCAGCACACTGGTAATGATGTTCTCGGATGATGTTAGTAGATTTTTTTTTTGACAAAAAATAAAAAGTTTTTTCAAAAAAACTCAGATAGAATTTTTTTTTTAATGAAAAACTTCTCGTCTTATAATAAGGTTCTTAGCACATGTATTGGCCAATAAAGGCCTACCCTTCAACCATGGCAAGGTGACCTTAAATCTGAAGGGTCCCTGTCTACACTTAAAAGCTCTCTTGTACGCTTGGGGTCTCAGTTACAGTGGGCAGTAGCAGGATACATACCACATCAGATGGCCCCCATGGCTTAGTAGGGAGGCAGGAGTGCAAGTTCCAGCAGTGGAGACAGTACTCCACACACATTAAATGAAGAAAAAAGCCAGACAGCACTTCCTTTAACATTTCGGCCCAGGTGCAATTCTATATACTGGATTACATACATATCAAAATAATAGCAGCACACTGTTCATGCCAATCACATGCTAACAATGATGTTCCCGGATGATGTTAGTAGATTTTTTTTTTTGAGAAAAAATAAAAACTAAAACGTTTTTTTCAAAAAAACTCAGATGGAATTTTTTTTTTTTTTAATGAAAAACTGCTTGTCTTATAATAAGGTTCTTAGCACATGTATTGTCCAATAAATGCGCCTCATGCCTTCTGTAACTGGTAAACTGGTTACTTGACCTTGTAAACCCTTCCTCCCCTTCTTCCATGTGTTTGTTTACACTGGCTTTATAGGAACTCTTTTTGATTCCATTGGATATACCTTACCCCTGTATGGGTCAAATTGCTGTCTCTACTAGGTACCATTAACCCTTGATATTATGCTGCCAAATCTTTTTTGATATAAGGTTATGTGCTGTGCTGCTGGGCATGATAATTGTTACCAGGTGCAATTGACTATATATATATATATTATCATAGGGTCTGGGAGCTTGCTATCAACCTTATGGAGACAGCGAAGTAGGTGAGGAGATTGTAAGCCACTTCCCTCCTCTCAGATATATGCAAATTTGCACTTCACTAAGGAAGTAGAGAAACTCCAGTGCCACATTTAAGCAGCTTCCTCAAAGTCATAATCGCTTTCCAACAAGCTTTTAATATGACAAAGGGATTTGTGCCAGATCAGAACCCAGCGTCTGTAGTTTGGGGTTCTGATCTGGCACAAATCCCTTAGTTATATTAAAAGCTTGTTGGAAAGCGATTATGACTTTGAAGAGCTGCTTAAATGTGGCACTGGAGTTTCTCTACTTCCTTAGTGAAGTGCAAATTTGCATATTTGCATATATTATCATAGTGAGGTACCCATATTAAACCTTATATGTTTAGGGGAGTTTTCTAAATCTCAAATTTACGCTTCTATAATTGGTTCACATATAAGGAGCCGGTTTGCGCTATATATGGTTTTTGTATACATATATTTGTTTATTTGTATATATGTATTTTTTGTGGGCTCCATGGATAAATACTATGTATAATCTCTGATGAAGTGTATTTTACTGTAACCAGTTTTGGCTAAGGGTGTTGATGTTTTCTGTGAAACACCTTTTTCATGTGAATTGTTATAAGCTGTATGTGGCTTTTTTAAGTGTTTTTACTTCTGTGTGTTCATCTTAGTGTGAGTTTTTTCATTAATTAAATAAATTTATTAATATTGATAAACATATAATTGAGGTTGTATCGCTTCTTAGGGACTTTCTGTCTTTCTATTTTGATTAATTCCCTACTGTCCCAGCGATCCTTAGTCCCTTATATACATATATTGGTGGTGCCCTCCCCTTCTACTTACTCTATCCTGGTGAACGGAGCCACGCTAGACCCGTATCAGAGGGAAGCTTAGCCAGTGTAAAGGGACCCAAGAGTGAGAGTCAGAGGCAAGGCGAGACAGAGTGGGGGCAGAGGAGCCATACCTGTTCATCCCAGGAAGCAACCTGGACACCGGAGTCCGAGTCTTCAAGGGACCAGTTAGCCCAGCAGAGAATACCAGAGGACCAGGGAGACTTCAATCTCCTGGTGACACTTGAAGCACAGCTACTAACAGAGCCAGGGACCGCGGAGAAGCAGCAGTGCCTATCAAGCGGTTCTCATAGCCTGCTATACAAGTGAGGGACACAGGAGGGCGTCAGGGTCAGGTTTCAAACAGGTCAAGACTTTAGCACACACACACAGACAGAAATAAGGAGGCCTCACAACTCATCGGGTGTGTAAATCCTGAAGTGTCTCCCGACCACCTGGAGTGTACCCTGGACGATACTTTACAATACCATCAGTAAAAGGTATGGAAACAAAGCCCCAGTGTGTGTGTCTATTATTGCAGCCCCTGATCCTGCTCCCAGCATAGACTGCCTGCCAGCATCTCCACCTATGAGCCGCCTTCTCCTGCAGCACCAGGGAAAAGGCTGTGTGGAGAACTGCCTCCCTGTGTAAATCCCTATTCATCCAATTCTTGCCCTGGGATCCCGCTCCACCTACGGGGAGTATCACCATCCAGCTGCCAATCCATCATCCCCGGAGGTCTGCAGCAGTGCAGGTATCATTACTGGATACCATAGGTGGCATCACAAATCCTTTTCTTTTTATTTTCAACCCCTTTTTTAACAACCGCCAGAGCCACGGGACCGGGCACATACCGCCCGTGACATCCCCAGTTAATCAACACCCAGAACTGGGTATAAAACGGCCCTGGGGTGGGTGAGCTTTTGGCGTCACGAACAGGATCCCATGCCCGGTATTACTGGGTTATGGGTGCCATGTATTGACTGTGATTGTGAACTGTTAAACATTGGGCCGCCATTACTGCGCCACAGAGTGGAAAGAAAGGGGGTGTAACTACCGAAAGGGCGTGAAGACAAGCCCTGCCCCGTACTCTGCCGAGAACTACCGAAACGCAGCAACCCGATCCGGAAATACCCAAGTGCTCCACTCCCCGCCTGCAGAGTTGCCGACTACTTTTCTTTTTCAGAGACTGGCTAAAGAACTGAGGGTACAGAGAATGGATGCACAGTGGGAGAACGATGCAGCTGAGCCCACAGCCAGTCCCTCAGCCGGGACCTCAACCGGAGGAGCACCTGGCGCTGTGGTACAGATCATGCCGATCTCTCTGCCGTGTGTCCCAGGAGCAAAGTGGTTACCGCAGTATGATGGCCGGCCAGATACCCTGGCTGGGTTCAAGAGATGCAGTGTACTTGACATGTATGCAATAACTGGCAAGCAGTGAGAGTCTGTTGAGATGGGACAATTAACAAGTGCAGCAGAGCTTGGATTTGCAACCTGGTCTGAAGCAGATCAGGAGTCAGTAACAACAATCTTTGATCAACTGAAAGCTGCTTTTGAGAACCGCACTGAGGCTAAGCTAAGAATAAGGTTTTACAACTGTAAACAGATGCCGCGGGACAGTATTAGAGACTACACCTTACGCCTCCAGGAGGCACTGCGGACCCTAAAACAGGTAGACCTGGCCAGCGTGCGGGATGAAAATAAAATGGTGATTGAACAGTTTATTCAGAGGTTAAAAGTCATCTCATGATAGCAGACAAGTGCGTTGGTGGGCCCTAGAACACGCTGATGCAGACTTTACCATCTTGAAAGAAAGGGCCATCAAAGCACTGCAACCCCTGGCAACTCCAAATCTCGCACCTCAGCATTGGCAAGCCGGCGCCTCTCTTCAAAATGTGACGTCTCCCTCCTCACCTTCTACTTAGACCAATATGCAGGCTGTGACCCCTTGTGACTCTGATAGACTGCTCACCGAGGTACGCCAGCTAAGTAAGGACATGGCCATGGTGCTAAAAGCTCTACAGGTCAGGCCGGAGACCAAGCCATCAGAGAAGATCCAGCTTGTCGACAGCCCTGAAGACGTCCTGTTGATGAGAGCGAAGAAGACCATGTAACTTTGTGGGAGAACCAACAATAGCTACAGCTCTACATGACAACTCATCTGTCGCTGTTGCAACAAGGCGGACCACTTCACCAGGCAGTACACTTTAAATCCGCAACCCCTGGGGCCGAGGGCTAACCCCCAGGAATAGACCAACCAGACCTACCAGACTGGCGTAATAGGCATGTGGGAGGACAGCCGTACCTGTCCATCACGCTAGATGGCATTCACACACTGCTGGACACTGGCTCGCAAAAGACTACCATACCACATATCCTTTATAAAAGATTTTGGTCCGACCTTGAACTTACTCCTCCAGATCCTCACCTCACTATTTATGCTTCAAATGGGTTACCAATTTACCTAGTCAGGGTTAGAGAGATAACAATTTTAAGGGGGAGAGTGGAGTTAAAGGGCTAAGGACTTATTGTGGTTAAAACTAACCCTTATGACAAGGACCCGCATATCATACTTGGTACAAATGTGATGGAAATTGTCTGGATGAAGTATTGTTTTTACTTCGACAGACTGCAGAAACTGCCAATCCCGGGCAGCGGAGAGTTCTACAGAAGGAGATCAGAGCCCTCCTGCGCAGACAACAGGTAACCCTGTCCGGTGGTGAAATTGATAGTGAACGGGTGACAGACTCGATTCCCATTGTGGTACCCCCAAAGAGCGAAATGATGATCTGATGTTGGGCAGCAATAGGCCTCAGATGATGGGATTACCAGGCAGTGGTAGAGCTCATGAGTTCAGAAGGAAGGCCCACTATTCTGACAGGCAGGGGGTGGTTGATGTACGCAAGGGAAGGGTACCCGTACGCATATTAAACTGTGGAGAGGAATAGGTCAAACTGCCCAGATATTCCATCGTTGCCAAGCTGTACACTGTAGATAATGACTCCATACATTCAGTAGAACCCTTGACTCCGCCAGACTCAGCGGAGGACAACAATTCCATGGGACAGCTGGAGGACTGGTGTCAGGAACTCCATGTCAGAACTGACTCCACTCCTTCCCACCAGAAGCACGGTGTCTATCGAGTTGTCCAGGAGTACGGGTCTTTAGTAGGTATCCACTTGATTTTGGGAGGATAAAAGGGGTACACCACCATACACCCACAGCCAGTACCACCAGCTCACTATCAGCATGCCAAGGAGATGTTACAGGACATGAAGGACGCAGAGGTCATCAGAGATAGTTGTAGCCCTGGACAGCTCCATTAGTCCTAGTTAAAAAGAAAGACAAGTAAATCGCATAACACATAAAGATGCTTACCCGTTACCCCGTATAGAAGAGTCACTTGCTGCATTAAAGACTGCTAATTACTTTTCTTTTCAACCCTAGATCTTACTAGTGGATATTGGCAGGTCTCCATTGCAGAAGAAGACAGGGAGAAGACCGCGTTCACGACACCCATGGGCTTGTGTGAGTTTTACAGCATGCCATTTAGACTCTGCAATACACCCGGAACGTTCCAACGGTTGATGGAGTGTAGCCCGAGGCACCGAAACTTTGAAACTGTCCTAGTCTACCTGGATGATGTCATAGTGTACTCCAAAACTTATGAAGAACACCTAAAACATCTGTCAGAGGTATTTGAAGCATTGTCAAAGTTCGGGATAAAGCTGAAGCCATCAAAGTGCCATTTGCTGAAACCAAAAGTTAAGTATCTCGGGCATATGGTCATCGCAGAAGGAGTGACACCAGACCCTTACAAGATCACTGTCATAAAGGAAGAGCCAGAACCAACTACCGTCAGAGAAGTCTGTCAATTCTTGGGGCTGGTAGGATACTACCGGAGGTTTATAAAGGGCTATACGAAGATAGCTGCACCCTTGCAAGATCTCCTGGTGGGCCAGACAAAGAAGGGCAAGACCAGATGTCCTCCGTTTGAATGGGGTGAGAATTGGAAGAATTCTTCAAACAGATGAAAGAGGCCCTGACTGGAGACAAGAGCCTGTCCTATCCTGACTACAACTTACTGTTCCTGCTGTACACCGATGCCAGCAATGTGGGGTTAAGAGCTGTCCTGTCACAGAAACAGAATGGCAAGGAGCGTGTGATTGCTTAAGCCAGCAGGAAGCTCCATCCTACGGAACCCCTCCCCCGAGAACTACAGCTCATTCAAGCTGGAATTCCTGGCCTTGGTCTGGGCTATCGTGGAACAGTTCAAGCATTACCTGGCGGCTGCAAAGTTCACTGGCCTCATGGACCATAATCCTCTTCCACACCTGGATACCGCAAAGTTAGGTGCAATGGAACAACGCTGGATGGCCCGATTGTCAAACTACAACTTCACCATCAAGTACCGGGCAGGCCACAAGAATGCCAATGCTGATGACCTGTTGAGGATGTCTCACTTACCAGATGTGGATGAGCTAAAAGAAATAGAGCTACCCACCTTTCACCGCCACAGTGCATCCCATTGTCAGCAGACTTGCCGGAGACATCATGAGACAACGCTAAACCCGTTACCTCGCCATGGGTGGAAGAGAGACACAAGACAATGACCAGGCTTTCAGCTTAGTCAAACAGCTGATAACCCAAGAAAACTCATATCTTAGCCCAGATGCTCCACCAGAGGCGCAACACCTGTGGATAGAGAGAAGCAGGTTGTTCATCTACCAGGGAAAGCTGGTCGACATTTCATAATTCCTAGAACCCACGAGATGCTGTGGCAAATAGTGGTACTGAAGAGAGATGTCCAAATGGTGTTAGAAGCATACCACAATCAAGCAGGACACTTCGGATGGAAGAAGCTCGAGATGCTATTGTGTGAAAGATTCTACTGGGGTGGCATGAGGAGCGCCAAAGAGAGATGGTGTAAAAATAGTCGGCCATGCAACTTAAGAAGAAAAGACTGTGACAGTCAAAGAGCACCACTACAGCCAATTATCACCAAACAGCCCTTAAAAATAGTAGCCCTGTATCACGTGAAGCTGACACCCAGTAGATCAGGCTACACTTAGGCCTTAACAATGGTGGACCACTATTCAAGATTCCTAACCCCAGTAAAAGACTTAACAGCGGAAACTGCAGCAAAAACCTTTCAAGCATACTTCTGTAGACAACACGGGTATCCGGAGCAGGTGTTGACTGATCAATCTTCTGCGTTTGAAGCTGAGATATTGCAAGAATTTTGTCATTTATATGGGTGCAAGAAGATTTGAACCACACCTTATTATCCACAAATCAATGGCATGTGTGAGAAAATGAACAACGTGGTCATTGATTTGTTGAAAACCCTGCCTTTGGAAGAAATAAACTTGTGGCCGGAGAAGTTACCTGACTTAGTGGACATGTATAACAACATACCTATAAGTTCCACCAATTGCACACCAGCATATCTAATGCTAGAAAGACCCAGAAAACTCTAGTGGATCTCGAAATGGGAATTGCTTAATCAGTAGAGATGGAGGAAGAACAACTGCAATAGTTTCTAGAGACCACCTCAAGCAATGTCCTGAACAACTAAAACCACAAGAAGAAGACCTCTGTGCACATCCAGCAGAAGAACAAAATGAAAAAGTGATTCATACAGTACATGGAGATTTTCCTGAAGATTGGTCTCAATGTGACGGAGCCATAATAGTACATGTAATCACCTTTCTTCTAACAGTGGAAGAACAAAGAAGATTGGAAGAACCTGTAAGAGTTCCAGAAGAACCTGTTCAAATTCAAGAAGAACCATATGTTGTAGCAGAACCAGAGGATCCTGCAATCAGTGCACCTGCCAGTCCTGTAGTAAGACTAAGACCTTGCAGACAATTACCCAGTATACCCATAACACATAGGTCCATTCAGAGTACAGACACAAGAGTACACCACGGACAAGCTGAGACACCGGAGTTACGTAGGTCTAGCTGTAGTAAATAAGGTCAGCCCCCATCCAGGTACGAAAGAGTGGGTGTAAAGTGTAAAGTAAAGAAATGTAAATATGTGGTTTGTATGTAAATATTAGTGTACAGAAGGATGGAGGAACTGGACTAACCCCCAAGAACATTAAGATAGGAAGAGAAAGGTCCTGGGGTTGGGAGGTAGAAACCAGGACTCCTAAGCTGAGATGCCCATAGGAATGATAGGGAATATAAATGTGTTGAATAATTTATTGCAACTTGAACCCATTAAAAGTATTGAACCTAAAGAGACTCTACCTGTATGAACTTTTGCATTTGCTTGGATAATTTAAAAATGGACCATAGCCACGGGACTGGTTGTGGCAAAAACTCCTTTAACAGCCTGTGGCGGATGGACTAGCGCTGTATGGACTGCATCTTTACCTGTTTTTCACCGTTTTTCTTGTTTTTTGTAATTTTTGATTTTGAGACTCTGTTATAATACCGTTATTGTTAATGTTATGTTTGAAAAATGTTTCTCAGTTCAGGAGTACTGAATTTAATTAGGGAGAATGTGGCACCCTGCGGTATAGGTAGCCACAGATCCACTTGGTGCACAGAGGGATTTCCACATCAGGTACCCTACACATGCAACACACCCCACCCCAGACCTAAAGGGGGAGCTCTATATGCCACCTTCAGGCAAGGTCCCCTATAAATTCAGGCTCGGGGGAGGAGTTAGGCACTGCAGTTCCAGGGAGGACTGTGAAGACATCCTGGTGAACGGAGCCACACTAGGCCTGTATCAGAGGGAAGCCTAGCCAGTGTAAGGGGCCCAAAAGTGAGGGTCGGAGGCAAGGCATACTAGAGACAGAGTGGGGGCAGAGGAACCATACCGGTTCACCCCAGGAAGCAACCTGGACGCCGGAGTCTGAGTCTTCAAGGGACCAGTTAGCCCAGCAGAGAATACCACACTTGGAGCACAGCTACTAACAGAGCCAGGGACCGCGGAGGAGCAGCGGTGCCCATCAGACAGTTCTCACAGCCTGCTATACAAGTGAGGGACACAGGAGAAGGTCAGGGCCAGGTTTCATACAGATAATTAAATCTTGACGAAAGAGGGAGACGGCACTCACCGGAACAATCCTGTGCTTTTATTCATAGAACGCAATTCACAAGGTGCAGGGAGGGAGGTGAGGCAAGGATGACGACGTCGTCATCCTTACCTCACCTCCCTCCCTGCACCTTGTGAATTGCGTTCTATGAATAAAAGCACAGGATTGTTCCGGTGAGTGCCGTCTCCCTCTTTTGTCAAGATTTAATTATATGTGATAGCTGTGACTGGCACCCCGACTTCCACACCGTATGCTCCGTGGTGGTTCTACCATGCAGCCAGCAGCTCTGGTGCCCCGTTTCCTTCTGTTTAATTACCAGGTTTCATACAGGCCAAGACTTTAGCACACATACACAGAAACAAGGAGGCCTCACAACTCATTGGGTGTGGAAATCCTATAGTGTCTCCCGACAACCTGGAGTGTACCTTGGACGATACCTTGCAACACCATCAGTACAAGGTGTGGAAACAAAGCCCCAGTGTGTGTGTCTATTATTGCAGCCCCTGATCCTGCTCCCAGCAAAGACTTCCTTCCAGCATCTCCACCTGATGAGCCACCTTCTCGTGTAGCACCAGGACAAGGCTGTGTGGAGGGCTGCCTCCCTGTGTAAATCCTTATTCATCCATCTCTGCCCCAGGGATCCCGCTCCACCCACAGGGAGCGTCACCATCCAGCTGCCCCATCCATCATCCCTGGAGGTCTGCAGCAGCCCTGGTATCATTACCGGATGCTGTAGGTGGCATCATGAATCCTTTCCTTTTTATTTTCAACCCCTTTTTTAGTGACTGCCAGGGCCACGGGACCGGGCACGGGTCGCACGTGACATCCCCAGTTAATCAATGCCCAGAACCGGGTACCCCATGGCCCTGGGGTGGGATCAAAAACTTATTTCTCTCTGCAAAATGAAAATAACTTTATATAATTTAACCAGGGATCTCGAACTCCAGGCAATGAACATGGGTGAATCCTGACGTCATTACCTGAATACTGCCCGAAAAAGCCGAAGACTTCTGAGTGCAGTGAATACCGCCGGAAGTTAATGAGCGGCCCCGGAAGCAGAAGTGGCCACGACAGCGAGACTGGAGGACGTGTCATTGGAAAGGTAAGTATAACTATAATGTTTATGTCTTTAATCTTATTCTTTATTTTACAGGCCCTTGACCCTAAAGGTACCTTCACACGCCTCAATATCGCCTGGCAGTCCTAAAGGTGATATATCGCCTTGGAGCAATCGCCATGAAATTGCCTCACAGTTGCAGCGTGTCATTGGGGAAGTTCGCGGCGATACATGCCTCTCGGCCTTCGCCTGATTCCTGAGCACTGCTCTGAAATCAGCCGCAATCATGAAGGCGATATTTCCGTGATGTGGCGTGTGATAGGGCGATAGTGATGGAAACAGCGTTGCCTATGATTTCCCATAGGCATGCCTCAGCTTGCTGGAGTCCGCGCCCCATCTGAAATGATTGGTGTGGGCTACTGTGCTCCCATTGGCTGTCACTTGACACCGCGCCATATTTGAAGAGCTGTCCATTCAGCACCACACAATGGCAAGGGCATCATGTAGTAGCCAGCCTTCCAGAGCAGGCTGACCAATCATAACGCTGTTGCGTTGTCCAATGAGCGCATATGGGGCACGGTGTAAACCACTGCGGCACGCCTATCTCCTCACCGCGCTGAACATGTACACGCACATTGCCTTTGGAATTGCGGCGTGTGAAGCGGCAATGGAAATCGGCAGGATTGCTTCCGCTGTGGGTGAGGCGATTTCCGTAGCGATACATCGCCTTACTTTCAGGGCGAAATTGCTGCGTGTGATGCCACCATCGGCGATCTGAGGTGATCATGAAAAACGTGCACGCGCACGTTAGATCGCCTCATATCGCCAGGCGATATTGCGGCGTTAGAAGGTACCTTTACTGTAACACAGATGTCCCATGGAAACACATGTTTGGGACCTTGTGGTCGAACACTATGTGCTCAGTACAGGTCCAGAACTTTTTAGTTCGGGTTCGCCGATCTGTACTTACTAACTCTCCAATATATAAAGACTGGAATGCAATCGATCTGGTCTTTTACCAGTCTTCATCAGATTTTGACTTTATGAATTTGTTTTTCCCCTGTTTGATGACAATTTTCCTTCTCTATCTGGGGCTCTCAACCGGATCAGGACACTTCTATCTATCACGCAGTCTAATTTTATATGAGCATATAAAAAACTGTTTGATTTTCTTCCATAAGAAAGCTGTTTTTCATCTGTGTATGGCTTCAGTTTTGATACATCAGATGTTAAAAGGAAAAAAAAAATTCTTATAATAAGAATTGCAATGTATCCATAAAAACATAGTGCTCTTCGGATGTTCCTTATGGGATCCAATTTTTTTTGATCAACAATACACTTGAATAGCTGTACCTCAACCGAAATGTGGAAGAGACTACATGCTGCAATTATTTTCCCGCTGTCATCTGAACAGCCCTATTGAATAATTGTCCGAGTGCTGTTGGATATTCAATGTACTGCACTCAGACATAAAATATGGCTGTGGGAATGAAGCCATGCAGAAATAAACTTGCTCAGTGATTTTTAGACACTCAAACAGCTTTCATTTTCCCAAAACTCTGTCCTTTTATGTCTAAATCTGGCTACCAAGTATTACAATGAAAATCTTAAAAGTCCCTTGTACGAAGTAGTAAATAATGTCTTAAAAGCAGTGCAACTGTCTGTTCTTATGTGCTCTGTTGCGAATGATAAAAATTTTATGTGAATAATTCTACCTATCATATTAAATCATTCCAGCTAGGTTAAAATTCATCTGTTAGCACTTGAGAAAATATAAAACTAGCTAATATAGAATTGATATAGAGCTTCATGTAAGCTGCAGGCACTCAATGAGATGCCATATGGTGCTTTAGTGCTGCACTATGTTACAGAGGTATTCGTCTGGTATAGGATCAGTAGGGTGCTGTAACACAACACTGCACAACCATGAGGATGTAATATGTTCATGTGTATGAGCCCTTAGAATGTATAATATACTTTAATTGCTAGTACTAGATATATTCGTATCACATTTAGCAACTATTTAGGATATTCTTCCAGAGCCTCTTGTGTTTAATGCATGTGCTTTATCTCTCTTTTTGGAAGTTTACGTGTTTACATTCTACCTCTGCTGAGTGAAATGGACTCATATTGCATGCATTTTTCTAAATTACTTCACTATTCAATATGGCACATAGTCATAAAAAAATATTTCAAAACTCTAATTTCAAACAGCACCGAATAATTTACCTCTGCAAAACACATGGGTTGTGTGTTTACCTTACAGCAACAAACACCAGATGTTTGCTCCTGAATTCATGTCCAGTAATTTTATGTAGTTCAGTAATTTGTACTGTATATATCCCCTGACACCAGTATAACAGACAGATAATAGATATACGGCTCCAAGAAATAAGGTGATAGTATAAGCGCTAAGATACACACAAGGACTCTGCCAATAGATAAATTACCTTTCAGCTTTAATCAACAGATGGATCCCTCTAGCCACAACGCGTTTCGACGCAGATAGCGTCTTTTTCAAGTGATTCATAATATAATAGATAAGAAGACTGCTTCCTTCAATAGCCGTCCTTGAAGGAAGTTTGTCAGCAGGTTTTTGCTATGTAAGCTGAGGACAGCATGATGTAAAGCCAGCATCACACGTCCATGTCACCAGTGATCTGATCGCTGGCATTATTGAGGGATGATCGCTGGTGAGCTGTCACACAGGCAGACTCACCAGCGATCATTTTACCAGCAACATCGTGGAAATGATCTACGATGTCTGCAGGCTGGTGTCCAGGTTAAACTGCGGGTAACTAGGCAGGGTGCGCTGCCTAGATACCCGATGTATACCTTAGTTACCAGCCTTCTCCGCTCACCGGCTGGTATCCAAGGTACACAGCGGGTAACTAGGGTCCCTAGTTATCCGCTGTGTACCTTAGATACCAGCCAGTGAGTGGAGAAGGCTGGTAACTAAGGTATACATCGGGTATCTAGGCAGCACGCTGCCTAGTTACCCGCAGTTTACCCTGGATACCAGCTCCCAGCGCTTGCTGAGAGGTGCTGGGAGCTCGCTGATCGCGTCTCCCAGTGTCACACGCAGCGATGCCTCATGTACACCGGGCGACCATCGCCTGGTTTTCGGGCCAGTCTGAAAACCTGGTGACCATCAACTAGCGATTTATCGCTGGTTGATGCGCCCTGTCACATGCGTCAATATCGCTGCAACGTTACGTGCAGCAGCGATATTGATGCGTGTGATGGCCCCTTAAGAGTTAAGAGAAGCAGAGTTGCTTTTTTTTTATCAGATTATGTGCTGTTGTTTACATAAACTAATGCCTTTATTACCCTGTGATTAACATGGCAGGAGGAGATATTCATGGCACTCTGACACGCCCCTTGCTCTGATTGGAACCTCACAGTCACTGCATAGTCCCTATTGAGAGCCTGTTGTGAGCAGAGGCAGCTATCTCAGCTCTGCTGTGTTCTTGAAATTAAATTCTTTGATTGTGCCAAAATGGCTTAAGCTAGTGATCTAGATGGAACCTTGTTGGGTTCAGGGTTTCTTTGACTACAATATGTTGCTGCCATATAAATTTCTTAAGTATACAATGACCTCTAGATTCAACTCCTTCCGGTCTCTCTGGCAATAAATAATAATGATGAACACCACCACTTCCCTTACCTCTATTTATTAAAAAAAATTGCTTTAGTAAAAAACATTATCTAGTATCAGTAACAAACTAGCTTTTGCCAAGAAGGAATATGTCATAATAGATATACATTTTCCTAAAAAAAGTGTCAGACCACAGTCTTCACTAAATTTTGTAACCTAATAAATTACAAATGGTTTAAAGGGATTGCTAATGATTAAGGAAGTTGTTCTTCCGAAACGCGTCTAGCGCCCAGCTAGCACGCTGAATGATTTTATAATTTTCAAATAATAAAGAAAATTTCAAGAAGACAAACACCGGTGTTTTCTACTTCACATTGCTGTCACTGTCAGATGCCTTATGCCATTAAAGCCTGTCACAGTCACATTTGCATGTTAAAATTCCCTTCCTGACCAGCCCTGTATAACATCATTCTCTAAAATCAATGTTTAAAAAAAGCTTTTATTACCTCCATTTTAATTTGCTAATTAGCTCTCTGACTAGGTGTTGTTTTCCTAGACTACTCAGCCCTCTTTCCATGCTATCAATCCCCTGTGGAAGCTTGTGTGAATGGCGTGCACTCAGTTCATGGAGTTTTTGAGGTGCAAGTGAAAGGATTACTGGAACCCGTGTTCATAGATCAGGAATATCACTGCGCTCTCAGAGTCACATATGATGCAAAGTGAAGAGTTTTATTAGAAATGAACAACAAGCGACCACTAACGCCGTTTTGGTCCACAAACTCGGACCTTTCTCAAAGTGTCGCTGTGATAGTGATAGACTTAGTTGAGTCCGGGGGTACTCAGTAGAACCGTCCCTATAGTGTCATGCTGATCCACCATATGTTCAATGGTGGTCCCAGCACTCCTAGAAGGTAAATTAGTGAGGCAAGTGTAGGGTAATGCATATACTGGTAACCTGTGCTGGTAGTGTCACCCTGCGCTCCCGCGCTGTGGCCTGTGTCTGCAGGAGCGCAGCTTGTGGATGTGATGAGGCCAGGGCTGTCTGGGGGTACTCGGTCACCGGGTCTGCTGAGTAGGGAGTCACAGGTGGACGGTATCCCGGTGCCGTGCCCTGGGGATCATTTGAAGGGGGTTGTGAGGGAATTATTTACAGGGGGGGGACGTGACGCCACCTGTAGGGTCCGGTAAATTTGGTACCAGCGCTGCCAGCCGGCCGCTGAGGTGATGGAGGGGGCAGCAAAGTGTGGTACAGCTCCCCACAGGTGGAGCTTTACCTCAGGGCAGCAATAAAGGAAGATGGTGAGGGAGAGCAGTGAAGGAGGAAGATGGTGCGTTATAGCCAATGAACAGTCACACATACACACAGGGATAGTTGTTCCGGTACCTTTTACTGGTAGTCACAAAACAGGTACAGTTCTGAGTAATAACCAGGTCCCTGGTGCAATTTAGGATCAGCTCCTTGGAAGGATTTGAGGCCTCCTTTATCTCTATTCTTTGCCTTGAGGGATGAGTCTTGCTTGAGTTTGAACTCTCCAATTATCTATTATCTAAAACTAACAATTAGGCCCTTCTGTGGGAACCCGGTTTATCCTGTGGCCCCTGGTCCTCTGTTTGGTTAGTTTTTAATGTCTTTACTATCTTCCTTCAGGGCTAAACTTCACCTGAAACTGCTGGGCTTTTTACTGTGGCTCTGTAAGCCCACAGCATCGGACTCCAGTGTCCGGTTGTGCTCAAGGGGAATGTCTTTTAATCCCTCTTCTTATTCCCTACCTCTTCTCCTTGCCTCCGGCCCCTTCCCTGGGGTGTGAACAGCTGACAAAATGGTCCCTTCTGGTCCTGGCATCAGTCTTTTCCAGAGACCAGCAGTTTTGCCTCCACCTTTCTCCTCTCCTCACACGAACTCACTGCCTAGCAACTGTCTCCTAGGACCAACTGTCTCCTCCTCTCAGCCTGGATCTCATTAAAGGGGAACTGACTTAATGCAGCCAGTAGAGCTCCCCCTTCAGGTCTGGAGTGGAAGGTGTTGTGTGCTGAACAAACCAAGGTGTCAATCCTTCCTTGCACCAGTGTAACCTGTGGCAATCCCCCGCAGGGGTGCCACATTCCCCCCTAGTTAAATACAGTCCTCCGGGACTGAAACATTTTTCATAAACACAACAGATTATAACTATTTACATTTGATTATTGAACAAAGTCTTAAAAATGAAAAATTTACAAAAACCAAGGAAAAAAATAAGAAAACAGGTTACCAGTCCATACAGCGCTAGTCCATTCGCTGCAGGCTGTTTAGGGGGTGTTGAAACAGGGGTTTGCCACTACCAGTCCTGTGGCTATGGTCCATTTTGAAAATAGGAAAAAGGGAAAGTTCAAAAGTCCAACAAATTTAGTTTCTTAGAATTAAAAGAAAAAGCATAACTATATACAATACGGGTGTATCTGCTTAGGAGGCCTGGCTTTACTTATACCACCCCCAGGCACTTTCTTTTCCTAACTTGATGTGCATGGGGGCCAGTCCAGTTCCTCCACCCTTCTACACACTACCATTAATAACATATTTTCATTCTGAACATATTTACATTTTAAATATTTTCACATTTTCCCACGTGTTATGACCTATTCTCTGTACCTAAGTGGTGGATGTCCTAGATTGACACGTGTGGACCTACGTAACACTGGTGTAGGGTCTGTGAGAGTGGGTCTATGTGTAACTGGTAAACTGGGTAGCAGTCTGCGACTACCTGATCTCATAGTAGGAATGGCAGATACACCGATTGCAGGGATCTCTGGTTCCAGTACAACGGGTGGTTCTTGTATTCTTGGCACTTCTACTGCTGATGGAAACATTAAAGTTGGGATTAGATATGTACCTTCTATTTGAGGCCAATCTGCTGGTAACTCTCCAATGATTGTCTGGACTGTCTTTGGCTTCTCTTGCTCTTCTGGCTTTGGACAAGGTACATCTTCTTCTGGTTGAAGCTGTTGAGGGCACTTTTTCAAATGATCTCTGGACACTGTTGCTGTAGTTTCACCATGATCTTTACTGATTAAACAGGTTTTCTGATTGTCAAAATTGGATGGTAATACAGTGTATGGTTCTTTTTCCCACTGATCATCTAGTTTGTGCATTCTCCTTTTTCTTCTCAAAACCAATTCACCTGGTGTTAAGGGCGTTCCTTGTGCACTTTTGTTGAAGTTGGTTTCTTGTCTTCCTCTTGATCGTTCCAAACTTCTCTCAACGCATTCTTGGATTTTCTGGTATTGTTCCTTCTTCTACTATCCCAATCTGTATCTGTAGTATCTGCTTCAGGAACTACTATGCCTAACTCAAAGTCTGCTGGCAATTTTCCTGGTCTTGCTCTCATGAGGTATGCAGGGGTGCAATTTGTTGAACTTACTGGGATGTTGTTGTAAATGTCAACTAGATCTGGTAACTTTTCTGGCCACTGGTTGCGCTCTTCTAAGGGCAGAGTTTTTAACATTTCAATTACCACGTGATTCATCTTTTCGCACATTCCATTTGTTTGAGGATGGTAAGACGTAGTGCGTATTTTCTTGCATCCGTATAGGCGACAGAACTCTTGAAATATTTCAGCTTCAAAGGCGGGTCCTTGGTCTGTCAATACCTGGTCTGGATAGCCATGGGGTCTGCAGAAATAAGCTTGAAATGTTCTTGCTGCTGTCTCAGCTGTTAAATCTTTTACTGGAGCTACCACAAGAAATCTGGAATAATGGTCTACCATGGTAAGAGCATAAGTGTACCCTGATTTGCTGGGTGTAAGTTTGACATGATCTATGGCTACCAGTTCTAATGGTTCTTTGGTGATGATAGGTTTGAGAGGGTGCTTTCTGGCTGTTACGGTCTTTTCTTCTTAATGAGCATGGTCCACAATTTTTACACCATCTCTCTATGGAGGCTCTCATGCTGATCCAATAGAATCTTTCACGTAACAGTATTTCTAATTTTCTCCATCCAAAGTGTCCCGATTCATTGTGATACGCTTGCAATACCATTTGAACATCTCTCTTTGGAACCACAACTTGCCATACCATTTCATGGTTCTTGGGTTGATGTACCGCCTGCACAATTGACCTTGATAATGAATAACCGGCTTCTTTCTTTCCACAAGTATTGAGCTTCCAGTGGAGCATTCTTTTCAAGTTTAGAATCTGGTTGGGTTATTAACTTCTTTACAGACTTACTGCTGGATCACTGTCTTGAGTCTCTTTCCATCCATAGTGAGGCAACGGGTTTAGTTCAGCAGTCTGACGATTTTGGTAGACTCGATCTTCAGCGATTTGCCATTTTCTACTTTTATGGAAAGCTGGGAGTTCTATTTCCTCTAGGTCATCTTCCTCTTCACTTCTTGTGGATGTACTTGAGGATTTCTAGAAAGGGCATCTGCATTTGCTTATTGCGGCCTGCTCGATATTTGATAGTAAAGTCATAATTCGACAGTCGAGCCATCCAACGTTGCTCCAATGCTCCAAGTCTGCGGTATCTAAATGTGTCAACGGGTTATTATCTGTGAAGACAGTGAACTTCGAAGCTGCGAGGTAATGCTTGAACCTTTCTGTTACAGCCCAGTACCAAGGCCAGGAACTCCAACTTAAAGGAACTGTAATTTTCTGGGTTCCTCTCAGTGGGTCGAAGTTTTCTGCTAGCGTAGGCAATTACTCGTTCTTTACCATCTTGCATCTGAGAAAGGACTGCTCCCAGCCTACATTGCTTGCGTCAGTATAAAGGACAAATGGTAGGTTATAATCGGGGTAAGCCAGAATTTCCTCACCGGTTAGAGCCTGCTTCATCTGTTGGAAGGAATTTTCTTGTTCCTCTCCCCATTCTAATGGTGACTCTGGAAATCTTCTCTTCTTAGATTGGCCTATCAGTAGATCTTGTAGGGCGCAGCCATCTTTGTATAGCCCTTAATGAATCTTCTATAGTATCCAACCAAACCTAAGAACTGACGTACCTCGGTGATGGTCGTTGGTCTTTGCCAATCCTGGATTGCTGTTACCTTTTCCGGGTCTGGTGCTACTCCATCTGCGCTGACCACGTGTCCCAGGTATTGGACTTTAGGTTTCAACAGGTGACATTTGGATGGTTTGAGTTTCATTCCGTACTTTGCTAAAGCCTCAAATACCTCCGCCAGGTGTTTCAGGTGTTCTTCGTAGGTTCTAGAGAACACGATGACGTCGTCCAGGTATAAAAGTACGGTTTCGAAGTTTCGATGTCCCAGGCAACTTTCCATGATTCTCTGAAACGTTCCTGGTGCGTTGCATAACCCGAATGGCATACTATTGAATTCGCATAATCCCATTGGCGTTGTGAATGCAGTCTTCTCCCGGTCTTCTTCTGCAACGGAGACCTGCCAATACCCACTAGTGAGATCTAATGTGGAGAAATAATTAGCAGTCTTTAATGCGGCAAGAGACTCCTCTATTCGGGGTAACGGGTAAGCATCTTTGTGAGTGATTTTATTGACTTCCCGGTAATCCACACACATCCTCATTGTGCCATCCTTCTTCCTGACTAGGACTAAAGGGGCTGCCCAGGGACTACTACTATCTCTTATAACCCCGGCCTCCTTCATGTCCCTCAGCATTTCTTTGGCATGTTGATAGTGACCTGGTGGAATGGGTCTGTGTCTCAACTTGATTGGTGGATGATTTCCTGTGGGTATGTGATGCTGTACCCCTTTAATCCTCCCAAAATCTAATGGAGGGTTGCTGAATATCTGCTCAAACTCTGCACTACCCGGTACACTCCATGCTTCAGGTGAGAAGGGGTGGCATCAGTTCCTACATGCAACTGCTGACCCCAACTCCTCCTGCTGTCCTTTAGAGTTACTATCCTCCGCCGGACTAGGCGAGGAAACAGGTTCTACTGCCTGTATGTTGTTGTTACAAACAGTATACAGCTTTGCTACAGGTAGCATACCGGGGTAACTTTGCTTCTTCTGCCCCACAATTTAACACACGGATTGGTACTCGTCCCTTGCGTACATCCACCACCCTCTGGCTGTCAGTAGTGTAGGTCTGTGCTCCTGAAAATACCGGCTCTACAACTGCCTGGTATTCCTGTCCTCTACAACCTATCGCTGCTCGACACCATATCATCATTTCACTATTTGGTGGTATTACAATAGGAACCGAGTCTATTACCCGCACACTGCCAATTTCTCCCCCAGACAGATTTACCTGTTGCTTGTGGATGAGGGCTCGGATCTCTCGTTGGATGACTCTTGTCCGCCCATAACCAGCAGTTTGAGAAATCTGTCGGAGTAAAAACAACACTTCTCCAAAGCAGTTTTCAATAACATTTGTACCAATAACCATGTAAGGGCATTTTTCATTAGGATTATCTTCAACTACAAATAACCCTTGACCTTTCAACTCCTCCCTCCCCAACTTTATTGTAGCTGCTCTGTACCCCACCTGTTTCTGTGGTTGGCCATTAGCTGCAATAATATAAAAATTGGGGTTTGGGGGTTCAAGATCATCATCAGACCAATACTGCTTATAAAGGATATGCGGGATCGTAGTAACCTGCGACCCGGTGTCCAATAGGGCCGACATGGGAATTCCTTCTAGTGTAATGTTGAGGTACGGACGGCCTCCCACGTACCGCTTACACCAGTCTTTTGGGCCCAGTTGCTCTACTCCTGGGAGTTGGCCCTCGGACCCAGGAAGCTCGTGTTTAAAGGACATCCTCTTTCAAAGTGTCCTGGTTTGTTGCATCGCAGGCAGATGGGTTGTCCTGAAGAATCTGTGTAATCCCTGGCTCTGCGTTGGAATGGTGCGTTGGTCCCCTGCGCGGGCGACCCGGTTCTGCGTTGGAATGGTGCGTTGGTCCCCTGCGCGGGCGACACGGCTTTTCTCTGCATCCATGGGACATCCTCAGGGCTATCAGCTAGTTGAATTTTGCTTGGTGGTGGTGCCCCAGGCATATTTTGCAAGAGCTTTAGTACATAGTCCATGTTTTTAGTTAACTGCAGCACCTGGTTTTGCATGTTATCATTTGCTACAGCTTGACTCTCTGCTTTTGCAGGTTCTGCAGAAATAGGTTTGAAGTCTATGGAAGAAGCATTAGCCTGCCAGGATTGGTTGGCAGGTTCTGCAGGTGTTGGATCTCTTAGCACAGTTATAGCACGATCTTTTAAGTCACTAAACTCACTGTTGGGTGATCCAATACCCACATATGCACTTGTTGGCGGTGATAGTCTGATCTTAATCCTTCTGTAAACTGCTCAGCAAGCATTTTATCCTCTTCCAGTACACTTGCCGGGTCTACCTGTTTCAAGGACCGAGTGCCCTTGTAAACGGAGGGCATAGTCTCTGATGGTATCCTGCGGTCTCTGCTTACACTGATAAAACAGCATCCTCAATTCAGACTGTGTGCGCTTCTCAAACACCAATTTTAGCTTATCAAACACTTTGGCAGCAGAGTCCCTGTCAGCATTTCTCCAGGACTCAGCCTCCAGCTCCGCTGCGCCTATTAATTGTCCCAGCACAACGGTAGCCTGTTGCTTCTGTGTCATAGCATACATGTCCAGCATTGCACACATCTTATGCTTAAATGTTGATAACGTACCAGGTTTACCTTCATATGTTGGTAACCACTTGGCACCCGGTACATACGGCATGGTTATAGGCATTATTTGGGCTGCTGCTTCAGGTACTGCGTTCTCGCCATTTCCCCTGTCAGGGACCCGCACATCATCCGTGTCACTCATGGTGAGGCCCCCCTAGTTAATGGCTGCCAACCTGTAAGCTGAAAACTGGTTTCTTTAGCCGTTGGCGGCTCTGCAGCTGGAGCGGGCACCTCAGGTCTCTCTCTCACAGGGAGCTGCGCTTTCCTCGTCTCTCCGGCAGAGTGGAAGGGGGCGGGGCTTATCTTCCCGCACTTTTCCTGCTGTGACGCAGCTGTAATTTCTGAGGCGGATGTAATGGCGGCCGCACAAACAGTCAATTAATAAAGTCTTAAGGCGCACTTCACCTGGTAATACCAGGCTGGTTGATCCTGTTCGTGACGCCAGAAAATGATGAGGCCAGGGCTGTCTGGGGGTACTCGGTCACCGGGTCTGCTGAGTAGGGAGTCACAGGTGGACGGTATCCCGGTGCCGTGCCCTGGGGATCATTTGAAGGGGGTTGTGAGGGAATTATTTACAGGGGGGGGACGTGACGCCACCTGTAGGGTCCGGTAAATTTGGTACCAGCGCTGCCAGCCGGCCGCTGAGGTGATGGAGGGGGCAGCAAAGTGTGGTACAGCTCCCCACAGGTGGAGCTTTACCTCAGGGCAGCAATAAAGGAAGATGGTGAGGGAGAGCAGTGAAGGAGGAAGATGGTGCGTTATAGCCAATGAACAGTCACACATACACACAGGGATAGTTGTTCCGGTACCTTTTACTGGTAGTCACAAAACAGGTACAGTTCTGAGTAATAACCAGGTCCCTGGTGCAATTTAGGATCAGCTCCTTGGAAGGATTTGAGGCCTCCTTTATCTCTATTCTTTGCCTTGAGGGATGAGTCTTGCTTGAGTTTGAACTCTCCAATTATCTATTATCTAAAACTAACAATTAGGCCCTTCTGTGGGAACCCGGTTTATCCTGTGGCCCTGGTCCTCTGTTTGGTTAGTTTTTAATGTCTTTACTATCTTCCTTCAGGGCTAAACTTCACCTGAAACTGCTGGGCTTTTTACTGTGGCTCTGTAAGCCCACAGCATCAGACTCCAGTGTCCGGTTGTGCTCAAGGGGAATGTCTTTTAATCCCTCTTCTTATTCCCTACCTCTTCTCCTTGCCTCCGGCCCCTTCCCTGGGGTGTGAACAGCTGACAAAATGGTCCCTTCTGGTCCTGGCATCAGTCTTTTCCAGAGACCAGCAGTTTTGCCTCCACCTTTCTCCTCTCCTCACACGAACTCACTGCCTAGCAACTGTCTCCTAGGACCAACTGTCTCCTCCTCTCAGCCTGGATCTCATTAAAGGGGAACTGACTTAATGCAGCCAGTAGAGCTCCCCCTTCAGGTCTGGAGTGGAAGGTGTTGTGTGCTGAACAAACCAAGGTGTCAATCCTTCCTTGCACCAGTGTAACCTGTGGCAATCCCCCGCAGGGGTGCCACAGATGCACTCTGATGCAGATTGGTATGCGCACCCTGTGCACACCCATTCACTGTATATGTGATTTGTGCGCATGCGGATGCTTGCGCACAAATCACACAGTCTCGTCCGCACCAGGAACGCGACATGTCGCGTTCAGGGTGCGAACAAGAGTGTGTGATTTGTGCGCAGGCATCCGCTTGCATACAAATCATACATTGCAGTGAATGGGTACACACAGGGTGCGCATACCAATCTGCATCAGAGTGCAGGCACTTGCGTCCCCATGTTAAACATAGGGACTTGTGGTGCCTGTGCTCAGCTTGCGGATCCCCTCCGCAGGATGCTGCAGAGGGGTATGCAAGTCTGAAACCAGCCATAGATCATATGTCTATGGAGAGATTGAGCAGCACCCCAAGCCAGATAGTATCCAAAGTAGAACCCTAATTGATGGTCAGCGAGTAATAGTAAAAGATATTCTTCAATGTAAAGTCCATATACAGAATCATCCAATGAAGAGATTTCAGGGTTTCCAGAAGGGTAGTCTCAAAAACAGTATGGGCTGTTTCTGCCGTGAGGTGTCCATCCGTTGACCGAGGTCCAGTTGAGGTCTACATTAAGTAAAGGCTTTATCCAAGGAAACCTGTGAAGATAAATTCTTCATTAAACCTTGTTGCAGACATGAAGTTAAGCAGGTAGATCCATTTTGTTTCCATACGTAATAGCAGCTTTTTGATATCGCCACCCGGAATATTCAATCTAGCTCCATCCAAGCCCAATACATTCAGGCCCTGTGGACTACCATTGTGGTATCTAAAAAAGTGTGCAGCTTAAGGTGGGGACACACGCGGCGATGTCGCCCGCGACATCGCCGCAAAGTGACGTCACAGCGATGTCGCGGGCGATATTGCAAGTGCGTCGCGCTGTGTGACAGCGCGACGCAACTGCAAATTATCGCTGGTCGCAGGTTGACAGGTTTATGAACATGTTCATAAACCTTTCAACCTGTGACCAGTGATTAGGCTGGATCGCGCCGTCTGACACTGTAGGCGGCGCGATCCAGCCTATATCGCAGCGCTACTGAGCCATCGCTCCCTGGGCTTAGCCCAGCCCAGCGAGCGATGGCTCCGCCCACATCGCCGCCGCGTCACCGGCACCGTCGTGCCGTGTGACAGCTGGCCTGCGATGTCGGAAGCGACCGCGCACCTGCACGTCGCTTCCGACATCGCAGACCAGATCGCCGCGTGTGACCCCACCTTTAGATGTCAATTTATTACCTTTCTCCTTATTCGAGGCCGCAAGATTGATGGTCGAGATATGCTTCTGGGCTCTCTTTCTCAATTCCTGCGTGGTTTCCGCAACATACACCCTGTTGAAAGGGCAGATAAGGGCATAAATGACCTTAGTAAATTTACAGTTAATGTAGTGCCTAAGGGCATGTACTTTCGAGTCCTGTGGGTTGGTAAAGAAGTCTCTTGTTGGAATCTTGTGTTGATACACATTACACAAGCTACACATAAATGAGCCCTTAGTTTCTAGCCCCCTGAGGTTGAAGTGGTTGGTCTGGAAAAATGACTGCCTGTCAACCAATAGCGCAAATTGGGCGCCCTTTAAGCGGTCAATAATGGTCGATCTTCAATGAGTGGTTTATATTTGGGATCTAAAATTAATAAACCTCAATGCTTTCGTAACATGTTACCCATCTCTGACCACTGGTTATTGTACTCAGTGATGATCCTGATCCTGTTGTCCATTTCACGTATTCTTCCTTGTAGTAATGTTCTTTAGTCTTGTCAATGAGCTTGTTGGTATGCAGCCGGTATAATCCTTTTGGGGTGTCCGCAATTTGAAAACCTCTCAGTCAGGGACCTCGCTTGTTTCTTGAAATCCTTGTTTAAGGTACAATTCCTTTATGATCGATCAATGGTATTATATCAGTGAAGGAATCCTCACCTTCGTCAGGGGGCCCCCTGACGAAGGTTGCGAAATGGCCATCGGCTCCTGATGGTATATTCACTGTGGTGAGGATTCCTTCACTGATATAATACCATTGATCGATCTTGCAGCTCTGATAGGTATACTTTGCATAGGTTTTGCCTGGATTCTTCCATGTCTGCCTTTGTTATGGGCTAGATAATGCTGTGATAAATATGTATTTATGCACTAACCTTATGTCATTTACAAATATATGATATGTGTGGACATCAATTGTTGTTCATTAGATGCTGGTAATATCATATGTATACCTATACCAGCTATCAATTCCTTTGCAGTATGAATAGATAACAAGCACTTGCACTTTAATGATTCTATGTCTATTGTTCACTTTTCAGAGAAATATCAATTATAAATAGTGATCAATTCTTCTATATATACTGCATAAAGGTCTTTTTGCTGGCGACAGTAAGCTGTAAATATCTCTTGTCATGATAAATGTTATTTTTGACATGATATGAAATACTATTTGGAACAAAATTTACCACAGGAGCCTCCCTTTGTGGGTTGTTCTTCCTCTGTGTATGTCGTCCTTGTCTTTCTTAATCAAAATAAATGATTTATACAGATGTTTGTCGCTTGTTTCATGGTTTCTATTAGATATAGCGATTTATCTGTTCCATAGTGTATACTCCTCCAGATGTGGAGGTTACTTGTAGTATCTTGATGAAGATATTTATTCCCCTGTATAGGAAGTGTTATTCAGGGTAAAGTCCATCGGTGATATATCCAGGGGGCAGTCATTGCAGTCAGATCAATCCCGGCCGCACGGTTATATACTATCATACTCATATCTTGGAAAACTAGGAAAAGTGAAAAAAGTGAGTTAAAAATAAATTTTAAAAAACACTTAAAAATTGATCAACAAGTCAGCAGTTTATAGCAAACAATTCCTTTATAGGAAGGGCACAAAACTCAGTTTTTCGTTTAATCCCTTTGGGCTCATCGTATCTAATTTTACAATCCATTTGCACTCTAGCTGTGCCAGTCTCTTACCGTAATTCCCACCCCGAGATCCCAAATCCAGAGTATCAATGCCTCTGGCCTTAAAACCCGCTGGATTGCAATTATGTTTTCTCTTGAAATGTCGGGGTATGGTTTTCATTAAGGGGTCATCCACTTCCAATTTCACTGCAGCTCTTATATCGCGAACATGTTCGCCAATTCTAATGCGTAATTCCCGTGTGGTTAGTCCAATATAGACCAAACCACACGGGCATGTTGCGTAGTATATGACATTGGTTGTGGAGCAACTTATATACTTCAGGATCTTATATTCCTTTTCACCCTTAGTATCCATAAAGGATGTGGATCTAACCATACTCCGACATCCCTTGCAATCACCGCAGGGATAAAAGCCTATCCTAGGTTTGGTGTCTCCTATGGTGGGTTGATTTTTCTGCACGTAATGACTGTGCACTATTGTGTCCCTTAAATTACGACCCCTCCTTGCGGTCATGGCTGGATGGGCTGTGAGAACTTGTTTGAAGGACTCTTCCCTCCTTAATATGTCCCAATGTTGTTTCAGGATTTGTCGCATATTGCCCCACTGATCATTAAATGTAGATATAAACCTGATTATTTTTTGGTCAGTATCTCTCAATTTTGATTTTGGGATGAGGAGACTCTCCAGTTCATCCACCCCAGGGGAGCATTAGTCACAGTCAAACCCATATGATGAAGTGCACAGTCTATTAGTCATATTGAATTTACAGTTTCATCTTCCTCCCACAACCTCCACACTTACCCATATCCTCTAGGGGGATGGAGTATCCGGGTGCCCCCAGACTAATGCTCCCCTGGGGTGGATGAACTGGAGGAGTGATGCATAGGACTTGTCCAGCACTACTCCACAGGGCTCCCACGGTGTGGGCTGTTTACATAATACACAGTCAGCCTTTGGTCTAAAAGTGACCTGCAGCAAAACCTTGCACAGCATAGAAGAAATGTGTTTACATTTAATGCCCACATACCCTTGTTCACTACCCCATATCCTTGTAGAGGGGATAATACTTTGCCACATGGAAATTTTATTGTCACAACGTCACTTTAAACAATGATCACTCCGGAAATAAATAAATAATGTAACTTATGTATATAATTGTATGTGCTATGTAATAATTTTTATATGTACGCATAATTTATATGTATGCATAATTAACTAATAAATTCATGAATTAAAACATAACACCAGTGACTTTGTTATACATAGTATAAAACGGACCGTAAACCTCCCACTTCTTTGTTTTGGATAATTGCATAAATAGGAGGGGTCCACTCTTGCCAATGGCAAATCTAATGATATACATTGTAAAGACAACCAATTTGATGTTACTAAAACTGGTATATGTCCTTGAACAATATGAATTTATCTAACTGTTTCAAAGGGCAAAAAGTTAGTCCATGCTCAAGTACAGAGTTCTCAACAGGGCTCAAGAAATCAGAAAGGTTAATTAACTGTAATCTGGTGTTGGATGAGGAAGGCATAGATGAAATAGTCATGGTTTCATCAGGTTCCCTCAATATGTGGGGAATTTCTTGCCCCTGCCCTCCTTCGGTCTGGGCGCTACTCCTCATCCAACCCCTCCCTGGCCTCCTGATTCACTTTTGGGGTCTGAACCCGACCCTAAAAAATGACTGCTGTTGTCAGAGGGTTCCGTAGAGGGGTCAGAAGGTATGGACTCTTTGGGCGCAGGTCGTGGTTTTCGTGGGTTAGGGTTAAGCAAAGAGTGATAAGCACCACTAGTATAGATAAATGATTAAGTAAGGTGCTCACCATGCCAAGAGACATGCGTAAAACAAGAAAAGGTTTGGCATATAGCCAAAAACTGGGAGCACACTTAAAGTAGATAATTATACAAGCTTTATTAACACATAAGCGGACAGTGCACAATTTAAAAACTATTAAAATAACATCTGTGGGGAAACCCAAGTGTGATATTTGTGTTGACAAGTATGTCATAGTCAAAACATTATCTGACACAGTATGTGGGTAATTTAGGTGGTTACATAGAATATAAC
Source organism: Allobates femoralis (assembly GCA_033576535.1). Classification (NCBI taxonomy): domain Eukaryota; kingdom Metazoa; phylum Chordata; class Amphibia; order Anura; family Aromobatidae; genus Allobates; species Allobates femoralis. The sequence goes on from JARQOC010000003.1 coordinate 583,110,612, forward strand.
AGTGTTTATACAATGTTCAACCAAGTTCGTAAAGATACAATTAAAGATGAAGTGTGATACCACTAGTAGTTTAACAGATAGGTAAATAATGGGCTCAATAGCCGGGAACAGATAATCCACTATGAATGAAGTATAGCAAGGATTTTGAGTAAACAACCGTGAATCCTGAGTGTAGTACATCTGGCAAGAAATTGCTAGGTTAAACACAGTGTGGATGCATACTGTGTTTATGCATAGACACCAAAGGCAAGTTAAACACAAAAATCAGTAACCACCTCCCTCAATCAATATAGTAATGCTGCTGGTGGCAAATTGCAGTATCTGTTGGCAAATTACACAAGAAATTGTGGACTGCAAACCCAGCACACCTGACATTGCGCATACTGATAATACTATTGACCCGCACAGGCCGGGGTACTCAGAGCTTGGGAACGGTGTCAGGGGGACACTATCACGGGTGGCTGCACCCGAGTCCTTGGCCCTGGGGTGAATGACTTCTTAAAATATAGTTTCTATTAGGATAGTTCATGACGCCACCTGTAGTACCTGGTGAAGGATCACCAGCGCCGCCACAGTCCTCTGGAGGGTGTTGGAATTGCAGCAAGGGTGGTATAGCTTCCTACAGGTGAAGCTGGGCTTCCAGGGTAGCATTGTAGTGGGCAGTTCAGAGTAGGGGTTTGGGCCAAGGTAAAGGATAGTGAAGCAGTCTCTACAGAGCAGGGAGGAATAAAGCACACACACCGATGAGTGTCTCTTTACCTTTTTACTGGTGGAAACTGCAGGTAATTAGTCCGGAGCACTGTCGGGTGACCAGAAGCACAGTTGAACTTCCACAGAGAGTGGGTATAAGGCCTCCTTAAGTTCTCTCTCCCATTTGTTGAAGCCCTGTCCATGTATAACCTGGCTGGCCTCCTAACTTCTCTCTCTCCTCCTGCGCGGTCTGCAGGTTACCCTCGATGATCACCGCTCTCCTCACTAGGGTGTCTGGCTCCCTTAATATTGAGTACGCATGGGGACCATGTGACTGAAGTCTCCACGGTGTATCAGGGTTTTCTGCTGGCTTGAAGCACTACTGCAGGTGCAGACCCCCGAAGTCTGGTACTTAATTGGGCGAACCTGCACTGGCTCCTCTACTCCCACTGTCCTCTGTTCTCCTTGCCTTTCGGTCCCACTCGTGGGCCTGGATGGACAGCAGAAGGGCTACTCCGGGTCACTGGTTCGGGCCTAGCATGGCACCGAGCACCAGGACGTGTTCGCAGCTCTCCTAGCGTCTGCACACTCTACCTAACTCCTCCCCCAGCAGCAATATTTATAGGGGATCTCGCCTAAGGTTAGCGAGTTCAGCTCCCCCTACTATGCTGGGGTGGAAGGTGTTGTTTGTAAGTGGTACCCCCTGTGGAAATCCAGCTGTGCACTAGGGAAGCTTGTGGCTACCTGTGGGAGCAGGGCGCCACACTATGTCAGGTGTCCTGTGTGTGCCCGACCTTACACTCCCACCCTCCATCCATTGCACACTTATCTCTGCTTATCACTGATTCTTTTTCTTGTCACGGGGCTTCTACTGTGATTGCCCAGTCATAGGAGTGCAGGAGAAGACCCTGTCCCCTCCAATGTGTGCATCCCAAGCTCAACTCTTTCTTTACAGTCACAGATCCAGGAGAGGAGAAACTGAAACAGATTGCCGCTATTGTCATCTGTGACTGTGAGGAAAGACCTGAGCTTGGATGTGCAAACTGGAGGGGATGGGGTCTTCTCCTGCACTCATGTGACTGGATGATCACAGGAAATGTCATGACAAGCAGGAGAATCAGTGATAAGTGGTGTTAAGCAGGCAATTGATATAGGGTGGGAGTGTAAGCTCAGACACACACAGGACACCTGACATATCGCTATCAATATGCGCAATGTCAGGTGTCCTGGGGCTGCAGTGCTAAATAGTGACAGTAAGGGAGGGAGGAGGGTTTGGCTTAGAGTCCACAGGGAAGTAATAAAAACAACCCAACAACACATAGTGACGATGTGCTGCACACTTGGTTCGTCTCCTCCCTTCTTTGGCATAACTTTTAAAATGCTTTTCTCTGCAATCAAACATTGAATCATTGAAGTAAAGGTATGATTGCACTCAGTATCTCAGAGCCTGTAAGACACTTGCTTCACTTTATATCCCTAAAGTCTGCTGGTTGGTTCTTTTTAAAAATCACCAATTCTTTCACTGTTTGCAAAAACAGATTGCATGACTATGAGTTGGATTTTTACACCTGTGATAATGGAAGTGAATGAAAAGTCTAATTTCAATGTTTAAAAGGTGTGCTCAATACATTTCTACATATATTGCACATTTATATCTCCGTAACAGGCCTTAGGAAACTGAATAATTCTAATATGACTTAAGAATTTTATTGGTATGCATTAAAAACTTGGAACCATACTTTTAGCTGAAATTGGTTATACTTTTATTACTATAAATGCTAAAGAGATATGTGTGAATCTGTGTCAGTAGATGTAAAGGGAGTCGACAACGCATAAGACCCGTATAAAGTCAGTAAAACTCTCCAATATCAGGGAACTCCCAACTCCATTATATGCCCTTTTCGTTTTCTGGAAGACATACCATTGTTGCAGCTGTTTTGTAAAGACTTAGTCATATGCATAGGAAACACTTTTTTTCTACCTGTCTTTGTATCTAAGAGTTGATTTACATCAATCTTTCATTTCATAATGATATTGTAAGACGTTTTAGTATAGTGAGTAGTAACAAATATTGAGTAGAGTTTTGTTGAACAAGCCTGTCAGTGAAGTATATTGCATGAGATACTGGTTGGAGCAAATTTATTTTGACGTCAGTAAAGCAGCACTGGTTATATGTTAGAGAATTGATACATATGCACTATTCTAAAATAAAGTGTAGGCAAACCTAAAAAGTCCCATTACGAAATACTGATATATAAAAAAAACAATAATTCGATAAAATAAATACTGCATAATTGTAAATATAATAATATCCTTTAGGTTACTTAGCTCATCTGTTTGGATGAGACATTAAACATTTGTGAATAATCATGGTATGTCAGATTATAATGCTAAGCATTGATATAATGTACTCAGCATTCTAGCCTTCATATTGGACTAAAAAAAAAATATCCTCGGCGGAGAAGATGTATGAATAAAAGTGGCTGCCATACTGACTTTCCTCTGGGCACATTAAATGAAAGCTACACTAAACAAATTGGAGTTAAATGCTTTGAGACTTGTGATGAAATGTGTTCGGAGACTCCCGGAATGACTATGAATAAGCCAATGGATGAGTAGCTGAAGAAGGAAAAGGGAAAACAAATGAAATGGTATAAGGGAAAGGAGGATTGGGAGGACACAAATGATCAAGATTTTGAATTGAATTGATAATATCTTTAAAAAGATCTAAAAAATCAGGACTGAGGAAGTTTATGCTTTGGAGATTTTCTTAATACTGGCACAAGCTACGGTGAACAGCTGCGGCTGCCCGTTAGTGATGATAATATTCAGCAGTGCTGCAGCAGAAAGCTATTTAAGAATAGCAACAGTAGCTGGTGGCATATTTCTCTGTGTAACCAATAATCAAATCATACAATATTTTAGCTCTTTTGAGACTGGAGAATTACCACTATGGTCTATTAAAATAGGTTAAACCATTCTTAGCAGAATAACTACTTTCTAACTGTGGAATGCCAAGTCAGAGCACACAATTTCAGGAGGCACTTTTTGGATCTTGTGCTTGTCTAATGATCACTGTGATAATAACCTTAATATGGAAACATTAGGTTACATGTTGAATAGCAGCATTTTGGATGCAGTGTTTTCCAACTACGTCCAAAATGCTGCGTTGTACAGTACAAGCACAGTGGATGAGATTTCTAGAGATCCCATGTTCACTGTGTTTTTCCCTGCCGCACTGTGTTTTCAGCTGCAGTGTGGGCTACTGCACTTCCGCATCTCCAACAATAATAGGAGGTCTAGAGGGAGTAATTTGCAATTGAAATAGAAATTTTACATATTCATCCAAAACAGTGACAAAGTAAAAAAGGCCAGGGGACCCCCAAACTTCTATCAAGATTAAAAACCACAGTATGGTGCTTGTTCTATTATATTAGTGCAAATTACATAGTCATATTGATAGAGGTAACATTGATTTTTAAATGGGTTATGTTACATCAGATACCCTTAGGTGAATATAGTCAGATGATGGGATCACATACATGTAACAGGGAGACACAAAATCAAATGTTATCAGTATAAACCCTGGTTGTATCTTAACCCATTAGACAGCATCACCCAGTACTCCATATAACACACCACATGACAGGATTAGAGTATTTATACCCCTACCCTCTGATACTAGCAGACATTTATGTTAGCACATTTCTTTTTTGTGCCCCAGGCACCCAGATGGAAAGAACCCCAGGAAATAAGGCAGCATGATCTTTATATTTACCCCAAAACATGTTTTGCTAGACACACAAGTAACTTCTTCAACGGGACAGAGGGTGATTGTAGCACAGCCTGTAGCACTTCCGTAGCCTATTGCACTTCTGCATCTCCACAGCATGTTAATTTAATGCTGTGGAGTCGGAAGCGATCTCCAGCAAGTGAATGCATTGAAAAGCCACCCTGCATTGAACCCAGATTGCGAGCACAGGGAGGCTGCATTCTCACTGAATTCACCCCTGGCTTCCGTCAGGTCCGGAGGCACTGTGTCCAACATGCATTGCCTCCGGATTGTCTGCACATACCCTAATGGCCACTTAACACGTCCCAACATCGGTCCGATATTGGATCCAACGCCGAGGGAGCGCGCTTTTTCTGGGCATAATTCCAAGATCGCATAGGAGATGTTACACAGCGCGATATCGGCAGGCAACGCAACAGCGATGTCTACGTCCCCTTGTACGGCCGACCCAGGAACGACCATTTAACATGGGAGAGAATAGGGGACATTGTACTTCACATCAATGTTGGGCTTTTACACAGCCCGATCCGGCCACAACGTCCATCCAATATTGGGCCGTTGGAGAGCACGCTCATTTGATCCCCGATATCGTTTTGGCATCGTTCGTGCATCGTATTGGACATTTACACCATACAATGCACGAACGATATCGGGGCCAACGCACGAACCACGTGACTCTTTGTCGGAGTTGGACGCCGATATCGGGACGTGTAAAGTGGCCATCAGGATTTTCTAAATCATTACCTTTTTGTGATTGGAAATAAGAGGGCATTTGTAAACATGGAGCATTTTCTGTATCATTTCCATCCAACAAAATACAATCTAATGCAAATCAATGAGATGTAGAAAATCAACTTTATAACTTTAAACAAAAAAATCTGTGTCAGATTTAGAAGTACAGTTAGGGCCAGAAATATTTGGACAGTGACACAATTTTCGCGAGTTGGGCTCTGCATGCCACCACATTGGATTTGAAATGAAACCTCTACAACAGAATTCAAGTGCAGATTGTAACGTTTAATTTGAAGGGTTGAACAAAAATATCTGATAGAAAATGTAGGAATTGTACACATTTCTTTACAAACACTCCACATTTTAGGAGGTCAAAAGTAATTGGACAAATAAACATAACCCAAACAAAATATTTTTATTTTCAATATTTTGTTGCGAATCCTTTGGAGGCAATCACTGCCTTAAGTCTGGAACCCATGGACATCACCAAACGCTGGGTTTCCTCCTTCTTAATGCTTTGCCAGGCCTTTACAGCCGCAGCCTTCAGGTCTTGCTTGTTTGTGGGTCTTTCCGTCTTAAGTCTGGATTTGAGCAAGTGAAATGCATGCTCAATTGGGTTAAGATCTGGTGATTGACTTGGCCATTGCAGAATGTTCCACTTTTTTGCACTCATGAACTCCTGGGTAGCTTTGGCTGTATGCTTGGGGTCATTGTCCATCTGTACTATGAAGCGCCGTCCAATCAACTTTGCAGCATTTGGCTGAATCTGGGCTGAAAGTATATCCCGGTACACTTCAGAATTCATCCGGCTACTCTTGTCTGCTGTTATGTCATCAATAAACACAAGTGACCCAGTGCCATTGAAAGCCATGCATGCCCATGCCATCACGTTGCCTCCACCATGTTTTACAGAGGATGTGGTGTGCCTTGGATCATGTGCCGTTCCCCTTCTTCTCCAAACTTTTTTCTTCCAATCATTCTGGTACAGGTTGATTTTTGTCTCATCTGTCCATAGAATACTTTTCCAGAACTGAGCTGGCTTCTTGAGGTGTTTTTCAGCAAATTTAACTCTGGCCTGTCTATTTTTGGAATTGATGAATGGTTTGCATCTAGATGTGAACCCTTTGTATTTACTGTCATGGAGTCTTCTCTTTACTGTTGACTTAGAGACAGATACACCTACTTCACTGAGAGTGTTCTGGACTTCAGTTGATGTTGTGAACGGGTTCTTCTTCACCAAATAAAGTATGCGGCGATCATCCACCACTGTTGTCATCCGAAGACGCCCAGGCCTTTTACAGTTCCCAAGCTCACCAGTCAATTCCTTTTTTCTCAGAATGTACCCAACTGTTGATTTTGCTACTCCAAGCATGTCTGCTATCTCTCTGATGGATTTTTTCTTTTTTTTCAGCCTCAGGATGTTCTGCTTCACCTCAATTGAGAGTTCCTTTGACCGCATGTTGTCTGGTCACAGCAACAGCTTCCAAAGGCAAAACCACACACCTGGAATCCACCCCTGACCTTTTAACTACTTCATTGATTACAGGTTAACGAGGGAGACGCCTTCAGAGTTAATTGCAGCCCTTAGAGTCCATTGTCCAATTACTTTTGGTCCCTTGAAAAAGAGGAGGCTATGCATTACAGAGCTATGATTCCTAAACCCTTTCTCCGATTTGGATGTGGAAACTCTCATATTGCAGCTGGGAGTGTGCACTTTCAGCCCATATTATATATATAATTGTATTTCTGAACATGTTTTTGTAAACAGCTAAAATAACAAAACTTGTGTCACTGTCCAAATATTTCTGGCCCTAACTGTATGTCTATAGTGGTTACATGTGCTATAATGGCCTTCTCTCAAAAGGATCAACCCTACTAAGCTGTCTTTATGAGCATGTACCGTAAGTCATAGAAAGCTGAATAAGAGATTATGCTAATGTGTGCAGTCCGATGTGTTATTGCAGAGAAATCCATGTTTTTCCTAATATATAAATATTAGGATCTATGGGCCGGACATAGATCTTTCCATTAATCTAAATCCATGGCTTATTTTAAATGAAAGGGGGAGTTACCAGTATGAGGCATGTAATAACTGACAGTCTGCTCTACTGATCTACTCACACTGATTATGCCTCCTTTCATTTAAAAACAGTTCTGGAGGCAGATTATTGGGGAGATCAGTGTCCAGCCCATAGATTATAACAGCTCATTTACATATTATAAAAGAAAATGTACATTTCTTTGGAATAAGACATCAGGTTGCAAATATCAAGATACCATATTATTCAGCTTTCTTTGACCTGCATGCCCACATAGGCGGGTTAGGATGGTTGATTTTACTAATAGTTTTTGTAATGCAGATTGAAATGGTGGATTATTATTTTATGTTTTGACATTACATGTCTTAACATATTTGTGTGTATGGTAAATCTGCATTACATAATTGTTCACTCATTTTTATTTTTATTTTTCTGCAGTATGTTAGGTAGAAATAAATCAAACAGTCATGTGCCTCCTTTGTAGATTTTCAAGGTGTAAGAAATGTTTTGGAAGCAGTTTTGGAAACGGTAGTTATAGCACATCCATGGCAATATGTGTCGTAATTGAAAAATATAAAAAACCTAGCTTGGCCAAGAGGAGGGAGTTAGGCTGCTTTCACATCAGCGGTTTTCGCTGATCGCGGCAGTTGCGGTGAAAAAAAAGCAACTGCCGCGATTACCGCATGACGGCTGCACTTGCGGTTCACTTGCGGCAAGCCCCATACAATGTCTATAGGGCTTGCGGCTGGTGCGGCAAGTGCGGTATCGGCACTTGTGGCAGGTGCGGCCGTGAAAAACCGCGGCATATCGCAGTTTTTTTCACGGCCGCACCTGCTGCAAGTGCTGAAACCGCACTTGCCGCACCTGCCGCACACTTACCGCAAGCCCCATAGACATTGTATGGGGCTTGCCGCAAGTGAACCGCAAGTGCGGCCGTTATGCGGTAATCGCCGCAGTTGCGGTTTTTTCACCGAAAACTGCCGCGATCAGCGAGAACCACTGATGTGAAAGCAGCCTTAGTACCAGAATCCTGTTCCAGGAAGGTTGTGTGGCAGTGAAGTGGCTTAAAGCCCTATTGCTCAAAATGGTCCTAGAACGCTCAAATTCTGGAAAAGGCCTGAGGTTTACCCAAACTGCGATGAAAGTATGTAACCTGAGTTGAGAGGAAGATTGGTGACCTAAGCTGAGAGGAAGATCCCTTACCTGAGAGGAAAATTGATGACCTAATTGGAGAGGAAGATCCGTGACCTGAGCAGAGAGGAAAATTGTGACTTATTCTATGTAGAAGACCCTGTGCACTGTTTAATTTATTAGATTAAAAATAGACTACAATAATAAATAGATGTTTCCCTACTAGAGGTATCTAGAGTATGATAATGTTGACCATGACTATTAGTGATAAGAATGTTACTGGATATAGAATACTGTGATTGCCTTCCATATACTTGTGCTGCAGATGAATCCACTGTGAAATAGTTTGATTTACTACTGTTACTTGTGCTGTACCAATGTCTCACATTTATAGGGTTAATTATTGATTTGTATCTAGTTAATAAACTGTTGTTGGTTCATTCATCACTACCTCCACATTAACTGTGTCGTTACATCCAATGATTTGCGTACCCTTGACATAGTCGGCAGGATGAAACATTTAAACACAAAAATGGTGGACCAGTTGGTGACTGAGTCTACAAAGAGCAGCTTACCTCCTGAAGCTATGCTTAACAGCATACCAAAGCTCAAGGGTAACAATTTGTTGATGTTGGGCTGGGTTGAGTGACTAAAGAGTGTGTTATGTATGCATTCTGACACCTGACTTATAGGCAGAGATTGCCTTGTTGAAGCTAGACAGAGAGGCCCGACAGATGGTCATTTTCAAACAACCTCGAGATTATGATGCTGTAAATAAAGTAATTAAGACCTTGGAATATATACACAGTGTTATGACTGACTTGAGTAAGGTATGCATTCACTTATTTTCGTCAGATTCAGAGGGAAGTAAAGACAGTGGCCCGGTAACTCTGTAGGAGGTATTAGCCCACATCACTAAGAAGAAAGCTGGAAATTATTAGGGGCCTCTGGACGAAGTGTCAAGGGTGTTCTGCCCATTCATGAGCAGCTAAGAAAGTATTCATAGAGTTATAATAGAGTTATACTAGTTATGACCTGTAGAGGTCATTAGTTGCCTGTTTACATTGTTTAGATGTTAAACATGATCTAGCAGAGCTCTTAGTCTGTCCCCTTTAAAAATAGTGTGTGCCAAGGGACTGCCCCCTCCTTCCTCCAGGAGAAAGAGATCCTTGTAGTCAGTTTCCCAGTTCTTCAGTGAGAAGATAAGACGTGTGTTTCTGGCTCTCCATTCCTTACAACTTTCCTCTCATCAGATGATTCAATTTTTATCACATTATTCACGCAATCAAGGTCATCACCTCAATAAATATAGACTCCAGAAATCCTACAGTCTGTTCCTTGGGGAAGTGAATTAAGCTGTATGCTTGATATCCACAGCACCACATGTGGAAGATGGCAGAACAAAGGGGCCACTTGGTCATGGGTCTGAGGGATCGTTACCTGAGACAGGCCCTAAGAAAACAGTTCTGTTACAACCCTGATAAAGCTTTCTAGAGGTTGGGGCAGAAGCTAGGGTTCTAGAGCAAAAGGAAACAGCTATGACAGATGTGATCTGAAGCTACGAAGTAACTGCTTCTGAATTGTCCAATGTTGGGTCAGACTGAGCCTGTGAGTTACCGCAAGAGATGACAGAGATCAAGTGGGTATTGCAGAGTATAAGAAAACCTCTTTTTGATACCCTGGAAGTGGATCCAGGATCCCAGCAGGTAGAGTGACCAGACAGGAGGTCTCTAACTGGAAATGCATGGCGTGGCCAGTGGACACACACTTCCTTGTTCCTGGTCACCTGACTGTAAGGTTGAGAAAGAAGACCGCAAGCCCTCGAAACATGTTGGTACCCTGACAACCAGCACTACTGGTAGACACTGCACAGCTCTGTTTCACCCTCCGCCCCTAGTCACATGACCGCCGCATAAGAGTGACATCACAATCAGGTGACCGGGAACAATGAAGTGCGAGTTCACTGGCCACGGCGTACATTTCCAGCATCTAGAGGGAACAGACGCCTAGTAACAACCACCGAGGAGGACACAACAAGGGCAACAGAAATGTGAGTGACCCCAATTAAAAAGACTGGCTTGCTATAACTACAGTATATTGAGGAACTATATGTGAGATATCCATACATTCTATATACTGGTAAAACGGTCACCAGGAGCATATAGCACTGGAACAACAATACATAAGTGAGTCCTAAGATATTTAAAGACAATATTAGACCGTAGTACAATTATATCAAATCTGTGACCTTTACTGCAGGACAGGCTTGCAACAAGGACTGTAGCAATACATGAGTGCAGGACATATTGATCATACTGAGACCAAAGGATGGTATTACAGCAATGAATTAATGTAAGTTGTGGGGAACATATAATGACCAGCTGCCCCATGACATTGTACTAATAGATGCTCACTTACTTTAAAAATGTTTCATCAATAGGAATCTATAAATTCAAGAATGCGCACATAGGGTGATATCTTCTTTAAAAAGGGAAAAATGTTTATACAAAGAGGCTGCTCACCTGATGTAGTTGTGAAAACCCACAACTGGTAATGATCGCTCAGATACAAGTAGCTGGTGCAGGACCGTACTTTCCACAGATCCCTGTGGTTTAATCAGCTCCCAGGACACAGTACCTCGAGGTCCGCGCTGCCACTTCAGAAAAGGAACAAAAGAAGCCAGTACAAGGGAATGTCTGGATCAACGATTCTTCTTTATTATCCTACGCGTTTCAGAGTTATTTCCCATCCCTGATGAAGGAGTTGGGAAATAACTCTGAAACGCGTAGGATAATAAAGAACAATCGTTGATCCAGACATTCCCTTGTACTGGCTTCTTTTGTTCCTTTTCTGAAGTGGCAGCGCAGACCTATAGGTACTGTGTCCTGGGAGCTAATCAATAGGAAGGATCGCCATCGTAGGTACACAGCAATCAAAGAACCTATAACCAAAGCCGGCAGAGACCCCCACACAGGTACCATTACACAAGACAAAACATCAAAAGAAAGGTTAACCAGTAGTTCATAAGGTGATTATAATACACCACTTTCTTCACCTATTTAGGAGATTTGCACATCACCAACAGTCAAATACAGTGTTGGCCAAAAGTATTGACACCCCTGCAATTCTGTCAGATAATACTCAGTTTCTTCCTGAAAATGATTGCAATCACAAATTCTTTGGTATTATTATCTTTATTTAATTTGTCTTAAATGAAGAAACACAAAAGAGAATGAAGCAAAAAGCAAAACATTGATCATTTCGCACAAAACTCCAAAAATGGGCCAGACAAAAGTATTGGCACCCTCAGCCTAATACTTGGTTGCACAACCTTTAACCAAAATAACTGCGATCAACCGCTTCCGGTAACCATCAATGAGTTTCTTACAATGCTCTGCTGGAATTTTAGACCATTCTTCTTTGGCAAACTGCTCCAGGTCCCTGATATTTGAAGGGTGCCTTCTCCAAACTGCCATTTTTAGATCTCTCCACAGGTGTTCTATGGGATTCAGGTCTGGACTCCTTGCTGGCCACCTTAGAAGTCTCTAGTGCTTTCTCTCAAACCATTTTCTAGTGCTTTTTGAAGTGTGTTTTGGGTCATTGTCCTGCTGGAAGACCCATGACCTCTGAGGGAGACCCAGCTTTCTCACACTGGGCCCTACATTATGCTGCAAAATTTGTTGGTAGTCTTCAGACTTCATAATGTCATGCACACGGTCAAGCAGTCCAGTGCCAGAGGCAGCAAAGCAACCCCAAAACATCAGGGAACCTCCGCCATGTTTGACTGTAGGGACCGTGTTCTTTTCTTTAAATGCCTCTTTTTTTCTCGTGTAAACTCTATGTTGATGCCTTTGCCCAAAAAGAGAGAACATTCTTCCAAAACTTTTTAGGCTTTCTCAGGTAAATTTTTGCAAACTCCAGCCTGGCTTTTTTATGTCTCGGGGTAAGAAGTGGGGTCTTCCTTGGTCTCCTACCATACAGTCCCTTTTCATTCAGACGTCGTGGGGTAGTACGGGTTGACACTGTTGTACCTTCGGACTGCAGGGCAGCTTGAACTTGTTTGGATGTTAGTTGAGGTTCTTTATCCACCCTTCGCACAATCTTGCGTTGAAATATCTTGTCAATTTTTCTTTTCTGTCCACATCTAGGGAAGTTAGCCACAGTGCCATGGGCTTAAACTTCTTGATGACACTGCGCACGGTAGACACAGGAACATTCAGGTCTTTGGAGATGGACTTGTAGCCTTGAGATTGCTCATGCTTCCTAACAATTTGGTTTCTCAAGTCCTCAGACAGTTCTTTGGTCTTCTTTCTTTTCTCCATGCTCAATGTGGTACACACAAGGACACAGGACAGAGGTCGAGTCAACTTTAATCCATGTCAACTGGCTGCAAGTGTGATTTAGTTATTGCCAACACCTGTTAGGTGCCACAGGTAAGTTACAGGTGCTGTTAATCACACAAATTAGAGAAGCATCACATAATTTTTCTAAGGGTGCCAATACTTTTTTCCACCCCTTTTTTTATGTTTGGTGTGGGATTATATCCAATTTGGCTTTAGGACAATTCTTTTTGTGTTTTTTTCATTGAAAACAAATAAAATGAAGATAATAATACCAAAGAATTTGTGATTGCAATCATTTTCAGGAAGAAACTAAGTATTATCTGACAGAATTGCAGGGGTGTCAATACTTTTGGCCAACACTGTACATAATAAGCTATTACTGCTAAAAGTTAAGGTAAAATCACCTCATATAGTGAGAATTCAAAGCTTTTCAGAGGCACTATGTGAGCAATTTCTCAACTGTCTGTTTTTTGCATGTAAGGAGAATACCCTCTATTGAGTAAGAGAGGACAAATGCCGAGTACCCTATTCAGGACCAGTAATTGCTAATAACCATTAGAGGGTAAGAAACTAGCTTCAGAATAACCACCCATAGAGGATAAGACCCTTGAATATACTCAAGACAAATTTGGCTACTTGTGTTTACAGGCCATACAAGAATAATATCAGAAAAAAGGACCCACACCACAACAACCATCAGAGTATAAAGTGGGACTACTGGACTGCCATCATAATATCCACTTTTTAACCCCCCTTTTTTTTAATACTTGTATAGTGATATTTTATATTGTCTTGCTGATATTTTAATAAACTTCCCAAAAAAAGGGTTGCACCAAACACGTTGTAGTGCCTATTCTTGTAAATAGCTGTAGCGCTGAGCCTTATGATATTATTATCATTAACAGAGTGCTGCACTTGCAGAGGACTTGGGGAACATGTCAATGAGTTGACCAATGTTAGACAGTCAACAGTGAGGGCAGTTCCTGGTGTACAATAGCGCAGTGCAAATAAAAGGCTATGCTTAACATGGGTGTGGATGAAGAGGGAAGTGCACAAAGATTCGCCCAGCCCTCCAAAGTTTACACCTACTGAAGGGAATGCCATGTCTGGAGAAGTCAGTCTGTGGTGAGGGATGCCTTCCCCCATAAAGAAGAGTTGACAGAGAAGGTCTGCCCAATGCAAAGTGACAACAGAGAATGAGTTTAGTCCTAAAAAAGACAGGAAGGTGAGCCAAGGAGAACTTCACCCAAAAAAGACCATGACACTGATACCGAGGGGTAAGAGAGAGTATAAATTGTCTTCAGCAAGACATCCGCATCACCCTGAGGTCTGAAAGTGACACAGATGGAGCTGACATTTGCATGGATGTGGAAGATTATGCTGGCTCTAGAGAAGAGGCAGGGTTGAACTCATGGACTCACACCTAAGGTACAGTCAGGTGTTGAAAATGGTGTTATGACCCAGCTAAAGGATGTACTGTGTATGAGAGTGTCATCCCATGTTCTGAGCTGCTGAGATTCTGAAGAGACCTGTGGCCTGATGAAGTGCAGTAAGGTGGCCTGGTGGATTAAGGTAGTGGGAAGAGCCAAAAGATAAACTCTGGCACAATGCACCTCAAATCCAGGGTGTGCCTGTTGAGACACCTTAAGAGAGGACTTAAAGAATTGAGCATGCTGACGCTGACATCTTTTCTAAAAGGTATGCATTAAATATGTTCATATGGCAGAAAATCAAACTGGAGACCCAACAGAGATATGCTCAGCAGCTGAAAACTTCAGCACCATCTCCAAAGAATGCCAAGGGACATAAAGATTCTTCTCGCCCAAGGACTGGTGATTTTAAAGAAAGGGGGAATATAAGGGAAAAGCTGAAGGAGAAGATGCATTCTGATAATGTGGCACCCCAAGGGTTAATGTGCCACAGAAACATTAACACAGGTTTACTCCCCACACAACACTACACTAGAAAGTGGGAGGAGCTTAGGTGGCACCTGCACTAGTGGGAGGAGCTAAGTTGTTTACCACAGAGCAGGAGTGACAGTTAGTTCAGTTTGAGTCTGGAGCAGGAGCAGAGTCAAGTAGAAGTGGAGGTCCTGAGAGGTCTGAGGAGAGGAGACAGAGGAACAGAGGAACATACCCGGGATAAAGAGTTACCCCAAAAACTTGACCCCGGGGAGGCGCTTAAGACGGATACTGGATCCGAGGCTGTGCCTGAGACAGACAGGACAGTAAACACCGGCATAGTGAAGGTCCACCATCTTCACAGCACCATAGCAAAGCAACACGGAGGGGTCAGTGACACAGAGGACTCAAGTTGCCCAGCATATTGGTACCCGTGAGCAGAGACAGGGCCAGCAGTACAACTACAAGCAGCAGCAGGGCCACACACAGCGCTTAAGTAGGAAGCCAAGGACCCGGTCAGGGTGGGAGCAACCCGGTACAGACTCCGTGGACAATATTGTGATATACCATCTGCAAGTAAAGACTTGGAAAACAACAGAAACCGTGAGTGTGTGTGATCCTTATACTGAAGCCCCACTTGCCCTCATATACTGCGATTACCTCTACTCTCATCATCTCTACTGCTACCCCTACTCTCCTGCAGCATCAATAACTATCCACACAGACTTTAACTACTACTACCACTGCCCCGGGGAACCCAGTTCTGCCCACAGGAACTATTCTATCCAAGCTGCTATCCCATCATCCTCGGAGGTTCTGCAGCAGCGGCGGCCCCATTACTGGCCGCATATAGTGGGTGGCGTCACGAGTGACAAATCCCCTGTAAATAACCCTCCATTTTATTGTGCGGGCCCGGGACACGGTCCGGACCAGGACCGCCGTGACATCCCCCAGCAGTACACCGGTCTGGCACCGAGTACCCCGTCCCAGTGGGCTCCACACTAACCTCCCATAGTGTCTGCAAGAACCATAGCCACCAGTGACCTAAACTGAGAGGAATATCCCTGAACAGAGCTGAGAGGGAGATCTGTGACATAAGCTAAGAAGATCCTGACCCACGCATGTACGAAACCCTGACTCATGCCAGTAAAAACCCGTGATCAGTGCTACTGAAAGACTGTGATCTGACCATTCTAGGCCCGAAAGACAACCTGGCTGTATAAGAGGACTGTTTCCATGGGACATTGCTTCCTGCGGAGAGATATGATACTAAGTTGAGACTGAGGCTGGGCTTCAGAAAACAAAGACAGACAGCGGGTAAGGCTTGTATAGATTTCCCTGTCTTATATTTGTGGCCTAGCTAGCGAGTAGCTCCTACCCTGGAAGGACCTGTGCACTGTATTGTATTGTATTGTATTATAGATATGTAGACTACAGAAACAAATAGAGTGACAATGACTTTTCCACGCTAGAATGATCTAAAGTACGATAACATCAATGAAGATTGTTAGTGGTAAGAATAATACAGTGTAATAACACTGGGTGGAATACTGTGATTGCTTTTTGTATGTTTGTGCTGCTGATTGATCCTCTGTGAAATAATCTGATTTAATACAGTTACTGGTGCTATACCGATATCTCACATTTCGGCTGGGTCAGACAGCCGTCGTATAACATGGACGACGCTCATATTGTAAATGATGAAGTGGCCAGCAGTTTAATGAATTACTGTGGAGCTGTCATGGTCGGATGAGGGGAGACGCTGGCCACTCCGTGCTGTACATTGCGAGTGTCGTCAATTTATACTGCCCTTGTCCCACGCCATAAAATGCTAATCCTTGATTTGCATCTAAACAATAAACCACTGTTGGTTCAGTCACTACCTTCTCCTCATTGTCTGCATCATTGCATCTGACCACCTGCTTACAGGAGCTGACTAAAAATTAAAATAAATTGTACGACAAATGTGTCACCGTGTTTCCAGATCAAGTAAGAACTTTTGTGTTGACATAGTGACAAGGAGGGGTGAAAATCTGAATGTTAATGTATCTCAGAGATATTAATGGTAATGAGAAAGAGAGTTCTGCAGTAAGACATGAATTAAATGCTTTTGGGATATGCAAAACTATTGAAATTCATAGGGGCAGCAGATCAAGCTAGGGATCAGAATAAGTGGCTTGGAAAAAATGCTGTATGAAGCATTAAATTCAATAGATTTATAAACTGTATGCTGATAAGCCCCATGGAACTAACCAGAATGTTCTGCTCAGCACTTTTTGGTCCAGAAATAAGAGTACACATTGATCACTATGAAAAAAACAATTATGATACATTTCTGCTCTATGCCCAATAACAATTATTGTCTATTCTTAGAACTTTAGTGAGTAAATTAACAAATTAATGTAAAATATATAAATGGCATTCATAAAATTGTTTACTGAAAGAATAATTTTATATTTCATATTCCTTTAGGCCTGTTGTTTAAAATGTTTCTCAGTGTAGCTGCTCACTATTTAAAGTGAACCTGTCACAAGAAAAAAATCTATTAACCTGCAGATATGGGGTTAATCTGCAGGAAATAGCATTCAGAACCTTCCCCGGGCCTGCACATGAAATCCTGCTGCCAAAAAGAAATGTGATGTAGATCAGCTGTAACCATGCCACATGCAGACACTGAAGCTTCCCGCTAATGCAGATGGTGATACTCAGTAAGGGACACTGAACGAAGCTCCTCTAATGCAGAAGTGACTGATACTCAGGGTATTGTGTACTGCGCTGCTCTACATACACAGTAGTGACTGAGCCCGACCCCAGTGCCGCTACCATGGACTGTAAACCAGAATGCTGCCATGGAGATTAAAGACATTTACGCCCAGCAGCAGAGTTCAATGATTGGACATGTAGGGCTGGGCGATTAATCAAATTAATTTGATTAATTCGCCCCTGCTGTGGCCACGATTGTTGTTTTATTAACAACGTGAAATTCGATTTAAAATGGCGGCATTTCCGGTCCGCATCACCTGGTACTTCTGGTGCACACTGGTGGCTCCGCCTACTCCCCGGCCGGCGGTGACTGGCAGCAGAGCAGAGCACAGCATGGCTCCGGCGCTGGACAGGACCGGACACTGGGGGCCACCGACCTCCACCCTGGATGGTGCGATGAGAACTACGCCGTGTATGCACCTGGTACTTCTGTGCGCACTGCGGTGCCTCGCCTCCTCCCGGCCGGCAGTGACTGGCAGCAGAGCAGAGCGCAGCATGGCTCCGGCGCTGGACAGGACCGGACACTGGGGCCACCGACCTCCACCCTGGACTGGTGCGAGGAGAACTACGCCGTGTATGCACCTGGTACTTAGCACTGGATGGTGGTGGGTGGCAGGATGGTGGCGGGGGGGGCAGGATGGTGGGTGGGGGCAGGATGGTGGCGGGTAGCAGGATGGTGGTGGGGGGCAGGATGGTGGCGGGGAGGCAGGATGGAGTGAGCGGGGCAGGATGGAGCGGGCGGGGCAGGATGGAGCCGGGGGGGTGTGCAGGATGGAGCAAGTGGGGCAGGATGGAGCGAGCAGGGGCAGAATGGAGCCGGGGGGGACAGGATGGAGCAAGTGGGACAGGATGGAGCCGACGGGGCAGGTTGGAGCCAGGGGGGCAGGATGGAGCCAGGGGGGCAGGATGGAGCGAGCGGGGCAGATTGGAGCGAGCAGGACAGGATGGAGCCGGGGGGGTGGTGGCAGGATGGAGCGAGTGGGGCAGGATGGAGATGAGCAGGCAGGATGGAGCATGGCATGGGCAGGATGGAGCGAGCGAGGCAGGATGGTGGCGGTGGGCAGGATGGTGATGGGGAGGGCAAGGATGGAGCTGGCGGGGCAGGATGGAGCCAGGGGGGCAGGATGGAGCCGGGGGGCAGGAGGTGCGAGCGGGGCAGGTGGGCGGGGGGGGCAAGATGGAGCCGGCGGGGCAGGATGGAGCAGGGGGGCAGGATGGAGCCGGGGGGCAGGATGGAGCCGGAGGAGGCAGATGAGCCAAATGGGGCAGGATGGAGCGAGCGGGGCAGGATGGAGCTGGGGGGGGGCAGGATGGAGCACAGGGACAGGATAGAGCCAGGGGGCAGGTAGAGCCAGGGCAGGATGAAGTGAGCGGGCAGGATAGGTGTGCGGGGCAGGATGGAGCGAGCAGGGCAGGATGGTGGTGAGCGGGGCAGGATGGTGGTCGGGGTGCAGGGTGGAGCGAATGGGGCAGGATGGAGCCGGAGGAGCAGGTTGGTGGCAGGGGAGGGTTAGGGGCAGATGGTGGTGGGGGGCAGGATGGAGTGAGCGGGGCAGGATGGAGCTGGTGGGGCAGGTTGGAGCAAGCGGGGCAGGATGGAGCCAAAGGGCAGGATGGAGTGAGCGGGGCAGGATGGAGCCAGGGGCAGATGAGCCAGGGGGGGGCAGGATGGAGCTGGGGAGGGCAGGATAGAGCCAGGGGGGCAGAATGGAGTCGAGGGGAGCAGGATGGAGCTTGGGGGCAGGATGGAGCCGGAGGGGGGGGGCAGGATGGAGCCGGGTTAGGATGGAGCCGGGGGGGCAGGATGGATGCGGGGGGGCAGGATGGTGCAGTGCGGGGGAAGGGGGGCAGGATGGATGCGGGGGTGCATGATGGATGCGGGGGGCACGATGGAGGCGGGGGGCAGGAACCCCCTCGCCCTCCTCTCTTCTCACCTGTCTTCTGTAGTGGTCGTCATGTGACAGGGCGGGCTGTGTGATGTCACATCAGCGCGCCCTGTCACATGACCGCAGTGACGGAGAAGACAGGTGAGAACAGCGGGAGCCGAGGGGGGGCAGTATGGATGCGGGTAGGGTGGGAGGTGGGGGGCAGTATCCCCTTGCCTCCCGCTGTTCTCACCCGTCTGTACACAGGGCGGGCTGATGTGACATCACACAGCCCACCCTGTGTACAGACGGGTGAGAACAGCAGGAGGCGAGGCAGGGAATGTGTGGACGGAGAGGAGAGGATTCCCAGTGCATCCCAGCAACAGTGGCGCGATAGCGCCTGTCGCCGGGCTTCAGCGACAGCGGCGCTAACGTTGTCGCCGGGCTGCAAATTGGCGCGCAATTCGAACTTTGAATTTGCACGCCAATTTGCATAGTCTGCGCTCATTGGTGCCGGCCTCTGGCGGCACCAATGAGCGGCCTCTGTCTGGCGCGCGATTTCTGTGACCGACAGACGCCTTAGACAATTATATAGTAGATGGGATGTATTACTGTTAATATAGGTACAAATGTCATAATTACGTCCTGAAGATCTATTCTTAAAGGTCTTAGTTATCTTCATATGTTGGCACAGATTACACCTGGAACCTCCACATCTGTAATTACCTACTATATTGAGCCACGATGGTGAACGGGTATTACTTTTTAAATTTCGTGGGTGATAAGATGTTACCTAAGCTCAATGACTTTTTTGGAACACAGCGATATCCCTGTTTTATGATATTACGCACTATGGGGTCTTGGTATACAATGGGTATATTCCTATGTATGGCATTTATTATTACAGTGTAATCAGTAATATAGCTGGTGGAAAATGTTGACACCTGTAGTCTGGAATCAGTAACATTACATCTTCTTTCATCCAGTAAAGAACCCCTAGACATGGAATGGACTTTATTCAATGCTCTATTTAGACAGGCCGGTTTATACCCGCGTTTCTCCAAGCGGCTACAGATAACTTTTGTTTCCTGCATAAAAGAAGACTGTTCAGAGCAGGATCGCTTTGCCCTAATAAATTCACCCAGTGGAAAGTTGTTAAATAAATCCCTTGGATGGCAACTATGTGCATGTAAAACCTCATTGCCACATAAAATTTTGACTGGATAATACCTGTCTCAAGATCACCAAACAATTCTATGTCCAAATAGGCTACTGACGATTCATGAACCTGATGAGTGAACCTGATGTTGTAAGTGTTGTTGTTGATGTAATCAAACTCAAGAAACTTGTCTGCAGGTGGGGGAGGCATATTATCAGATGACGCCCACACCATGATGATGTCATCTATGTATCTCCCCCACTACACCAGGCAATCAAGATATGGATCCTCAGTGCAATGAATACATTTTTGTTCCCAATACATCATGTAGATGTTTGCTAGGGATGGGGAAAAACCCGCCCCCATAGGGCAACCACATAATTGTAAATATTAATCATTGTCAAACCTGAAAAAATTAGTGGTTAAAAGATGTTTAACTGACGTAAGAAGAAACTGGTTTAAATCCGATGAAAAAAGAGAGGTTTTAACCAGAAAAAATTCCATACTTTTACTAATGATTTATATTTATCATCCTTGTCAGTTATTTGTGCCTGCATATTTTAAATTTATTCTCACAGTTTAAAAACAGGCCTTTGTGGGTAAGAAATAAAGATAAACATCTCTTATATGTGTATTTTAGATAATATGCAATATTTTTACTGTAGACAATCAACTGTTTGTTGCATGGAATATTTATATTTTTTGTAACAATGGACATTTTGAGTGATGTATTCATTTGCACTACTGATCTTTATGCAATTGAAAGCTGGCCTCTGACATTTAAGATGTTAATTTCAATGGGTGTGTCTTCAGCCCACTCTATGCTAGTGATAATGATTTTCACCTGTGTGCATTTTTTGTATGTTTTTTCACTATTTCTAAGTGTGATTCATGTCAAAACTTTTATGCTGTTGATAAAGGACTCTTGTCCGAAACGCGTCAGCGTTCGGTGGGACTGCTGTCCCATGTAATTTGTTTTACACTTTGATGCACAAATAAATACATTCCAAGACATTGGAGACGTGGTCAGGTGCTGGATTCTTTTACTTCATTATCGTGGATTGCATTGGGAGTCCATCTGTGCACCAGCGGCTGTGGTTATTCCGGTGAAGCATTTTCCCTTCCCCTCCCTGTGGAGAGTCTTTTTATTACACCATAAAATACTGGATAAAGTGGCAGCTCACAATACAAAAGTGTTAGTCAGGTCACAAACAGCAAGTGGAGAGAATACATATGTTCCAGTTCTTTACATAGACTTAATGTCATATTATTATTATTATTATTATTCATTTATTTATTTATATAGCACCATTAATTCCATAGTGCTGTACATAAGAAGGGGTTACATACAAAATTATTTACAGTGAACAAGTTAACAATGACAGACTGGTACAGAGGGGAGAGGAACCTTCCCTTGTGGGCAGAGAGGCGGCAGCTCCGGTGGCGGGGGGAAGGCAGCAGCTCCGGAGGTGGTGAGGAGGCAGCTTAGTCATTGCAGGCTGTAAGCTTTCCTGAAGAGATAGTTTTTTAAGTTCCGTCTGAAGGATCCGAGCGTGGTGGATAATCTGACATGTTGGGGCGCAGAATTCCAGAGGATGGGGATATTCGGGAGAAATCTTGGAGGCAGCTGTGTGAGGAACAATAAGTGTGGAGGAGAGGAGGAGGTCTTGGGAGGATCGAAGATTACGTGAGGGAAGATAGTGTGAGATTAGTTCAGTGATATAGGGACGAGAAAGTTTATGGATGGCTTTGTAGGTCAGTGTTAGTAGCTTGAACTGGTTTGTTGGGGAATTGGGAGCCAGTGGAGGGATTTGCAGAGGGAAGATACAGGGGAGTAGCATGGAGAGAGGTGGATTAGTTTGGAAACAGAGTTGAGGACAGACTGGAGAGGTTCAAGAGTGTTAGCAGGGAGGCCGCAGAGGAGAATGTTACAGTAGTCAAGGCGGGAAATGATGAGGGCATGTACAAAACATTAGTAGATTGAGGCTGAGGAAAGGATAGATTCTGGAAATATTCTTGAGCTGGAGGCGACAGGAGGTGGCGAGAGTTTGGATGTGTGGTTTGAAGGACAGGGCAGAGTTGAGAGTTACTCCAAAGCAACGAATTTGAGGTGTGGGAGAGAGCATGATGCCATTTACCATAATAGATAGATCAGGTGGTGAAGATGAAAGATGATGAGTTTGATTTTGTCTACATTGAGTTTTAGGTAGTGAGAGGAGAAGAAGGAGGATGTGGCTAACAGACACTCCGGGATTCTGGACAGCAGAGAGTTGACATCTGAGCCAGAGATGTAGATCTGAGTGTCGTCAGTGTACAGGTGGTACTGGAAGCTATGGGACTGTATGAGGTGTCCTAGGCCAAGGTATAGATGGAGAAAAGTAGGGGCCCCAGGACAGAGCCTTGCGGGACTCCAACAGAAAGAGGGCAAGATGAGGAGGTAGTGTGGGAGTGGGAAACGATAAATGTGCGGTTGGAAAGGTATGAGGCAACCCAGGACAGAGCAAGGTCTTTGATGCCAAGAGAAAAAAGAATCTGAAGTAGGAGGGAGTGGTCAACTGTGTCAAAGGCTGAGGACAGGTCGAGAAGGAGGAGGATGGAGACTTGTCTGTTAGCTTTGGCTGTGAGTAAGTCGTTGGTAATTTTGGTTAGGGCAGTTTCGGTAGAGTGGTGAAGCTGGGAACCAGATTGTAGATTGTCAAGGAGAGAGTTAGATGAGAGGTGGGAGGAAAGTTGAGCATGGATGTGTTGCTCAAGTAGTTTGGAAGCAAATGGGAGCAGCGATATGGGGCGGTAGCTCGTCTTCGCAGTCGGGTCTAGGTTTGGCTTTTTGAGGATGGGCGTGATGGTGGCATGTTTGAAAGCCTAGGGGAAGGTCCCAGAAGATAGTGATAGATTGAAGAGGTGGGTTATGGCTGGGATGAGCATGTTAGTGTGGTTGGGGAGGGGGTGGGAAGGGATGGGGTCAAGTGCATAGGTGGTGAGGTGTGATTTGTATAGGAGACGAGTAAGCTCTCCTTCAGTGATCTTGAGAGGGAGGTTATGAGGGAAGGGCAGAGGTCTGGTATATAGAGTGGTTGAGGTGGGGGAATAATAAAGGTTTGCCTTGATTGGTCAATCAAGCACTCCATGCTGAGGCACTGATGTGCTAGCACTGCTATATCACTGACGGAAAGCGAAAGCTCCACCACCATAGCATCAACTAGGTACTGAACATACAACACAAGCTGACATAACAGCCTAGAATGCCTGTGGCTCCACTAAAGGGCGAGCTCTTCACACAGAGACCCTTGTACTCTGTCTCATCTAGGATAATCCAGGGAAGTCTTGAATCTGAAGGGATCCCTACATCTAACCACTAGACCAGACCGAAGACGCAGCCTATCCTGCAGATCCTCGTCCTACAAGCATATATCCCTTCTGAATATCATAAGCACGGGTATATATATCACCCAAAGCTGACTTCACCACATGAACAAAAAACCACATTGTTCTTGGTGTTTATTCCGAAGCAACCATAAGGGCGACAATATGAACAAGGACAATGTTTTGGCCGAAACGTCTAACTTGCCTGTCGCTTCACTCAGCACTGTATAATAAACTTTCACCTTAAGCATACCGGACATTGTACGTGTGCAGTGATTACAAACCAGACTTGTCCCAAAGGCAGAGACTCAGACCTATAACACCAAAAAGTAAAAAATATACAAAATCATAAAAATATAAGGGCATGCTGGACGAGTCCAATGCTGCTAAGTAACATAGAGGTACATAGTACCAGGGAAGTACAGGTGGTGAGGAGTAGAGGAAGGAGGCAAAACTAAGATGTTTGCCCCATGTTACCCCATTTTACCATATTGTGGGCACTCTCCCTGCGACTCTGCGGTCCTGCCTCCTCGGCTGGCGTCTATTCTCGCCGCCACACATGTCCGGTCGCAATGGTGGCACATTTCAGCAGCTGCACGTGCGCAAGCAAGGTCGGGAGGTGGTGCACCGCTTGCCGGGCGGGGATGAGCGTCATTTCTGGTCACATGGTCAGACTGCCCATGGTCAGCGGCGTGGAGGGAGATTTAAATATGACAGAGCTCAGTGCTCCCTATCCCCCTGATGAAGTGGGTGCAGATGTAAGGTCTGACCATAAAACATACAACAGGATCTGTCAAGCTCCAGGCTTTGGGGTACTCGGGTATCAGGCTTTGGGGGTAGCATCTGCTGTGTCACGGGGAGTGGTGGCCGCGCCTGATCCCGTGTCCTGGGTGACACTTCAAAAAGGGGTTATATTTACAGGGGATTTTATATACAGTTCTCGTGACGCCACCTGTAGTATCTGGTGATGGGTCACCAGCGCCGCCACAGTCCGCCGGAGGTAGATGGTATTGCGGCTGAGTTGGTAACTTCCTCTACAGGTAGGGCTAGACCTCCGGGCAGCGTAGTGTAAAGGGCAGCTTGGAGGGGAGCTGTAGGTTGGAGTGGGGAGTGATGGAGCAGTCTATGAGGGGTACTGGGGACGGAGAGGAATGACACACGCACACTGCAAAAGTCTCTTTTACCTTTTATGGTACCTTTACACGCCACTACCGAAGGTAGCAACAGGTAGGCACCACACGTGCACGCGCACGTTTTCAATGGTTCCTAACGGTGCATGATACCGCATTTACATGCCGCTACAAGGTGCTCCACAGAAGGTATTTGCGTTCCCCGGAAGTGCCGACGGGTGCCGCAGGTTATCCTCTGTGGAGCACCTTCCCTGATTTACACGCCGCTACCACAAGGGAATCTGGACATCTTGTGCGGCATAACTACATAGGCGTGACTGAGTTGTGTATTACGCGACGCTCGTACGGTGATTGGACAACGCAATAGCGTCATGATGGGCCAGCCAACGCAGGAAGGGTGGCTAATACATGACGCTATTCCAAATGAAGACTATGAATGGACAGCTCTTTAAATATGGCGCCCTGTGAAGGGACAACCAATCGTAACGCAGGAGCCTCCACCAATGATCGCTGATGGGGCGTGGTATACATGACGCTGTGGCACGCCCCAGGGATTCACTAGGTGACGCAAATACCTTCCTGTGCCCCGATTACATGCCGCTACCATAGGGTTTATACCTGCTTGTTTTTCAGCACGGCTGAAAGACAGGTATCCAAAGAGACAGGGAGCAACAACCTGAATTGCACACCGCCACTTTGCGGTGTTTTGAAGGTATCAGGTACAATTGTCTCTGATACCTGCCGGTTTTTACCTTTCGGTAGCGGCGTGTGAAGGTACCATAACTGTTGTTACGGCAGGTAAAGATGTCCAGGGCACTAACAGGTGACCAGGTGCACAGTGGGTCCTCACAGCAAGTGGGTATAAGGCCTCCTCTGTTCCTCTTTGGTAATTGAAGCCAAGCCTGCATGCAGCCAGACTGGCCTCCTCTCCCTTCCTGACTCTGATATCGTCCTTTCCTCCTGTGCAGTCCACGGGTTACCCTCTCTGATCACTGCGGTGGAACACTGCTGTGTCTGTGTCCCCACTTAGGCTTGCGGGACGTCAGAAGGGCCACTCCGGGTCACTGGCTCGGGCCTAACCACGGCACCGACCACCAGGACATCTTCGCAGCTCTCCTAGCGTCTGCACACTCTTACTAACTCCTCCCCCAGCAGCAGTATTTATATATATATATATATATATATATATATATATATATATATATTATATATATATTGCCTAAGGGCAGCAAGTTGGGCTCCCCCTACTGTGTAGGGGTGGAATATGTTGCATGTAGTAGGTACCTGCTGTGGAAACCCAGCTGTGCATTAGGGAAGTCTGTGGCTACCTGCGTGAGCAGGGCGCCACAGATGCACCTACCAGGGTTCCCTCTTCTGTTAGTACTTTAGTGTCGGGTCATGGACTCCGATCTATTAGCTCCTTTTGCACATGGCAGCATCGGATTGCATGTTATAGGCATTTTAATTTTGCAAAGCACTTTAACTTTGGACTGTAGGACTTTATGTTAGATATGGCTATATTTACTGTATATACACTATATAACATGTAATTATTATTATTATTATTCATTTATATAGTGTCATTAGTTCCATGGCGCTTTACATGGTAGGAGGGTAGACGAGGACAAGTACAATATATTCAATATATTCATACAGTCCATACAAAAGGAACAGGAGGGAGTGGGACCCTGTCCTCGAAGGCTCACAGTCTGGGGGGGAACGAAGGGGAGACAGTAGGAGGGAGTAGTGCCGAACCATGAGACGGTGGACGGGGTCTCATTGCAGATTGTAGGCTTCAGGTTGTCTTTTCAAGAATCCCAGGGTAGTCGAGTGTCTAATGTGTTGAGGAAGAGAGTTCCAGAGGATAGCGGATGCTTGGGGGAAATCCTGTATGCTGTTGTGACAGGAGGAAATGAGAGGGGAATATAGAAGGAGTTCTTGGGTGGAGCACAGGTTGTGTGAGGGTAGGTAATGGTAGATATCTCATAGATGTATGGAGGGGACAGGTTGTGGATGGCTTTGTACTTTAAGGTTGGGATTTCGAAGTGGGATCTCTGAGGGGTGGGGAGCTAATGGAGGGCTTGACAGAGGGGAGAGACTGAGGAGTAGCGGGTAGACAGGTGAATAAGTTGGGCAGCGGCGTTCAGGATAGATTTGAGAGCTGCGAGGGAGGTAGCAGGGAGGCAGGTTAGCAGGAGGTTGCAGTAGACTATTTGTCTTATCAGGTCATATATTTTATGACCTATGTTCTTTGATACATATGACATATAATCTGTGTAAAGAACTGGTACATATGAATTCTCTGCCCTTGCTGGTTGTGACCTGACTGACACATTTGTATTGTGCACCGCCACATTATCCAGTATTTTATGAAGAATAAAAGGACATCCTCACTTTGCAACAAAAATTGAAGCCTTTACTCATTTCTTTTTTGTATAAAATTCTGTTTTGAGCTTCTCAAGGCCGCTCTCAAATCTGAGTTCCCCCTTGTCTTGTGCATATGAAAATTCTGTTTCTAATATTAAGTGTATTGTTGCAGTTCTTGTCTGATTAGCATAAAGGAAGCCGAACTTACACATTCAGGCATAGGATTTGTTGAAGTGCTGGATAAGCACAAAACAGCTGTAATCAAAATTAGCTGTTAACTTCTTCTTGGATTTTTATGGATTCTGAATTGGATTTTTGCTTGGATTTTTATGGATTCTGAATAAAGACTGTTTTAGGCACAATAAGGTGAGTGCTGCTATTTCTTTTTGTACAGGAGGTAATGTCAGTTTCTTCTGCTAGCAAAGCTCCTCAGTTCTCTTTCCAGTGTGGCTACTTTATGATCACTCCCATCTCCTTTATATGGTCACATGATCTAGCATTCCTTGCTGGTGATTGAACTTAATTTCTGGTCTAGCTTACTTAAGAGAAGGTGCTTACTTAGAAGGAGCTGACTGTTGCAAAGCCATCTGATGCCCAGGAGTGTGGCAGCAAACGTGAAGTTGTTTTGTCACTTCCCTCTGTGTCCTTCCTTCCCCTCTTCTTGATTTTAGAGCAGCGGACAGGAATAGTACCTGTATGTGAATGACTGTGTATGGATATACACTAATGCCATCAAGTGAAAGCGTGCTTCGGATCTCTGGGCTCTAGATTTGTCAGTTTGTATTGGATAACAGACATGGTTAGCCCTTCTGCTGTCTGGCTAGAGCTACCCCCAGTTCTTGGTACCTATGACCAGGGGTGCATCAAGCATCCCTGCCGCCTGAGCCCTCCAGCAGCTG
The DNA here is from genome assembly GCA_033576535.1 of Allobates femoralis. NCBI lineage: Eukaryota > Metazoa > Chordata > Amphibia > Anura > Aromobatidae > Allobates > Allobates femoralis. The sequence continues at coordinate 583,138,787 of JARQOC010000003.1, forward strand.
AAGTGAGTTGCGGGGGGGTATGCTGTAGCTTCACAGCACCGTAGCCCTCCAGCAACATTGCACCGCCACTTCTTACCTACAGCAGCTGGCGGCGCCGGGCACGCAGGAAGACGGCGTGTGGTGTTGGCGCTGCCCCCTTCTCCACTGCCGCTCCCCCAGCCTGCCTGCCGCTTCATCCATAGGGCTCACACTGTCCTCTGGATGGTGCGGCCCTGCCTATGACGTATTTCACAGGTCATAACTCAAGAGATGTGTTGTGTCATCAGAGCCAATGTTTACAACATCTTTTCCTTGCTGCGCAATTGATAACCTTGAGGTACAGGCGGTTACAGAATTGAACGCCGGTAGGTCATGGCGTTCCTTCCGGAAGTTTTATCTAGACTAAATCAGGTCTTGATGGTCCTGAGGCCGCTCATTAAAGGGGGGTACTCTCACAATGGTCTCTCTTACTTTGGAGACTTGTGACAGGTTTGGGACCTGTGTCTCATTCCTGTTTTGATACCTCATTTTTAATGTGTTTCTTTCCTTTTGCAGTGTATGAGTTAATGTGTTTCTCTTGCTAGGAAATTTTTTCAGTTCTCTTCCCAAGTGTAGCTACTTTGTGATCACTCCCATCTCCTTTATATGGTGACATGATCCAGCATTCCTTGCTGATGATTTAACTTCTTTCCTGGCCTAGCTTCCTTGGATAAAGATGCTACTTTGGAGAGGTTAAAAGTTGCCAAACCGTATGCTGCCTAGAAGTGTGGCAGAAGGCATGAAGTTGTTTTGTCAATTCCCTGTTTGTCTTTACTCCCCTTTAGCTGATTTTAATGCAGTGGTTGGAACTAGTGCTCACACCAGCCATCTCCCTATTGAGGGTTTACATCAGGGCCTGCTTGGGACTAGGTATCTTGCTTGGCGACTGGGTGAAAAAACCCATGTAGCGACTGTAGGAAGATAAGGGAATAGCCGCAGGTGAGTGCAGGAGGTCACCTTTTCCTATTCCGTATGAAAAGGACCCTCCATTGTATTTGTGCCCCGGGTGTTTCCCCTGTCTGTTTTGTATAGTGTGCCGGACACTATTGGTCTGTGCCACTGTCATGCACTGTATACAGGGAAAGTGAAATATAGGGAATGCAGAAAGAGAGAGGTGGATGAAGGAAGTATGGAATAGAAATAATGAGGAAGGATTTAAGGATTCTGCTAGTACATTTTCTATCACTTGCTTTATTACTCTAGATTAACTTTTTAGTACATAGAAAACATTTACACAGAGCTTAGAGACAACAAAGTGAGGAATGTTGCAAGAACTTGAGCAAGATGCCATCTTCTACTAATAAAACTTATTATAAGGTTCAGTAGCCACATCATGTTCACTTATGGATGCACAAAATATAAGAATACTGGCAAAAACACTCAGAATATACAGTTAGGGCCAGAAATATTTGGACAGTGGCACAAGTTTTGTTATTTTAGCTGTTTACAAAAACATGTTCAGAAATACAATTATATATATAATATGGGCTGAAAGTGCACACTCCCAGCTGCAATATGAGAGTTTCCACATCCAAATCGGAGAAAGGGTTTAGGAATCATAGCTCTGTAATGCATAGCCTCCTCTTTTTAAAGGGACCAAAAGTAATTGGACAATGGCCTGTAAGGGCTGCAATTAACTCTGAAGGCGTCTCCCTCATTAACCTGTAATCAATGAAGTAGTTAAAAGGTCAGGGGTGGATTCCAGGTGTGTGGTTTTGCCTTTGGAAGCTGTTGCTGTGGCCAGACAACATGCGGTCAAAAGAACTCTCAATTGAGGTGAAGCAGAACATCCTGAGGCTGAAAAAAAAGAAAAAATCCATCAGAGAGATAGCAGACATGCTTGGAGTAGCAAAATCAACAGTTGGGTACATTCTGAGAAAAAAGGAATTGACTGGTGAGCTTGGGAACTCTAAAAGGCCTGGGCGTCCACGGATGACAACAGTGGTGGATGATCGCCGCATACTTTATTTGGTGAAGAAAAACCCGTTCACAACATCAACTGAAGTCCAGAACACTCTCAGTGAAGTAGGTGTATCTGTCTCTAAGTCAACAGTAAAGAGAAGACTCCATGACAGTAAATACAAAGGGTTCATATCTAGATGCAAACCATTCATCAATTCCAAAAATAGACAGGCCAAGAGTTAAATTTGCTGAAAAGCACCTCAAGAAGCCAGCTCAGTTCTGGAAAAGTATTCTATGGACAGATGAGACGAAGATCAACCTGTACCAGAATGATGGGAAGAAAAAAGTTTGGAGAAGAAAGGGAACGGCACATGATCCAAGGCACACCACATCCTCTGTAAAACATGGTGGAGGCAACGTGATGGCATGGGCATGCATGGCTTTCAATGGTACTGGGTCACTTGTGTTTATTGATGACATAACAGCAGACAAGAGTAGCCGGATGAATTCTGAAGTGTACCGGGATATACTTTCAGCCCAGATTCAGCCAAATGCTGCAAAGTTGATTGGACGGCGCTTCATAGTACAGATGGACAATGACCCCAAGCATACAGCCAAAGCTACCCAGGAGTTCATGAGTGCAAAAAAGTGGAACATTCTGCAATGGCCAAGTCAATCACCAGATCTTAACCCAATTGAGCATGCATTTCACTTGCTCAAATCCAGACTTAAGACGGAAAGACCCACAAACAAGCAATACCTGAAGGCTGCGGCTGTAAAGGCCTGGCAAAGCATTAAGAAGAAGGAAACCCAGCGTTTGGTGATGTCCATGGGTTCCAGACTTAAGGCAGTGATTGCCTCCAAAGGATTCGCCACAAAATATTGAAAATAAAAATATTTTGTTTGGGTTATGTTTATTTGTCCAATTACTTTTGACCTCCTAAAATGTGGAGTGTTTGTAAAGAAATGTGTACAATTCCTACATTTTCTATCAGATATTTTTGTTCAACCCTTCAAATTAAACGTTACAATCTGCACTTGAATTCTGTTGTAGAGGTTTCATTTCAAATCCAATGTGGTGGCATGCAGAGCCCAACTCGCGAAAATTGTGTCACTGTCCAAATATTTCTGGCCCTAACTGTATGTGTCTCCACCAATCATTTGTATTACACTTAAACATTTCTGCTAAATATGAATCTATTTTGTCACTTTTTATTAAATTATTTTATACAAAACAAATTTTCAAATTTCATGCGTGATATTACAATGGCAAGATGCAAAGATTGTTGTAATAGGTGTGCAGTAAATATGAGATAATAAAATAATAGACCCAAAAGCAGATAAGGAAGGAACACAATCATTGCCGCCAAAGTTTCTGGTTCTGCATTATTCTCTAGATAACAGATATATTGCTCATTACTTCCACGCTTATGTCAAGCTGACAAAAATACATTTGTTTTCTTTATTTCTAAAAATTTGAGTGATAACAGTGAACCATTATAATAAAATAAGCACAATGGAAAGTTTAACGCCTCAATTACTGGCAAAATCAATGGGAATTCATAATATGTATTGTTATTAAACAAAGAGTTTAGTGACAATGATGAATATTACATTTTTGTTAACGTATTGACATTTTATTTTAGTTATACTGTAAATTAAATCTAAAAATATCTTCATTTTCTATATTGTTCTACCAATACAATATCAAATAAAAAAATTACTGGATTAATTCCTGCTATGCTTTGAGATAGGGAATTGAGTAAATTAACTTGTGAGTTATAACATAATCACTAGAGTGCAGCAAAGTATGCTGATTCTGTAGAACAGGAGGGTAAGAAATACATAATATATATTTATGCTTCTTATGAAACACAGATGATGACACATTACTGCATTCAAGCCAACAGTAGAGCAGCCAAAAAGTGTAAGGCTGGCTTCACATCACGGTTTCTTGCGGTCAGGCTGTGTCCAGTATTTTGCAGCCTGACATTGTGGTGCCTTGCCTCGCAGGTAGCCACAGACTTCTCTAATACACAGCTGGGTTTCCACAGCAGGTACCTACTACATACAACATCTTCCACCCCGGCACAGTAGGGGGAGCCCCACTTGCCGACCTTAGGCAAGATCCCCTATAAATACTGCTGCTGGGAGAGGAGTTAGTCAGAGCAGACGCTAAGAGAGCTGCGAAGACGTCCTGGTGGTCGGTGCCACGGTTAGGCCCGAACCAGTGACCCGGAGTGGCCCTTCTACATCCCGCAAGCCTAAAGTGGGGACAGAAGGCAAGGAGCAGATAGCTGAAAGGGAGCAAGGAACTTGAAGAGTTTTGCCCAAAGAAGTACCGGATATTGTGGATCTGCACCTGTGGGATACTCTAGGACCACAGAAAACCCGTCACACAGTGGAGGCCTCCGCCACCTGGTTAATCCCCTGTGAGTTAAGAGAGTGATTCAGACACCGCAGTGAGGCACAGCAGTGATCAGCGAGGGTAACTTGGAGACTGCACAGGAGGAGAGACAGACACTACAGCCAGGAAGAGAGAGGAGGAAAGTCGGGCTGCAAGCAGGCTGTGCTTCAACCATTATATAGGAACAGAGGAGGCCTTATACCCACTTGCTGTGGTGATCCACTGTGCAACCTGTCCACCCGTCAGTGCCCTGGATGTCTTTACCTGCTCAACATCAGTAAAAAGGTAAAAGAGACTTCAGTGTGCGTGCATCATTCCCTCCGTTCCCAGCACCCCTCATAGACTGCTCCAACACCCCCATCTCAGCTATAACTCCACACTCCAAACTGCCCTGGAGGTTCAGTCCTACCGGTGGAGGACTACACCATCCTAGCCGCAATACCATCGACCTCTGGCGGACTGTGGCGGCGCTGGTGCAAATCACCAGAAACTACAGGTTGCGTCACGACGACAAACTTTGTATATTATCCCCTGTACATAACAACCCCTTCTAAAAGAATAGTCACCCAGGACACGGGATCAGGCGCGGCCACCACTCCCCGTGACAACAGGAGCGTTAATTCTTGCGGCTTGATACCCGAGTACCCCACACCCTGGGGCTCGACACATCTTTCCTGGCGTCATGAACAGAATCCCGTGCCTTGTATTACGGGTTACTGTGTGCCGTGTTATTGACTGTATTGAGTGACTGTTTGAACTACTCCGCCATCACTGCGCCGAAGAGCGGGAAGAAACGGGGCGTTCCAGCCTGTAGAGCACAAAACTGAAACCCGCCTCTCGCTCAGCCGAGCATTCCCGAGTGCCGCGGTCTAGTCTGGAAACTCCAGAACTGTTTAATTCTTTAAGGACTGGCTGTAATTCACTAGGGGGGCCTCAAACATGTCGGCTTCCTCCCGCGACAACTACGGTGCGCACGCTGATCCCCGGAATTACACCGAAAGACCTATGGCTGCCTCCGGTAGCACCGCCAGCACCACCGGCGCCTCGAGTGAACTCGCCCCGATAATGCTAATGTCACTCCCATACATCCCGGGGCCAAGTGCTTGCCCCAGTATGACGGACGCCCCGATACATTGGATGAGTTTAAACGAAAAATCAATAGCGTCCTGGATATGTATGCGATGACTGGTCAACAACGCACTGCTGTGGTACTCGGACAGTTAACCGGCGCAGCAGAGAAAGAAAGTGCGTCCTGGTCTGCTGCTGAATGCAAATCCGCCTCTGCTATATTCAATAAACTGATAACTACTTTCGAGGAGTGTAATGAGGCTGATATACGCATGCGAATCCATCACTGCTTCCAGAGGCCGGGGGATGACATAAGAACTTATGACTGGCGTCTGGAAGAAGCATTGCGTGCCCTTATACATGTCAGCCCTACCAGTGCACCTGATGAAAATAAACTCGTCATTGAACAATTCACTCGGGGACTGCTATCCCCTGAGGACAGTAAGACTGTACGATGGTGGTCATTTAGCAATCCAGAAGCTGACTTTAACACCCTGAAGGAGATGGCCATCAAAGGGTTAAAGCCGGTAGAGAGCTGCTATTAAATGGTGGTGCAGTGGTGAGGTGCAGGCTACTTCTAAACCATTACCCGTGTCTGCAGCCATGCATAATGTTCAATCTCCTCAGCCTGACAAATATGATTTGTTGCGAGCTGAGATGCGTGCTGAGATGCGGCAGATGAATAAAATCATCGCTAAGTTAATGGACGCTCTGCAGTTACAGCAAAGCAATCAACAGCCAGCGCCAAGATCCCAGCCCAAGCCTCAGCCGCTGATCCAACTTGCCGACAGCCCGGAGGATGTACCCTGGATGCGAAGGAAGCAAGACACAGCGTACCGAGGAAGAATAACCGACCGCTACAGCTCCACTGGGGAGCCCATCTGCCGCCGCTGTAACCGCATCATCGGACACCTCGTCAGGAGCTGTCCTTTAAACAGGCAGTCCCTGGGGGCCGGGGCCAACACTCAGGATTAGATCAACAGGGCCCAGCCACCTGGTACAAGACCTTCATCGGACAGAGGCTGTTTCTGTCCATTGTACTGGATGGCATCCCGACACCTGCTCTGCTGGACACCAGGTCACAGATGACCACCATCCCTTATATCCTTTATAAGAAGTATTGGGCTGATGCAGAACTGAAACAGCCTGAAATAGACCTTACCCTTAATGCATCAAATGGAGAACCACTCACTGTGATGGGGTTAGAGAAGTGCCCATAAAGGTGGGGAGGGTGGAATTGCAGAACCTGGTGGTCCTTGTAGTAGCAGAAGCTAGTAATGCTAATGATCCTTATATCATACTAGGCACAAATGTTGTTAGCAATTGCTTGGAGGAAGTTCTGTCTTTGCTTCAACAGATTGCAGACACTGCCAGACCTGGTAAAAGGAAGGTCCTCCAGCGTGAGATCAGAGCCATCCTGTACCCGCAACGTGTAACAATTACAGGTGGTGAAATTGGTACTGCACGGTGACAGACCCGTTGCCTATTGTGATATCCCCAATGAGTGAAATGATGATTTGGTGTCCAGCAGCTATAGGTCTGAGAGGGCAGGACTACCAAGCATTAGTGGAGCCCGTCAGCACAGTGCACAGACCTACACTGTTGACAAACAGGGGGGCGGTGGACGTACACAATGGGAGAGTACCTGTTCACATCCTAAATTGTGGCAGTGAGGAGGTTAATTTACCCAGGTATACCACCGTTGCTAAGTTGTACACAGTCAGCAACAACGAGATCCAAACAGTGCAACCCGAACCCCACAAAAAAGGGGCAAAATGTGATCAAACAATCAGGCCACTGGAGGACTGGTGTCAACAGCTCCACTTCGGAACTGACACCACTCCTGTGTATGAAAAGCAAGGTGTGTACCGGTTAGGTCAAAGAATTTGAACAAGTCTTTAGTAAGCAGCCACTTGATTTTGGTAGGATAAAAGGGGTACAACATCACATCCCCACAGGTACACATCCACCAATCAAGGAGTGGTACAGGCCTATTCCACCTGCACATTATCAAAAAGCCAAAGAAATGTTACAGGGCATGAAGGACGCAGGGGTTATACAGATAGCTGTGGTCCCTGGGCAGCTCCATTAGTCCTAGTCAGGAAAAAGGATGGCAGTATGAGAATGTGTGTAGACTATAGGCAAATAAACCACATAACACACAAAGATGCTTACCCGTTACCTCGTATAGAGGAATTCTTAGCTGCGTTGAAGTCTGCCAACTACTTCTCTACCTTAGATCACACTAGTGGGTATTGGCAGGTGTCCGTAGCCGAGGAAGACAGAGAGAAAACGGCATTTACAACACCTATGGGCCTATGGCAATTCAACAGCATGCCCTTCGGACTATGTAATGCACCCGGAACCATCCAGCGACTAAAGGAAAGTTGCCTGGGACATAAAAACTTTGAGACGGTACTGCTCTACCTGGATGATGTGATCGTGTACTGTAAGACCTATGAGGAACATGTCACCCATCTAGGAGAGGTGGTTGAAGCTCTGGCCAAGTACGGGATGAAGCTAAAACCATCAAAATGCCACCTGTTAAAGCCAAGAGTGCAGTACTGGGACACATAGTCAGTGCCGAAGGCATGGCCCCTGATCCAGACAAGGTAACAGCTATCAAAGAGTGGCCAGAACCTAAGACCATCAAAGAAGTATGTCAATTCCTGGGTTTGGTGGGCTACTATCGGAGGTTCATCAAGGAGTACACCAAGAAGGCTGCTCCCCTGCAAGACCTCCTAGTGGGCCAACCCACGAAGGGCAAGTCTAAGGATTCTCCGTAGAGATGGGGTAAGGAACAAGAGAAAGCGTTCCGAGTGATGAAAGAAGCCCTGACTACAACCTGACATTCCTGCTGTACACAGATGCCAGCAATGTGGGACTCGAGCCGTCCTTTCCCAAAAGCAAAACAGCAAGGAGAGGGTAATCGCCTATGCCAGCAGGAAGCTGCGTCCCATAAAGAGGAACCCCGAAAACAGTTCCTTCAAGCTGGAATTCCTGGCCTTGGTCTGGGCCGTCACAGAGAGGTTCAAACGCTATCTGGCCTCCCGCAAATTCACAGCCTAAAGGGATAATAATCTGCTGACCCACCTGGAAACTGTGAAGTTGGCAGCCATGGAGCAGAGATGGATGGCCAGACTCTCCAATTACCAGTTTACTATCAAGTACCGGGCTGGGCATGGACGGACGCATTATCCAGAATGCCTCACCTATCAGAAGAGGATGTACAGTTGTGGCCAAAAGTATTGACACCCCTGCAATTCTATCAGATAATACTCAGTTTCTTCCTGAAAATGATTGCAATCACAAATTCTTTGGTATTATTATCTTCATTTAATTTGCCTTAAATGAAAAAACACAAAAGAGAATGAAGCAAAAAGCAAAACATTGATCATTTCACACAAAACTCCAAAATGGGCCAGACAAAAGTATTGTCACCCTCAGCCTAATACTTGGTTGCACAACCTTTAGCCAAAATAACTGTGATCAACCGCTTTCGGTAACCATCAATGAGTTTCTTACAATACTCTGCTGAAATTTTAGACCATTCTTCTTTGACAAACTGCTCCAGGTCCCTGATATTTGAAGGGTGCCGTCTCCAAACTGCCAATTTTTAGATCTCTCCACAAGTGTACTATGGGATTCAGGTCTGGAATCATTGCTGGCCACCTTAGAAGTCTCCAATGCTTTCTCTCAAACCATTTTCTAGTGCTTTTTGAAGTGTGTTTTGGGTCATTGTCCTGCTGGAAGACCCATGACCTCTGAGGGAGACCCAGCTTTCTGACACTGGGCCCTACATTATGCTGCAAAATTTGTTGGTAGTCTTCAGACTTCATAATGCCATGCACACGGTCAAGCAGTCCAGTGCCAGAGGCAGCAAAGCAACCCCAAAAATCAGGGAACCTCCACCAAGTTTGATTGTAGGGACCGTGTTCTTTTCTTTGAATGCCTCTTTTTTTCTCCTGTAAACTCTATGTTGATGCCTTTGCCCAAAATGCTCTACTTTTGTCTCATCTGCCCAGAGAACATTCTTCCAAAACGTTGTAGGCTTTCTCAGGTAAGTTTTGGCAAACTCCAGCCTGGCTTTTTTATGTCTCGGGGTAAGAAGTGGGGTCTTCCTGGGTATCCCCACCATACAGTCCCTTTCCATTCAGACGCCGATGGATAGTACGGGTTTACACTGTTGTAGCCTCGGACTACAGGGCAGCTTGAACTTGTTTGGATGTTAGTCGAGGTTCTTTATCCACCATCCGCACAATCTTGCGTTGAAATCTCTTGTCAATTTTTCTTTTCCGTCCACATCTAGGGAGGTTAGCCACAGTGCCATGGGCTTTAAACTTCTTGATGACACTGTGCACGGTAGACACAGGAACATTCAGGTCTTTGGAGATGGACTTGTAGCCTTGAGATTGCTCATGCTTCCTCACAATTTGGTTTCTCAAGTCCTCAGACAGTTCTTTGGTCTTCTTTCTTTTCTCCATGCTCAATGTGGTACACAGAAGGACACAGGACAGAGGTTGAGTCAACTTTAATCCATGTCAACTGGCTGCAAGTGTGATTTAGATATTGCCAACACCTGTTAGGTGCCACAGGTAAGTTACAGGTGCTGTTAATTACACAAATTAGAGAAGCATTACATGATTTTTATAACAATGCCAATACTTTTGTCCACCCCCTTTTTTATGTTTGGTGTGGAATTATATCCAATTTGGCTTTAGGACAATTCTTTTTGTGTTTTTTAATTGAAGACAAATTAAATGAAGATAATAATAACAAAGAATTTGTGATTGCAATCATTTTCAGGAAGAAACTGAGTATTATCTGACAGAATTGCAGGGGTGTCAATACTTTTGGTCACAACTGTAGATGAAGACGAGCTGGAAGAAGTGGAGTTACCTGCTTTCCATCAACTAAAAGTAAGAGTAACCCAATGTCAGCAAATCCGTCAGGACCCCTCTACAAGAACAGTGAATCCGTTACCCCACTTCGGCTGGAGGGAGGCACAAGACAATGACCCGGCTATCAGTCTAATCAAACAACTGATAACCGAAGAGTCAGCGAAGCTACTCGAGAATCCCCAATCTGAAGTAAATTATCTGTGGAACGAGCGGAGTAAGCTGTTTTTATACGAAGATAACCTTTGTCAGAGGTTTATCAATCCAAGAACTCACGAGATGGCATGGCAGATCATGCCATTTCAAACTGGAAAACCCATCACCAAGGACAATACAAAAGGTTCAAGCTAGTGTAGAAAACAACCTGGAGAAATCCCATGAAAAGCAATAAAGGGACTACAATAAACATGCTCCAGCAGAACCCATAACACCTGGAAATATTGTACTTAAAATAAAGAGAACCAAACATAAGTTAGACGACCGGTAGGAACAAGAACCCTACATCCTATTAGATTCTGGAAATTACATCAGTAAAGTCTGTATTATCAGCAAGGACGGTGGAAAAACCACACAGACTGTATCCAGAGATCATGTCAAGAAATGTCCAACAGATTGGAAAGACCAAGATCCGGTACATCAACTAATTCCAGAAAAAGAACCAGTACCAGAGGAAAGTTCATATCAAGAACCAAAGAAGAAGGTAATATCAACAATCCTAGCAGAATTCCCAGAAGATTGGCCTCAACAAGATGGAGCCATCATAGTGCCAATAATAAATTTCTACCAACCCAATGAAGTGGAACAAAGGAATCAGGAAGAAATACCCATTGCTAGAGAATCTGAGGATGCTGCAATCGGTACACCTGCTAGCCCTGTAGTGAGACTAAGGCAACGCAGAAGCTTACCTGACATACCTGCACCAAACCCTTCACTAGACACCTCACCTCTGCTAGTGGCACCTGTAGTGCGGAGATCACAGATGCACACAAGTTCAACCCCTGTCTAGGTTTGGAGAATGGGTATAGTAAAGTCAAAGGTGGAATACACTTCAAAAAGTAACCATGTAAATAGTCATTGTAAGTAAGAAATGTAAATAGTATTTCAAAGGTGAAGAGTAGGCAAAATCCAGGTACACAACACCAAAAAGAGGGAATTGGCATAAGGAGCTGTCTAGGGAGAGCAACAACTTGGCCAAAAGGTGACCCCAGGGCCAGGAGGCCTACAGCACTTATGACCGTTAAAGGCCCCGTAGTACCTAGGACTCCTACGCTGAAAACGCCCATTGTTGTGTGTATTGAACTGTAAAGGTACCTTTACACGCCGCCACTGTGGCTAGCAACAGGTATCCACCACATGTGCACGCGCACGTTTTTAACGGTGGATACCGATCGCTGATGCCGCATATACACGCCGCCATTGCGTTGTCAACTGAAGGTATCTTTGTTCCCCGGAAGTTCCGACAGATCCTGCGGCTTACTTTCTGTTGAATAGAGTTGTGTATTCCGTGACGCTAATATTCTGATTGGACAACTCAATAGCGCCATGATTGGCCAGCCTGCGCAGGAAGGCTGGCTAATACATGACGCCATTGCAATTGTGGAGTGTGAATGGTTAGCTCTTTAAATATGGCGCCCTGTGCAGGGACAGCCAATCGTAACACAGTAGCCCCCAGCAATGATTGCTGATGGGGCGTGGTATCAATGACGCTGTGGCACGCCCCTGGGAGTTTACTAGGCGATGCCACATCCATGCCTGTGCCCCGTTTAGACACCACTACCATGGCAATTGTGCCATTGTGTTGCCTTCGGTTTTTGAGCACGGCTCAGCAACAGGTATCTGAGTCAACTGCAGGACAACAGGAGGAACTGCCCTATTTACACGCTGCCATTTCGTAGCAATTTCATGGCAACAGGCACAATTATCCCCCGTGCCTGGCAGTTGCTACCTTTCAGTGGTGGCATGTAAAGGGGCCCTTAGGCCTACAGACACTTTACCTGTATAAACTTATTGAACCTTTTCCCCTTTTGAACTTTGAATTTTACCCTTTGAACTTTCCCCTTTCAGAACTCTTAAAAATTTCAGTGGACTACAGTTATTGGACTAATGTAGCCACAAACTTTCAAAGCCTGCGGTGGATGGACTAGCACCGTACGGACTTACCTGTTTTCATTTTTCAAATATGTTTCAGTGTCTTTTTGTACATTTTTCTATTTTAAGACTTTGTAAATATGTTACCTGTTTATTATTATTATTATTAGTGTTTATTCTTTTGTAAAACAAAAATGCTCAGTACAGGAGTGCTGATGTTACCTAGGGGGTTGTGTGGCGCCCTGCTCATGCAGCCACAGACTTCTCTAATGCACAGCTGGGTTTCCACAGCAGGTACTACATACAACATCTTCCACCCAGGGCCGTATTTGGAGTTCCTGCTGCCCTAGGCACTCTCAGCGGCTGTCGCCCCCTTCCCCCCCCCCCGGTGTTGGCTCCTCCCCCCATTGTGGCCCCTCCCCCTGTCACGGCGCCTCCACCTGTTGCAGCCCCTCCCCCATCATGGCTCCTCCCCCCCGTTGCAGCCCCTCACCCCGTCACGGACAATCTTCCCCCCAGTCCAGCCTTCCCCCCCAGGCTTTATGTAGCTTCTACCCCCACATTTCATCATGTAGTACATATAAAAGGTTTGTCCAACCACACTACAGAGACCTACTGACAGGATGTTTACTTTGTGAGCCCCAATGGGGACAGTGTTGATGATGTATGTAAAGTGTTGTGGAGTTCATAGTGTAATATAAGTGCAAAAAATATTATTCTTAATATTATGTCACAATACCGGGATCTGAGGATCTTGTATTTCGAGGTCAGGGGCTCTCTGACGCCGTGTTGCTGCCTGTCTCGTTGTCTTCCTCTTTTGACACTGCAGTGCGGTGGACAAGAGAGCATTAACTGGTTAATAACAAGAAGTATGGAGTGTGTACTAACTGAGCCATAAACCCTCCCCATATCATGTCCCGCAGACATTGTAGGATTACTATATGGATTTTATTATTAGGGTACGGACACATTGGCGTGAAACTCGGATGAGTGCAATGTGTGATTTCATCGCATTGCAATCGGACCAATGTTATTCAATGTCTAAGAGCACAATGACGAGTGTGGAACGCTTTTTTCTCAGCCAGATTCAGGATGAAAAAAAAGTTGCCACATTCTGCAACAGTCTGCGATTCACACAGAAACTCACCAATGCAAGTCTATGGGTCTGACAAAATCACACACTGACAGCACACGGACCATCCGAGAGGCATCAGTTTTTTATCACTGATACATTCTCATTCTGTAACCGAGAACACTGTAAAATGTTCCTGTAAATGATTCTACACTAATAGCTGCTGAGGAAAGAACAGATTGCACATGGATGTGATCTGAGAGAAATGTCGGACACTCGCACAGCAGTTGGATGTCAAATGGACCAAAAAACGATGACACTCATCCGACTCTCCTGGATGAGAAACAGACCGATTTTAAGGCGACGGGAGACAGTGTAGCACCATGTCCTCAACTCTGTGCTGTGCACAGACAGTGTACCACCATGTCCTCAGCTCCGTGCTGTGCACAGACAGTGTACCACCATGTCCTCAGCTCCGTGCTGTGCACAGTGTACCACCATGTCCTCAGCTCCGTGCTGTGCGCAATGTACCACCATGTCCTCAGCTCTGTGCATAGACAGTGTACCACCATGTCCTCAGCTCTGTGCTGTGTACCACCATCTCCCCAGCTCTGTGCTTTGCACAGACAGTGTACTGCCATATCCTCAGCTCCGTGCTGTGCACAGACAGTGTTCGGTACACTGTCTGTGCACAGCACGAAGATGAGGACATGGTGGCACACTGTGTACAGCACGGAGCTGGGGAGATGGTGGTACACAGCACAGAGCTGAGGACATCCCAGAAGAGACAGACAGGCCACAGACAGGCGGCAGGACAACACTGAGCCCACCTGGAAGAACAACAACACCCAGCACCCAACACATTGCCCAGAAATCATATAGGACAGGCAGGTAGGACAACTACAACTCCTGGCATGCCACACCCTGCCAACACAGGAAGGTGGCGGCAGCTGCATGGAGGCAGAACACACGGTACAGCCACCATTTTCACCACATACAGCGCCAGCCACAGCCTCAGTCCTCATGCACCCCCATCCTTCTCTCCTCTGTCCCTCCTGCTGCTCCTGTCCTCCTGCACCTCCGTCCTCCTCTTCTCTGCCTCTCCTGCAACCCTGTCCTCCTCTCCCCTGTCCCTCCTGCACCCCCGTCCTCCTCTTCTCTGCCTCTCCTGCAACCCTGTCCTCCTCTCCTCTGTCCTCCTGCACCCCCATCCTCCTCTCCCCTGTCCCTCCTGCTGCTCGGCTGTCCTCCTGCACCCCGTCCTCCTCTGTCCCTCCTGCTGCTCCTCTTGCACCCCCGTCCTCCCTCTCCTTTGTCCCTCCTGCTGCTCCTCTGTCCTCCTACACCCCTGTCCCTCTGTCCTTCTGCACCCCAGACCTCCTCTCTTCTGTCCCTCCTGCTGCTCCTCTTTCCTCTCCTCCTGTCCCCCTGCCCCTCTGTCCTCTTCTTCTGTCCCCCTGTTTCTGTCCTTCTGCCCCTCTGTTTCTGTCCTCTTCTCCTCGGACCCCTGCTCCTTTGCCCTCCTCTCCTCGGTCCCCCTGCTCCTCTGTCCCCTTGCACAGTTCCCCCACACGTCCCTCACCTGGTGCTGGCTGCTGACAATGGCCAGGCTCGCTCTGAGCACAGTGATGCGTGGCTGGGTGCAGGAGCTGCCAGGGCTGCCAGTACCCGCCGCCACCACACACCACCGCAGCACTTGAGCGCATGGGAGAGGAGGGAACAGAGCGGGAACTTCAAGTTTCCCTTCCTTTGCGGGCCCCTCATTCTCCTCGTTTCTTCCGGGTCATCTGACTGAGGTGGGTGGGTGGGAAGGCAGGCGGGGCGGCCCTAATGATGAAGGGAAGGGTGGGTGTATGGGGGCGGGGCTTGCGACCCCGGCCGGCCCGGAGCCGGAAAAAAAAACGAAAAAAAAAAAAAAACGATGAGACGCCGCCCCCTATGAGAATGGCGCTGCCCTTGGCACGTGCCTATGAGTGCCTAATGACAAATACAGCCCTAACTGCACCCCCTCATGTTTCCAAACTGCTAACCCCCCCCATGTCACATGCAGCTCATCCTCTCCTCTCCCCCCTCTATGTTACATGTGCCTTCTCCTGTCCATGTTACATGTGCCCCCTCCTCTCCCCTCCCCCCTCCATGTCATATGTGCCTTCTCCTCCCCCCTCCCCCCTCCATGCTATATGTGCCCTCTCCTCTCCCCCTCCCCCCTCCATGTTATATGTGCCCCTCTCCTCTCCCCCTCCATGCTATATGTGCCCTCTCCTCTCCCCCCTCCATGTTATATGTGCCCTGTCCTCTCCCCCTCCCCCCTCCATGTTATATGTGCCCTCTCCTCTCCCCCTCCATGTTATATGTGCCCTCTCCTCTCCCCCTCCCCCCTCCATGTTATATGTGCCCTCTCCTCTCCCCCTCCATGTTATATGTGCCCTCTCCTCTCCCCTCCCCCCTCCATGTTATATGTGCTCTCTCCTCTCCCCTCCCCCCTCCATGTTATATGTGCCCTCTCCTCTCCCCTCCATGTTATATGTAGCCCCTCCTCTCTCCTCCCCCCTTCCATGTTATATGTGCCCCTCCTCTCTTCTCCCCCCTGTTATATGTGCCCCTTCCTCTCCCCTCTCCATGTTATAACATGGAGGGGGAGGGGGAGAGGAGAGGGCATATATATGTGCCCTCTCCTCTCCCCCCTCCATGTTATATGTGCCCTCTCCTCTCCCCCTCCATGTTATATGTGCCCTCTCCTCTCCCCTCCATGTTATATGTGCCCTCTCCTCTCCCCCTTCCCCCTCCATGTTATATGTGCCCTCTCCTCTCCCCCTCCCCCTCCATGCTATATGTGCCCTCTCCTCTCCCCCTCCCCCCTCCATGCTATATGTGCCCTCTCCTCTCCCCCTCCCCCCTCCATGCTATATGTGCCCTCTCCTCTCCCCCCTCCCTCCTCCATGTTATATGTGCCCTCTCCTCTCCCCCTCCCCCCTCCATGTTATATGTGCCCTCTCCTATCCCCCTCCATGTTATATGTGCCCTCTCCTCTCCCCCTCCATGTTATATGTGCCCTCTCCTCTCCCCTCCCCCCTCCATGTTATATGTGCTCTCTCCTCTCCCCTCCCCCCTCCATGTTATATGTGCCCTCTCCTCTCCCCTCCATGTTATATGTAGCCCCTCCTCTCTCCTCCCCCCTTCCATGTTATATGTGCCCCTCCTCTCTTCTCCCCCCTGTTATATGTGCCCTCTCCTCTCCCCTCTCCATGTTATAACATGGAGGGGGGAGGGGGAGAGGAGAGGGCATATATATGTGCCCTCTCCTCTCCCCCCTCCATGTTATATGTGCCCTCTCCTCTCCCCCTCCATGTTATATGTGCCCTCTCCTCTCCCCTCCATGTTATATGTGCCCTCTCCTCTCCCCCTTCCCCCTCCATGTTATATGTGCCCTCTCCTCTCCCCCTCCCCCTCCATGCTATATGTGCCCTCTCCTCTCCCCCTCCCCCCTCCATGCTATATGTGCCCTCTCCTCTCCCCCTCCCCCCTCCATGCTATATGTGCCCTCTCCTCTCCCCCTCCCTCCTCCATGTTATATGTGCCCTCTCCTCTCCCCCTCCCCCCTCCATGTTATATGTGCCCTCTCCTATCCCCCTCCATGTTATATGTGCCCTCTCCTCTCCCCCTCCATGTTATATGTGCCCTCTCCTCTCCCCCTCCCCCCTCCATGTTATATGTGCCCTCTCCTCTCCCCCTCCCCCCTCCATGTTATATGTGCCCTCTCCTCTCCCCCTCCATGTTATATGTGCCCTCTCCTCTCCCCCTCCATGTTATATGTGCCCTCTCCTCTCCCCCTCCCCCCTCCATGTTATATGTGCCCTCTCCTCTCCCCCTCCCCCCTCCATGTTATATGTGCCCTCTCCTCTCCCCCTCCATGTTATATGTGCCCTCTCCTCTCCCCCTCCATGTTATATGTGCCCTCTCCTCTCCCCCTCCATGTTATATGTGCCCTCTCCTCTCCCCCTCCATGCTATATGTGCCCTCTCCTCTCCCCTCCCCCCTCCATGTTATATGTGCCCTCACCGCTCCCCCCTGTTATATGTGCCCCCTCCATTTCTTCTCTATGTTAGATGTGCCTTCTCTTTCCTCCCCCCTCTTCTCCATGCTGCCCCCCAGGCTGGCACGATCTTCGGCTTAGCAGTGCTTACCTGGCTCCAGGCTCCATGCTGCAGGCTCCCGGGATCCGACATCTTCCTCCTCCTTCTGTGCTCTCCTGCAGCAGAGTCCTCCTGTCAGCAGTGATGATGACTCATCATCACACTGCTGAGCTGAAGCAGGAAGAGAGCACAGCGGTAACCCGGGACAGGAAGCTGCCGGAGCCTCACTGACCCCGGAAGTGTGGGGGCCCGGAGCGCTCACACACATTCACTTGCCACTGGGTTTTAAAGGTGCGGTGACTAGTGAATGCGGTGCCCCCCTCCCTCCTCCAAAAACTCGCCGGATTTCATGCAGAGTTTGGAGGAGGGAGGAAGACTTTAAAAAGAAAAAAAAAATAATAATAATTTTTTACTCCCTCATCTGGTGCCGCCCCCTGACACCTGGCGCCCTAGGCACGTGCCTACGGGTGCCTAATTGTAAATACGGCCCTGCTTCCACCCCGGCACAGTAGGGGAGCCCCACTTGCAGACCTTAGGCAAGATCCCCTATAAATACTGCTGCTGGGGGAGGAGTTAGTTAGAGTGTGCAGATGCTAAGAGAGCTGGTGGTCGGTGCCACGGTTAGGCCCGAACCAGTGACCCGGGTGGCCCTTCTATGTCCCGCAAGCCTAAAGTGGGGACAGAAGGCGATGAGCAGATAGCTGAAAGGGAGCGAGGAACTTGGAGAGTTTCACCCAAAGAAGTACTGAATATTGGGGATCCGCACATGTGGGATACTCTAGGACCACAGAAAACCCCGTCACACTGTGGAGGCCTCAGCCACCGGGTTAATCCCCTGTGAGTTAAGAAAGGGAGCCAGACACCGCAGTGAGGCGCAGAAGTGATCAGCGAGTGTAACCCAGAGACCGCACAGGAGGAGAGACAGACACTACAGTCAGGAAGAGAGAGGAGGCAAGTCGGGCTGCAAGCAGGTTGTGCTTCAACCATTATATAGGAACAAAGGAGGCCTTATACCCACTTGCTGTGGGGATCCACTGTGCAACCTGTTCTTCCGTCAGTGCCCTGGATGTCTTTACCTGCTCAACATCAGTAAAAAGGTAAAAGAGACTTCTGTGTGTGTGCATCATTCCCTCCGTTCCCAGCACCCCTCATAGACTACTCCAACACCCCCATCTCAGCTATAACTCCACACTCCAAACTGTCCCGGAGGTTCAGTCCTACCTGTGGAGGACTACACCATCCTAGCTGCAATACCATCAACCTCCGGCGGACTGTGGCGGCACTGGTGCAAGTCACCTGAAACTACAGGTGGCGTCACGACGACAAACTTTGTATATAATCCCCTGTACATAACAACCCCTTTTAAAAGAATAGTCCCCCAGGACACAGGATCAGGAGCGGCCACCACTCCCCATGACAACAGGAGCATAAACCCTTCCGGCCTGATACCCGAGTATCCCACACCCTGGGGCTCGACAACAGCTCCGGACAAACAGAACTGGAGGGCAAATATGCCCTCTGATCCTGTTTTCTCCCAGATTCGGCACTCCTCGGCTGCTGCCGCTGTCAAGTGCTGAAATTTCAGTTTCACTGCTAGTGGGGAGCTAATCGCCGTTCTGAAATTTCTAACGGGAGCTCTCCAGGTGCTGAAGTTCAGCGCCGGCAGCAGCTGAACTTCAGCATCCGGCGTCCGGCAGCTGGATCCGATTTTCTGTCGGATCCAGTGCGATCTGGCGCCAATAGACTCCCATGTTATTGGGCACCGCATCCAGGAGTATCCAGGTGGATCAGATTTTGTGAGATTTTAGCCCCGGACACAAAAACGCTGCAAGCTGCGATTTTGTTTCCGAGACAAAAATCTAATCCAGCCTCATGCTGCCGGACAGGGAGAAAACCGGATGGCAAATCAGTGCTTTGTCATGGCTGGTGATGTTTTATTGAAGTGCAATGAAGATAAGTGGAGTTCTGGAAAACACTTTTAACCTGAAGAACGTGACACCTGTTGCTAATGGAGAGTTTACAAAATAAGCCTATGTTGGTTCAAACAGGTTACATTCATAAGCAGCAGTCATGCTTCATCCATGAAACAGCCAAAACTGTTCTTTAGCCTCTTTAAGGGGTTGTCCACTTTGAGTAAATAAAGGTCCCCAATGAAGGTTATTGTATGAAAAAAAAAACAATCAATACTGTACTTCCTACCCTGAGAAGCTTCAAGTGTCACCTGAAGACTCACCTATTCCATCAAGCCTACAACCTGCCATGAGACCCAGGCGACCGCCCCATACCTGACATTCCCCCATCCTACTGTATCCCCACCCGCGCCCTCGTAGACTGTGAGTCCTCGTGGACAGGGTCCCTGCCCCTCCTGTACCTGTACGTCCCGATCACCTAGATTTAGTGTACTTGTTCTTGTCTCCCTTATCCTCATGTAAAGCGCCATGGAACCTAATGGCGCTATATAAATGAATAAAAAATAAATAAATAAATACTTACCTTTTCCAGATCCAATGGTGACCCTCCATCACTTCTCTTGGTGCCAGGTATTGGCTGCTTTTGGATTCATCAACTCCAAAGATTGGAACCTTTGCGCTTGAATAGGGAATATGATGTGAGGTTTTGAGAAAAATGGTAGTAGTTCTATTGTGATCCCGTCTTGATCTATGCGTTATTAGCACGGCATGGTGGCTCAAGTGGTTAGCACTGTAAGCCTTTGCAGCGCTGGGGTCTTGAGGTCCTGGGTTCAATTCCCACCAAGGACTCTAAGGACAACATCTGCAAGGAGTTTGTATGTTCTCCCCATGTTTGTGTGCGTTTCCTCCCACATTGTAAAGACATACTGATAGAATGTTTAGATTGTGAGCTCCAAGAGAGACAGCATTACTAATGTATGTAAAGTACTATGGAATTAATAGTGCTATATAAATGAATAAATATATAGAGGTATTTACTCACTACAAAAAAAATGTTTCTTTTAGGGTGAATTTCCTTAAAGGTTTTTTGTTATGTACAGTTGTTAGCATATATAAACGCATCTACTGTATATACAACATTTGTGAATGTTCTACTCCTTCCGGTCACAGACTCTTGACTAGGGTTCTATGATGAGTAATAAATTCCCCTGATCAGGATATAGGTAGGGGATTTATGCCATTACTTCTATTTATTAAATGTATAACAAAGCTTCAATAATAAATTTACCCAGGTAGATATATGTATATTCATATAGAAATATAGGCTTCTAACTATGTTTCTTTTTCCCTTTAACAGCGTTCCTGAATGTTTTCTAGTCTATCAGACAGCCTCCTGAATCTTCACTGTACTCCTGTATTTCCAGAAGGCAGAGTGTAGTTCCACTGGAATCCACAGCGCTTTCACCCATTATTTTCACTTTACTGCGCATGGGTGGTAATATGCTCTCCATCTGGCGTCACTTTCTTGCGTTCCACCACCCGATACCGGAAGTACATCATCTATTAGTCCCGGCGCACAGCTCATAACACACTGGCGCTGCACACACTATCACTTTATCCCCTGGAGCACGCGGTGCACATTTACAGCTCACAGCAGGTAACTAACTGAGCCCTTTTCTCTCTGCTTCCTTCTAAGCTTATTGCATGGTGTAAGGGTCCTTTCACATCAGCGGTTTTGCGCTGACTGCGGCAGTTGCGGTGAAAAAAACGCAACTGCCGCGATTACCGCATAACGGCTGCACTTGCGGTGTACTTGCGGCAAGCCCCATACAATGTATATGCGGGCTTGTGGCAGGTGCGGCAAGTGTGGTATCGGCACTTGTGGCAGGTGCTGCCACGAAAAAACCGCGGTCAGCCGTTGCTTGTCCCGGAAAGTCAATTCAGCACTTCACACGATTATTGTGACGCGGACACCTAGTGCATAGGTAACCTTTTTTCCTTTGTCTGATTCATTTTGTAATTACAGCCATTGTAAAAATATGATGATAATATGAGTAACAATGCCGTAAGGCCCGTAACCTTTCAGCCTTGTAGGATTCATAGTTACAAGTGATACCAATTTGTATGACCTTGATATTTCTTTGTTAATAATTTATTTAGTTCTGAAAATTGTAACAGAAAAACACATAATATCATGTATATTGATAATGCTTGTTAATTTAGTTTAGATAAATCCTTGATAAAGGCCTATGTTTGGCCGAAATGTTGGATGACTATGCCTATCACAGTGTTGAGTTTTCAATAAAAAGAAGTTTTTTTCACCAATCATTGGTCATTCTTGGAGTGCCAGATTATATTAAATAATTGTGACTTCACTTTTTCGGAGCACCCACATAGGGTGAGCCAAACCTACTTTATATACTACTTGGCTGCCGCACTGACATCAATTTGACAGCATGGCAAGTGGCAACCAATCTGTGATAAAGATTAGGATAAGCTATAAATCTCTCCCACTGAACTCAATCCAACATTTTATGTCTTTGATTTATATTTTGGCATTTATTATTATTATTATTATTTATTTATATAGCGCCATAAGATTCCATGGCGCTTTATATCGTAAGGTGGTAGACAAGGACAAGTTCAATATATTCGTGTAGTCAGGACAAACAGGAAACAGGAGGGGATGGGACCCTGTCCGTGAGGCTCACAGTCTATGGGGACCAGAGGGGATACAGTGGAGGGGGTAGTGCCAAACATGAGACGGTGCGGTGGACTAGGTCTCATTGCAGATTGTAGGCTTGTCGGAACAGGTGGGTCTTCAGGTTTCTTTTAAAGGTTCCCAGGGTTGAAGAATGTCTGATGTGGTGGGGAAGAGAGTTCCAGAGGATGGCAGATGCACAGGGGAAGCCTTGTATGTGATTGTGAGAGGAGGAAATAAGAAGGAGTTTTTGGGAGGAGCGAAGGTTGCGTGAGGGTAGGCAATGGGAGACTATTTCAGAGATGTATGGAGGGGACAGGCTGTGGATGGCTTTGTATGTCATGGTTAGGATTTTGAAGCAGGATCTCTGAGAGGTGGGGAGCCAATGAAGGGCTTGGCAGAGGGGAGCGACCGAGGAGTAGAGGGAAGACAGGTGAATGAGTCGGGCAGCAGAGTTTAGGATAGATTGGAGAGGTGCAAGGGAGGTAGCGGGGAGGCCGGTTAGCAGGAGGTTGCAGTAGTCAAGGTGGGAAATGATGAGAGCATGAACAAGTGCTTTAGCCATGTCGAGGTCAAGGAAAGTGCGGATCTGGGGAATGTTTTTGAGCTGGAGTCGGCAGAAGGTGGCGAGGGCATGGATATGGGGCTTGAAGGAGAGGGAGGAATCAAGGATTACCCTGAAGCACTTGGTGTGGGGAACTGGGGAGAGTGAGCAGTCATTGACATTAATGGATATGTCTGGTAGAGGGGAAGAGCGATTTTGGGGGAAGACTGTGAACTTTGTTTTGTCCATGTAAAGTTTGAGGAAATGAGCAGAGAAGAAGTAAGAGATGGCGGACAGGCATTGTGGAATTTTGGATAGAAGGTAGGTGATGTCAGGCCCAGATAGATAGATCTGGGTGTCGTAAGGGTAGAGATGAAGTCCGTGGGACTCGATGAGTTGTCTCAGGCCGAGTTGCTGTAAAATATATTCTTACCCTAATGGTGTAGTATGATGACGTTCAATGAAAAAAGATATTATTACCCAAAAACTTAACATTTAATAAACAACCAATACAACACTACTACCTAAAGTGCACTGAATACATCCAATTCAGTTATTAAAACTACAGAAGATCACTACTGTAAGCACAGCACATAAAGAAAAAATACGTCCCGTGAGACATACAAAGTTATGGTACCCGATTTGTTTTGGGCCACAATATCTAGAGTCTTGTTTTTACTGTATGTGTTGTGTTTATACTAGTCATGACTTTTAGCTTTATATACAGGAACTTAATTACGCAGTGAAATTGGGGTAGCAGTTTGCGTTGCATTGGTTGTTTAATATTAAAGGTTTAGTTTTATGGGTAAAACATTTTTAGCAAATGATATATTTCTGGAATTTAATTGACTGATTTTCAGAAAATTTTACTTACAGTGCTACTTGCAAAAATAAAATCAGATAAAATCTGGTTTTCGATGGAAACTTGACTGAAAAATATTTGACTTCATATTTGCCAAGATATTTAAACTTACAACAATACAAAAGGGAACCTGTCAGGTCTTCCGTGTCCCCCAAACCACCAACACATGTGAGCACATATCCAACTTCCCTGCCTTACAGACCCTTAATTTAGCTGCATACATAAACACATATTTAGAAAAAATATTTCTAAAGTTTGTTTATAATATGCAAACAATTGTTTTGACTAGTCAAGGGGACGTCATTTTGGTAAAGATTTTATCAAACCAACATGAGACTTGATAATATGCTAAGTGGACCAATTAGTCGGGGAACTAAAGCCCCCTTGACTATGTCAAAGCAATTGTTTGCATATTATAATAAATACTTTATCTTAAGATTTGTCTATGTATGCCAATAAATGAAAGGACTGTAAAGCCCCTGTCACACATAACGACGCCCCAGCGATACCGATAATGATACGACCTGGCCGGGATCGCTGGTGCGTCAATTTCACATCGCTGGTAAGATGTCAAACAGGTATCTCACCAGCGATGTCACCAACCACTTCAGCAACGATCTAGAATAATACTGAGGTCTTTGGGAATTGTCACTCAATAGCGTAGCATTGAGATCTTTGGTCATTGTCCCTTTCAAACACAATGATGTAGCGCTCCCAGCAGGAGCGCAACAATGTAGAAATGACCCAGAGAGTATGTAACGATCAACGATCTCACAGCAGGGGTCAGATCGTTGGTGCGTGTCACACATAACGACATTGTTAGCGGGATCATTGTTACGTCACAAAATCTGTGACGTTACAATGATCTCGTGAACGATCCCGTTATGTGTGACAGGACCTTAAGGCAGGGAAATCTGATATGTGCCCACAACTGTTGGTGGTTCTGGGGACATGGAGGGACTGACAGGTTCCCTTTAAATATATTGCAAAGGTGCACACTACATTAAATATTATCTTAAACTCCTACAATATGAAGCTAGAATGAAATAGTAGGCAATATTTCTTTTTTTTCCTCCTCCACATCTTACCTTAGCTTAAGAACCTTTTTCCAGCTGGCAAATATCAAGGGCAACATTTGCTAAGTGCAGTGATAGAATATTTCTTATATAATAGGATTACATTAACCTTTGATCTTGGATGTCTTGGATCTGGTAGACTACGGTATATAGACATTGTATAATTCCTTTATGTATCTTCAAAAATAACAAAACATATCACTTAACTATGGCCTTTAAGAAAACATTAGGGCTTGTTGATTATGCAAGAGAGGTGTCGGCACAAGCTGGACTATTGGTTAAATGCATTTCTATTATTTGAAGATGGATCAACAAATTCTATATTGATGACAGGAAAAATCACTGCTATACAGCACGTGGACAAATAAATATCTACCATGTGCAATTTGTGAGATGCTAGGCTAGGCACTGTAAATAGCCTAAATTTCCAGTCACTGTACACGAAAGCTATTATATAACAGTGACAAATAATTTTTGCTCAGCAAGGTATGACGTTATTGCAGTATTACGCTCTTTTTGTATTTTTCAACTTACTACATATAGCAAATTGACAGGCAGAACCTACAGGTACAGCTCAATAAATTAGAAAATCAACAAAAAGTTAATTTTTTCACTTATTCAATATAAAAATTGAAACACATATATTATATAGAGTGATTACAAGCAGAATGATCTATTTCTTTTGTTTATTTCTGTAAATGTTGATGATTATGGTTTACAGCCAATGAAAACCCTATGGTCATTATCTCAGAAAATGAAAGTAAGGAGGACGAAGGGTTAAAACCACACTGCCGTTTTTTTTTTGTTCCAATAATTTTTATTGAGGTTATGCAAAGCAAATACAATGACATAAACATAGACATCTATTATATAATCACGAATGGGTTTTTTGCCCCTTTTGAGTCCGCTCGCGCTGCGAGTCAGTGTCGTCATGTGGATACGACCGAAGCATTGGCCGCGCAGCGGCCATTGCGAGCAGTTCTAAGGCGACTCGCTATGCCCGCGCAGCGGGCATGGCGAGTCGCCTTAGCAGCGCGAAGCATTGGCCGCGAAGCGGCCATTGCGAGTCAGAGACTCGCTCTTCTAGAATCCCGATGCATCTGCATCGGGCACCCAGCTAGTGAATACATAAACAAGAAAACAAAACAGCCAAGGGATGTAGAGGGGAAGGGGGGGGAGTTTGGATGAGACAAGGTCCACCAGGGACCTAAACGCAGATACCACATACATTGTGAACAATGGCAGAAATAGCGACGTAAATAAATCCGTGAACGGCCAACGTCAAAAGTCTAAGTCTCACACAATCGGAACTGCAGACGGGTGGGCCGCCCATTGTGCCCAGTCGTCTATCACCCTGTTTCTGGTGGCATTATCTAAAGCTAGGTGGTATTCATTGTGGAATATCACATTCAGACGATCCATGACCTCTGCAATAGAAGGGGGAGCGTCCGCCCTCCATTTAGGTGCGATGCTCAACCTTGCAGCAGTTAAAACATTAGAAATCAGCATTCTGTAGTCCCTGGGAAAAAGATGGTCCCTACATGTAAGATTGCCAGCTGAAGCGACACCTGGACACGCATGCCCGTTACCGATCCCATTAAGCCAGAGATGACTGCCCAAAAGGGGCCAGTCTGGGCAGGACCACCACATGTGGGCCAGTGTACCTCTTTCTCCACAGCCCCCCCAGCATAGAGGGGATCGATCCTGAGAGAAGCGCGCAAGGGTCACCGGAGGGTAATACCACCTCATATGAATTTTCTTCAGGACTTCCAGGTGATTAACACACCTGGAAGCTGCCTGTAAGACCCTCAGTCCCCCATACCAATCTTCCTCCGGGGCGTGAACTCCAGGTCTCCCTTCCATCTCCTCATGTAGCTTGGTTTATTGGGGAACAAGGCCGCAGTCATATATCTATACACTCCCGACAAAGCTTTTTGTTTAGTGGGGGAAAAAAGGAACTTTTGAAAATGGGAGACCTCAGGCGGAGGGTGGGCCCCCCACGTCCTCCCAAGAGAGCTAAAGAGATGTGAGATATGTGCATATTGGTAGAAAGTCCTGTCTATGCCTGGAAATCTTGCACAAAGGCTCGAAAAGGGGCTGAGACAACCCGACTCAAGGAGGTCCGCACAGTTGCGGATCCCCGCCCGCGTCCAAGGTTCAGGAAGGGATATGAAAAGGCAAAGCCCTAATGTCTATATCCTTAGGGGATAATGAGATCTGCTTCCCCACCTTCTCCCTCCAGGCTCGCAATGTGAGACCATCGTGGGGATCTGCAGGGACACTCTTGTAGGAGCCAAGCACTCCGCCTCCAAAAGATGGCGTAGAGAACCAGTCCGAGGACTCGAGACCCACCCAGCCCTCAGTGCCCCTCGCCATCCACCAAAGCTTGGCCTCTTGAAGCAGTGTAGCTCCGTAGTACACCAACAAATTAGGAACTCACATTCCCCCTTGACTGTAAGGCAGATACATGATATTCCCCGATACTCTGACTCTTCGGCCTGCCCAGATGTATGCATGCACGGCTCGTTGCAAGCGCATTAGTAGGTTAGAGGGAATAGACAGAGGCAGATTGCGAAAGAGATATAGAACTTTTGGGAGGAGAAACATTTTAAAAGCGTGAATGCCGCCACCCACGACAGGGCTGGCAGAGGGTGAATGTTTGTTTCTCTGCACAGGGAGGCCAGGAGAGCATCCACATTAACTGACACTATCCGGTGAGTGTTTGTTAGGGTGATCCCGAGGTACGGAACACCCTCCTCCCTCCAGACGAAGGGAAACTTCCGACGCAGTCTGGCAGCGAGCGGGCCCGCGACACCGATTTAGTCGCGTTCAATTTATAATATGATCATTTGGTGAACAGGGCTAGGGCGTCCATCACCGCCGACAGGGAGGTCTCTAAATCAATGCAAGCTATAATAATATCATCGGCGTAGAGCCCGATTTTATGGGATATCTCACTGACGGAAAACCCAGTTATAGCCGGGTTTGATGTAATAGATTCCGCCAGCGGTTCGATTATCAAGGAAAAGATAATAAGAGACAGGGGACAACCCTGGCGGATACCGTTAGTCAGAGAAAAGGCCGAGGAGAGAAATCCGGAGGAGAGCACTCTGGCATTCGGGTTGGAGTACAAGGCCATAATGGCCGAGAGAACAGGGCCCCGAAACCCAAATTTCTCCAGGACAGAGGCCAGGTATCCCCAGTGCACCCTATCAAATGCCTTTTCAGCGTCAAGTGAAAGGAGGGCACTGGGAACCCCAGCCCTTTCACCCACACTAATCAAATCAATAAAGCACCTCGTGCCGTCCTTCATCTGCCTCCCGCTTACAAAACCCACCTGATCCACATGCAGCAGCGACGGGGTAACTCTCTGGAGTCGGCATGCCAGGAGTTTTGAAAACACCTTCACGTCGCAGTTGAGCAGTGAAATCGGACGGTAGCTACCAGGGTCGTGCAGGGGTTTCCCCTGCTTTAGAATAGTGACAATGGTCGCCGTGAGGGCACAGGGGGAAATAGTACCCGCTCCCTGCAAGAGTTTGCACGCCCTCGTGAGGAAGGGAGGCAACAAGCGAGCGAATGTACGGTAATAATCGTTGGGGAGACCGTCCCGGCCTGGGGCGGAGTGGCGTTTAGTGGAAGAGATCACCGTAAAATGTCAGCGTCCGTTATGGGGAGTTCAGGTCGTCCAGTTGTTCCGGCGACAAGCGGGATAGCCGCAAGCCGCCCAGGAACCTCTGGAAGTCCTCCGAGGTCGGGGCAAAGTGCCAAAGGGTCATCTTTAATGTTATAGATTTGAGAGTAGTATTGTGCGAAAGCATCTGCGATCTCGATGGGGTTGGAGCGAAGCACACCGGAGCGGTCTTTCAAGGCCGAGATAGAGGATATAAGCTCCCTTTTCTTAATGAGCTTGGCCAGAATGGCTCCGGCCCGATCTCCTGCGGAGTAAAAGGACAGCTTGGACCTGCGGAGGCAATTCTCATGCTGTGACAGCAGAAATGCCCACAACTGTGTCCTAACAGCAAACAGCTGCTGATTCACTCCGGGAGATGGGGTCGTTTTGTGGATCTCCTCCAGGTCTTGGAGGCAGGCCAAGAGTTCCTCTCTGTGCCTTTCTCTTTCCCTTTTGAGATGGGAGGCCTGTTGGATAAACAGTCCTCTGACATACGCCTTATGGGCCAGCCACATCGTCTCGTCAGAGACCTCCCCGTTATCATTATGGAGAAAATAGTCAGAGAGCACACGTTCTATGTCTGTAATTATCTGCTGACGTGATAGGAGGTCTGGGTTGAGCCTCCAGGAGTAGGGTGCCTGAGGTTTGCCCGCCAGGGAGAGGGACAGGGAGGTAGGAGCGTGGTCGGACCACGTAATGAGTCCCACGTCTGCTTTGGTACAGACAGGCAGGGTCCCACTATCCACCGCGAGTAGGACCTATGCCTGCTAGAGCAGAACGTATAGTCCTGCTCCCCGGCGTGCAGGTACCTCCAGATGTCATGCAGGTGTAGAGACCTGCATAGGCGACCCAATTCCCCCCTGGCAACAACCCGACCCGCCAAGGAATCTGAGTGGCGGGACATTACAGCATTGAAATCCCCAGCCATTACCAGCATACTCCTCGAATGTTTCTCTACCAGTTTCATAAGAGAGCGGAAAAACTTGATCTGAAAAGCATTTGGCGCGTATAGGGTCACTAGAGTAAACAGCATATCATACATTTTACATACGAGGATTAGAAACCTTCCAGCAGAATCTGCCACAGATTCTAGAAGCTGAAAAGGAATTGATGATCTAATAAAGATCCCCACCCCCACATTCTTCCCATCGCTGTTAGCAAAGTAGGATTTGCCGTAGAGGCGGTGGTGGACTCTAAAGTTATCTTCTTGTAGCAGGTGAATTTCTTGAACACATAGAACATCCGCTCCGCTCCTTTGGGTTTCAGAGCAGAAGAGAGAATGTTTCACATGAGTGTTCAGACCGTTCACGTTCATTGAAAATAGTTTAAGGCTCATGGTGGATTGTAGGGGGAGCCTAGATAGTCTCGAATCTCACCAGGGAAAAGTCTGGGACAGGAAGAGGGAGACCAAAGGGGTCGAGACAGGGGGTAATAACAACAAAACATCCATGTAAACTGTGGGGCATACCAGAGTCTGCTGTGGGGGAGGCAAAGGCCCCGCGGACGAGCACCCGGGGGCCCCAATCTCGCCAGGGCAACCAACAAGATAACAGTACTCACTAAATCCATCAAGGCGGGTTGCGAACATCCCAGTCACGTACACGACTCAAGTGTCACATCATATGTCAGCGAACAGTATCCCACTCCGGATCCATCCTCTGCTCAGCCGGGGAAGCAGGTTTCCTCTTGGCCTGGGGATCAGTGGGACCAGCAAGACCCCAGGCTTTCAGAGCTTTATCCAGCAGCTTGTGGGAGGTGAAGATATGGCGATCCCCCTTGTACGTAAATCAGACTCGCACTGGAGTGCCCCAGCTGTACGGGATCCGCAGCCCGCAGGTCCTGCACATAGGACCGAATTCCTTCCGTTTCGCCAAAGTGCCCATAGAGAGGTCAGGGTAGGCTGAGACGTTGGTTAAGGCGCCGGGCAGCTCCGGATTCCCTCGATGGGCAAACATGAGATCTTCTCTGAGTCTGACCGAGGGCAGGCACGCCAGGACATCTCTCGGCAGCGTAGGGTTCACATGGGATGGTTTGGGGATCCTGTGTATGCGATCCAGTTTCACCAGAGCAGGAGCAGTGCCAGGGAGGACATGCAGAATGAGGCTGGAGAGGAAATCAGGCATTGCAGAATCAGCCACATCCTCAGGAATCCCCCTCAGCTTAACGTTAGCCCTCCTGCTCCTGTCCTCCATCTCCCAGAGTTTAGCCTGCTGAGCCTCAAACTTCCTCTCCATAGAATAGAAGCTGTCAGCCAGGGAGTTGTGGGCTGAGGCTAACTGAGCCATCTTCTTCTCCAGATGGCCAGTGCGCTCCCCGAGGTTTGCTACCTCCTTCTTAATATCTCCTAGTATATTTCATGCATTGTTACCCTAAATGAGGATAGAAGTCTCTGCATAGTGCCTGTGAGTGGTGCATCTATGCCTGCTACATGCTCCTGCTCCCCCCTCTCCCCTCCATTAGAACATGAGGAGGGAGAGCAGGGCCTCTCCTCCGGTGCCATCTTAGCCTGAGAGGGAGGGGTGCCCCTGTGGAAATAGTCCGTGACCCTGGGGGTACCTGGCTGTGATTTCGAGCTCTGAGGCACCCCGGGGTTCCAGGGGTGACACACCGTTCTCTGGGATCGTTTGCAGGCCGGGTGAGAAGTGCTGGTAGACGCTGTGAGTCTGTGACCAGGAGCCCTGAAGTTATGCGACTGCTTCCATGAAGGTCGAAGCCACTCCCCCCCACACTGCCGTTTTTCACAAGACATCAGGCCCAGTAGGCCTAAACAGGTCACTGACCTACGTCTCTATTATTTCCTGTAATTCTCCACGAAACTTATAGCTGTCCCACCTGTGTGGGGAAGGGCATAACCTTTTTCCTGGTGTTCTGAGTAGTTTGGCAGCTTTTGGACACCTTTGAAGGTTGTTTTCTATGGCTTTGCTGTAGCCTGCCATTGATTCCAATGGGGTTCGATGGTGTTCATAGAACATTCGACGAACAATTCTTCGATTAAACCCCAATTCGGTGAATTGAACATTTAGGTGTTGGTTCATCCCTCTTTACACCCCAACCAGTTTTATAATTAGTTTATTAAAAAATGCCCTACACTTCTTCCAATCTATCTAATACTTTCTATTAGCACTGTGGAACCAGGACATTTTAAAGAGAATCTGTCAGACCATTTTTGTCCTATACTAACAGTATCCTAAAATTGGGCATGGGCTTGAGCAGTCCTTTCAAGATATGTAACTTTTATTCCTGTACTTTGCCCCCTTGTGTTAATGTTAGTTCTGGAAAATGTATAGTCAAGTGTAATGCCTAATGAATACTCACACCTTCTCCAACCACCTCTCTATGTTGCCATAATGATTGGTGCAGTCAGACTGCCAGCATTGCTTTATTTGTTAAAGTGTGATGCCCCACCATGTAGGTGCCACAAAAGGGGTACTACACCCGTAAAAGAAGTGTAGTCACCCCACTGCAAGTAGATTCATGGACGGTAGGAGGATCCCTATACCCACACCCCACACTAGTCACATGGTGAGAGGGACCCCGAAGGGTATATAGTAGCCCCCAGGGGGAAAAGGAGGTCTTTGGCCGGTCTGTCTTTGACCGTTGGTCTCAGCCGCCAAGGGTTGGAGAGCTAGAGAAGTTCAGGATGGGAACCTGAGGCATGAAAGATGAAGGGAGACAAAAGGGAGAACCCAGAAGAAGGAGAGAAGGAGCAAGGGACTCAAGCGAGGGAGTTCGCTCTAGGAAAGCAACCAGGTACCGGAGCCCGCACCTGTAGGAACCTTCACGGCCTGCAGAAAATCCGTTGAACGGGGGTATCTTCAGATACTGCCCTGACTCCTAAAGCATCCATTAGAGGAGGATCAGACACCACAGTAGTCAGCTGCGGTGATCAAGAGAAGGTTCGCCCGACGGGAGGAAGGGAGGTAAAGAGAAACAGCAGGAGGTCGTCAGACATAATCTCTAGGAGGTCCAGCTTCACACCACCACTGGGAGGCAAGGGAAAAAAGGAACAGGAAAGGCGCATAAAAGGGGGTTCCGTCTACCTACCAAGATCCGCTTGCAGCCACCCGTAGCCATTTGTCTAATAACATCATACTCCACTGTGAACTGTAATGACTGCTGAGTTCCAGTAAAGTACCCGGTGAAGTGACTTCTTGACTCTGCTGCATCTTTCCTTGCTGAAACTGATTCCTTTCACAGAATCACTGCCCCGGCAGTCCAGTCCTGCCTGCGGAGGACTATACCATCATTGCCGCAATACCATCGACCACCGGAGGACTGTAGCGGCGCGAGTGAGCATCACCAGGTACTGCAGGTGGCGTCACGAACAATACTTTACTTTATTTGCCCCCCTTATTCATTGACCACCAGGGCCACAGTCTCAGGTAGCCACCCGTGACCTCCAGACTAGCCTGAGATCTGAGTACCCTGCCCTGGGTGAGTCAAAAGCAAGTGAACTTCATCCTGCAGCTGTAAAGCCCTTTCTCTTAGCAGCAAACCATTTTTGTATTTTTCTTGAATTATCGAACCAGATCTGCTCAGTTTCAAGTTACAGACCTTGTGTATTGTGCTGTCTGTTTGTGCTCCATGATAGGGTTCCAGAGTATTCAGCTCATCCACAATTCTTGCTGGTGTCTGTCAGCTCAGATTTCATGTTAGTGACCTCTCAGCTCGAAAAACTGCATGGCTTGTGGAGAATAGAGAGACAGGCTTGCGTGGATAAAGAGTGCACACACCGCACGGCACTGATGCTCACCTGAAGGAATGAGCAGCACTGCAGGAGACAAAGCTTTCCAGACTCCTCCTTCAGTGGAGGAGTCAGTGCCGTGCTTCCCTTTATGAAAATATAGAGCTGCTGCAGACAAATTATTATACTAAATGACATTAGACAAAATGCCAAATGCTGCCTTTAAAGGGAACCTGTCACCTTTAATTAACCCCCTGATCTATCACTAGCTGTCCCTACACCTTCCTAGGTGCTCCCTAATCACCCTTCTCTGTTGAAAATCCGACCTGTAAAGAGTTACAAAAATGACTTTAAACTTACTGCACGTCGCTAAAGTCAGGAAAGGCGGCTCCAGGCTCCATTCTCCCCTCCTCCATGCTTCACTGCACGCCCCGCTGGGCGGCATATTTCTTTCTTCATCTCCTCCTGATTTTGCAATCTCCCGCCCTCTTTTCATACTTTGATGCACCGACCGGTATGTCACATCCGGCCCGACGCATTATGGGCCGATCACGTGATCGGGCCGGGTGCAATATGGGCTTTATCACGTGATGGGCTTGGCTCCGTGCATGTGCAATGGCATATTGAAGCCCTTTATTATTGCTGAGGGCCAGCTGCATGTGAGGCCATCACTGATGTGATATTTTCTAATAGATCTGTTCATGTTCACACTATGTATGGTGAACGCGTCTGTCAAGGAACTATTTATGCCAATACGCGCGGTCGGGTTGGCGTACATTTTAAGATGGCGTCGACTAATTGAATTGGGATGCCAAAACTGATGAGGGTTTCCTCTAAATAGATCCAGTCCACCCTGTCCAAGGCTTTTTACGCATCAGTTCCCAAAAGGACCAATGGGAATTTCTCTGCCGGTTAGCATAATGTATTAGGTGGAGTACTTTTAGTGCATTGTCCTTCCCCTCTCTTCCACCAACAAAGCCCGCTTGGCACAAGAAGATACTCTCTTGGAGAAAAGCAGCCAAACGTCGAGCGACCATACTGGCAAAAATGTCAAATCTACATTTAATAAGGAGATCGGTCTATAGCTGCTACAAAGTTATTTGTCTTTCTTACCTTATATATCAAAGAAATTTTTGCCTCTAGGGTTTGAATTTAGAACCGGTCACCATTTAATGCAAAATTGTACATGGTCAGCATATGTGGTAGTAGAATCAGGGAAAGGATTTACAGTATAATATGCACAATGTAATCCATCTTGACCCGGCGCCTTGCCAGTGGGGCACCTCGACAGGGCAGACTGGAGTTCGTCTAATCAAAAGGGTTTGTTAAGAAGTAGTTGTTGATGGGGAGTGAAGCTAGGGAGATTGAGTCAGGATAGAAAAGATTACATTTTTTCTGATCTTTTTCTCTTGATTATTTTCATCTGGGCGCAAATTATATAATTGCTTATAATAGTTAAGAAATTCTTGTTCTATTTGATCGTAATTAGTTGTAGAGTGACCCGTTGGATTTTTAATTGAGTGAATATATGTGCGAGCTTGACATTGTTTAATTCTGGATATCATTAATCTAGAGGCTTTGTCACCATGCACATACATTCTAGTGCACCAGGAGGCGTACCATTTCGCAGTTCTCACCTGCAAGATCTCTCTAAGTTGTTGTCTTTTATTGGTCAACTGGGCTAGAATTTGAGGAGTGATCAATTTCTTGTGTGAACTTTCATTAATTTTTTCAGTACAGTTCCTACAGTATTGCTAACCAAGGGAAAAACTAGCATTAACCCCCCCCAGCATCATCTAAGTCCACTAGCTCTGTCACTCAATCCAATTTGGATAAATTTCTGTATAATTCATATTGAACTTGTCCTTGCACTGCTGCATGACTGACCGCCAGCTTTATTCATCTGCTTTCCAGATGAATTGGTGAATTGTTGACTTGAATAAAATGAATTGTTTTTTTCATTATGTTTCAGACAAATATGTCAGTCTTCAATAATAACTGCACCTAGAACATGCACAACCCAGTTTTTACCTGGTGGCATGGGGAATTGGTTGTGGAACTGATGTTACTTCTGCAGCCCTCTACATTGAAGGGTTAATGAGGGGAACTAAGCAACAAGGTTGTGTAAACAGTAATATCCTAGTGATTAATTGTGTCTGACCAGGAGAGAATGTGGCATCTGGTGGAGAACAGGCTTCTCTTAGTTAACCAGCTAGCTGCACCCAAACCCACAGGGCATTTTGGTGTTCCACAAGTTGTTTCTGTCTCTCCTAGAAGGGGTGGTCATCCTTTAGTTCCTCCATTGTCTTGTCCAGCATTCACCATGATGGAATGTGCTGGGGAGCAGGCAGTGGCAAAGAATGCCCCTGCAGGAGTAGCTCCTGTGACCCCCCCCAAGGCCACCTGGCAGCGGAGTACCATCACCAACAGCGACCTTCATCACCGGCAGGGCTGAAAATGCCGGCATGCAGTTTTAACACCAAGTAAAGTTGACTTTCCTTAAAAAAAGGCACCTTGTGTTTGGGCGATGACCCATCCCTTTGTTGGCATTTTGTCAAGAGAAATAATTTTTTTTAGTTCATTTTCAGTTCTTCCTTGATCAAGGGCTGTGTTTTTGCTAATATTATATTTCCCCTTCCCACATTTTGCACCGAATTCGCATCCCCATGCTGGATGAGCGGGCATGCATGCAGCCTTTGGTGCACACTGCAAAGACCATGAAGGACTCTATCCTTCATGGACTTTCTCTCCACCACTATGAGAATCTGTGTGAGGAAAGATCGAGGGAGATTATCAGTGGTATTGTACGTCTTCCATTTTCTAATTATTGCTCCCACAGTTGATTTCTTCACACCAAGCCGCTTACCTGCAGATTCAGTCTTCCCAGCTTGGTGCAGGGCTACAATTTTGTTTTTGGTCTCCTTTGACAGTCTTTGGTCTTCACCATAGTGTAGTTTGGAGTGTGACTGTTTGAGGTTCTGGACAGGTGTTTTTCTATACTGATAACAAGTTCAAACAGGTACCAGTACTACAGGTAATGAGTGGTGGACAGAGGAACCTCTTAAAGAAGAAGTTACAGGTCTATGAGAGCCAGAAATCTTGTTTGTTTGTAGGTGACCAAATACTTATTTGCCACCAAAATTTGAATTTTTTTTTCCAAATCAGACAATGTGATTTTCAGGATTTGTTTTCTCATTTTGTCTCTCATAGTTGAGGTCTACCTATAATGTCAATTACATGTCTTTCTCATCTTTAAGTTCCAAGAAGAGAAAGCTGGTGAAGAAACAAGCGCAAAGTAGGGTCTTATCAGGCAGACACACTGAAAAAATAGTGCAAGGAACACTCACCTTATGAGGTTGTGTGAGACACAACCGCTCAATCGCTTGAGGCTGCAGCAAAACCACCCGAAGTAATGTAGGAGCCACGTGTAGAGTGCAGAAATGGATAGATTCAATTTGCAATGCCAACAGACATGGACGTTTTAGTCAATCCAATGTTTCAAACTGTTTTTATTGTTTATCCAACAGGAAATGCGTTGGATAAACAATAAAAACATAAAAACAGTTGGAAACATTGGATTGACTAAGATGTCCATGTCTGTTGGCAGTGCGAATTAAATCTATCCATTTTGCACTCTACATGTATCTTTTTAAGTGGGAGAACTTGCACAATTGGTGGCTGACGAAATACTTTTTTCCCTACTGTATATATAATGTTTATCATATGTTTCATTCAGATCTAATGAATGGGTTATCGCAGCATGCCAG
This sequence comes from Allobates femoralis, assembly GCA_033576535.1. NCBI lineage: Eukaryota > Metazoa > Chordata > Amphibia > Anura > Aromobatidae > Allobates > Allobates femoralis. Next base: position 583,175,587 of record JARQOC010000003.1, read on the forward strand.
GTTTGCTCCTATCGTGGGGTGGTCCCTCAGTTGCCTCACTCTGCTGGAACCCATCCACAGAATGCCCGGTAATGGGACATCTGTAAAGTCCTGTTCCACTCCTACCCATGCCTTCATCCCACCATTACTTCATCAGTCCAGTATTCTGGAGAGATGAGCAGCGAAGTAATAGGACCTGAAATTAGGAAGGGCAATCCCTTTGGCGGGTTTGGAGCAGAACAGTATTGACAAGACAAGGACTGGTTGAAAACCAGTAGAAGCGCCCAGAGTGCAAAACGGTCACCATAGTCCATGGACCCGAACCACTTAATTCATGTAACCCAGAAACATTAAACAGGATTTGAATAATCTCCGGTGAGTTGCAGCTTCTTTTCTGTTATTGGACTGTATATGTTGTGCTGCCTTAGCGTGCACCACTGGTGTAAAGCGTGTGTGTCCCGCAGGAGCGGTTTTCAGCACCAGAGTGGGAGTGAGTTTATAACACACTGTTGGTCAGTCATTCTTATCTTCTTGATCTGCATGTTTATCCTGAGGCCAGCAAAGTCTATGACAGGTCAACGTGCTGTGCCCACTTGGCTTTTTTTCCTTGCACATGTGGTTCATATTTCCAAATCTGCCAAGGAAAAAAAACAGCAAACTCGAACTTTCATATTGACTTTGCTGCTCTCAGGGATAGACACGCAGATTTTGATGCAGATTCTCAAAACCTGCTTCAAAAGAAGCATCATACAACTTACCATGGCACAGGGCCTTACAACAATATGATGGGGTCACGTTCACAGAAAGCATCCCTCATATGCTGGGAGAGCAGGCACACAGGCACACGTGAGAGTGTGACAAGGGGTTCCATCACAAACATTACTGCGGTTCAGACTCTAGAGGTCTCACCGGGGTTATCCCACAAGTTTGAACTGTGCTGCCCTCCCTGACATCACCACTCCTCACGATACTGCCTAGATATTGGTTACTTCTGCACAATATCGTGGCATTCACGAAACAGCTAGTGTTATGAGCGCTGATGCCACTGAGGTTATCTCAGGTCATACATTAGGGATTCTCTGCAGTGTGAGACAACCTCAGGGAAGTCATGAGAATGTCTAGGTTCATGAGCGGGCCTGGAAGCATGGTGTGTGTGACAGCGGTGCTGAACCTTGCTATGTAATAGTGGATGGAGATAATGTCTGTGCCAAAACAGCGAGGCTCCACTGTATAAACGGCTTGAGCTTGTTTTTCTAGGCCCTTGATTTTGCCTCCCATTGAGTTGAAAGGGGCTAGGAAGTTCAGCGAACAATGCCAAAGTTGAGCTTCAAAAGGTTCGCTCATATCTACTTTTAACCTTAAGATTGTTGGAATTTCTCAACAATTTTGGTTCTCAATTCTTTAAAGGGATCCTGTCACCTCCAAAACGCCTCGTAAGCTAGCAAAACATGTCCCTGCACCATCCTATCACTAATCTCACACTTCTTTTGTCTCCTAAAAGCATCCTGTGAAAGTGCATAAAAACGTTTTAATACTCACTCATTAGTGATTATAATTAGCAGGGGCCATATTCTTTAGTCACCAAAGCGGGCTGTTTTGCACCTCCAGGATCCACCCTGTCTCTGTGTGTTTGCTCTGCTTGTGCAGGCATTGCCCTCCCCCTCTCTATCACTCACAGAATGCAAATCATTAGTCCTGCCTTCAGTTTCAGTTTCACAGCAGCACAGACCGCGAGAGGGCTGGATCCTGGAGCTGCAAAACAACACCCCCTGGTGACTAAAGAATATAGCTCTTGCTAATTATAATCCCTAATGAGTAAGTATTAAAATGTTTTATTCACTTTCACAGGATGCTTTTAGGAGACAAAAGGAGTGTGAGATTAGTGATGGGATGCTGCAGGGACATGTTTTGATAGCTTAGGAGGCGTTCTGGAGGTGACAGGAAGCCCTTTAAGCTGTTCTCTCTTCCTCTTTCTATTCTCCATGCTTTGTGTGGCACAATCAGACACACAATGCAAAGATTAAATCCCTTTTCCCCATTTTATCCAGTTTCAATTGTAATTTTTATATTGCCACACCTGTTTCAAATGCCTATTCGGTGAATTGAACCGAATTCGTACTTCAAAAGGTTTGCTTATCTCTATCAGGAGTATCTAGAGCTTAATATCCATGCAATTAGAGAGGGTTTGAATCTTTTGCATTTTGGGCTTTAAAAATGGAGCAGTGACCTTCGTTTGCCAATGATTCTTTGGAGGTTTTTTCATGCCGGCAGCCAGCGTTTTCTCAAAACATATCTTCAGCACTGCTGGTGGTGTCCCGATGGATAAGTGCACTGGCTGTCTCCTGAAAGTGTAGATCACCTAACTTTAATCAAGATGAGCAAGTCATGGATCTCCAAGAACTTTTCCATCCCAGTCGCAGACTGTAAAGACTCGGTGATGGTTTACTTTTTAGTGTGCTGCCTTGATCTCACCATTATATAATTTTTATTCTGGTCAATTGATGCCACTTTCATGGTATATGGCTCTAATGTTTTGAAATGTGGAGGCTGTTATTGGGGTCTCCTTCTTGTCTGTTTCCTGAATTTAGCAAGGCTCTCTGAGCATGATGCCTATACCTGTCACTCATCACCCTGTTACCAATGAATGATTACCTTGAAATCTTAGGCCCTGTTCCAAACCTCGTGCCATTGATGCAGGCTGTGCCATTATACAATATTTAAATGTGGGTCATACTTGTCTAATGCATCTACAATGCACTATGATAAAAAATGTTAACTCTGAGGAATAGATTACACTTTTCCTTGTATCTGCCCCTAATTTGAGCTGTTCTGCCACTTTTGTGCCCCTTTTAAGGTGTTTTCTGTGCCCTTAATTTTGCCTCCCATTGATTGAATTGGGGTTCAGAAGTTTGACAAAATATTCGCTGATGAATTTGCCAAACATATGCCAATTTGACAAACCAAACCTGAACTTCAAAAGGTTTGCTCAGCTCTGCTCATGAACCTTTAAAGAAAAGCAGGATCTGTTCAGGTTCCACCTGGGATTTAAGTAATAATAATAATAATAATAATAATATTCATCCCATTAGCCTCCCTAAATCCTTCTTTCTTTCTCTTCACCAGCTTGTCTCTCAATTTGTTTGGAGATATAAGCAGATTGCCTCTAAAAACTATGATGCTCCCTAAGGGCGCAGGAAGACTGAGGCTCCCCTATATCAACTTGTATTGCACAGCTGTTCATCTTGCCCACTGGGTGAATTTAGTCAAAACCAGTAAAGTAAGCATTATTACAAACGCTGAACTCACCCTAATGGGCAAGGAAGCTGAGTGCTACCTTTGGTCATCCAATGCTCCCTCTCCTCCTAAATTAGATGGAATAACTGAAACCACCCTATCTATAAAACGCTCACTTATACCGAACTGCCTTCCACACTGCCACTTCCTTGATAACATCACACTAAAAGTAATGGTTAACAAACCCACAATATAGGGACGTATATAATATCTGGGAGTCCTTACCTAAGGTACCAATTTCCCATCTTATTTACAACCAACTCCCATGTATTGATAACTGGCCAGCAGAAGCACATATACAGCCATCTAATTTCCTTCTGAAGACACACGTTCATTATGTAATGAACAGATTCAAAAGTGAGCTATGGCACAAGAGGGACTGGCTTTGGCTTGAACTTTTCATCAGGCTGACTTCCCCCATCCCCAAACTCACCTCTAAAATGTATGCCGACCTCGCAAACCCTGCCACACAACACAAACCTCTTTATATCCTCTCCTGGGAAAAAGGAATAAATACCACATTCTCCCCCAAGGAAGTACGTCGAATTTTATCCATTTCACATGGTTTCTCGAGATGTATACTGTTACAAGAAAATGCATTTAAAATATTGTCCTGCTGGTACAGAACACCGGAATGCTTGTATCACCTGGGCCTAACCCCGTCACCACTCTGCTGGAGATGCTTGCATTCAACAGGCACACTTCAACATGCATTATGGACATGTCCGAAAGTCCAAACATACTGGAAGTATATAAAGGATTCTTTATGCATTTTGGGCATAACAACTTGGGACTTCACGGCTCAAGAGATTCTGTTATCCCTTCCCTCAGAATGGTACATAACCATGAAACATGCCATCATTCCATTAATATTGGCTAAACACCTCTTAGCCATAAATTGCCGGCAAACTTCCCCCCCCCACTGAAAGAGTGGATTGCTATTATTCATGACCTTTACAGCCTGGAAGAAATCTCTAGCTGGGAGACTTGTTCTCACAGAAAATTGTTGAATACCTGGCTACCTTGGTCTACGAATTCCCACAAACTTTTTACCCTCCTTGGTAACGCCTCGACCTAAACGCTACTTAGCAGACACTCACTGCATTATATTGACATTCCAGATGACTTGAATACAAAAAAAAAAAAAAAAAGAGAGAACCCATGACTAACCCTTATGGTACATTTACACACCGCTACCGAAAGGTAGAAACCGGCAGGTGTCGGAGACAACTGTACCTTGTACCTTCAAAACACCGCGAAGTGGCGGCGTGTAATTCAGGTTGTTGCCACCTGTCTCTTTGGATACCTGTCTTTCAGCTGTGCTGAAAAACAAGCAGGTATAAACCCTATGGTAGCAGCGTGTAATCGGGGCTCAGGTACGGTATTTTAGTTACCTGGGGCATGCTTGAGAGTTGTGTATACCACGCTGTCCGTGCACAGGGCGGCATATTTAACGATCTGACCAGTCACACTACACATTTGCTGTAGCGTCATGTAGTAGCCAGCCTCCCTGCGCTGGCTGGCCAATCATGATGTTATTGCATTGTTCAATCACCATACGAGTGCCGCGTAATACACAACTGTCACGCCTATGTAGTTACGGCGCACAATATGTATGCCCAGATTGCCTTGTGGTAGCGGCGTGTAAATCAGGGAAGGTGTTCCACAGAAGGTAACATGCGGCACCTGTCGGCACTTCCAGGGACCGAAAATTCCTTCTGTGGAGCACCTTGTGGCGTCGTGTAATTGCGGTATTAGGTACCGTTAGCAACCGTTGAAAACGCGTGCGTGCACGTGCGGTGCCTACCTGTTGCTACCTTCGGTAGCGGCGTATAAACGTACCATTAGAGTTCACTATATGTATGCCACAGTGATTGGGAGCACCTAACTACCTAGTAACATCGCCATTTCATTACAGCCATCTACACTTACATATAATTTGACCACCAAGTCAGCTTTCAAAGCTATCATCCTTTCTACCTTCGAGTCCGACTGTCACGCTCCTTTACACCACCTCAACTCCTAATCTTTTGATGACTTAGGGCTCGGGCACACTCATCCGAGTTTGATGACGAGACTCGGAACAGCTGAGCAGTGACCCTGAACGGCCTCTCTCTCTCTGGATGGGGAATGACATGACAGCTGCTTGTGTTTCTGTGCAGCATTGCATTCCCCGTCCAGACAGGGAGAGGCTGTTCAAGGTCACTGCTCCAGCCTGTTCCGAGTCTCGTCCATCAAACTCAGATGAATGTGTCTGGGCCCTTAAGGCCCCGTCACACGGGGCGACATTGCCGCCAATTACATAGGCGACGTAGGGGCGTGGCCTATCAGTGGCGTCATCGTAAAGAGGCAATGTCGGCGCCGCCGGAAGGTGGCCTGGTTTCAGAGCAGTGCTCTGAAACCAGGCGACCGATCTGGGGCGGTGTGCACACATCGCCCCATGTAACCGGCCGCCGGCGACCTGTCAGGTGATGGGAGCCATAGGCTCCCATTGTCCTGCATCGCCGCTGGGGTTTTCAGACACCCCGGCGGCGATGCCGCCTGTCAGCTCGCTGGCGCGGTGCTGGAGATGTCTTCCCGTGTAAACGGGGAATGGCGACGCTGGCGGGGCGCCAAAAACGTGCGCGCACCCGCCAGTCGCCGCCAACATCTCCAGTCCCATCGCCAGGTGTGACGGGGCCTTTAGAGTTATAACAGCATAATTCATTCATCTGTTTGCTTTTCTACCTGTACTCATACGGCCTGTACTCATACCACCAAGTTTTAACTGCTTATGGTAAACTAAAGAATTATTAAAAAGTAATAATAATAGTAATCTGTATTTATATAGCGCCAACATATTTATACAGGGCCAAGTCACCTACAACTGGTAATGTATGTGCATAAAAATTACACAGCTTTGAAAGCTTCAAGACATTTTAGCCATTTTCTTAAATCTATTGTACAGAAAACCTTTAAAGTCTAAGCGAAAGCTTACATTACCACTTCTTACAGGTCTCCTTTTATATTTTAATGGTTGGAGTTGACTTAGGACATTAAGACGTATCCCATAACAGAGAAACAAAAAAGAGGGTTAGACTCAATAAAATCTTTGCATCAGTTTTGTTCTTTCTTCATGGCCGTGGAGTCATTTATGGCAACACTTAAAAGTACAGCCACAAATTGAAATTGTCTCCAGTGATTGCATTAAGTATCTTCTTGAGAATAGCATGCTGTGTGCAAGACATTTTGAATATATCTCTAAGTGAAAGGCTAACACCGGCTTGTGACTGACTGCAAATTAAATTCTGCTTTCATGAGGACTCTGTGTTACTAAGAAGAAACTGTACAGATGGATAGCCAAAAGAGCATTACTAAGTGCTACGTTTTAAATTTCCCTTGGGATGACTTGGAAAATGACTACTTCTTATACGTTTTTTTTTTTTTAGCTTAAAATGTATTTTAAGTACACTGTACAAAGAATCCATTAAAGCTGAGCTTTACTGAATTTGAGAAAGATGTGCACAGCAGCTGAAAGTAACATTTTGTCCTCTATTTCGACTGAGAGCTTCATTGCTACTTGAGGCTCATTCTGATTTCATTTTAGACCCCTAGAGTAGTTTCTAACAGGATTTTATGGGAAGTCAAGTTTCCTTTTTCACTTTAATTTGGTTCCTTTTTGATAAACGGGTTGTAATATACCAAAAGACCAATGTCATTTCTCATTTCAAAACATTCTTTGGCTAAATCACAACTTGTGAGTTTTATCTTTTTATTTTATTATTTGCCTTTTTTTTTAGTTTAAAGGATTACTGTTTCTCTTTAACAGTACAGGCTTAAGTGGATTCCACAAAGGACTACTTAGCACTCTGAAACTTGCATATCTAATATTCAAAGAAAACACTTTTACTCTAAAAGTACAACTGTTTTTAAGGTACTTAAGATATTTTCCTTCTGTAATGTTACAGAGTACAAAATTATTTAAAACACAAATGCAAAACTGTTTAGGTGATAAGTGGCTGCAAAAGAAATCTCAACCGCTCACTAAATAAGGTCAGGCCACCAGCCAAGGTTTTCCTGAACCTGTTCTATCATGTTTCATTGATGTGGCTCTTGGATAAATGTGCCTCAGTGATTTTACCTTATGGCCAGCAATATTCAAAATGATGAAGTAAACAAAATCAATAGTTTTAATTCTGTATTTTCTAACAGCATCATGAAATCAGCCTTTAATTGGAGAAAAGTGCTGTTCTTCACAAGTTTATAAAAAGAGTGGAACATTAAATCATATCTTTATTGCTGTTATTATTATTTATTTATATAGCGCCATTAATTCCATGGTGCTGTACATGAGAGGGGTTACATACAAAATTATAGATATAGTTTACAGTAAACAAGTTAACAATGACTGTCTGGCACAGAGGGGAGAGAGGACCTTGCCCTTGTGGGCTTACATTCTACAAGACAATGGGGAGGAGACAGTAGGTCGGGGGTGCAGCAGATCCAGTGGGGGTGAGGCATTAGTTCCAACACTTGTGGTAATTGTTAAACTAGAAAATCTGCAGGAATGTATACAATAAATGTGTTTCACTAATGTTAAATTGAATATTAAATTAGACATAAATATGTTAGCTTAAAATGCCTTGTTATCAGGGGTGGACAGGCCCAGGTGGCAGAGGGGCAAGTGCCCCCCAGGCTGGTGGTATTGCCCTCATCTAGGGCCGCCCCATACTGAAATGGGCCGGACAGCTTTGCTTTGCGGCCACAGCTGCTATCATCACAGTAGCCGACGTGTCAGGAAGTGTGGTGAGTGGGCCGATAGCACCCCCCCCGCTCCTCACCTCGCCACATACGATAGCACCTACCAAACCCCCCCCCCGGGTCCTCACCTCGCCTCGTTCAATAGCACCCCCCCCCCGTTCCTCACTTACTGCAAGGGTCGGAAACATCACACTGCCTCCCGGGACAAGGTGCTCCAGCCTGCCCCTGCCTGTTATTTGTGCGCCGCATGCTTCATTTGCAAGTGTGTATTGTAAAAAAGGTAAAAAAAAATGCAAAATTTGGCTAAAAGCAGCGCTGAACAGGAAACACCACACAACATAGTCATCTGTAATTCTTAGCAGAGCAGAGTGTTGCCATTGTACTTTCTCCCCTTCTACCTCTTTACAGTGATTACCAGACAACTCTAGAGATTAATACAGTATAATGTAGCTTCAAAGAAGCAATGGTAGCAGGAATGTCAGAAAGTCAAGGGAAGCCCTTTTCTCATGAACACCAAATGACTCAAACTATAAGTTAGGTATATTTATTCAGCTAAGCTGAGTATGTTTTTCTTTTTTTGTATTATTATTTCAGCATTGCTAGTACTTGCTGTTGTAATATGCCATCCCTACCAGAGCAGCATATTGAAGGGGTTATCTTCTTTCAGTGTTTTAGTTGTTCGAAAAGTAATAAGCCTTATTTACCCTCAACATTCCATCTGCCTTGGATCTTTGTTGATATACAGTGGGGAAAAAAGTCAGCCACCAATTGTGCAAGTTCTCCCACTTAAAAAGATGAGAGACTGAATTTGCAATAGGCAAGCAGCTTGGTGTGAAGAAATTAACTTTGGGAGCAATAATTAGAAAATGGAAGACATACAAGACCACTGATAATCTCCCTTGATCTGGGGCTCCACAAAAATCTCACCCCATGGGGTCAAAATAATCTCAAGAACAGTGAGCAAAATTCTCAGAACCACATGAGAGGACCTAGTGAATGTCCTGCAGAGAGCTGGGACCAACATTACACAGGCTACCATTAGTAACACACTACGCTGCAGAGTCTCAGATCCTGCAGTGCCAGACGTGTACCACTGCTTAAACCATTACATGACTGGACCTGTATGAAGTTTGCTAGAGAGCCTTTGGATGATCCAGAAGAATATTGGGAGAATGTCGTATGGTCAGATGAAACCAAAATAGAATTGTTTGGTAGAAGCACAACTCGTCATGTTTGGAGGAGAAAGAATGCTGAGTTCCATCCAAAGAACACCATACCTACTGTGAAGCAGGGGGGTGGCAACATCACGCTCTGGGGCTATTTCTCTGCCAGAGGACCAGGACAACTGATCCATGTACATGAAAGAATGAATGGGCCATGTATCATGAGACTTTGTATGCAAACCTCCTTCCATCAGCAAGGGCATTGAAAATGAAACGTGGCTGGGTCTTTCAGCATGACAATGATCACAAGCACACCACCAGGGCAATGAAGGAGTGGTTTCATAGGAAGCATTTCAAGGTACTGAAGTGGCCTAGCCAGTCTCCATATCTAAACCCTATAGAAAACCTTTGGGGGGGGAGTTGAAAGTCCGTGTTGCCCAGCAACGTCCCCAAAACATCACTGTTCTAGAAGAGATCTGCATGGAGGAATGGGCCAACATACCAGCAACAGTGTGTGCCAACCTTGTGAAGACTTACAGAAAATGTTTGATCTCTGTGATTGCCAACAAAAGATATATAACAAAGTGTTGAGATGACGTTTTCTTATTGACCAAATACTTATTTTCCACCAAAATGTGAAAAAAAATTGTTTCTAAATCAGACAATGTTATTTTCAATATCTGTTTTATCATATTGTCTCTCATAGTTGAGGTCTACCTATGATGTCAACTACAGGCCTCTCTTATCTTTTTAAGTGGGAGAACTTGCACAATCGGTGCCTGACTAAATACTTTTTTTCCCCGCTGCAACGGTGAATACACAACTAGGTCACTTGACCAGTGCTGCAGTCCCTGGGATTAGACATCATTCATGTAGTGATGTCTGACTGCAACAGTAGTAGGGTTAATAAAACTGATTTTGCATTTCTTAGCAGAACATGCATATGGACTAAAAAGTGAAAGTACACTACTCTTTTTATCTGACAGATTCACTCTAAAATGCTTGTCAAAATTAGAGAAATATTTCTCTTTATTTGCTATAAAGAGACCCCATTGTGTCCAAAAAACTATATCAGTTAAGCTTGATTCACACGGTATGACTTAGGCTGCCTTCAGACTTGCAGATGCATCTGCAGCATTTTGCAGATGCATCTGCAAGCATCTGCATGCAGATCGCGGCCCCTATGTTTATAATGGAGCGCACGGCGGTCTGCAGATGCTTGCAGACCGCCGTGCGCACCCATTCACTCCTATATGTGATCTGTGCGCAGGCGGATGCCTGCGTACAGATCACACACTCTCGTCCGCACCAGGGACGCGACATCTCGCGTCCATGGTGCGGGCGGGAGTGTGTGATTTGTGCGCAGGCATCCGCGTGCGCACAGATCACTAATGGCGGGCAATGAGAGCGCACGGCGGTCTGCAAGCATCTGCAGACCGCCGTGCGCTCCATTATAAACATAGGGGCCGCGGTCTGCATGCAGATGCTTGCAGATGCATCTGCAAAATGCTGCAGATGCATCTGCAAGTCTGAAGCCAGCCTAAGACGGCATTGTGCCAATGTACAGATCTGCACTAGTTTCCAACATTGTCGCTAAAAGCAAGATGGCTGTTAGTGTAAGGTACGACTAAAATAATAAAAGTGCATTTAACTGCAATTTGAAAATCCCATTGATCAGCATGTTGAAATGGTTCGAAAGCATTACTTCTGCACCTTGACTGCAGTGTGATAATAACCCAACCCCATTGCTATTCGGTCTCATTCAAGTTATACAGCCCAAAAAGTAGTTTCCCAGAAAAACAAAACTACCACTTTGCTCTCATCCAGAATAACATCTTTTAAAGGATTTCAGAATTTAATATTTTCTTTTACAACCTGTCAATTACACAGACCATAAAAGTAAATTTGGTGGGGAATTGACTAATAAAAAGGACTAATACAATAAAAGAATATAGGACCTCAAATTCCTTCTCTCTGTCAGAGAAAAGGAAGAGCATATGGAACAATAATTTATTTACATCCCATTTACCATTACTGTGGGAAGCAGCCTATGCCACTCTAAGTTGAGGATAAGGGTATAGAAGCCTAATGTTTTAGTGATAGGTGACAAATGTTAAAAAGAATAATTATAAAAACTAAATATGGAATAGAAAGACACATAGAAGCAGTTTTATCAGATATTATCAGATGTGAGCAAATTTATAAATACGAATACTGCTCACCTCTCCGATCCCTCGGCTCCTAACCATCCCCACCTTACATTACTGTTAGTGATGAGTGAGTAGTGAAATATTCGGACTCACTGTACTCATTATGAGTAGGTCCTAATACTCGGTAGCGAGTCCAATGTAAGTCAATGGGAAATGCAAGTACCGTATATACTCGTGTATAAGCTGACCCGTGTATAAGCCGACCCCCCTACTTTTGCCCCCAAAAACTGGGAAAACTTATTGACTCGCGTATAAGCCGAGGGTGGACTCCAGCACAGGTATACAGGCCCCAGCAGTGGGGTATACAGCAGGCCCCAGCAGTGGGATATACAGTAGGCCCCAGCAGTGGGGTATACAGCAGGCCCCAGCAGTGGGGTATACAGCAGGCCCCAGCAGTGGGGTATACAGCAGGCCCCAGCAGTGGGGTATACAGCAGGCCCCAGCAGTGGGGTATACAGCAGGCCCCAGCAGTGGGGTATATAGCAGGCCCCAGCAGTGGGGTATACAGCAGGCCCCAGCAGTGGGGTATACAGCAGGCCCCCAGGGGAATACAGCAGGCCCTCAGGAGTGTAAGCAGGCCCCCAGGGGTATATACAGCAGGCCCCCAGGATACAGCAGGCCCCCGGGGGTATATACAGCAGGCCCCCAGTGTATACAAAAGCCCCAGTGGCACTCGCCCCCCCCCCCATATTGAGAAGAGCCCCCACACTTTGCAGAGCCCCCCAGTGTATACAGAAGCCCCAGTGGCACTCGCCCCCCCCATATTGAGAAGAGACCCCACACTTTGCAGAGCCCCCCAGTGTATACAGAAGCCCCAGTGGCACTCGCCCCCCCCCCATATTGAGAAGAGCCCCCACACTTTGCAGAGCCCCCCCGTGTATACAGAAGCCCCAGTGGCACTCGCCCCCCCATATTGAGAAGAGCCCCCACACTTTGCAGAGCCCCCCCGCTGCATAATCTTACCATCCAGGGTCTTCTTCACCGGAGGTCCTGCAGTCCATCCTCGCGCGCTGTGTTCCCGGTCTCTTGTGACCCGGCGGTCGCAGTCGAATGACGTCATCGCGCCGGGTCACGTGAGACCGGAACACAGCGCGATGATGACAGGACCCGCGGTGAAGACCCTGGATGGTAAGATTATGCAGCGGGGGGGCTCTGCAAAGTGTGGGGGTCTTCTCAATATGGGGGGGGCGAGTGCCACTGGGGGGAGCTTCTGTATACACTGGGGGGCTCTGCAAAGTGTGGGGGCTCTTCTCAATATGGGGGGGGCGAGTGCCACTGGGGCTTCTGTATACACTGCGGGGCTCTGAAAAGTGTGGGGGCTCCTCTCAATATGGGGGGGGCGAGTGCCACTGGGGCTTCTGTATACACTGGGAGGCTGCTGTATACACTGGGAGCTGTATGCACGGCTCCCCCTGCTGCTGTGATGGGCGGGGGGAGCCGTGCATATCTAATGAGCGGCCCCACGAGATGGGCCGCTGTCAGCAGCCTCCCCCCCCGCCTCCTCCAGCCTCCCCAGCACCCGGACCCATAGGATTACCGTATTGACCCGTGTATAAGCCGAGGGGGTGACTTTTCAGCCCAATTTTTGGGCTGAAAAACTCGGCTTATACACGAGTATATACGGTAATTGTCCGCTGGACCCTACACAGAGGTCTGGGGGCTGAGGAAAAGGCTGAAATGGGTGCATGATTTTTTAAAAGCTGGGCGGTAAAAAGCCGCCAGCTTTTAAACAATCGCTCAGCTGATGCTAATTGATGGAGACTGTGCTCTACCTTGTCGGGTGGTCTGTGATCTCTCCCAAAGTTGACATGTCACATGGGGGAAGGAAGAATCCTGTGTTCCTCCCCCTCTTGTGACATGTAGTTTCACTTTCGTAGTGTATCAACATATACTGCAAAACTGAAATAAAAGTTAACAAAAAGTGTTAAAAATAAAAAAATAAAATGCTCACCTATCCGCCGGCTGTCCGGGATCTGAGGAGAAGACATCCAATCTGTTGCAAGGACATTAACGATATGATTGGCTGGAAGGACCTTAACAAGGTGATTGGCCGGTAGCAATCAGCTGATGTGTCACGTGACAGCATCAGCTGATCGCTCGCCCGAACCCATCGCAGAGTTGTTGGAGTGGGCGGTTTAAACTAACAGCTGATCTGACATCTGTTTAAATCGCTCGCCAACACTGCTCAGCTGATGTCGGTGGCAGGCGATTTTCGCGGGCAATTTAAACAGCTGTCAGATCAGCTGCTGGTTTAAATCGCCCGCAAAAACCGCTCAGCTGCTGTGTCGGCTTTAAACACAGCTAATCTGACAGCTGTTTAAATCGCCTGTCGCCGACATCAGCTGAGCGGTGTTGGTGAGCGATTTAAACACAGCTGATCTTACAGCTGTTTAAATCGCCTGCCAAAATTCCCCTCCACCGACATCAGCTGAACGGTGTTGGCGGGCGATTTAAAACAGCTGTCAGATCAGTTGTTAGTTTAAACCACCCACCGCCAACACCTCAGCTGTTCGGTTTTGGTGTGCGATTTAAGCTACCAGCTGATCCGTCAGCTGATTCAGGTCCTTGAACCTGATATTGATCATCTGATCGGTATGCCAGCAAACCAAGTAGATGATATTGCATGCGGATTGGACGTCGCAGGACCCTCGAGCCTGGACTACGTCGGGGGGGGGGGGAGGGGTTCTTCAATAAAGATGGAGTCACTAATTGTGTTGTGTTTTATTTCTAATAAAAATATTTTCTCTGTGTTTTTTTTTTTATCTGATTACTAGAAGTTCATGGTGGCCATGTCTAATAATGGTATGAACCCATTAATTTTGAGCTTAGAGTCAGCTAATAATACAAAGCTGGCCCTAACCCCATTATTACCCAGCGAGCCACCCGGGCCGCTGGAAGAGCTGGAAACAGCACCAGAAGATGGCGCTTATATGAATGTGTCATTTTCTGGATTGGCTGTGGACTGCAATTCACAGGGTGGGGAAACCCAGAAAGTTTGGGACACCCTGCACTGCGTATTACAGCCCCCAGCTGCCTAGTTGTACCTGGCTGGACACAAAAATAGGGTGAAGCCCACATCATTTTCTTAATTATTTCATGAAAATCATGAAATAATTAAAAAAAGGGCTACCCTATATTTTTGGTTCCCAGCTGGGTACAAAAAGGCAGCTGGGGGTTGGGGGCAGCCCGTACTTGCCTGCTGTTCCTTGCCTGCTGGACATAAAAATAGGGCGAAGTTCACATCTTTTTTTTAATTCATTAAAAAATAAAAAAAGTATAAATAAAACCCCAAGCTCCTAACCCTAGGGTTAGGGGTTAAAAAAATGTGTGGGCTTTCTATTGCCTGCTAAGGGTAAGCCAAGCAGCTACTGGCTGCTAACCCACTGGCAATGGAAAATCTGTGGAAGCACTTTTGTTTTTTAGTTTTTTTTTACAAAAAAAAAAAACAATGTGAGCTTTGACCTATTTTTGTATTTAACCAGGCAGACAGCCAGACTACTAGGGATCCTTGTGGCCTTAATGATCTCATCATGAATGGAGATGGTGTAAGTGTTCATCCCTGTCCTCTGGGTTGGAGCAAATACAGTTATATCTGAGAGCCTGGCTGTAGACAATGGGCTTTTTATTGTGTTTCGGTGGACACTGTCCCATCTGAGGTATGTGAGACAATCAATCGGTTCCCAATACACTGATGTTTGGAATGAACCATTTAGAATCATTTTCCAGCTTAGCCATGAAAAAATTGGCATACTGGGAGGCCATTTTGCTTCCCATAGCTGTTCCGATGCATTGTAAATACAAGTTCTTCACCAAAAGAGAAAATGTATGTGAGGATAAATCTGGTTAGCCTTAGTACTGATTCAGAAGGGATCCCATTGACTTCAAGGAACACTCAGAAATTGTGGATTGTACCATCACTTGAGGGATAAAATTCTAGCTACACTCATTGATACATTCTTTGAGGAATGTAGTTTCTATAATGGGGTCACTTGTGCAGAGCTACTGCATTTTGACCCCAAAAGGCCTTTTTAAAAGTGGCGTGGCAACAACAATCTATTCCATCAAAATGTTTGCCCCCAAAGTCAAGTGATGCACTTTTCTGCACAAGCAATGCCCAGTGCATAAACCATTGCTTCTGACTACATGTATTGGTGTAGTCAGAAGAAAATCAACCCAACAATCTGTTGTGCAATTTCTCCTATTACCCTTATAGAAACTAGAAATGTTGAGCTAAAACAGAAGTTTGTTGAACGTAACACTATATGGTATTTAATTTTTGCTGCAAAATATGCTAAAAAATTTTGAAGTACCTTTAGCTTCAAGATACTCATCAAATCTATAGTGAATTTTTTTAGTAGTATAGTTTCCAAAAAGGACTCATTTATGTAGGGTTTCTGCTGATTTAACACTTTGGGGCTCTACAAATACAATATGTCCCAATAATAAGTCCCAATCTATTTAAGCCAGGATTATGCATGTGGAAATCAAATAATGCTGCTTTTCTTTCAAATCCTGCCATGTGCCCAAACAGTGGTTTCCGACCAAGCATCATGTACTGTTGTTCTCAGGGGAAAGTTTTCAACAAAATGTATTGTCCTTTTTTACTTTATGAAAAAAACTAATTTTAGAAAAAAAAAAATATATATTCTTTTTTCTTCCAATTTGCATCAATTCCTCTGAAGAACTAAAGGGTTAAAAAGACCTTTTTGAATGTGGTTTTCAAAACGTTAAAAGGTGCATTTTTTAAAATTGAGATTTGTTTCTGGGTTTTTTCACATATACCGTATTTTTCGGATTATAAAACGCAGTTTTGTTCCCCAAAATTTTGGGGAAATTGGGGGGTGCATTTTATAATCTGAATATACGCAGGGGAAGCTGAGGGCAGCTCTGGAGCGTTGTCCAAGGGCTGAGCGGGCTGGCTGTGGACTGCTGGCCAGCGGGAGATCTGCTCATTAATATGCACTGCTGCAGTCCACCTCTCAGTGCTAAAGTTGCACTGAGAGAGGGACGAGGGAGCAGTGCATATTATGTGAGCCTGCACTCTCCCTTGTTCTTTTTTCATTCCCTCCATTGTGTAGATGCCCCTCCACATCCTGCTGTCACCTCATCACTCTTATATGTCCCCACACATCCTGCTGTCATTCCCTCCATTGCGTAGCTGCTCCTCATGTCCTGTTGTCACCCCATTACTCTAATATGCCCACCCCACGTCCTGCGGTGACACTAAAGACAGATCGCTGGAGGGTAAGTAAGAAGCATTTTTTATTTTACTTGCTGCGGGCCAGCATGGAGGCATATCAGAGTGATGGGGTGACAGCAGGACATGGGGGGGCAAATCTGAGTGATGAGGTGGCAGCAGGATATGGGGGGGCATCTACACAATGGAGGGGTGACAGCAGGATGTGGGGGGGCATATCTGAGTGATGAGGTGGCAGCAGGATATGGGGGGGAATCTACACAATGGAGGGGTGACAGCAGGATGTGGGGGGGCATATCTGAGTGATGAGGTGGCAGCAGGATATGGGTGGGATCTACACAATGGAGGGGTGACAGCAGAATGTGGGGGGACATATAAGAGTGATGGGGTGACAGCAGGACGTGGGGGGCATCTACGCAATGGAGGGGGTGACAGCAGGATATTGGGGGCATATAAGAGTGATGGAGAGAGTGCATGACAAGGGTCCATCTACACAATGGATGGAGTGGGTGTAGGACGTAGGTGGGCATATGGAGCGAGTGAGTGAAGAATTAGGCTAAGTGCAAGACGTGGGGGGGCATATGGAGGGGGTGAGTGCAGGACGGGGGTAAGTACAGGATGGGGGGCCATATGGAGGAGGTGAGAGCAGAATGGGGTAAGTGCAGAATGGGGGGCCATATAGAGGGGGTGAGAGCAGAACAGGGGTAAATGCAGGATGGGGGGCCATATTGAGGGGATAAGTTCAGAATGGGGGCCATAGCCATGATGAGGGGCTATGTACCATCACTAGTGGGGGCCATATAAAGAATGGGGGGGCTATGTACCATCACTGGGGGCTATGTAATGTCACATGGGGCCATATCCAGCATGGGGGGCCCACGTGATAGGATGAGGGGATATATATACCAGAATGGGGTATATATATACAAGGATGAGGGACATACCGTATTTTTCGGACTATAAGACGCACTTTTGTTCCCCCAAACTGTGGGGAAAAGTGGGGGGTGCGTCTTATAGCCCGAATGTATGGAGTGTGGGGGCAGGAGAGGTGGGGGCAGCTCTGTAGCGGTGCCGGGGGGGCTGGAGCGGGCTGCAGACAGAGCGGGAGATCTCCTGCTCCCGCTCATTTAATATGCACTGCCGCTGTCCATCACTGTGGTGCTGAAACTGCACCAGGCAGGGTGATGGACTGGGGGAGCAGCACATATTAAGCTGTCTGCGCCCCCCCTGTGATGGCACATGCTCCCCCCCCATGTTAAATATGACCCCCATGCTGCTGCCAATAATAAAATAACAACCACATTACTCACCTTTTCCAGCGATGTCCTGTCTCCTTCCATGCAGCTGCACTCCTCCACTTCCTGGTTCTTCTCTCTGTGAAGCCGGTCATGTGATCGGCTCAGCAGTCTCATCATCTCTGTGCACCCGATCATATTACTGGCATTACAGAGAAGTGGAGGAGTGCAGCTGCATGGAGGGAGCAAGGACATCGCTGGAAAAGGTGAGTAATGTGATTGTTATTTTATTATAGGCAGCAGAATGGGGGGCCATATTTAACATGGGGGGGGGGCATGTGCCAGCCCTGGGGGACTTGTGCTAGCCCTGGGGCATGTGTGCCAGCCCTGGGGGGCATGTGTCAGCCCTGGGGGACGTGTGCCAGCCCTGGGGAACGTGTTCCAGCCCTGGGGGATTTGTGCCAGCCCTGGGTGGCATGTGCCAGCCCTGGGGAACATGTGACAGCCCTGGGGGATTTGTGCCAGCCCTGGGTGGCATGTGCCAGCCCTGGGGGACGTCTGCCAGTGCTGGGGGTCATGTGCCACGGCTGGAGGGCATGTGCCAGCCCTGAGGGACATGTGCCAGCCCTGGGGGGCATGTGCCAGCGCTGGAGGGCATGTGCCAGCCCTGGGGGACGTGTGCCAGCCCTGGGGGGCATGTGCCAGCCCTGGAGGGCATGTGCCAGCCCTGGGGGACGGGTCCCCGCCCTGGGGGACGTGTACCAGACCTGGGGGACGTGTACCAGCATTGGTAGGCATGTACCAGACCTGGGGGACATGTGCCAGCCCTGAGGGATGTGTGCCAGCCCTGGGGGACGTGTGCCAGCCCTGAGGGGCATGTGCCAGCCCTGGGGGGCATATGCCAGCCTTGGGGAGCGTGTGCCAGACCTTGGGGACGTGTGATGGCCCTGGACATGTGTGATGGCCCTGGGGAATGTGTGCCAGTACTGGGGAATGTAAGCCAGCACCTGGAAGCATGTGGCAGCCCTGAGGGACATGTGCCAGCCCTGGGGCATGTGTGCCAGCCCTGGGGGACTTGTGCCAGCCCTGAGGGACGTGTGCCAGCCCTGGGGGACGTGTGCCAGCCCTGGGGGACGTGTGCCAGTCCTGGGAGGCATGTGGCAGCCCTGGGGGATGTGTGCCAGCCCTGGGGGATGTGCGCTAGCCCTGGGGGGCATGTGCCAACCCTGAGGGGGGGTGTACCATCACTTGGGGATGTGTGCCAGCTGTAACCAGAATAAGGGGGCCATATCTAGGATGTGGGGCTATATCCAAGGATGAGGGACCATGTACCAGGATGAGGGGGCTATGAGGGACATATACCCTATATGATTTGTAAGACGGAAATTGACATTACAAGACGGACCCCATTTCACATTAAAAATTATTTTTTCCTCTTTTCCTTCACCAAATTTGAGGGTGCGTCTTATAAAGCGAAAAATACGGTATATACTGATTTGTAAGACGGACACTGGCATTATAAGACAGACCCCATTTAACATTAAAAAAAAAATTCTCTTTTCCTTCACCAAATTTGGGGGTGCGTCTTATAATCAAGTGCGTCTTATAAAGTGAAAAATACGGTAGGTTGCTCAAAATGAACTTCAAAGTGAAGTGATATCTAAAAATATAAGTTTAGTAAATTTTACTTAAAAAAATGAAAACATTCTGATAATCTTTTAACCCTTCAAACAACTTAACAAAAAAGTGATTAAAATAGAAAATACCAAAATGTATAAAGTGTACAGGAAAAAACAGTCTCAGAATCACTGTTACAGTATATGAAGTAGCATTTACTACATAACGCTTATACATCAGATTTGAAGTATTTTGGTTTGGTTTATAATCACAAAAATTTAGCTATACATGTTTATTTCCTTTGTGCGTGTTGGAACAACCTAAAAAATGAGAAAGAGACAAACTGGACATAAGGTAATTTCACACAGAAATCCATAAATTGGCAAGACTTAATTGTTGGCACTCTCAACTTAATATTTGGGTGCATAACTTTTCGTATAACCATCAACAAACATCTTACAGCACTCAACTGGAATTTTGGACACTTTTCTTTTGCAATTTGCTTCAGGTGTCTCATCTCTGAATAGTGCCTTCTCCCAACAACAATTTTAAATCTCTGCACAGATGTTCAATGGGATTTAGATTTGGACCCATTGTTGTCCACTTCAGAACTCTCCAACACTTTGGTTTCCATCCAATTATGGGTGCTTCTTGAAGTATGTTTGTTGTTATTATCCTGATGAAAGACCCATGGCCTACTGTAGGACGCAAACCCAACTTTCTGATACTGTTCAAATCCTGGACATCCCCCATACTCTGAAACCCTCTGCCCCAACACAACAGACATTTTCTTACCCTGGGAACCTTCAAAAGAAGCCTAAAGACCCACCTCTTCCGCCAAGTCTACAACCTCCTATGGGACCCGGTCCACCCATAGCCGCATGACCGACACCTCCCCCTCCTACTGTATCGTCACCCACCCCTCGTAGATTGTGAGCCCTCGCAGACAGGATCTTCTCCCCTCTTGTATCTGTACGGTCAAATTGTCCACATATATCGTACTTGTCCTTGTCTGCCCTTTTAGCATGTAAGGCGCAATGAAATTTAATGGCGCTATATAAATAAATAATAATAATAATAATAATAATAATTACAAGAAATACTTCCTTTTCTGGAACACTTTCAAGAGTGCCACCACTTTCGGCCATGACTGTATTGTACCACAAGGACCAGTAGTTCCTATATGCTTTTTGTTTTAAGGGTTTGATAAATAACTTTAGAATTGCCTGGATTAACTACTTAGTGATGTCACATACCTATAATGACATTAAAGGGAACATATCAAATGGAAAACTGCTATTAGCAAGCAGATATGTGGTTATTCAAAAGGTTAATAGCATTCTGAACCTTCACTTTCAGGAGGAAATTAACTTTAATCCAGCTGGCAGAGTACTGTTTTCAGTCATGAGGATGATTCTCTTACGCTTATGTATGTGAGCACTGCTGCAACCACATACCCACACTGACTGACATCAGGTCTAATGCTGAGTGTTGTCAGTTTGTGTTAGGAGTACGGTACAGTGCTGTTCTCCTACACTAAGAGGTGACTGAACCCAGCATGATGCCACCTCCATGACTAAACGTAATGCTGTGGGAGGATTATCATTGTTTTTCACCTGGCAGAGGCTCTAAGTGTAGGCGCGGCAGATCCACACACTACTTTCTGCAGATTGACCCCATGTCTGAGGTTAATGGAGTTTTTCTAAGTGACAGGTTCTTTATAACTGATAAGACTCAATACTTTCTTATTTCACGTGTTTAATACAAGGTTTGTTGCCTGTGTTTGTTATTCCTTATATATCTGCTGTCTTCCATAATGCTAGAAACATAAAAGAGAAGGAAATACAAGTGAATGAAAGGGAAATAAAGATTAAATATTAAAGTGTGCCATGAAGGTGCATTAACAAAACACCAAGGAGTTAGGCTAGGGCCACACTGAACAGTGCACCCACATTAACCGGATGCCGTTACAGCAGAGCCCAGTTTGCTGTAACGCACACCGTTAATGTCTGATGCTTCCTGTGAATGCTGCTCCATAGTAACCCGATGTTTACCATAGATGGAGCTTCACAATGTTTTCCTGTGCGTCCTGCAAAAGTGCACTGCCTGGGGCTTCCTGTGAAGCTGCATCCATGATAAACAGCGGGTTACTATAGGGGCAGCGTTCACTGGAATCACCCGTCGTTAACGGTGTGTTACAGCAGGCTGGGCTCTGCTGTAACGGCATAAGGTTAACATGGGTGCACTGTTCAGTGTGGCCCTAGCCTTAAGCTAATAGGTAACTGCTATGACTACTGTAGGGTTAAAATAAGGGTTTTCCTCTTGTTTTTCCCTATGATTTTCATCATACTGCAAGCCCATAAGTGAGGAAAAGAAATTGAGAGTCACAAACAGATAATGAAACTCCTGTGAGTACTAGTGACAGTTTTAACAAATAAGGGGAAATAGTAAATCTTTGAAAAAAAAAAATCTTTTAAATTTAAGTGGAATGGTATTTTGATTTCAATGTGTTTCTGGATATTTTTTTTAATTTAAATGCACTTAATCTTTTCAGTTTATTTATATGACATCTTGCATATGTATTTCTTTTAAATAATTTAGTTGAATGCGATTGTAAGTTGAAAACAAAGAATAATTTAGCTTTTCATTGTCTCAAAAGAGCAAAGAAAATTTCTCAGTGAAACCTATTAATTTCGTCAGATTGAAATAGATAGTGCTTAATGCTTCAAACTATGTCATAAAGATTGTAAAAACAACAAGGATCATGCATATTGAAAACTGAATGTACTATTAAACTGTGTATATTTTCTGTAAGCTGAACACAGAAGAAAGAGAAAACATATATTTAAAGTTTACAGTCATTAGGTCTTTCAAATAACTTAATGACACAAACTGTGAGTGGACTGCAGGGGAGAGTGGGCTGCATGCATGAGTGGGCTGCGGGGGAGAGTGGACAGCGTGGGTGAGTGGGGAGCTGGGATCAGGTAGTGGGAACTGGGCTGCGGGAAGCCGGGACCGGGCTGTGTGAAATGGTGAGTTGGGATGGGCTATGGCAATTGGGCTGCTGGGACTGAGCAGCTGGCAGCGGGTTCCCGGCATCAGTCACTTGAGTGTGCAAAACTCACTGCAGATTGATTTCTGGGATTTTTGGAGATCATAATAGCAGAAGTACATGACGGACACTACAAGATAAGTATACCATCAATAGCAGAAATGGTTAAAGACTGTGCTGCCAGACTTCACAGGACATCAGAGTCCAGGCGGCATTGAACATTGACTAAAGGCTGTGGTTTATTTGTCTACGCATTTCAGGGCTCTAATGGCTCCTTCATCAGGACAAACAAACATTACATGTACACGATATCACACAGATATTTATCATGTGTCATCTTGAGAGCACGCTCAGTTTGAAATGTTCATTTCAAATATCGTTGCCACCAGTGGCTTGAATTTGTTTGGATTTTAGGACATCATGACGGCGGACATGCATGACGGACGCAACAAGCTAAGTGTTCCATCAGTAGCAGAAAGGGTTAAAGACTGCACTGCCAGACTTTACAGGACATCAGAATCCAGGAGGGATTGAACTTTGAGCAAAGGCTGTGATATTACCCAGATATTTATAGTGTGTTATCTTGAGAGCACACTCAGTTTGAAATGAATATCTGTGTAATATCGTGTACATGTAATGCTGGTTTGTCCTGATGAAGGGGCCATTAGAGCCCTGAAATGTGTAGACAAATAAACCATTGCCTTTATTCAACTTTCAATGCCTCCTGGATTCTGATGTCCTGTGATGTGCTTTTATAGTGGTTGTGACTTATCAAGAACCAAGCCAGCCAAGAAAGGTGAGCCTTGTTTACTGAGATTTTCATATATATTTCTCCCAGATAAGACCCTATTGTGCTTTTTACTCCATTCTCTCTGATTGGTTTGCACAAGGTAAATATATAATAGATTTTTAACAATACGGAATAAAGCTTGAAGATTGGTGATCCTGCATTTTTTTTCTGTTTTAACATGTATTTGAGGTAGTCAAGTAGAAACCATTTCCAGAAACATAGATTTTTGGGTTATGTTCACACTGACGTTTTTCAGGAGTTTTTAGAGTAGAAACTCTCCAATCAAGACTTTGTTTAGTGGAGAGTTTCTGTTACATAAACTTCCAAAAAAGTTAAACTCTTAAGGCCACGTCACATTCTTCAATATTGTGAACGATATCGCTTTAGTGATCCGGATTTTTGATCGTTTAAGCAATATCGTTGTGCATCGTTGCGTGTTACCGAGGGATCTTTCAGCGAAAAATCACTTGATTGTTTGGTGGAAGATTTGTGAACAGGACCTCAAATCCGTCGTTCATCGTTCAATTAACCTGCCTTCAACCTGCTGCATAGTGCTGTGTGACACCTCTCAAACGATCTCATTCTCGACTTCACCTATTCCTGACGCTAGATGGTGTCGATCGCTGAGTAGTGCCCTATGATCGCTGAGGCATTGACAAATTTAACATCGTTAACGAGATCTATGCTTGTGACACCGCACAAATGATATCAATACATTGTTCTAGCAATCTCGATCACGTGACTTTTCAGGCAATGTCGTGATTGATATTGAACTGTCTGACGTGGCCTTTAGGGAGTTTTTGAAGATTTTTTTTCATTTGTAGAAGCTTTTCTTTTTCTGAAGAATTTTGAGAAGCAGTTTTGAGGACTTTCATAACACTTTTTTTACCTAAATGTTTTTTTAAACTGTCATCTAAAAAACAGTGCCTTATTTGAACACGTTTTCTTCAGTATCCTCTTCAAAGCATGGACAGGCGCTATTTTGTCCACCTGGCATTTGAATACTGTTATTATTATCTCTGCCAATATTGCCTCCCTATATAATCGTGCACATAAATAAAGACTAAAACTGATGAATTCTAAAGGCAGAAAGTAAAAATAGTTTGTAGAAAAGAATATGTATAACCTTTTGAATTAAATTAGCATAAAAAATTATACATTCCCTTTTCTTTGCCGCATATGTTATGTAAAAGTAAAGTCTTGCTAGGTAAAAGTTTTACAAATTATAATATTTAAATGGTACCTAACATATTTAATTTTCTTTATTTCAGTGTTGCAAAACAACAGATCTACCATCAAATTCCAAAGTAGTAATAACAATGATTGCAGTGTGTTTTGCTGTCTGTGGAAAGTGTTAGAACTTGTTCATTTAATTTACAATAGCCCTATTATCATTTGTTTCTGATGTAGAACATTGCTGCTGTAAAGGCCACTCAAGGTAGTTTAAAAGTCTAAATAACTCACTGATGTACTACTGGGGAAGATGCCGCTAAAACTTTAATATTTTTATGGAAAAAGTATTTTATAAGAAATTAAAATATTAAGCTTCCATAGAATTAATAAGTTGCTGAAAGGAAGAAGTGCAAAAAAATAGGGTCTTATCTGATGGATTAGTTGATATAAGTTAGTGATCGGATACACTCACCTTGAAAGGTTGTGAACCAGTCACAACAGCATAAAAAGCACGGAACATCTGCAGCATCGATCCGACCGCTAATAAAACCTTTTTCATGTTGATAAGATATGGATTCCACTCCTGCACTGCCAAGCAATAAATCAATATTTGTGATCTTCAGGAACAGTTTATTGACCTATGCATTTCTCAGCTTATTTGCTACTTCCTCAGGGCACACAATCTTCAGAAATATTTATTGGCCTATGCATTCGTAGCTTACTTGCTACTTCCTCATGGACACAAATCTTCAGAAATAGTTTATTGTGGCCTCCCTGTGTCGCAGCTTGCTTGCTACTTCCTCATAGACACAAAATCTTCAGAAATAGTTTATTGGCCTACGTGTGTCGCAGCTTGCTTGCTACTTCCTCATGACACAAAATCTTCAGAAATAGTTTATTGGCCTATGCATTTCGTAGCTTACTTGCTACTTCCTCATGACACAAAATCTTCAGAAATAGTGTTTATTGGCCCTATGAGATTTGCAGCTTGCTTTCTACTTCCTCAGGACACACAATCTTAGAAATAGAGTATTGGCCTATGCGTTTCACAGCTTCCTTGCTACTTCCTCAGAGCACACATCCTTATGTTCCCTGAGGAAGTAGCAAGCAATCTACGAAAGGCTTAGGCCAATATACTGTTTCTGAAGATCACGCATATTGATGTACTGCCCAGGATCCCAGGAGTGAAATATTATCTTATCAACATGAAATAGGATGAATAACAAAGATGAAAATATCAAATTATTCTTTTAAGGTCCCCATACACTTAAAATGTAAGCTTTTTAAACTGATAGTCATTGGGTTGTCTTGGTATTTAATATTTAATGGGACCCCATAATAATAGAGGTATTTCATTTTCATGTAAACTACCAATCCTTTTTTTATCAATGTGGATGATTTGCAGTGGATTTTTTTATTCCGTCCACTGTACATGTTGGGAATGATAACTATCAGCGAAGTGAACGTGCAGCCAAGAGCTATTGCAATTTTAAGGCCAACTTTAATGAAATACTTAAATACCTGAAATCATAAGTATATCTAATATTTAAAAATTAAATATTTAAAAAAGTGAATTTTGTCTGCAGCCTTTCAATTTTTAATTCATTGAAGACTAGAGACAGTAGTCATGTAGTAATGTTTGACTTGTGTTTCATTCTATTCCCCATATAAAAATTGCTGAATATTGTATTTACATGTCATTTTCCCTTTTTTTCTTTCAATAAATAAGTGATGTAAGTGAACATAAGAAACTTTCTAATACATCTTATCACAGAGAAATACATTTTTCCCAATGTATCAGGTTCCTCTTCACTGGTGAAATCATTTTTTTTATTGAAGACAGGTTTTCAACTCACTGAGGGATCAAATTACAGGTTTTGCTCATATTACTCAGTGAAGAGGAGAAGGAAATGATGAAGAAGCTATAAACAGAAGCAGAGAGAGGGCGTGCTCAATAATGTAAGATACAAATCTTAATCAATATGAATCATAACCAGTGTTCCAACTCATGTACACATGCAATGCAATTTTTCTGACAAGTTTTTGGAAACAAAAGTTACACTTTAAGAATATTTCTATTTTTCCTACATATGTGTCAAGGTTAATTTCATTTGAAATTCACTTGAGATTGACTCTTGTTTTTATACCTTGATAAAGGTGTTGGTCCAGGGTAGAAGTGCATTAGCTTAATAAAGCACTATTTGGATGCAAAAGCTGTTCATTCCCGTGTTAGTTTCCATTTTTGCTACTGTTAATATGATGTCGGTTCACAGGACGTTTTCAGCATTTTACAGTTCAGAAATTCCAAAAGCATAGCTCTGATCAGCAGCCATGTGCAGTGAGTAATGTTAGCAGGGTATAGGGCTTACTACACCAGTAGTGTGAAGCAATAGCCCATCAATATAATGTGATTAAAAGGTGAAAGGTTGAAGGGGTTAAAACTTAACCTTTATTTGTCATCTAATAAAATGACTATAGAGTCAAAATAAAAACTACAATAGTGCAGATAGCACTGTGACTGTCACCAGTGTTAGTGATATAAAACTATCCCTGTATAATCACAGGGTCATAGCGTCTGGGGTTACCAACCTCGCACCATTTTTTATTAGTACCAGAATTATACCCCTATATCTCTCACTACCATGATCAAGGTCCCACATCTCTTGTGCTCCTCAGGTGAAAGAGATATATGTATCAAGAGCATAGCAAACCCACACTTCCCAAATTAGAAAGGTCTCACCAGGTTGTCTCTTCTCGTTACCACTTGAGTCTTTCCAACTCCATATGGTCCTATGGCTTTTTTTTGACCAACAGGTTGCCGACTCAATAGTTGTTCAATTTCTATATGCCACCACGTCCTTCCTCCCGACGCGTTTCGTGTCAAACTCTCATCAGGGGAGTCATGGTTTTCTGGAAGCAGGGACCGCTACACCGCTGCAGATCCCCCTTGTGGTTTATTGCCAAAGTTTTGATGCCTGAAGCAGTGCAAAAGAATTACATTAGTACACCAGTTACACTGCAACAATGCTCAATCCTGCTTCCCAATTGTAGTTATACCACCCTCCATGCCCTCACCACTGGTAACACTTACCCAGCCTAGCTGTGCATGGCATCTGTGGTTTGAACAACCCGCCGCGTCATTCCCCGCTATTTATGACTGCTTCCATAGCAGTCACGTGTTGTTCTGCGTCCCGGAAGCGACGCAGCAAAAGTGCGTCACCGCATTACGTCGCTCCGGCGACGTAGTAATGGCTGGGGTAATTACAGGATGCTATTTTTAGCCTAAGGAGGGCCTAATAACCTGGTCCTCCCAGGGCTAAAAATATAAACCCCCACCTGTCTGCTTTATTTTGGCTAGGTATCAAGCTTGGGGGGACCCCCTGCCATTTGTTAAAATTGTTTATTTAATAAAGATAAAATCAAGATACACCATGAGGTGGAGACTGAAGCCTCCTGTTGTTTGATCTATCTGCACCAGGTATCACCAATAGGGGGACATTATGTCATTTTTTCCAACAATTTATATATTTTTACAATAGTGTGTAGGGCAAATAATCACAGATGATGGCACAGAGGGTAGGTAGGGCAAGTAGGGGAATATTCAGACGTTTTAATGAGTTGACTAGTAAACAGTGTGCCAACAACTTAGATATATGGTTAGT
The DNA here is from genome assembly GCA_033576535.1 of Allobates femoralis. Taxonomy (NCBI): domain Eukaryota; kingdom Metazoa; phylum Chordata; class Amphibia; order Anura; family Aromobatidae; genus Allobates; species Allobates femoralis. The sequence goes on from JARQOC010000003.1 coordinate 583,203,699, forward strand.
ATGTATAGTTGTCCTCCTTTACACCACATAATGCACTGGTAAAGTTTGCTGATAAGCTGCACTGTAGAATTTCAACAAGCTTTATCCATGCAGCCAAACGAGAACAGTAACATGGACTTTTCTAAAAAGTTTGTGCACAGGGTCCATGAATGGACTCTAGATGTCTGGTATAGACCCCAAGCTTTGCAGTTTGAGTTCGCCCATAACTAACTGCAACATTTTTGTGTTTGACAATCTCCATCCATAGAGCAATTGTGTGGGTTTGACTCTTTTTTCTAAAACATGTTCTATTATTCAAAATTCTAAAAAAAGAACAATACTTATTTACTATAAATATATTGATACTATACTTCAGAATAATCACAGCTATCTTGCTTATTCTATTGTATGATGGTCTGCAAAAATGCAAAGACCTTTTTATTTGCGATTTTTTCATATTTACATCCATATAGTTGAAACCAGAATTTTACATACACTGTATAAAAAGAGACGTGCATGTTTTTTTCACTATCTGCCATGAAATCAGAATAAACCTTTTCCATTTTAGGTCAGTTAGGATTACCATAATTTTTTATATTTTCCGAATGCCAGAATAACTAGAAAGAGAGAGAAAGAGGGAGAGAAAGAGAGAGAGTTTTAAGGCATTTTTATTACTTTCTGCAAAGTCCCAATTTTACATACGTTGAGATTGCTATGCATTTAAACAATTTGGAAAAGCCTGTATGATGATGTCATGTATTTTGAGACTTATGTTGGGCCTCTTCTGAATGCATTTTAATGCACACCTGAAACACACTATTTCTTTGTGCAGCATCATGGTAAAGTCTAATTAAATCAGCCAAGATATTAGGAAGAGAATTGTGGACTTGCAAAAGCCTGTTTCATTCTTGGATGCAATTTTCTGATACCTAACGGAGCCTCATTCATTTATACAAACAATTATATGCAAGTACAAACAAGTTGAGAATGTCCAGCCATCATACTGCTCAGAAAGGAAATGGGTTCTATGTCCCAGAAATGAACATGTTTTGGTCCAAAATGTGCATATAAACAAAGAAAAAAGGTAAAAGACTTTGTGAAGATGATGGTGTAAGCTGGTAAGATTGTGTCATTATCCACTCTGCCAGGACAAAGCAATTACTCTAAAAGATTACAAAAAAACTGACCAGCACACCTAAAGTGTGTGAGCAAGGAGCTAGCAGACAGAAACATAGCTATAATAGGTTATTTGACAGCACACTAGATCCCTAAGAATTAAAGAAGATGCTTAGCAAATGTATTGGCCAATGCAATTGAGCCCAATAACTGTGACAGGGTGCATCTCATGTATCGGGACACTAACCTGAAATGTCACTATGTGCGATTAAAATCAGTTCGTATGGGAAGGTAGGATCCTGGCTATAAAGAAAGCGGATTCTACTACTGCTAACGAACGGGGGTGCACAGACAGCAAAAGTTACCACAAATTGCAAAAAAACTGACTGCCACACTTAATGTGTGTGAAGAAGATGCTATCAGAAAAAAAATCACATAACTATAAAAGGTCATCTATCTGCATTAGCCATAGTAGAATCTCCTTCCTTTATACCATGGAAGGCAGGGAACCAGGTTCCTACCTTCCCATACAAGCTGATTGTAATTGCAAATAGATGCATTTCAGGCTAGGGTCTCAGTACATGAGATGCACCTTGTCACGGTTATAGGGCTCATTTGCTTTGGCCATTGCATTTGATAAGCATCTCCCTTAATTCTTAGTGTATTAGGGTGCAGCGAAATAACCTTTTATAGTTATGTGTTTTTTTTTCTGTTAGCACCTTGTTCACACACATTCAGGTGTGCTGGTCATTTTTTTTTTAATTTGTAGTAATTTTTTCTGTCTGTGCACCCCCGCCCGTTAGACGTAGAAGATCTCACCTTCCTTTATAGCCACGATCATAAATTCCCATATAAGCTGATTTTAATCACACAACGAGACATTTTGGGTTAGGGGACCCATAAATGAGATGGATCTTGTTGCGGTTATCAGGCATATTTAGAGTAGTCAATATATTTGCTAAGCGTCTTCCATAATTAATACTCCAAAAGAAACATTAGATTAATTTTTATAAATGCACACAGGAACAAAGACCTACATTTTTGGAGACATGTCCTGTGGACTGATAAAAATAAAATTGAACTGTTTGGTCATAATTACCATCGTTATATTTGGAGGAAAAAGGGAAAAACTTGGAAGCCTAAGAACACCTTCCCAACTGTGAAACATGAGGATGGCAGCTTCATGTTGTGGGGTTGTTTTGCTGCAGAAGGGTCTGGTGCACTTTACAAAATAGATAGCATCATGAGGAAAGAAGTTTATGTGGCAATACTGAAGCAACATCTCAAGACATCAGCCAGGAAGTTAAAGCTTGCGCAGAAATGGGTCTTCCAAAGGGCAATACTGCCAAACTGGTTACAAAGTGCCTTAAATGTAACACAGTCAATGTTTTGGAGTGGCTATCACAAAGCGCCGATCTGAATTGTATTGAAAATTTATGGGCAAAGCTGAAAAGGTAGATGTGAGCAAGGCGACAAACCAACATGGCACAGTTATACCAGTTCTATCAGAAGGAATAGGCCCAAATTCTTATCAACTATTGTGAGAAGCTTGAGGAAGGATATCCAAAATGTTTGACCCAAGTCATACAGTTTAAGGGCAATATTACCAAATATTAATTAAAAGTATGTAAACTGGTGACTTTGCAGAAAGTAATAAAAATGCCTTAAAACATTTTCTCTCTCTCTCTCATTAATCTGGGATTTGGCAAATACTCTGACCTAATGTGGGAAAGGTTTATTCTAATTCCATGTCAGATAGTGAGAAAACCATGCACATGTGTCTTTCTATATAGTGTATGTAAACTTATGGTTTCAACTGTACATCAAATATGCTTACAAATACTTGAACTGCTGCAGTATTTCATTGTAGTACACAGTAAAGGATTAGCCTCAGCTGACTAGAATGAAATAGTTAAGTGTCTGGAGCCGAGTTAACAAAAAGCTGCAGCCTTAGTTGAGAATTACTGTAGTAGCAGTGAGGCAGCACAGTCAGAAGTGTGGAGAGTTGTGCTACCTGTTCCGTAAAGCAGATCTATCTTAAAAAGTGACAAGAATTGCATACTTACCCCTCAAAGAGGAGAAAAGCCCTCATCACATGCTGTACCAAGCTGCATAGGGATTAATGATGATGGCTCTAATGTTGAGTGTACATGTAATAGAGAAAAGAATAGTAACTAGGATTTGAAGGCCAACTACTGTGTTGCAACCCCACATAGAGGGGAAGGATTAATTGAAAGTAGGCATGTAGTTTAGTGTTCCAAGTTTAGAAGCAAATTCCTTTGAAGTGTCAGGGAACATACTTCCCAACATTCCCTGTTTTTCCAAGTTCTTCCTGTTTCTGCTGCTGTTCACTGCTGTAATTGGAATTTGTCCTAAGAGATGTACCTCTCTATTATTTAGATGTGCAACCACCAACAATTTGTATCAACATCTGCTGTGATGAATCTTCTGTCTAAAGTAAAAGTCATATCTGTTTGACAACACCATTGCTGCCTTTTCTGTTTCCTCCTTACTTCACTATCATAGAATGCGCCACTGACCATCCAGCCATGATGGAACAGTAATTGTCCTTATCACTCTTGCATCTTAATTACAATCTGACCAGCACTGCAACAGTGCACCTGGCTCTGGGAATAGCCATTACTGATGACACTAGGGACCTAAGACATACCCAATTTACTGGGCTCCTATCAGTACAAAAGTAATTTTTTTAACCCCTTCCTTTATGACCAATGATGTATATGTATGGTGTGGTGTTTAAAGCTTAACATAGTACAATGTTTTCTACAACCTTTTAGGCATGCTGTGGCTTTCTATAGCACATGGTCTATGATGATGATGATTTTTATCAAATGCCAGAACAGATGACTGCAAGGGACATTTGTTATTATACTTACAGTCGTAGAGCAAGGGTACTGGTCATAACCGGCAGCCTTCTTTTATCTATAACCATTTCACATAGATGAAATACAGTGACATTGTATTATATTATTAGACTTATCAATACAGGATGACGTCAATGAGCACATTGTTATTATATTGCTTATTTTGTGTAGTGTATTATTTTATATTCAGAATAAGAAAGGTTTGTAGAACGCAGCATCGACAAAATAAATTTGGTTTGAAAGGCAAAACCAGTTGAGTCACTAATGTCTAAGGAGCTTTTACAGAAAATTGTATCAAAATACAAAAAAAAATCCCTTAGAGAGTCATATGTCATCAGAGTTTCCATGCATTTTCCTACTGAGTTGTACTCTATGCATTTTTGTTATTTTTCCTAGCAGTAGTGGGCATGCTAAATATGAAAATAAGACTACAAATCACAGATACAGTATGCAATTTATAAAACTAAATACAATTTATTATAATCAAAGGACCTGAGAATTGATAAAAAAGTATGAATAGAAGAAATAATAAAGAGAAGAACAAACTAGATCTTCAGTGGGCTAAGAAAAAACCAATGAATATTTTTTTCTTGCTTGGTTACATAAAATAAATGACTGATACAGCCCCAGAATTTTTCTGCACAATAAAAGATGAATGGCACATTTACGGCTGTAAAAGCTCCATTATAACAACTTATTCTTGCTGAAACACATTTGAATAAGTGGAATAAGATGCCATATTTTAAGTTCTAAGAGCAGACAGAAGAAGCCAATCACTTCTACACAATCAAGAATAATCACGGCACTGAGTACTGAACATAATACTTGAAATAATTTTGAGAGATATAGACCCACACACAGCAAATAGCATCATATATTCATATTACAAGTAAAAACTCTGTAATATTTTTATAATTAGAATCCACAGTCTATTGACATTATGAGCTACATCATCTTCCCATAATTAAAATCATTGATTTTACACCATTAGCGCACTTATATTTTTCAAGAAATCAAGTGTTTATGTAATTGCCCTAATTAATCTTTTCCAGCACAATAACACTGTCAATGATTTTGGACAAAATAAAACATGTTATCTATAAAATAAAATATGTTCTAATTAGTTCAGAAAAAATAAAGATAGATACAACAACACCCACTGAAAAATGATGTGCATAAAATATTGCTTTAGGGCCATTAGTTGAAATAGCTAAAAAAAAACAGAGGTATGAAGTTGATATACTGTTTAAAAAAAGATATTAGGAGAAACATGTTTTGTAATACGTATTGCTACTAATTATCAATATCACTTTCTTTATGCCAATAGTCCAAAAATCTTGCAGTGTTCTCTTTGGTCATTGAGCCTTATACTAAGCCGTTGCTTTCTGTTGTGTGCACATCACTTTCACCGCAAACGTATTATCATTACAGGCTGGATTACAGAAAAGGTAATATACATATTTATATCTATCTATCTAGCTATACACAGGGTGGGCCATTTATATGGGTACACCTAAATAAAGCTGGATCCAAAATTGCCGACTTAAAATGGGCAACATGGTCGCCACACAACTGGAAAAGTTTTTCCCCTCCCATATACTAATGTGCCACAAACAAGAAGTTAATATCACCAACCGTTCTCATTTTATTTAGGTGTATCCATAAAAATGGCCCACCCTATACATGGCCCACCATGTATGTATATTAATAATATATATAATATATATATATATATATTATAATATATGAAAATCTGTACTTATTAGTATGACAAGAGAAGTAGATTAACTTGTGTTCAAGGCCAGATCACTACATAAAAGAGGCATAACTTCCACTTATCTTGATTACAGGAACTAAAACCATGGGTCTCCATGAGAGGAGAGAGTACAATGTGTCCCACCTCTGCAAGCTTCAAAGGAACTGAACCAAATGGTGCCTAGTGGCAGCCTGAAATTCTCTATTTACTATACTAAGGGAGATGCTTACAAAAAAGGGACTTTTAAAATGCAGTATTTTCATTATTAAATTATCCAGGGCCCAATCACAGACCTGGGATTAGGATATTATAGGCTGTCCTGAAACCTAAGCTCAAGTCAAGGCATATAAAAGCTGACTTGCACAAAGGGGTTTCTAAGTTGGGGGTCAGACAAATGCTGATATGATCCATATTTAATTTCTCTTTCCCCCAAGGATACAGAAGAATATTTATATTTGTTTTTTTATATATATTTGTTTTGGTTTTATTTTGTTTTGCTCAGATCATATATTATTCCATATTAGATGACTGGGACTGCTTGGGACTGCTATTAATATTTATACTCTTCAGACAATTTTATTTTTATATTCCAAACTTGTTTTATTTGTTACTCAAATGTGACTTAATCCCATATACTGTATTGTATTCTATCTTTATATGATTTGATCTGGTTTTCTTGTTATCTTGAAAACTTTAATAAACATTATTTGAATCTGAAGAATATACCGTATATACTCGTGTATAAGCCGACCCATGTATAAGCCGACCCCCTACTTTTGCCCCCAAAACCTTGGAAAACCTATTGACTCGTGTATAAGCCGAGGGTGGACCCCAGCACAGGTATACAGCCCCCAGCAGTGTGGTATACAGCAGCCCCAGAGGTATATACAGCAGCCCCAGTGGTAGTATACAGCAGCAGCCCCAGTGGTATATACAGCAGCAGCAGCCCCAGTGGTATATACAGCAGCAGCCCCAGTGGTTAGTATACAGCAGCCCCAGAGGTATATACAGCAGTCCCAGTGGTAGTATACAGCAGCCCCAGAGGTATATACAGCCCCAGTGGTAGTATACAGCAGCCCCAGAGGTGTATACAGCAGCCTCAGTGGTAGTATCAGCAGCCCCATGGTAGTATACAACAGCCACAGAGGTATATACAGCCCCAGTGGAAGTATACAGCAGCCCCAGAGGTATATACAGCCCCAGTGGTAGTATACAGCAGCCCCAGAGGTATATACAGCCCCAGTGGTAGTATACAGCAGCCCCAGAGGTGTATACAGCAGCCCCAGTGATAGTATACAGCAGCCCAGAGGTAAATACAGCCCCAGTGGTAGTATACAGCAGCCCCAGAGGTATATACAGCCCCAGTGGTAGTATACAACAGCCCCAGAGGTATATGCAGCCCCAGTGGTATATACAGCAGCAGCCCCAGTGGTATATACAGCAGCAGCCCCAGTGGTTAGTATACAGCAGCCCCAGAGGTATATACAGCAGTCCCAGTGGTAGTATACAGCAGCCCCAGAGGTATATACAGCCCCAGTGGTAGTATACAGCAGCCCCAGAGGTGTATACAGCAGCCTTAGTGGTAGTATACAGCAGCCCCAGTGGTAGTATACAACAGCCCCAGAGGTATATACAGCCCCAGTGGAAGTATACAGCAGCCCCAGAGGTAGTATACAACAGCCCCAGAGGTATATACAGCCCCAGTGGAAGTATACAGCAGCCCCAGAGGTATATACAGCCCCAGTGGTAGTATACAGCAGCCCCAGAGGTATATACAGCCCCAGTGGTAGTATACAGCAGCCCCAGAGGTGTATACAGCCCCAGTGGTAGTATACAACAGCCCCAGAGTATATACAGCCCCAGTGGTAGTATACAGCAGCCCCCAGGGGGTATATAGCAGCCCCCAAATGCTGGCACTCGCCCCCCTTGTAAGGGCCCCCCCGCTGCTTATCTTACCATCCCGGTCTTCTGCACAGCGCCTCTCCTTGGTGCTCCGTTCTCCATGCTCCGTCCTCGCTGCGCCCGGCCGTCGCACGATGACGTCATATACCTGCGACGGCCGGGGATCCCGGATGTAGCAGGACGGGAGCATGAAGAATGGAGCACCGAGGAGCGGCGCTGTGCAGAAGACCGGGATGGTAAGATACGCAGCGGGGGGGGGGCCCTTACAAGGGGGGAGAGTGCCAGCATTTGGGGGCATATATGCACTGCTTCCCCCTGCAGCTGATTGACAGGGGGAAGCAGTGCATATATAATGAGCGGCCCCACGTGACGGGGCCGCTCATCCGCCCCCCCTCTCAGCCTCCACAGCCTCCACAGCCCCAGACACAGCCCCCACCACGCAGCCTACCGTATTGACCCGTGTATAAGCTGAGGGGGAGACTTTTCAGCCCAAATTTTGGGCTGAAAAACTCGGCTTATACACGAGTATATACAGTATGTAGACCTGAAGTTAGGTATTTCTGTATTTCTTCCATTTTATTTTATAACTGTCTTGCATATATGTGTGTCCTTTTTATTATTGTCTTTTATTGTAAGCACTGTAATTTTTGTATTAAAGCTTAAAACTTTAATAGGCTTGTCCTTGTGTGCTCTAAAGAATCCATAGCCTTACAGAGAGTATATGACCCTGGATTTTCAGACAGTAGTATATTTCAGGGACTTCTCATCCCATGTGTTTGATGCATGGTGGCAGAGTTTTGTGTAACTGGGATGTGTAGACTGTGTCAGGGTCTGATTTATGCTCACTTTATAGCCTAGAACAGAGGGTGGGTGCTGGACTGAGGGAGAGGAGATAAATTAACCCATGCAGGCACACCCAAAATGACTAAGCTGAAAAGGCTTGTTGCCAGATGCCCTGTTTTTCATAACCTATGGGTTTTCATGCCCTTCACCCTCTAACCTCTGAACAGGGATTTGGACTTAGGGGTTCCTGGGATGGGCCACAGAGTTAGCTGATGTTTGCTGGTGCAAACTGGCAAGAAGAATAGTCGGGTAGCTGGTTCAGAACCAAGACATAACATCAGGGACAAGTTTGTAAAGAAAGTAGGAAGGCAAATGTCAAGCAGAGATCAAAGTGTGGGAAAATCAGGACAAACCAAAGTGACACAGTACAGTGGTATAAAGCAAGATAGTAGCGCTATTCACTGGCAGTGGGAACAGATTCTCAGGGGCTTAAATAGAGAGAAGCCCCACACTGTGTTGACAGAAGGAAGAAACCCAACCTAAAAGAAATATTCCCATAGCTCCTGTACTGTCAGGAGCTGCAAGTAACAGAAACAAAATATGGCTACAGAATATTCACTTTGCATCAACCAAGAGTAAAATAGGTGTGAATCTGACAGTAACACTATCTGGCTTCAGTTAGTAGGACTGTCATGCTCTAATGCAATGTTTATAGCATAGTCCATCAAATGTCTCATAATAAACAAACTGTTTCTAGTCATTTATTTAATAAGTGCCATGGAGAAGGGCATATAATCAGCTTCCACTAATTTCCAAGTGATTTCTCTTTTTTTGCAAGAAACTATTTAAAATTAACAAGTTTAAATTGTTATCTTTCAAATATTTCAGCATTTCAAGTGTCATGATACTACTTTTAACAATCAGTGCAACTTTAGCAACCCCAATAACCAATTGTTGTCAGATGCAAATCTATTTCGTTATAGAAAAGTCTCATTCACACTTCAGAATTGGCCAGAGTTTTTCAGAACTATACCAGAAGTGAAAACCAATACAACAAATATTCCAGCCTGGACTAAAGTGAATATGAATACTAAAAATATGTATTTTCATTGAATAATAATAAAAATAAGTATATATCTAACATAACAAACACCAATATGGATAGTGAGTTAGCCACAGAGGGGGACACCCATCCATATAACGATTAGAAAGGCACTACAGAATAATATATATATACACAAATGATATCTAAAAATGTATGTATGTCACATGGTAAATAGAGAAAAAGTATTTCAACTACAAGTGTACCATAACTGTAGAAAAAAGACATGGGCCGCACATTCCAAATCATAAGTCTAAAGTTAATAAAACTATACATGAAGTGCTTAGTTTAATAATATGATTATCCTGTATGAAGCCCTTTGCCACATCCCCTCTTAGTGGGTCTCTAACCAAAATTTGCCTCAAAGGTGTGGCATATTATTTCAACCATCACCATAGTGGAAATGAAGCAGCAGGGCAGATGACCTGATACTTCAGAGCTATAAGATGCTATAAGACTGAGTCCCCATGAGCCCAGGTCACACCACCCCACAAGCACAAAACCACAAAATGTAATTGAAAATAATTATATCAGAATAAATAGGTGCATTCACTAAGAGTATGTATCGTAAATGCTGATACCAGTAAATATTGAGGAAGGTGGATATTTTGTATTCCTCATAAGAATGGCTTTATAGTTAATTATACCTCATTAGGCATAAAGGAACAAACTAATTATGTGAATGACACACACTTGTGTAAGGTATATGTGTCTATGTAAAGAGATTTTTGTGTTGCTTGATTGCATGTGACATATGATAAAGCCAAATAGCCAAAATGTGTAATGGACAACTTTGCATATGCTATGAAAATTTTCAAATAAAGAAAAAGGAACAAGTAGAATATTCCATATGAGTGCTGGCTTTTTCTGGATATTGGACATGGGATGTGCCAACCTATTGCCGTTTGCACTACAAACAGGTGTCCTATTGGATTTTGTATGTGATAGCTGTACAATAAAACATGGGCCACACATCCAAAATCACAAGTTGATTTAATGCCACCAGGCAAAAATCAGTAAAACTGAACATGAGGTTCTTAGTTTAACATTCTGATCATACTATATGAATTCTACTGCCACGTTGCAGCAAACCTCTTAGTGTGTCCCTAATTAAAATTTACCTCACTGGTATGGCGTCCTATTTTAACCACCACCGCAGTGGCAATGAACCAGCAGCACAGTCAACCTGATGCCTCACAGCACGCATGCTATAAGATTAAGTTCACATGAATCCAGGCCACACCACCCAACAGACACAAAATGACAGCAGCAATAGCCGACACCAGAATCAACAACCAGTGAAAGAAGAGCGAAACACTCACCTTTCACCAGCTCTCAGATTGAGAACTGAAAGCAAACAAAAGCAGGACCCCTCTTGCAGTCTCCTGCTAATTAAATTGCCTGTGCTAAATGGTAGGAGTGATGGATCAAGTAAAACAAAACAGAGAGGGCAGACCATATGAAATACTGTAGCTGTAAGAAAAAGACATATGAAAAGACTAAGAGGTTTTTCTTGATGTAACAGTGGGTTTCATACAGTCTGATCGGAATGTTAAACTAAGAACCTCATGTTCAGTTTCATGAGGTCAACTGTGCGGCCCATTCCGTTTTCTATAGCTATGATGTATTACAGTTAGGGCCAGAAATATTTGGACAGTGACACAAGTTTTGTTATTTTAGCTGTTTACAAAAACATGTTCAGAAATACAATTATATATATAATATGGGCTGAAAGTGCACACTCCCAGCTGCAATATGAGAGTTTCCACATCCAAATCGGAGAAAGGGTTTAGGAATTACAGCTCTGTAATGCATAGCCTCCTCTTTTTCAAGGGACTAAAAGTAATTGGACAATGGACTCTAAGGGCTGCAATTAACTCTGAAGGCGTCTCCCTCGTTAACCTGTAATCAATGAAGTAGTTAAAAGGTCAGGGGTGGATTCCAGGTGTGTGGATTTGCATTTGGAAGCTGTTGCTGTGACCAGACAACATGCGTCAAAGGAACTTTGAATTGAGGTGAAGCAGAACATCCTGAGGCTGAAAAAAAAGAAAAAATCCATCAGGAGATAGCAGACATGCTTGGAGTAGCAAAATCAACAGTTGGGTACATTCTGAGAAAAAAGGAATTGACTGGTGAGCTTGGGAACTGTAAAAGGCCTGGGCGTCCACGGATGACAACAGTGGTGGATGATCGCCGCATACTTTATTTGGTGAAGAAGAACCCATTCACAACATCAACTGAAGTCCAGAACACTCTCAGTGAAGTAGGTGTATCTGTCTCTAAGTCAACAGTAAAGAGAAGACTCCATGACAGTAAATACAAAGGGTTCACATCTAGATGCAAACCATTCATCAATTCCAAAAATAGACAGGCCAGAGTTAAATTTGCTGAAAAACACCTCAAGAAGCCAGCTCAGTTCTGGAAAAGTATTCTATGGACAGATGAGACAAAGATCAACCTGTACCAGAATGATGGGAAGAAAAAAGTTTGGAGAAGAAAGGGAACGGCACATGATCCAAGGCACACCACATCCTCTGTAAAACATGGTGGAGGCAACGTGATGGCATGGGCATGCATGGCTTTCAATGGCACTGGGTCACTTGTGTTTATTTATGACATAACAGCAGACAAGAGTAGTCGGATGAATTCTGAAGTGTACCGGGATATATACTTTCAGCCCAGATTCAGCCAAATGCTGCAAAGTTGATTGGACGGCGCTTCATAGTACAGATGGACAATGACCCCAAGCATACAGCCAAAGCTACCCAGGAGTTCATGAGTGCAAAAAAGTGGAACATTCTGCAATGGCCAAGTCAATAACCAGATCTTAACCCAATTGAGCATGCATTTCACTTGCTCAAATCCAGACTTAAGACGGAAAGACCCACAAACAAGCAAGACCTGAAGGCTGCGGCTGTAAAGGCCTGGCAAAGCATTAAGAAGGAGGAAACCCAGTGTTTGGTGATGTCCATGGGTTCCAGACTTAAGGCAGTGATTGCCTCCAAAGGATTCGCAACAAAATATTGAAAATAAAAATATTTTGTTTGGGTTATGTTTATTTGTCCAATTACTTTTGACCTCCTAAAATGTGGAGTGTTTGTAAAGAAATGTGTACAATTCCTACATTTTCTATCAGATATTTTTGTTCAACCCTTCAAATTAAACGTTACAATCTGCACTTGAATTCTGTTGTAGAGGTTTCATTTCAAATCCAATGTGGTGGCATGCAGAGCCCAACTCGCGAAAATTGTGTCACTGTCCAAATATTTCTGGCCCTAACTGTATATGGTTTGTCCCTTCTGTTTTGCTTTACTTGGACCAGCATTTCTCTCAATTGTCACAGGCATTTTAATTAGCAGGAGGCTGCAAGAGAGGACGCACGTACTTTTGTTTTCTGTTCACATTCTGAGAGCTGGTGGAAGGTTGGGTTTCATGCTTCTTCCTTGGGTGTTGGTAATGTGTGTCGGCCATTGCTGCTGTGGTTTTGTTCATTTGGGGCAGTGGGGCTTGGAGTCATTGGGATTATCCTTACAATTTCCAATCCTTACATTTATTGGACATGAAGAACTCTTATTGTTAACACAAGGAGGTAATGATCAAGACTCTGGCGACAGAATGTAGGAATGGATTGTCTTCCTAAACAGCACATGGTGGCGAACATGCACATGAATTGTGGTATAGACAAAACCCAATATTCCCATGTTCCCATGGCTGGTCTCAATCATTTTGTAGAAAAAATTGTAGCTATAGGGAAAAAAAATAGGGCATTGATTACATGCATTGTATATCCGAATAGGATGACCTGAATTAAACAATGTTAAACTACATACATAAATTGATATATATGTATTAGGTGACATAATTATTGAACACATCACCAATTTACTATGGAAATATATTTCTAAAGGTGCTATAGACATACATTTCTTACCAGATGTTGGTAACAACCCACTTAATGTAAAAGAAAAGAAATCAAATCATAGTTTTTCATAGATTTAGTGATGCGTAATAATGAGAAATTGTAGTGATTAAAAATACCAGTAGCTGCATAAAATATTGACACATTTGGCAAAATTTGGACATTTTCTTTAAGGGTATACTCACTTTTGTTGGCAGTGGTTTAAATATTACAGGCTGTGCATTAAGTTATTTAGGGGGCATACCAAATTTACACACTCATACAAGCTGTTCACAGACTACTTTACATTGTATCAAAGTGTAAAATCTTCAGTGTTATCCCATGAAAAGATATACTAAAATATGTACAAAAATATTAGGGGTATACTGACTTTTGTGACATACTGTATACAGTAAAGGAAATAATTATTTGTTCCCTTGCTGATTTTTTAAGTTGCTCAATGACAGTCTATAATTTTAAGGATAGGTTAATTTTAACAGTGAGAGATGGAATATCAAAAATAAAATCCAGAAATTCACATTGTCTAAATTATATAAATGTATTTGCATTTTGAAGAGAGAAATAAGTATTTGAACCCCTACCAATCATTAGGAGTTCTGGCTCCTACAGACCAGTAAGGCTGGTTTCACACTGCAGTTTTTTTCTGATCAGGTGTGTGTGCCAAAACCAGGAAAGGAACCAGGAGAGGAACATGCAGAGAAAAACTATAATTGAAAGATTGACACCTGTTCTGAGTTTTGGAGGCACTCCTGGTTTGGCACACAAACCTGATCAAACCTGATCAGGGAAAAACTGTGGTGTGAAACCAGCTTTAGACACTCCTAATCAACTTGTTACCTTCACTAAAGACAGCTGTCTTAAATTGACACCTGTATAAAAGACTCCTGTACACACCCTCAATTAATCAGTCAGACTCTAACCTCTACAACATGGACAAGACCAAAGAGCTTTTGTAAGGATGCCAGAGAAAAGATCCTGCAAAAAATAAGAGGGTGGGGGACAAGAGGCGCAATAGTGCCCTATCACTAGTGACACTAGAAAGAGTGATGCTGAGGAGCCACTCACCTGATTCAGTTGTGGGCCCCACAACTGGTTTGAAGGCGTTTTGAGAAGAATCTCTCAGCTGCTGCAGGACCTCCACCAACTACTGACCAGTAGTGAAATTCAAGGAGATGATGGGAGTACAGGTGTGACACGGTCCGCGCTGCTCCAATGTAAAAACTCACCAAAAGAGTCACAAAGTCATCTGTAGGTTTTATCTTTTTAATCCTCCTTCCTCCTACACGTTTCGGCGCCCCACCTGGCACCTTCCTCAGGGAGAAAATATCCTAGACCTGCACAAGGCTGGAATGGGCTACAAAACCATAAGTAAGACACTGGGTTAGAAAAAGACAATTGTTGGTGCAAATAAAATGGAAGAAATACAAAATGAGGTCAATCGACATCGATCTGGGGCTCCATGCATAATCTCACCTCATTGGGTATCAATGATCATGAGGAAGGTGAGAGATCAGCCTAAAACTTCACTGAGGGAAGTTGTTAATGATCTCAAGGCAGCTGGGACCACTTTCACCAAAAAAACCATTGGTAAGGCCAGCTTCACATCATGGCTAGATCCTATCCGGAGCTTTCAGGAGTGAACCTGACAGCCTCGGACCGGATTTCGGCCCGATAGTATGCTATGGGACCAGTTGGAGTCGAATAGCAGCTATCTGCTATCTGGCTTCCATCTGTCTGGGAGAATCCGGGAGGATTCAGATTTTTCTCCCAGACACAAAAATGCTGCATGCAGCATTTTTGTGTCCGGGGAACAAAGCTGATCCTCCCAGATGCTCCCGGATCCTCCCGATCCAGTGTGATTCGGCGCCCCCTAACATGGGGGTCTATGGTGCCGGATCACACCGGAGCCGGACGCCGGGTGCTGAAGCTCAGTGCCGCTCGGAGCTGTCCCTTGCTGACAGTTCAGGATCGCGGCTCACTCCCCGCGAGCCGCAATCTTGAATCATCAGCAGCTGCGGCTGCAAATGAGCCATCCGGCTGCACACCAGACCGGAGGGCATAATTGGCCCTCGGGTTCTGTGTCCAGATCCCATCCGGGGCTGTCAGGTTCACTCCTGAAAGCCCTGGATCAGATCTGGCCATGGTGTGAAGCTGGCCTAACACATTATGCCATAATGAATTAAAATCCTGCGGTGCCCGCAAAGTCCCACTGCTCAAGAAGGCACATGTGCAGGTCCATCTGTAGTTTGCCATATAACACCTTGGTGATTCTGAAAGTGATCTGGATTTTATCTTTGATATTCTATCTTTCACTGTTAAAATTCACCTACCCTTGAAATTATAGACTGTTCATGTCTTTGTCAGTGGATAAACGTACAAAATCAGCAAGGGACCAAATAATTATTTCTTTGACTGTATATGTTTAAATTTTCCAATTTTGTCTAAACAAACATGGATTTCTAGCTAGTAAATAAAAATACACTTTAAATGAAAATCTAATTAACACATTATCTAATTATGTGCGGTGATATAACAGAATAAGAAAGTAATGTTATTTTTTTCCAAACATTTCAAAGACAATATAAATTGTGATTTTTGTTGTTGTTGCTAGAACATTAATATTCTAAACTAATAAACCTATAGCAAATGAATATGTGGGCTGTATTTTAATACTTTTTCTTTGAACATAGTGAAGAAAAAAATGTTGTTGAATGTTGATTTAGATTTTAACTGTACATACTTGAACATATTTTTTGAGCAAAAATTACTTCTCTTTCAATTTGATTTTCAAAACACACTGAAGAGAACTGACAACTACCTGATAATCCTCTTAAGCTGTCATCTTGCTTTAATTCCACACAATACAGGTCCTAATTTATGGGTTTTTAGAGGAGACAAACAAATATAGCACAAGCAGATAAATATGGAAGTGCTTGTATTTTTCATATGAGATTGAAGGAAGACAAATACGTATCCAGAAAACTCATTTCTGCATAAACGTTGTTTCATATGCAATCACATTGAGGCCACTGACATGAAACCAGTGCACAGAAAAGAGAATAAGAAACAAATAAATAAATAACAATATTTTGCCCTTTCCTAAATGATAGTATTTCAATAGTCGCTTTATATAGTAAGTGTTTGCACATATAACACAGATCTGTGGATTGTTTTGACTTCTAATTTGCAAACTTTGTCGAATTTTCCATAAAAATATAAATTCAGATCAATACATTTGCATAATGTGGCAAAACCTTCAATTGCCAGGAAATTACCGTATATACTCGTGTATAAACCGACCCGTATATAAGCCGACCCCCCTACTTTTGCCCTCAAAACCTGGGAAAACCTATTGACTCGTGTATAAGACGAGGTGGACCCCAGCACAGGTATACAGCCCCCAGCAGTGTGGTATACAGCAGCCTCCCCAGTGGTATATACAGGCCCCAGCAGTGTTACAGCAGCAGCCCCAGTGGTATATACAGCAGCAGCAGCTCCAGAGGTATATACAGCAGCAGCCCCAGTGGTATATACATCAGCAGCCCCAGAGGTATATTACAGCAGCAGCCCCAAAGGTATATACAGCAGCAGCCCCAGAGGTATATACAGCAGCAGCCCCAGAGGTATATACAGCAGCAGCCCCAGAGGTACACAGGCCGCCCGCCCGCCACCCCCATCGGTATACAGGCACCCCCCCATCAGTATACAGGCCCCCCCCTTGCTGCCACAAACCTGTAAAATAATAGATCATTATACTTATCCTTGTGGCCGCCGCCACTGCTCTGCATCGCGCTCCTCCGGGTCTTCATGCCTCTTCCGGCTTCTTCCGGCTTCCTCCTCTGGCGCACAGACAATGACATCATTGCCTGCGCCCACCGGAGGAGGAAGCCGAAAGAAGCCAGATGAAGCCGGAGGAGCGCGATGCAGAGTAGCGGCGGGGACGGCCACAGGGATAAGTATAATGATCTATTATTTTACAGGTTTGCGGCAGCAAGGGGGGCCCTGTATACTGATGGGGGGACCCTGTATGCTGATGGGGGGGCGCCTGTATACTGAAGGGGTGGCGGGCAGGCGGCCTGTGCCGTATGACTCGTGTATAAGCCGAAGGGGGGACTTTTCAGCCCAATTTTTTGGCTGAAAAACTCGGCTTATACGCGAGTATATACGGTATAAGTATAACATCTAGGACTATATTGAACCCTTTTGAGTTAATTAATGCAAACACAGCATCAAAAATGTCAAATGTTTATCAACCGATCTTGCTAGGGAAAAACAGATGTAACTGGTGGCAAACAACACCCATTTTATCAAACCACTACTTTACCTGATAAGTTAGACAACTTAATTTGTAAAAACAATCCTCCAAATTTTTTTTTTGGGGGGAGGCAAAGCCCTGTATTGTTATTGTTAGTGTTGATGCACAGGCGGTGAAAATGGAAGAAGCCATGGCAAATGTCATTTAACGAATATTTTCCTAATTACACCATTCAGCAACAAAATTGAGAATTGAACAAAAGTATCTAATTCATAGAAACTTGATGTTGTTCAAAATGAAAATGACGGATATAAATGCTCTAGTTTTTATTTTACAAGTGTCTTACTCTTCTATTGGGATTGCATTTAGAATACCCCAAGCATTACTGCTTACTGTGGGAATGGGATAGTAGTCTAGCAAGCTTCGTTTCATTAAAAAAGTTTAGCCTGCAAGAGGAAAACTTCAGCCTGGTACAAAAAATGTACAGAAAATGTTACTCCCTCCGCTACATACCAAATTACGACCAATGTAAAACTTTGTACAGAGCATGCAACAAGAAAGTGAAGGTTTTAAGTAAAAATGTCTTAATTAATTCATGCAAAGTTGAAAGAAGGTATCTTTGTTGGGCCACAGATTAGGGAGATCTTCACATTCAAAGATATATGTCAATTTATTGAGAAGGCAGCACCAAAAGGGTGTTGGTTCAGGATCTTTTGGAAGCAAGTGTGCTTCCAATTACAAAACGCTGTTGGATGAGATGCTCATATACTACCACAAGCTTGGGGTACACATGTCTCTGAAGATTCACTTTCTCCATTTCTACCTCGACCTCTTCTCAGAGAACTTTGTTGTCGTCAGAGATGAACATGGTGAGAGACGTTGCTACCGTTGAGAAAAGGTATGCAGGACAATGGAACCTGGCAGTGTTAGGAGTCTACTGCTGGACAAGAAGAGAGCAATTCAGAGCTACTCTACAGACGGCAGTCCAAGAGAAAATGGCCAACTTGAAATAGCAAAACAATGTACCGTATTTATCGGATTATAAGACTCAGTTTTGTTCCCCCAAATTGTGGGGGAAAGTGGGGGGTGCGTCTTATAACCCGAATATACAGATAATATACTGCAGGGTAGGGTGGGGCAGCTCTAGAGTGGTGTCCGGGGTTGGGGTGGCCTGGTTGCAGGCTTCAGGAGGCAGCATGAGGTCACGTGCTCCCACGCATTAGCCTCTTCCAATATGCACACACTGTCCATCACCTTGGTGCTGAAACCAGCGCCAAGATCTGGACAGGGGATGCAGCGCATATTAGATGTGCCTACACACAGTCCACTGTGGTACACTTGCCCCCATCACTGCTTAGAACCCCCCTGCTGGCGCGTACATAATAAAATATAAAACTATTACTTCACCTTCCTATGATCGCTCCGTTCTGCCAGCAGAGCGGTGAGTTTCTGCGTTGCTCCCGGCCATCGGGAGCGCACATTGATTACATCCGGTCACATGATATGCTCTGGTCACGTGACCCGATGGCGAAGACCAAAGCAGGAAGTCACTGCTCAGCTGGCAGAATGGAGCTCGCCGGAAGGTCAAATCATTTTTTTTTATTTTATTATGTGCGTGCCAGCAGGGTGGCTCTAAACAGTGATAGGGCAAGTGTGCCAGCACAGGGGGGGGTGAGTGCAGGCACAGGGGCAAATGTGCCAGCACTGGGACAAGTGTGCCAGCACAGGGGCAAGTGTGCCAGCACAGAGGGGGTGAGTGCAGGCACAGGGGCAAGTGTGCCAGCACTGGGACAAGTGTGCCTGCACAGGGGCAAGTGTGCCTACACAGGGGCAAGTGTGCCATCACTGGGGCAAGAATGCCAGGACTGGGGCAAGTGTGCCAGCACAAGGGCAAGTGTTCCAGCACTGGGGGATGTGTGCCATCAATAGGGGATGTGTGCCATGAAAAGGGGACATGTGCCATCAATAGGGGACGTGAGCCATCAATAGGGGATGTGTGCCATCAATAGGGGACATGTGCCAGCACTGGGGGATGTGTGTCATCAATGGGAGACATGTGCCAGCACTGGGGACATGTGTCATCAATAGGGGATGTGTGTCAGCACTGGGGGAAGTGTGCGAGCACAGGGGATGTGTGCCATCAATAGGGGACATGTGCCATCAATAGGGGACGTGTGCCATCACTGGGGGACGTGTGCCAGCACAAGTGGGCTATATCCAATATAAGTGGGCCATATCCAGATTAAGGGGGCTAATTCTAGGATGGGGGCTATATTCCAGGATGAAGGGCAATGTACCAGGATGAGGGAGCTTTGAGGGACATATATCCTATATGATTTATTAGATAGACACTGGCATTATAAGTTGGTCCCCATTTGATATTAAAAATTATTTTTTTCTCTTTTCCTTCACCAAATTTGGGGGTGCGTCTTATAATCAGGTGAGTCTTATAAAGCGAAAAATACGGGACTTATTTAGGTATTTTTTATATTCTTTGTTCCATGCAATGATGGCTTTTCATGAATGTTCCCAATATATATGTGGTGTTTTGTAAATTTAACCTTGTAACCATGAATTGTATATTTAATTAATTTCATTGCCCAACATCTCCTTTTTAAATACTAGGGGGTAAATGACTTAATGTGAATACATTTGCAAAGAATGTATGAAAATTAGATGAACAGTGTTATCATGATTCACATAGGACTTGTTTAGATTAATGTTTAGATTCTAACAGACCACTAAGAAAAATTGCACTGATCCAGTGCGTATCTTGTGATTGACTAATTTTAACATTGTTACCCAAATGCAATAATGCTACAGCATACTGCAATCAATAAAAATAATCTTAAATGTAATCAAATACTTATCTTTATCATGTTTAGATAAAAAAAAATGATTAAGTCTTAATCCTAATTAAAATAATATTGTATTGCCACAATATTTCTTCCTTTTACTATACTGGAAGTCTCTTATGCTATTAACTCCCTTAAAAATGGGAAATCTCCAGGTCTGGACGGCCTATCGAACAAATGCTTCAAGTCATTTGACTTTATACTAGCCCCATATCTTACTAGACTTATAAACTCTGCTTCTATGACATCTGTGCTTCCTGCTGGAATGCTGGAGGTGGTTATAACAGTAATACCAAAGGACAAAGGCGACCCACAAAATAAGGCCCAGTATAGACCCATCTCCTCATCAATTCAGATGCTAAGATAATTGCAAAAGTGCTTGTTAATAGACTTTCAAACTATATTCCTAAACTAGTGCATTCTGATCAGACTGGCTTTATCAGAGGTAGAGGAACAACACATGCGGTTAGACGGGTGTTGAGCATCTTGCAGCAGGTGGAGAGGTCGGGGTCCCCGATGCTTGCCTTACCTATGGATGCTGATAAGGCATTTGATAGGGTGCACTGGGGTCTCCTGTTCCTCACACTTCAACGGTTTGGTTTGTCTGGTTGTGTCTTTAATGTCATCAAGGCTTTATATTTGTCTCCATCAGCTAAGGTTTTATTGAACAATTTTGTTTCTGAACTTTTCAAGCTTTCAAATGGAACCAGACAGAGTTGCCCCCTGTCACCCATTCTTTTCATTCTCGTTTTGGAGCCCTTTGTTGAAAAAATCAGGGTGAATAAGAATATACGAGGAGTCTCCCTGAATAGTAGACAACATTAGACCTCGCTTTTTGCCGATGATCTGATGATTCCCCTGAATTCTTTAAGGAGACTTTTGGAAGTCACCAGACAATTTTCGGAGGCTTCCTAATATAAACTAAATGCCCATAAAATGCATGTTTTACCCTTTAATATTGATAGGGAATTAATGGATGTTCTAAAGAGAGAATTTCAACTCTCATGGGTGTCCTCTGACCTCTCTTATTTAGGAATATTATTGACCAACCCCTTACAAAACATAGTTGATAAAAATATGTTAGCCATTACTAAAAGAATCTCGGATGATCTCTCTTTCCTCTCCAAACTTGCTATATCCTGCTTGGGTAGGATTACTTCATATAAGATGGTTGTATTCCCTAAATCTTCTTCATTCTTAGGTCCTTCCCACTTTCGATTCAGCAAAAGCACTTTCAAAAGTGGCAGACACAGCTGACCAATTTCATTTGGGGGGTAGATCATTGAGGATTGCTAAAGCCACAATAACGAAGCATAAGAATAGAGGAGGCTTAGAAATCCCTAATATTAAGACCTACTATCTTTCTATTCTGATCAAAGAAAGCAGGAAGAAGTGGGAAATACAGAATAGTCCCTCCTTGGTAAACATCGAAGAAGCTCAAATGCTTGGCGCTAATCCGACTACTTTCATAGCTTCCTTCCCTCTCAACTCAAGAAAGCGTTTGCCAGTATCTGACTCTCTGAAAGCTACCATTAAGGCCTGGTGGAGTCTTGTACACATTTCCACGCCTTTCTTTGCAGACATTTCTCCCTCCTGGCTCCCAATAGAGATCCTTGAGGCCGCCTGTCCATCACTGAAACTCCACTCTTGGAGAAAAGCTGGTGTTAAGTCTGTTTCAGACTTGTTGATAAATGGCCATTTGAAGCCCTTCTCCATTCTAGAAGAACAGTTTAGTTTGCCTATAACTGAGGATGCTAATTGGCATGTCATCAATGATAAATTAGCCAGTGGAAATTGTCTCTTACTTTAC
This sequence comes from Allobates femoralis, assembly GCA_033576535.1. Lineage (NCBI taxonomy): Eukaryota > Metazoa > Chordata > Amphibia > Anura > Aromobatidae > Allobates > Allobates femoralis. The sequence goes on from JARQOC010000003.1 coordinate 583,226,061, forward strand.
CTAGCAACATTGACTCACTCCTCCGACACACTGACTTTGAAGTGGGGTGGAGGACTGGCAAATTGTATAAATTTTTCAATAGTGACATAACTCTTGATAATAAAAGCTTCTTGGGTGTGGGAAGGGGGAGTTGGAGATAGACGACAAAGCCTTGTGTGATCATTTTACTTACATTCTGCCGATGATCTACTCCTCTGTCCCTAGTGTATCGCTCCAGGAAACTCAATACAAGATCTTCCCAAAGTCGTACCTCTGCCCACAAATGTTACATTTGATTGATTCGGAACATAATCCGCTTTGCTGGAGACGCTGTGGCTCAGTGGGGACTATTAAGCACATTTTCTGGAGCTGTTGTGGGATTAGACAGTTTTGGTTGTATGCTCAGATGTCAATAAATTTACTTATGAACTATAATATTACCCTCACGACGGAATTAGCTCTCCTCCTGATGGGAATCAGTGAGATTCCAAAAGCAAAGAGTTTACTTATATTACATATCCTCATAGCAGCAAAAAATCTTATTGCTTCTTTGTGGAGAGATGAAGAACCACCCACTATAGAGGATTTATTAGATAAACATTCCTCGCATAACTTGTTTGAATATATTTTTGCGGTTAGAAATAATTTGCATTGTAGATACTCAGAAAAGTGGACCCCTTGGGTGTCTTTGTTTTCTCTCGATGTTGAGATTTGATATTGCTTGATATATTAGTTTTCTTTCCTTAGTTGTATGTATGTTTGCATGTTTATAGTACCATTGAGCATACTTTATCTAGCTTTATTAATCTTTATGGATTAGATTTGATCAAGGAAATTGCTCTTTGTTATGACCTTTAGAGATGTAACCCACCATGTCAGTGTATAATTTGGGTTGATACACCCCTTTATTGACCGTTCTTCCTTTTTCTCCCTCCTCTCCCTTTCATTTTCTCCTGCCTCTTCCCTCTTTGTTTGATTTATACCCCATTTTTCCTTCTTCTTTCCTCCCCTTTGTTACTTTCCCTTATTTTTTCTCTCCTCTTATTTTCTCTTTTATGTGTATGTCACTAATGACGTACTACCAACTGATTGTTATTTCCCGTTTTTATGATAAATGAATGTATTACTATATTGATTAACTACTTTGTTGTTTAATTATCACAATAAAGGGATTTAAACAAGCCACAAAATTATATAAAGTAAATTTAGGGATTTTGCTAGCATGTTGCAATAATGTATAGAATTTGTGTCTTGAGTCATTGTGGTTAGGGATGGGCGAACCTGAACTGTAAAATTCAGGACCCATACCGAATACATACTATTAGGTGACAAGGTCCCGAACATGGGAAACCCGTGTTACAGTTAGTTCGGGCCAGTTCAGGGGCAGGGGCTGTAAAATAATAAAATAATAGGTATAATCATACTTACCTGTCCCGTCTCCTCTCGTGCCAGCTTCTGCTTCTGGGGCCCTCATTAACTTCTGGTATTATTCACTGCACTATCGGCAGTCCTTGGCTTTTTCCGGCCAGCACTTGGTAGTGTTCGGGCTGTGACTGCAGGGTTCACCCGCGGTCATGGCCTCGGCTTTGAACACCCGTGAACCCTGACTGTCACAGTCAGATTCAGCCTGTTTTCGCTCTGCATAGACGTGTGTTGTCTATGCAGATTGATGTAGCAGTGCTGAGATTGCTGGCCCTAACCCCATTATTACCCAGTGAGCCACCGCACCAGGGCCCTGGATGTGTTGGGTACAGCGCCAGAAGATGGCGCTTCTATAAACGCACCATTTTCTGCAGCGGCTGCAGACTGCAGTTCACAGCGGGGGGGGGGGAAGAAAGCTTGGGCCTCCCTGCGCTGCAGATTCCAACCCCCAGAGAAAAAATATTTTATTAGAAATAAAACAAAAAAAACACTTAGAGAATCTATCTTTATTAAAAAAATTATCTTCAGTCCGACGTAGTCCAAGAGGGAAGCAATCTCAGCTCTGCTTCATCACTCTGCATAGGCCACACACGTCTATGCAGAGCGAGAGAAGGCTGAATCTGACTGTGACAGTCAGGGTTTATGCAAGTTCATAGCCCGGGCCATGACCGTGGGTGAATCCTGCAGTCACAGCCCGGACACTGCTGAGTGCCGGCCGGAATAAGCCAAAGACTGCCGAGCGCCAGCGGAAATTGCTGAAGACCGCCAACAGTGCAGTGAATAATACCGGAAGTTAATGATCAGCTCTGGAAGCAGACACGGCCGCGAGAGGAGATGGGAGTACGCGACTCGGGGAATTGTAAGTGTTATTATGATGTTTATTACAGTTTTATGTCTTTTTTTTTTTACAGAACCCCCTCCATCCCATGTCAGTAAAGTTCAAGCTCGGGGCGTTCGGACACAAGTTTGCATCTTCCCAGCCCAGAGCTCGAACTTTCCAAAATGTTCGGGCGACCCTGTCGATCTTGAGTATCTGGGGGTTCGCCCATCACTAATTGTGCTTCCTTATAAAATATAGGGAAAGTTAAGGGTGGACACAACTATTTGGTTCCAAAAGTTAATTTCAGTATAATCAATAAAGAAAGGATGTTACATGTACAGTACAGATGGTTAAAGTTGAGTAAAACATGCTAAATTATGCCATACTGAGCCTATTGGTACCCGGAAGTACTGGTTTTTGCCTTGTCTGTGGGCAGTATAAAATTGAATAAATAAAGCATTCCTTATAGCATTTCTTCCTAGCTGTACCCAATAATGTCATTTCATCAGTTTTACTATATGAAATATTTTTTTAATTTATGGTACGTATATTTATGTTTACCCTGTTATTCTGAATCCGATATTTTAGGGATACCCAACCAGTCTCCATTCCTTTCTCATTTATGACAACCCGTCCTTGACTTGTGACAGCTGCACCCAGAAAATGACAATTGAGGGTCACTTTTGCAGCCAACAAATGGCTGGTAAAAGTAACATTTTAATTTAGTTTTTTTCTGTTTGCATAGCTAATAATGTCAAATCAGTAGTTTTCCTAAATGGAGTATTTAGGAATTTATGGTTATGCAATGCCTTGAAAAAATATTCACACAACGTGAACTTTTTCACATTTTATCATAGTACACTCAAAAATTTAAATGTATTTTATTAGTTTTTTATGTGATATACCAACACCAAGTAGCAAGTATTTGTGAAGTAAAAAAGAAATGATACATGGTTTTCTAAATATTTAAAAAAAAATAAAAAAATATGAATCTGAAAATAGTGATGTGCATTTTTATTCAGGCCCTTTGGTTGCACATACTGTTGTAAGTCTTATGGGGTTTGTCTCAGAGGCTGACATTTTTGCATATTCTTTTTTTTTTTGCAAAATAGCTCTAGCTATGTGGTATTGGATGAAGTATCTCTGTGAACCGAAATATTCAAGTGTTGCCATATATTCTCAATAGAATTTAGGTCTGGATTGTGATTTAAACACGGCTTTGATCTAAACAATTCCATTGTGGCTCTGGCAGTATGTTTAGGGCCGTTGTCCTGCTTGAATTTGAACCGATATTCCAGTTTCAAGTCTTTTGCAGCCTCTAACAGGTTTTCCTCCAGAATTGTCGATTATTTAGCTCCCTGTCTCTGCTGAAAAGAAGCAAATGAACAGCATGATGCTGTGACCACCATATTTAACGTGGGTGATGGTGTTATCAGGGTGATTTGCAATGTTAGTTTTTAACGACATATAGCATTTTGCATTTACCCCCAAAAGTTCTACTTTGGTCTCATCTGAGTACCTTTTTCCAGATGCTAGCCGTGTCCCCTACATGGCTTTTTGCAAACTGCAAACAGGTCATCTTTTGGTTTGCGTTCGAAAATGTCTTTCTTCCAGTCATTCTTTCATAAAGGCTTTATCTATAAAGATTTTATCTATAAAGATTTTTCCATAAAGATTTGTGAATTTTACAACTAATATAATAATATTTATTCATTTGTATAGCACTATTAATTCCATAGCGCTTTACATACATTTGCAACACTGTCCCCATTGAGGCCCACTATCAGTATGTCTTTCAAGTGTGTGAGGAAACCCACGCAAACATGGGGAAAACATACAAACTCCTTGCAGTTGTTGTCCTTGGTGGGATTTGAACCCAGGACCCCAGTGCTGCAAGGCTGCAGTGCTAACCACTGAGCCACTATGCCCAAAGGACTAATAGATGTCCTTTGGGCAGATTCTTTTACCCAAGCTGTGAATCACTGCAGCTTCTCCAAAATAAAGATGGGCCTCTTGGCTGCTTCTCAAATTAATGTCCTTCTTGATTGTGATTTCAGTTTATGTGGATGGACATGTTTTGATAGGTTTGTAGTTGCGCCATATGCCTTCCATTTTTGGAAGATGGATTGAACAGTGCTCCGTGAGATGTTTAAAGCTTGGGCTATTTTTTTATAACTATTCTCCACAACTTTATCCCTGACCTGTCTAGTGTGTGCTATGGTGGTATTCATGATGTTTGATTCCTAATGTTCTAAACAAACCCCTGAGGTCTTTACAGAAAAGCTGTATCTTTATTAAGAATAAATTACATAGAGGTTGACTCTATTTACTAATTAGTTGACTTCTAGAGACAATTGGGCACTCCGGATTTTAATTAAGGGTTATCGAACTACAGGGGGTAGACTAGAAATGGACATCATGAGTTTCAAATGTACATCTTTAAACTATTTGGAAAATCAAAATAATTTCCTTTACATTTCACAAATAAATGATTCTTTGTGTTGGTATATCATATAAAATCCCAATAAAATACAAGTACGTTTATGGGTATAATGGGAAAAAAATGTTCACATAGTTTGAATACTTTTTCAAGACACTGAATTGCAGAGCAGTGTATATTTTAAAAGGTAACAGCCTGCTTAATCAAGGTGATGTGTTAAACGTCATTGTTGTACGTAGTGTAAAATCTTTTTAATTATCTTGCTTTGTTTTTGTTGCTTACAGAACAATTTGAATCACAAGCTGGAGGTGCTAGACAGAAGAAAATCACATGTTAACCATGGAGGCAGAAATGTGTAATTCATATTAGTATTCAGGTTCATCTTTTTATATAGCCTTTCCCTGCTGTGTGATGAAGAGGCATTAAGGCAATGATGTGAATGTGTACAGTAATGTTTAATCATTAATTTGCATTTTTATTTAAAGCCTTGACTTTCAGTAATATCTCAGCATTGAAATACATATATCTCTTCAGATTATTTCAACACTCAAGGGATTACTGAAACAACTTGCTATATAACTCACAAATGAAATCATTTAATATACTAGCACATCTTGATTTGCTTTTTGGTAAGCCAAACAGTTAACAGGCAAACATATTTAATATATTTTTCCAAGGACTATCTTACTAACTGGCCGAAAAATAGTCACAGATAAACAAAACTGCATCGTTACAAAAGAAAGTTAGGCAAAATCTGTTCTTAAGAAGAAATAAATGATGCTATAGTTACATTCTTCAAATAGACGAGTCAATTAATTCCCAAAAATGTAAAATAATATATATTAAATAAATTCCACATAAAAAGTTGGTATTACCTAAGGAAACGCTATCAAATGTACTGCTAAACTATCATAAAGAAGATATATATAAGTATACATGTGTGTATATACAGTATATATATATATATATATATATATATATATATATATATATATATATATCATAGCGTATGTACAGTTATCTTCACAGTTAGAACAATAAATATCTATTGCAAGCTATGCTGCTCAAACAAATTAAGGGAAATTAAGGGAACATTTAACAACACAATGTAATGGTGAAGTGTTCCCTTTATTTTTTTGAGCAGTATATACAGTGCCTTGTGAAAGTATTTGGCCCCCTTGAACTTTTCAACCTTTTGCCACAATTCAGGCTTCAAACATAAAGATATAAATTCTAATATTTTAGTGAAGATTCAACAAGTGGGACACAATCGTGAAGTGGAACAAAATTTATTGCATATTTTAAACTTTTTTAACAAATAAAAAACTGAAAAGTGGGGCGTGCAATATTATTCGGCCCCCTTGAGTTAATACCACCTTTTGCTGCGATTACAGCTGCAAGTCGCTTCGGGTATGTCTCTATCAGTTTTGCACATCGAGAGACTGAAATTCGTGCCCATTCTTCCTTGCAAAACAGCTTGAGCTCAGTGAGGTTGGATGGAGAGCGTTTGTGAACAGCAGTTTTCAACTCTTTCCACAGACATTGGGGTATTATATAATATTAGGGCAACAGAGTAAGACATTGTACCATATAGCAGCCACAAAGAGGCCCAGAATGGAGAACATTATATAGTATAGGGGCAAGAATTGGAAAAAGTATACTGTATGGGGGCCAGAAGAGATATATTGCTTTGCAGTATGGTACTTTTTTGGTGCTGAAATCCTCCAACTAATTCAATCAAGTGTAACATTTTCAAGGAGGTTGTGTTCATTTCTGTGTTATCATATGAGTATGTCTGATGGATATATTCTTTTTCTCAACACACTTATGATAGTTTAAACAGCTTTCTATGGCATTGGCCCTAGCATGTATGATTATAATTTTAGAAATTGTAGTGTGAGCCTTATAGATGAGTGAACTGCTTGAAATTAAATTTCCAAAAGATTCTATATGTGGCAAATAAATTTGCCGCAAAATGCAATACTGGAATGCCTTTATTGCTTGGAAATTACTTGTATAACTATTTGGATGCATGTGAATGCAGCCAAGCTGGATAGCAATGCATGTAAATACAGCCTTATTAATGTTCAAGTTACCTTAAACTATCTAGCTAGGGAAAAGATAATGTTATCTGGTGGTAACCCAAAATCAATTGACCATTATGCAATATCAGATTTTTAGATTACTGTACTTAAATTGTAAAAGCTAGCCAAAAATGTTAACTTTTATGGAAGATGCCTGGTATTGTTTATAGTCAAGTGGTCCAAATGGAAAAAGCAATGGCTTTTGCACATGCATAGGGTAGGTGACAAAAGTGATCCTGGTTTGTGGGGTATCAAGATCATTTTTATTGGGTAAATCAAGAAGCATTCCTTTGTCATCCAAATTTTTTTAGGCTGTAATAGCAGATATGTTGTTTTAAAAGTGAAAATGTATTGGCTTCTCAATGACGAGATGTGACATCACAAAGCAGGAGGCGCGCTTGCAGATCATTCTGTTTTTTTTTTCTTTTCATAAAAAGGGGGGCATGCTTGACTATTTGTGATTGATCTAGTGAAATGATTGAACACTTTTTTATGCATAGCCACAAGTGTTTATTTGTAAAAGAAATGCTGCACTATTAAATTCTGGACATGCACAAATGCAAGGAGTGTGAATTACATTGCCCGACCGTATAGCAGCTAGAATGTTTTGGGTATTGCTATTTATGACAATTTCCAGCTGCACCACATGAGCAGCCAGCCAGTAAATTAGTTGTTATTTCAGACATAGAAGCAACTCACCCACTGTATAGCTTTGTCAATTATGCTTTGAGTTACAGAATCTCCCCTTTTTTTTGGTGTCTTTCACCAAGGCTGAGCACATACCATTTCCGAAAGGCAGCCATTTCCACAAGATGCTTTAATATCACATGCACCTTCAGCAATTTGAGTAAGGCTGATTTCACACTTGCATCCTATCCTTATCAGGCCAAAAATGCAGGCATCTGCATCCGACGACTCATGCAAAAACGGATGCACTGCAGCATTTTCTAGCCTTATCAAGCACAGGATGAGATAGAGCAAGAGAGAGAGAAAGATCTACAGAACTATTCTGAGTATTCTCAAAGTACTCTGCACATGCTCATTGTGCAATCCTGATCCAGCTTGGCTGCATTCACATGCGTGCAAATGCGGCCTCATAGAGATCAATGTGTTGTTTTGATGCAATGTGCCACATATGGATGCATCAGGTTTTTTAAGGCACCGCAAAATCACAATATGGTGCAGCCACAGGTGAGGACACAACGCTGCACTTTTCTACTTCCGGCAACATCCTGATACCACCTGATGTGCCTACATCACCATGTTATGTATAGGGACACATGCCTGATCAGGATTTTGCCAGACTCCATGCAAGACAGAAAAACGCCAGTGTGAAAACCGCCCTTAGTGAGAATTTAGTTAGCAAACCAGCAGTTGACTGGGGCTAGATCATCTCCTTTTAACCCTTTCATGATCAGGTTATTTTCAGTTTATTTCATTTAAGTTTTTTCCTCCCCTTCTTCCAAGAGTCATACCTTTTTTATTGTTCCCTCCTCATGACAATAAGAGAAATTTTCTTTTTGCAGGACAAGTTTTACTTTTGAAGGCATCACTTGTTTTACCATGTGATACATTGGAAAGCAATGAAAAAACTCCAAGTGCATTGAACCTGCAAAACAAGTAGCAATTTTTTTTTTTATTACAATGTTCACTATAGGATAAAACTTTCCAGGAAATATGATTATCCAGGTCTGTACAATTAGGCATATACAAAACATGCATTGTTTTTGAAAATGGTAAAAAAATATTTAGAAACCAGAGAAAAAAAATTCCTTGTGTTGCCATTTTCCAAGACCTGTTATATTTTCAGTTTTTAGGATAGGACTGTGTGAGGGCTTTATTTCTGCTCTCTTTGAAAAGGTGAGAAATGTCCTGCTACTTTGATCAAGAATATTGGCTTCTGACTAGGCTAATTAAGCAAGGAGTTTCTAACTGGTTTCTATCCTTCAAGAGTTTTAACAGGTTGTCTTAACATAAGAGAAAGGGCTTCTTTTTCTTGGTCATTGGACTTTATAGTTGACCTTTTCAACCCTTTTTACCACTTTATAGGGTTCCTGTCACTGCCCACTAACAAAAATACTTAATCCTCAATCTTAATTTTTTTTTCACTCAATACAACTAATTATATCCTCCTAGATTGTGCCTCTAGTGCCTTGAGGAGGTGCTTTTTTACCTGGCTTCTTACTTTGGATCCTTGACACAGTAGATTATTACCCCTGCCCTTTGCAGACAATGACTATTGGCTCCTAGCTTCTGGGGAACATTACTCAGTGCCAAAATTGTCCTGCGACTCGGCACAGAATTCACTTCAGAAATGTATTCAAAAGAAGGCAAAGACACTTGACAAAAAATTGTAATAAAATAATGTTTCGGCCTTATCTGTCCTTCATAAGATACTACAAGATAAACAGAAAAAAGGAACACAAGATCAATATGCACAATCTAACACAAATGTGTACTGACTAAGATAACATAAACACAATAAAAATCATACACCAACAACCCTTGTCTTTGTGCTACTGCCGTGTTGTTATTGATAATGTGGCATTCACATGAACTGTATAAGAGAAAGAAAAAATAGGCACTATCTTTGCCTTCTTTTGAATAAATTTCTGAAGCTGATTTCTGTGCCAAATTACTTATATATACTGTATATACTCGTGTATAAGCCGACCCGTGTATAAGCCGACCCCCCTACTTTTGCCCCCCAGAACTAGTAAAACTTATTGACTCGCGCATAAGCCGAGGGTGGACAATGCAGCAGCTACCGGTATTGAAAAATGTCAAAAATGAAAATGGATACGAATAAAATTTTGAACTTTTAGTTCAAATAAAAACAGTAAACTATCAATGCAGCAGACCATCATCCTGTTATAAAGCCCCCTATCACTGGTATACAGTCCATCATCCCTGTATATAGCGGCCATCACTGGTATATATAGTAGTGCCCATAACTAGTATTCAGTCGCCGCCATCACTGGTATACAGCCCCCAGCACTGGTATACAGCTCCAGCATTGGTAAACAGCTCCCCTGCAGTGGTATACAGCTCCAGCAGTGATATACAGCTCCCCTGCAGTGGTATACAGCTCCCCTGCAGTGGTATACACCCCCAGCAGTGCTATACAGCTCCAGCAGTGATATATAGCCCCATCACTGGTATACAGCTCCCCTGCAGTGGTATGCAGCTCCCCTGCAGTGGTATACAGCTCCCCCTGCAGTGGTATACAGCTCCCCCTGCAGTGGTATACAGCTCCCCCTGTAGTGGTATACAGCTCCCCCTGCAGTGGTATACAGCTCCCCCTTGCAGTGGTACACAGCTCCCCCTTGCAGTGGTATACAGCTCCCCCTTGCAGTGGTATACAGCTCCCCCTTGCAGTGGTATACAGCTCCCCCTTGCAGTGGTATACAGCTCCCCTTTGCAGTGGTATACAGCTCCCCTTTGCAGTGGTATACAGCTCCCCCTTGCAGTGGTATACAGCTCCCCCTTGCAGTGGTATACAGGCCCCTAGCAGAAGCTATACAGGCCCCCCAGTAGGGGTTATGCAGGCCCCCCATCGCTTTAGAGACCCCTCACTGTCGCTGCAGGAGCATCAGAAATCTCACCCTCTGCCGTCTTCTGGAGCCACCGGTGGTCCTGGGTCCTTGGTCCTAGTCTGTCCTCCTTCCTCCATCCTCATCCTCGGTCCTCCGTGCTCTGTTCTCCCTGTATGCACGCTTCCCGTGCTGTGGGCGTCGCGGCAGCATGACGTCATCGCCGCTGCGTCCAACCCGCCCACAACATTAGAAGCGTGCATACAGGGAGAACAGATCATGGAGGAAGGAGGACAGACTAGGACCGAGGACCCAGGACCCCCGGTGGCTCCAGAGGACGGTGGAGGGTGAGATTTCTGCTGCTCCTGCAGCGACAGCGGGGTGGGGCGCACTGTATTATGCACGGCTTCCCCTTTCACTGACAGGGGGTGCCGTGCATATTTAATGAGCGGCGTCACATGACCTCCCGCTCCTATTCCAGCCTCCCCCAGCCACCTCCAGCCCACGGTTACTGTCCTTCCCCACTCAGCCAGTATATGACTCGCGTATAAGCCAAGGGGGGGACTTTTCAGCACATTTTTTGTGCTGAAAAAGTCGGCTTATACGCGAGTATATACGGTAATTGTCCTGGGTTGGAACCCTTGCTTGAGCACTCCTCTAATTGGGTAACCAATACTATTTTTTGAGCAATTTGTCCTGGGACTCATCCAGGTCAGAGACATTCCCTTCTCTAGTCAGTACAGTGAAAGGAAATTTACTGTTTACATTATGTGACTTTGTTACTATAGCCAGGTGGCATACCAAATTCTGGGGCGCTACAGTTTTAGCTCATACGTCCTAGAAAATGGAAAATCATGTCCGATAATAATAGCATGTAACCTTGACCATCCCCACTTTGTAGAACATGGAACCCCAGTCTGTGGGCATATGTTCTTGATCATGCTATGGATACACTTTACCCCTACAATTTTCCCAGAAACTAGCACTGAAATATGGCTGTGTGCCGTGTCACCACAGAGGTATTGCACCTAATCCATAGGTATGGAATCCCACTCCCAGGTAAGGAAGGGACACCAACCCTAGACACACACACCTGCACCAAACACCCATCTTTTTTTTTTTTTGGTAAATCAGATTTTATTGATAAGAATAATCAATGTCAACAGTGAGATAAAAACACAGAAACACAATATTACTTTTGATCTGCTCCTAAACCACAATGTAACTTTAAACAGACAATAGAATTAAGCAGAATAGGTAAAGTGGGTAAAGTCTAACAGACCCACAAGCTATTTGTATAACAAAAACGGGGTTAGTACCCTTAATTACTATAAAGAAAAGAACAGAAAGAGAGAAGAAAAAAGATAGAAGAAGTATAGGACGTAAAGAGTGGACGAAGTAGACAGACCCTGGATAACCTAGGATATATGAAAGTGAATTATCCTCTGAATATGTTTTAAATTTGCATCACATGTTCTCGCCAGCCCCTGAGAGCCACACCCGCAACTCTGCAGTCTCCCGATATAGTATCCAAGGGGTCCAAATTTTACAGTGTCTGTCAATGGATTAGGGATCAAACATCGAGAAGTTGATTAATTCTTCTAATCTACACACTTTATTCAACTCCTCTATCAAGTCCAGACACGAGGGACATACTGTTTGCTTCCGATGAGTTGAGATTAGGTGTCTCGCAGCAGTTAGAAAATGTCTCAATAAACCTTCTGAATTTGGATAACGACATATTTGAACAGTTCAGCAAAGCCAAATCCAGCGTCAATGTGATACCACGGCCCAAAACACATTAATGAGTGGACAGCTCCACCAGATATGGATATAGGAACCCACTCCCCCACATCCCCTCCAACACAATGGTGACGATTCTGGGTAGATTCTATTTAGGTCCGCCGGACATCTGTACCACCTCGCCACCACCCTGTAATTTCTATCCTGAGCATCAGCCGAGACAGAGGCTTTGTTGGAGAAGGTATATATGTTCTCCCACTCGTGTGTGGAAAGAGGTCTCTCCAGGTCTGACTCCCACCTGCGCACAAAAGGAAGGTCCTGTGAAGCGCTCTCAATTTCAGTGCCACGAAACCAGTTATATAAGACTGAAACTGCATGCTCCAGGGGTTCACCTCCCCTGCATCTCTGCTCAAACACAGTTAAAGGACGAAATACCAAATCCTCCAAACACCCATCTTGACTCCTGGCCAGGAGATAAAGGGGACAGAAGTGACCTCATTTGAGGAGGCTCATCTGCTGGCAGGAGGAGGGAATAGGCAGAGGAGGTGGGATAGCAAGTATAAAAGCAGAGAGGAGGAGTTATTTCAGTCAGGACAGAAGATCAGGCTGAGAGAAACACCTAGAAAGAATGGAGTTCTAGGGGAGGCTAGTTCCAGGGGAGGAGTGAGACCAGTGGGTCAGTCGCCACGGAACCCTGGCCAGAGGTGGCTGCTGAAGGAACTTGTTTGTAAGAGGTGACCAGCCCCGATCTAGCAACACACTCTATGGTGCAGCTAGGAAACCCCGGAGGCTACAGAGCTGTAGGCCCAATAACCATCAGCCGTGGACACTCTGCGAAATGGTGGCTAAGCCTAGAATCAATAGACATATCGCCAATTGCCTAACAAGGCCCGCAGCCACCTGCTCGGGACACTGTGCATGAAGATGAGGGCAGGTGAGGAAAGCAGCCAGCGTGGGAAGCCAATCAGGAGAGGCTTAAAATGGGGTGTCTCGGAGAAGTGGACCCAAGTTGTCTGGGAGTTTACTAGACTGCAGACCCAGAGGTGCCCCTGCTGGGCTGGACTACCAAACTGTGAGTAAAGGTTTGAGAACTGCAATCCCAGTGTTCCCCTGTCATTCTGTGTGCCCTCCTTGCCGCCTACTGCAACCTGACCATCACCGTCTTCATAGACTGTCACACTAACCCTGGGGCCCCGTTCCACCTCTGGGGAGCGATACCATCCCAGCTGCCGCCCCATCTGCCACAGAGGTCCCAAATCAGCAGAATCGGCCATCTCTGGCCGATTTCCACAGGTGACGTCACAAAATAGACTTCTAACACCCATGTAAATACCCCCCTTCACTGCATGGCCAGGGCCAAGGAGCTTGGCCACAGTCACTGTGACCTTCCAAAGAACCAGCCGGCCCTGCTACCGAGTACCCACCAGCCCTTACGGCCGTTGCATGGTTCTTACCACGGTCACCAAACTACTAGTCAAGATAACATTGTTCATCATCACTTGGCACCCTTTAGGTCCCTCCCCAGGGCACAGTATGACACTGCATGCTGGATTTGCAAGCTATCAGAAGCACGGCCCTGCGAAGCAGTCCATTGACTCAGAGATTAAGGACAAATGATATATGATCTCAATAGAAATAGGTATGAAATCTGTCTCCTGAAACTAGCTCTAAATCCTCCTGGACCTTTGGACACCCCTCAGATGTAGTCTTGGGTCTATCCTTTTGCATACTCAAGAAGGATGAACTCAGGTTCCCTTGATTTCTCAGGGATTTATCCACAGCCAAGTATCTTCCTCATGAAGACATCTGCATTCTTGAGATCTCCCTGGGAAACCCAGCTTTTCACAGTTTTCAGTAGTGTGTGGTTAAATCAGACAACTACTATTCTCTCCACCATCTGTGCTGTTGAGCATTCTCAGGCTGCAGTCATTTTTTGCACCAGGAGTAACAGGTCAAACATCTGGGGCCGAGGAGGCTCGTCCTTTTCATAACATCAGAGGTGCTCATATTGCACCCTGATGTGACATAAATTCTTTTATCTTGACATAGTCCTTGGCATCCTGCTGGGCAAGATTGTAGTATGCTTTCTGTGGTTCCCCAGTAGGGTATGGAGCTAAAACCCCTGCCTATTGTTCTATTGTCAGTTTCTCCTGATCTGCCATTCTTTCAAACACAGTAAAGGTCCTGTCACACGCGTCAATGTCGTCAGCGATCTGATCGCTGACGACATTGACGGCTGATTGCTGGTGAGCTGTCACACAGACAGACTCACCAGCGATCAATTGACCAGTGACATCATGGAAACGATTTAAATATCGTTTCCACGATGTCCTGCTCCCGCTGCCAGCCTGCTGGAAGCGGGAGCAGGCTGGTCTCCAAGGTACACTGCGGGTAACTAGGCAGCGCGCGCTGCCTAGATACCCGACGTGTACCTTAGTTACCAGCCTCCTCCGCTCACCCGGTGAGCGGAGGAGGCTGGTAACTAAGGTACACGTCGGGTATCTAGGCAGCGCGCGCTGCCTAGTTACCCGCAGTGTACCTTGGATACCAGCTCCCAGCGCTTCTGAGAGGCGCTGGGAGCTGGAATATCGCTAGTCCCGGTGTCACACGCAGCGATGCTGCGTGTCCACCGGGCGACAATCGCCAGGTTTTAGGACTGATTCTAAAACCTGGCGATCATCAACCAGCGATTTATCGCTGGTTGATTCACTATGTCACACGCGTCAATATCGCTGCAACGTCACGTGCAGCCGATATCGTGCAGGCGATATTGACGCGTGTGACAGGCCCTTAAGGAAAGTCTTGATGTCATCCTCCAGAGTCATTTTCTGTGAAACTTCTGGTACTGATTTCTTCACACAGGTGCTCTTATTTTAGTTGGCTGGAGGTGCCGTTTCATTGACCTAGACATTTACAACTAAGAGAGTCATCTGCTGTTGATGCGCTAACTGCTGCAAATGCTGCATCAGGAGTTTATCAGGAGTTTATTAGGCCTGCTGATGCTGAACCAGTTGTTTAACAAGCTCCTCTATGCTTTTAGATTGTGTTTGCAATACAGTAACTGCCTAAACCATGAACATTTAGTGCTTAACCTGTAGTCACCAGTGTTTTTTGGAACTTCTGGCCCACATTCAAACACCAGTTATAGGAATTCACACTCTTAGGTAAGCATTAGGTAGAGTTCACACAGGCAATGAGGGTTGGTTCAAATAAGCAGTTTTATTAATTTTATTAAACTCCCAAGGATTCAACAACACAAATAAGCATCTTCTGGACACAAAGGTAGAACAGCAAAAGTACAGTTCATTCAGCAGGTACATACTGTATATGCCAGTGAAACTTATCCAAACAATCTACAATCCACTTTCCTGGAGCAAACTTTCCATAAACAAGGAGTATGGTCCTACCAATCTCCATGTTCTCTTCAGACTGAGATCCAGTAGCTTCCAGTGCACACCTTACACTAAACAGCCTGGACACTAAGCAGTTCCCCAGCACTGCACTCTACTCACTCTCCTTAGGTGAGAGAAACCCAGGTGAACACATGCCCTGGACATGCCCTGGTAAAGCTAGCTAGGTGTATGTAATCAAGACCTGCAGTTCTAACATTTATCTAAGTACTACCTGACTTTGCTACAATTTTTAAATAAAATAAAAAGGGTAGATAACCTACATACATTGAGTAACAATCAGGATTATGGTACCAGTACATTACATCAATGCAATATATCACGTCAATACAGTTACACATGCTATGTAAGTTGTGATAATTTGATAACTTTCCTGAAGATATGATCACAAGCTGAGGACCAGTCTGTGCATAGGCTTTATAAAAAGACTTTTCTGAAAGTCCTTTAAAAACAAAGCCTGCAAGCCATGATTTTCCCTGTTCATTATAACTTCATTTATTCTTTGGTAATATTAAGATGTTTACTGAAATTGATTATCTTCCTTGCTTTGCAGTTCAGTAAACTGTAAAATGGTTTCTCCTTGTCTTCTTGACAAATCAAATGGACAGATTGCCATTGTTGGATTGATTAATTGTTCAACAAATACATCACTCTCTGTTTTCTATTTCTTCAAAATATATTAGTTTTTAATCGTATGACATTTTAAAATTTGCAAGTGCCATTTGAAACAAGCATTTCTTAATCCATTTTCATGTCTGCGTTTTTTTAAGAAATACTAGGTTCATAAGACCATACAGGTTTGGACTGGCAAATATGGGAACAGATAAATTCAGTTGGTCCCTGTGTGGGAGTGTGAGCAGAATCTATTATAATAAAACCCTAAGCCACCTTCCGTCAGGATGTAACGGTATGGTATGTCACATCCTGCTGAAGCTGGCTGTACACCCACTCAGGGTGACCTAACATGGTCGACCGTCAGTGGGAGCGGGGCTAAACAAGCCCCACACCCGCCATCGGTACCCTCTCCTGCGCCCCACATACTCCCGTCTCCCACCCCTGCCCGTCACACACCCACTCATAAAATAAAAAATCATTATGCTCACCTATCCTCTCTATCCAGCGCTGCCTCCAACCTCAAGGTCCGTCGGCTTACAGGACCTGTGATGATGTCACATGACCGCGGTAACTGCGGTCATGTGACCCGATGATGCTCTGTGACATCATCACAGGTCCTGTAAGCACAAGGACCTGACTGTGGGAGGCAGCGCTGGATAGAAAGAATAGGTGAGCATAATGATTTCCTATTTTATGCGTGGGTGTGTGAGTGTGTGCGAGCCCACATCCACCGCCGCTCCATCCTGCCCCACTCGCCACCATCCTGCCCCCAGCCACCATCCTGCCCCCTGCCACCATCCTGCCCCGCTTGCTCCATCCTGCCCCCCGCCACCATCCTGCCCTGCTTGCTCCATCCTGCCTCACGCGCCACCATCCTGCCCCCCGCCACCATCCTGCCCCCCGCCACCATCCTGCCCTGCTTGCTCCATCCTGCCCCCACCACCATCCTGCCCCCCCACCACTATCCTGCCCCACGCCACCATCCTGCCCTCCGCCACCATCCTGCCCCGCTTGCTCCATCCTGCCCCGCTCTCCACCATTCTGCCCCCCACCACCATCCTGCCCCGCTTGCTCCATCCTGCCCCGCTCGCCACCATTCTGCCCCCCACCACCATCCTGCCCCGCTTGCTCCATCCTGCCCCACTTGCTTCATCCTGCCCCGCTCACCAGCATCCTGCCCCTCCGCCGACTCCATCCTGTCCTGCCCGCCAACTCCATCCTGCCCTGCCGCCTCCATCCTGCCCCCCCGGCTCCATCCTGCCCCTCCAGCTCCATCCTTCCCACCTGCCTCCATCCTGCCCCCCCGGCTCCATCCTGCATCCCTCAGCTCCATCCTGCCCTGCTCGCTCCACCCTGACCCCTGACACAATCTTGTCCCCCCTCCCTCCCCCTCCCCGTCACCATCCTGCCCCCCTGGCAGTTAGCAGTCATGTGTTTCCCAGGCAGCGACAGGTCCTAAAGGCCTGTAGAGTAAAAAAATCCCTGGTCTGTGGAGCGCTAGGGCTAGAGATAAATGGCACTAGGGTTATTTTAGAAAAGGTTTCTTTATTAACCTCTTACAGGCCACTACGCGTTTCTGCAGCAGAGCGCTGCCTTCATCACCTGATGATGAAGGCAGCGCTCTGCTGCAGAAACGCGTAGTGGCCTGTAAGAGGTTAATAAAGAAACCTTTTCTAAAATAACCCTAGTGCCATTTATCTCTAGCCCTAGCGCTCCACAGACCAGGGATTTTTTTACTCTCAGCTTCTTGCACTTGTGCACACCTGGCAAGAGCAGCTCTGGACAAGAGATACTATTAATCCTAGATCCTGAGTTCCATGACCTAGCAATACAACACGGTCACCGTTGTAGGACCTGTGGTGACATCATTCCGGTCATTGATCGTGACAGGAGCTGGAGCTCCCGTAGCAACTTTCGGTGCCTCCACTATACCTCCAGGCGGAGGTGGATTTACAGGCGTAAGGCCGCAGTTGTGCAGGATTGCACAACCACCTCTGGTGAGTGGCTACACAGCCCTGGGCCTAAATCCACTTCAAAAACTTTCTTCACATGCGCTCCCACCCCCTCCCCCCTTTTTGTCTTGCATACTAAAGGCCTGTAGGACCTAGAAAACGGAGGAGGACAAGTGAGTATCACTGAGGATTTTTTTTACTTTTACTGTGGAGGTGCGGGAGGCCGCGGGGAGCGGAGTATCGCCATATACCATAGTTCTGCTATATATGTACTGTAATGTATCGCCATATACTATAGTGCTGCTATACATGTACTGTAATGTACCACCATTTAGTATAGTGCTGCTATACATGTACTGTAATGTACCGCCATATTCCATAGCACTGCTATACATGTACTATAATGTACCGCCATATACTATAGCGTTGCTATACATGTACTGTAATGTACTGCCATATACTATAGTGCTGCTATACATGTACTGTAATGTACTGCAATATACTATAGTGCTGCTATACATGTACTGTAATGTACCGCCATTTACTATAGTGCTTCTATACATGTACTGTAATGTACCTCCATATTCCATAGCGCTGCTATACATGTACTATAATGTACCGCCATATACTATAGCATTGCTATACATGTGCTGTAATGTACCGCCATATACTATAGTGCTGCTATACATGTGCTGTAATGTACCACCATATACCATAGCGCTGCTATATATATATATATATATGTAGTTGACTGAACAAGTTCTGTCAGTCACAGTATGTCAACTACATACATATTCTAGAATACCCGATACGTTAGAATCGGGCCACCATCTAGTATGGAATAATGCACTTAATTCACTGCATTAGGCTGGGGTCACACATGAGCCCTGGATCCGCTAAAACTATCTGTTTTCCAACTTAGAATTTTGTGAAAAACAGATCCGTAAACGGATCTGTTAACAGATGCATAGGCTCCAATGCAAAAAACGTATTGTCTAAAGTGCACTAAAAAAACACCATGAGTTTTTGTAACGGGCACCAAAAACGCTGCTAGCAGCATTTTTGGGTGCAGTAATAAAACGCATAGCATTTTTTTAACATAGGTCCCTATATACCCAGTTTATTATTATTGTATCAAAACATGTGAATAAGGGTAAAGTAACATTTAAATATTGCCGAAAGTTAGCCCCAAAGTTCAATTTTACTGAGAGTCCTTCGCACACAAGGCCAAGACATACCCTATATTAGTAAATGCCACAAAATATGTCTTGTAAACATATATTAAAATACAAATTGCAAATCCTATATACTGTATCTAGTTGCCTGTAAACCTAGAGGCCACAAGTAAAAGTGTATAATACAGTCATATGAAAAAGTTTGGGCACCCCTCTTAATCTTACTCATTTTTTTTTGTTTAAAATTGGGTTTTTGCAACAGCTATTTCAGTGTGATATATGTAATAACTGATGGACACAGTAATATTTCAGGATTGAAATGAGGTTTATTGCACTAACCAAAAATGTGAATATGCATTATTTCAAAATTTGACAGGTGCAAAAGTATGGGCACCCTTCTGATTTTCATGATTTTTAATACTCCTAACTACTTTTTACTGATTTACTGAAGCACTAAATTGGTTTGGTAACCTCATTGAGCTTTGTACTTCATAGCCCGGTGTATCCAATCATGAGAAAAGCTATTTCAGGTGTCCACTTGCAAGTTGTTCTCCTAGTTGCATCTTCTCTGAGGAGTGGCATCATGGTCTCCTCAAAACAGCTCTCAAATGATCTTAAAAAAAAGATTGTTCAACATAATTGTTCAGGGGAAGGATACAAAATGTTTTCTCAGAGATTTAACCTGTAAGTTAACCTGCATCATCTTGCTGCAGATGGTGTCACTGTGAATCGGTCAACAATACAGCGCACACTGCACAAGGAGAAGCTGTATGGGAGAGTGATGCGAAAGAAGCCGTTTCTGCATGCACGCCACAAACAGAGTCACCTGAGGTATGCAAAAGCAGATTTGGACAAGCCAGTTTCATTTTGGAAGAAGGTCCTGTGGACTGATGAAACAAAGATTGAGTTGCTTGGTCATACAACAAGGTGTTATGCATGGCGCCACAAAAAAACAGAAT
This sequence comes from Allobates femoralis, assembly GCA_033576535.1. Classification (NCBI taxonomy): domain Eukaryota; kingdom Metazoa; phylum Chordata; class Amphibia; order Anura; family Aromobatidae; genus Allobates; species Allobates femoralis. The sequence continues at coordinate 583,246,193 of JARQOC010000003.1, forward strand.
TCCAAGAAAAACACATGCTACCCACTGTCAAATTTGGGGGAGGGTCCATCATGCTTTGGGGCTGTGTGGCCAATGACGGCACCGGGAATCTTGTTAAAGTTGAGGGTCGCATGGATTCCACTCAGTATCAGCAGATTCTTGAGAATAATGTTCAAGAATCAGTGTCAAAGTTGAAGTTACGTCGGGGATGGATCTTTCAGCAAGACAATGATCCAAAACACCGCTCCAAATCTATTCAAGCATTAATGCAGAGAAACAATTGCAATGTTCTGGAATGGCCATCCCAGTCCCCAGACCTGAATATCATTGAACATCTGTGGGATGTTTTGAAGCGGGCTGTCCATGCTCGGCGACCATTAAACTTAACTGAACTGGAGTTGATTTGTAAAGAGGAATGGTCAAAAATACCTTCATCCAGGATCCAGGAACTCATTAACAGCTACAGGAAGCGACTAGAGGCTGTTATTTTTGCAAAAGATGGATCTACTAAATATTAATGTCACTTTTCTGTTGAGGTGCCCATACTTTTGCACTTGTCAAATTTTGAAATAATGCATATTTCACATTTTTGTTAAGTGCAATAAACCTCATTTCAATCCTGAAATATTACTGTGTCCATCAGTTATCTATTATAATAAAACCCTAAGGCTACTTCCGTCAGGATGTAACGGTATGGTACGTCACATCCTGGCTGAAGTAGCCTCTACACCCACTGTTGGTGTTCTAATATGGCCACCCGCACACGCACTATTACACACACACACTCATACACACACACACACACACACACACACTGATCACACTCACACACACACTCCGCTATGCTTACCACCGTCCCTGCGTCTTCCCTGCCGCCTGGCTCCTGAGTCCTCCATTCTGCCGACATGTCGCCGCCCCCCCCCGGAAGACTGGATCCAATATGGCGTCCGGGAAGTCTTGCGAGACTTTCCGGACGCCATCTTGGACAAAGTATGTAGCCGCCCCCGGAGGACTGGATCCAATATGGCGTCCGGGAAGTCTCGTGAGAGTTTCTGGATGCCATATTAGATCCAATCCTCCGGGGGCGGCGATGTGTTGGCAGAACAGAGGACTCAGGAGCCAGGCTGCAGGGAAGATGCAGGGACGGTGGTAAGTATAGCGGAGTATGTGAGCGTGTGTGTGTGTGTTTGTGTGTCCGTCCGCCCACCGCTGACCACTCTTCCCACCACTGACCACTCTGCCCACCGTTGACCACTCTGCCCTGCACTGACCACTCTGCCTGCGCTGACCACTCTGCCCACCACCGCGCTGCTGCGCAGACCACTCTCTGCCCACACAACGCTGCTGCGCAGACCACTCTGCCCACACAGTGCTGCTGCGCTGACCACTCTGCCCACACAGCGCTGCTGCACTGACCTCTCTGCCCACACAGCGCTACTGCGCTGACCACTCTGCCCACACAGCGCTGCTGCGCTGACCACTCTGCCCACACAGCGCTGCTGCGCTGACCACTCTGCCCACACAGCTGCTGCGCTGACCACCCTGCCCACACAGTGCTGCTGCGCTGACCACCCTGCCCACACAGCGCTGCTGCGCTGACCACCCTGCCCACACAGCGCTGCTGCGCTGACCACCCTGCCTACACAGCGCTGCTGCGCTGACCACCCTGCCCACCGCGCTGCTGCGCTGACCACCCTGCCCACCCGCTGCTGCGCTGACCAACCCTGCCCACCATGCGCTGCTGCGCTGCCCACTCTGCCCACCTGCGCTGCTGCGTTGAGCACTGAGCCACCGCGCAGTGCTAACCACTGAGCCACTGAGCAGTGCTAACCACTGAGCCACCGCGCAGTGCTAACCACTGAGCCACCGCGCAATGCTAACCACTGAGCCACCGTGCAGTGCTAACCACTGAGCCACCGCGCAGTGCTAACCACTTAGCCTATGTATACTCTGCTAACCACTGAGCCCCTGTTTACTCTGCTAACCCCTGAGCTGCCTTACAGTGCTCCATCCTCCCTCACCTCGCCGCTTTGTTCTCCATCCTCCTTCTCCCACCGCTCTGTGCTCCGTCCTCCCCCTGCCTGTGCCATTCCATCCTCCTGCACCGCTTCCTCCTCCTTCCTTTGTCCTCCTCACCTCTGCCACTCCATCCTCTGTCCTCCCCCTGCCTTGCTGCTCCATTCTTCCCCACCCCACCGCTTCATCCTCTGTCCTCCTCCCCCCTCCGCTCTGTGCTCCGTCCTCCCATTGCTGCTCTGTCCTCCCCCTTCCTGTGCCGCTCCATCCTCCCCCACCCCACCGCTTCCTCCTCCTTCCTTTCTCCTCCTCCCCCCGCCACTCCATCCTCTGTCCTGTCCCTGCCTGTGCTGCTCTGGCCTCCCCCACCCCTACCGCTCTGTCCTCCCCCTACCGCTCTGTCCTCCCCCTGCCGCTCTCTGCTCCCCCTGCTCTGTCCTCCCCATGCCGTCTGTCCTCTCCCTGCCGCTCTGTTCGCACCCTGCCGCTCTGTCCTCCCCCTGCCGCTCTGTCCTCCCCCTGCCGCTCTGTCCTCACTCTGCCGCTCTGTGCTCCCCCTGCCGCTCTGTCCTCCCCTGCAGCTCTGTCCTCCCCCTGCCGCTCTGTCCTCACCTGCCGCTCTGTCCTCCCTCTGCCGCTCTGTGCTCCCCCTGCCGCTCTGTCCTCACCCTGCCGCTCTGTGCTCCCCCTGCCGCTCTGTCCTCCCCCTGCCCGCTGTCCTCCCCCTGCCGCTCTGTCCTCACCCTGCCGCTCTGTGCTCCCCTGCGCTCGTCCTCCCCTGCCGCTCTGTCATCCCCCTGCCACACTGTCCTCCCCCTGCCGCTCTTTCCTCACCCTGCAGCTCCATCCTTCCCCTGCCCTCTGTCCTCCCCCTGCCCTCTGTCCTCCCCTGCGCTCGTCCTCCCCCTGCCCTCTGTCCTCCCCCTGCCTCTCTGTCCTCCCCATGCCGCTCTGTCCTCCCCATGCCACTCTGTCCTCCCCCTCCCCGCTCTGTCCTCACCCTGCCGCTCCATCCTCCCCCTGCCGCTCTGTCCTCCCCCTGCCTGTGCCGCTCCATCCTCCCCCACCGCTTCCTCCTTCCTTTGTCCTCCTCACCTCCGCCACTCCATCCTCCGTCCTCCCCCATCCCCGCCGCTTCATCCTACATCCTCCTCCCTCCCACCGCTCTGTGCTTCATACTCCCCCTGCCTCTCCATCCTCCCCCTGCCTGTGCCGCTCTACCTCCCCACCCCACCGCTTCCTCCTCCTTCCTTTGTCTCCTCCCCTCTGCCACTCCATCCTCTGTCCTCCCCCCTGCCTGTGCTGCTCCATCCTCCCCCACCCCGCCGCTTCGTCCTCCGTCCTCCTCCTCCCTGCCACTCTGTGCTCCATCCTCCCCCTGCCACTCCTTCCTCCCCCTGCCTGTGCTGCTACATCCTCCCACACCCTGCCGCTACCTCCTCTGTCCTCCATACTCCTCCCCCTGCTGCTCTGTCCTCCCTCCTCCCCCCTGCCACGCCGTCCTTTGCCCGCCGCTCCTTCTTCAAAGTTCCTCCCAATTCAGCCCTCACCACCTTCCCCATGCAATCGTCATTTCTATATTCTAGAATACCCGATGCGTTAGAATCGGGCCACCATCTAGTTACATATATCACACTAAAATAGCAGTTGCAAAAACACAATTTTAAACAAATAACAATGAGTAAGATTAAGAGGGGAGCCCAAAACTTTTCATATGACTGTATATACAAATTAGTCGTATGAAAGATTTACAACAAGCACAAAACCTAAAATTAATGACCACAAAAATGTAAAATATTAATCTTTATTAAATATATAAAGAAAATACTTTTTTTTTTAATATATATTATTCAGAGACAATTAGATTAAATAAAATGCACAACAAAATGATGTAATATTCACAGGCAAGCAATATTCAAAGCAATAATCTATTCCAAGACATAATTGTATGGAAATTAGTAATAACTACAATAGATTTATTCCATGATTATAAAAGTGGAATATTATTATATAGCTGACATCTACCATTGTAGAGACAGCTGAGCGTGAGTCTCCTCCATGCTTGGTAATAAGGGGAATACCCTGGCACACCAAAAAATGAGAGGAAAGAATACGCCATGCAGACATTGATCCTTTATTTGTCACTCAGAGATTTAATGAACCAAACGTTTTCAACCTTTATGGTTCTTCCTCAGGGAAGGTTCTAGGCAGGGAAAATACAAATACGGAGTCATACATAATGTTTTACACAAAAAAAACACGTTAGGCAAACATATGTAAACTACGGGATAACGTCGAATCAACAAGTAATCAGAACCCGTATAAGCAAGGAAAGAATAAACCGTATCTTTAGAAAAATGCATAGAAATTAATTGCATTTCTATACATGAACATTACATTAGTTTGAAAAAAGGAAAAAAGGTTATATTACCTAGAGATGGTGAGAGCAAGGGTGGAGATGTGCTCAATATTAAGGGATGGCGGGAGTCCTGAGGTACATCCGACCGAAGTAGTAATGTGATCGAATAATTGTACAGTAAATAGAAGAAAACTTGTGCAGAATGGCACTTGGAATAAAATATGGAAATATCAAGAAGAAGGTCAGAAACATGAAAACTAGATCGCTATTCAGAAAGGTTGCTAATCATGCTAGAAACAGGGTAGAGGAAGAATACCTTTATCATGGAAAAGGTTCTCATACAGATAGGTTATAGAAAGTAATATCATAGACTATGTGGTCCAAAATAATCAAATCTGTAAAAGAAGTGCACATACAGTACAGACCAAAGGTTTGGACACACCTTCTCATTCAAAGAGTTTTCTTTATTTTCATGACTATGAAAACTGTAGATTCACACTGAAGGCATCAAAACTCTGCATTAACACATGTGGAATTATATACTTAACAAAAAAGTGGGAAACAACTGAAAATATGTCTTATATTCTAGGTTTCTTCAAAGTAGCCACCTTTTGGTTTTTATTTCTGCTTTGCACACTCTTAGCTCACCGAATAACAGATATAAGTAATCCTAATATATTCAAATTTTCAGCAAAGGTATTACTTCTAAAATATAACTTTTAATGGTTTCTTCTAAAAACAATGGGAATGATCAGTCCCAACTTATACAGTGGAGCATTAGATACAAGCAGAAGAAGAAAGGGGAAACAATGACCCTGTTCCTTCCCTGGCTTGCCCTGCCTGTCAACGGAGTTTTCAACACGTAAAACGCCCCTAAAAGGTGTCCCCGTTCCACGACGGCTATCCATGCTGTCCCTTATGGTGATTAGAAGTGGGTCATATCAATCTTTCTGGACTCCCCCGTTAATCAATATACTTAGTGGGTCCATGAAAACATGCTCAAAGGGTTAATCCCAGCAAGTTCAGGTCCATCCCTTAGACTCAGTGGCGATGAAAAATACCACTTTAGGAATTCTCCACCCAAAAATATGGTGATATTTCCTATAAATCCTATATATTCCCGTGGGAGGCGTTTTGTGCTGTGGTGGGTCACTGAGTCCCGGGCAATGTATAAGGATACCCCTCTCTACCTGGTACATGTAGTATCATCATATATATCCCCACCTCTACCCATACAGTTATTCACCATACAATAAATTCAGTCAATTCCTAAACAGATATGGCCAACTTCAAAATGGCCACCGTGGTCAACACCTAACTCGAAAGGTTTTCCCCCCTTTCATATACTAATATATATACAGTACAGACCAAATGTTTGGACACACCTTTTCATTCAAAGAGTTTTATGTATTTTCATGACTATGAAAATTGTAGATTCACACTGAAGGCATCAAAACTATGAATTAACACATGTGGAATTATATACTTTACAAAAAAGTGTGAAACAACTGAAAATATGTCTTATATTCTAGCTTCTTCAAAGTAGCCACCTTTTGCTGTGATTACTGCTTTGCACACTCTTGGCATTCTCTTGATGAGCTTCAAGAGGTAGTCACCGGAAATGATTTCCACTTCACAGGTGTGACCTGTCAGGTTTAATAAGTGGGGTTTCTTGCCTTATAAATGGGGTTGGGACTATCAGTTGTGTTGTGCAGAGGTCTGGTGTATACACAGCTGCACAGCTAATAGTCCTACTGAATAGACTATTAGAATTTGTATTATGGCAAGAAAAAAGCAGCTAAGTAAAGAAAAACGAGTGGCCATCATTGCTTTAAGAAATTAAGGTCAGTCAGTCTGAAAAATTAGGAAAACTTTGAAAGTGTCCACAAGTGCAGTTGCAAAAACCATCAAGCGCTACAAAGAAACTGGCTCACATGAGGTCTGCCCCAAGAAAGGAAGACCAAGAGTCACCTCTGCTGCATCCGAGTCACCAGCCTCAGAAATCGCAGGTTAACAGCAGCTCAGATTAGAGACCAGGTCAATGCCACACAGAGTTCTAGCAGCAGACACATCTCTACAACAACTGTTAAGAGGAGACTTTGTGCAGCAGGCCTTCATGGTAAAATAGCTGCTAGGAAACCATTGCTAAGGACAGGCAACAAACAGAAGAAACTTATTTGGGATAAAGAACACAAGGAATGGACATTAGACCAGTTGAAATCTGTAGTTTGGTCTGATGAGTCCAAATTTGATATCTTTGGTTCCAACCACCATATCTTTGTGCGACACAGAAAAGGCGAACGGATGGATTCTACATGCCTGGTTCCCACCGTGAAGAATGGAGGGGGAGGTGTGATGGTGATGGGGTGCTACGCCAGATGAACTGGCCTCCACAGTCACCAGACCTGAGCCCAATCAAGATGGTTTGGGGTGAGCTGGGAACTCCTTCAAGACTGTTGGAAGACCATTCCCGGTGACTACCTCTTGAAGCTCATCAAGAGAATGGCAAGAGTGTGCAAAGCAGTAATCAAAGCAAAAGGTGGCTACTTTGAAGAAGCCTAGAATATAAGACATATTTTCAGTTGTTTCACACTTTTTTGTTAAGTATATAATTCCATATGTGTTAATTCATAGTTTTGATGCCTTCAGTGTGAATCTACAATTTTCATAGTCATAAAAATACAGAAAACTCTTTGAATGAGAAGGTGTGTCCAAACATTTGGTCTGTACTGTATGGACACAATCAGTGTCAGACCCTTATATGAATAAACCACTTGCGGGTTAGATATAAGGTTACCTAAAAGGAACGGGGTCACTTGTACTGCTGGCGGATTCTTAATGGGTCAACAGCCTGTGTAATTAAAGAAATATAGCAATACTATATGAGATGGTGGTCATGTTTATGCCATATATTATAAGGTATAGATTACCTGTTTATGAGGATGACTAATACATAACTGTATGAAAAGGAGCTGGTTACTAAATGCAGAAAGAGGAAACATAAGTTGTGCTTATGTATACATACAGTAGGTAACTGCTCCGATAGGTCAATTAAGGAACCACCCCAAGCAGAAGGTACATACTGTGAAAGGCTGCGCTAAAAGTGAGAGACACTTAGGGTGAAGGCCAGGTGGTGTATAAGGCAGCCAAAATTTGTAACGTACCTGTAAAGAACAATGTATCATAATGGGCACCTATGTGCTAAGATATCCCCCTGGGTATTAGAAGAATATGTGGCACCCCAAGGGTTAATGTGCCACAGAAACATCAACACAGGTTTACTCCCCACACAACACTACACTAGAAAGTGGGAGGAGCTTAGGTGGCACCTGCACTAGTGGGAGGAGCTAAGTTGTTTACCAAGAGCAGGAGTGACAGTGAGTTTAGTCTAGTCTGGAGCAGGAGCAGAGCCAAGTAGAAGTGGAGGTCCTGAGAGGTCTGAGGAGAGGAGACAGAGGAACAGAGGAACATACCCAGGATAAAGAGTTACCCCAAAAACTTGACCCCGGAGAGGTGCTTAAGACGGATACCAGATCCGAGGCTGTGCCTGAGACAGACAGGACAGTAAACACCGGCATAGTGAAGGTCCACCATCTTCACAGCACCATAGCAAAGCAACACGGAGGGGTCAGTTACACAGAGGACTCAAGTTGCCCAGCATATTGGTACCTGTGAGCAGAGACAGGGCCAGCAGTACAGCTACAAGCAGCAGCAGGGCCACACACAGCGCTTAAGTAGGAAGCCAAGGACCCGGTCAGGGTGGGAGCAACCTGGTACAGACTCCGTGGACAATATTGTGTGATATACCATCTGCAAGTAAAGACTTGGAAAACAACAGAAACCGTGAGTGTGTGTGATCCTTATACTGAAGCCCCACTTGCCTTCATATACTGCGATTACCTCTACTCTCATCATCTCTACTGCTACCCCTACTCTCCTGCAGCATCAATAACTATCCTCACAGACTTTAACTACTAATACCATTCCCCCGTGGAACCCAGTTCTGCCCACAGGAACTATTCTATCCAAGCTGCTATCCCATCATCCCCGGAGGTTCTGCAGCAGCGGTGTCCCCATTACTGGCCGCATATAGTGGGTGGCGTCACGAGTGAAAAATCCCCTGTAAATACCCCCCATTTTATTGTGCGGGCCCGGGACACGGTCCAGACCAGGACCGCCGTGACATCCCCCAGCAGTACCCCGGTCCGGCACCGAGTACCCCATCCCAGTGGGCTCCACAAATACTCACTATGTAACAGCAGAGAGACCTGTGGCATGTAATAGAAAAGGAAAAGAAGATATAAAATGCAGCAAGAAAAATATAAAGAATCCTCATTAGTGTAAGATGAAGGAGAAAGACTTTACCTGCATGCTTCTGTGGAGCTCCAGCTTGGTGTGTAAGTGAACGCCGAGAGCCCGGATTTCATGGGTGGGTGGGCGTGGCTACTGGTCATTGATTGGATGGTGACTTCCTGCTTCTTGGCTATGAAATGCAGGAAGTGTCCCACGGTGAACCGCAATGGATTGCACATGTGCAGACCTATACATAGTGTCCTGGGATAAGGAACTGCATTGTATGTGCAAATCGGTTTGAAGCTATGGACTGTGCAAAGGGTATGAATAGTGCACAGTGCAGCCCGGGGACCATGATTACAACACCTAGAACAAAGAATAATACATGTTAGTGGCTTTCAAAATCTAAGGAACAGAGGAAGAAACAAAGATAGCAGAAAGAGATGGAAGTCAGTACTTACAGAGAACACACGTCTATATCTCAATAAAGCAGCAAATACAATAATCATAGGATGACAATATGGAAATACAAATAACCTTATAGTATCAAAAAGAAGAGGCAAAATGACGAAATGTATGAACTAATGCCCAGAAACGTATGTAGCTGGTAACATTATGTTCACTACATGTCTCAGCAAAACACCTCGTACACTGTTTTCAACCCAAAATGTTCTAGTGTTTTAAGTGTATGTATCCAAAACTGTTCCCTAGCTCTCAATTTACGAATCCTGTCGCCTCCTCGCCTACTCCCAGAGACATGCTCCAACACCTGGAAAAAAAGCTGTGAAATATGGTGTCCCTACTGAATTAAATGGTTAGGTATAGATAATAGAGGCTGTATTGTATATTTGTATTTACTGATGTGATCACGGATATGCATGGTTTCACAAACCTACCCAAGACCGCATGAACATTTGATAAGGTACACAACATAGGATGATTCACAGGTAAAGAAGCCTGAGATAGGGACCAATTAGCCTGTCCAGGGATGAGAGAAGTGGGTGTCTTTTGTCACATGTGAATGTTGGGTACAACTAAGACATGCGAAAGTTCATGTCATTGGTTCGTTAGGGTACATTGTCGAGGACAGATACACTATCTTATGAGGTGGTCTCGTTTGTTAGGTGGTCATTTATTGCAGATCAATTGTGGAGAACTTAGTTCAGATACGGTCAGATAGGCTAGGTTGAGCAGAGGCCAGTGTTTTCTGATGATCTTGGTGAACCGGGATTGATAAAGATGGTGGATGGTCACAAAAGTCACCCTGGATGATTGTGACCAAGTTTGGCTGTCTGCGGTTACTGTAGGATAAGAGATTGATATAGGATAACCCCGTTGTTGGAACGTTGTTGGAACTTTGTAGACATTTCTGCATGACGATCACCTCGTCTTATAGGGTCTGATACAATATGGGCAACTCGCACTTGTTGGAACTTGGGGAGTGACCTTTTTATGTGCGATGGGTGAGCACTTGAATATAGGAGCAAACTATTTTTATCTGTTGGCTAAATGTAGAGGTTGGTGGATTTATGGCCGTGGGCATCTGTCAGAGTGTCCAAAAAGTTGATCTCACGGGGACTATGATGGATCGTGATTGTGAGATCAGGTGTGATGAGGTTTACGTCACTGAAGAAAGACTCTAGAGCTGACAAGTCACCACACCAAATAGTGAAATAGTGAAAATATTTTGATATACCATATGACAACATGCTCACGGAAGAGAGGATGACCATACACATGGTGGTCCTCAAAATGAGCCATGTATATATTAGCGTAGGGGGACACTATGTTCGAACCCATAGTGGTCCCTCTTCGCTGCATATAGAATGTGTCCTCAAATAGAAAATGATTCTGTTCAAGGACAATTGTCAAGTCCCTAGACAAAACTGTGTTTATCTTGGATCAAAATCGCTGAATTTTTCAAGGAACCATGACACTGCCTTAAGACTCTTAGTGTGTGAGATGCTAGTGTAAAAACTGTTATCATCAAAAGTTACCAGAAGACAGTCAGTAGGGAGCATCCCAATATTTCTAACCTATTCCAAAAGGTCAGAGGTGTCCCTGAGATAGGAGTCAATAGGGGAACAAATGAACTGAGGGTCTTGTTCAGGGTGATGGCCAAAGGAGACAGGATGAAGTCAGATGATTCCACTATTGGTTGGCCCGGTGGTCTGTGTAAGTCTTTATGTATCTTTAGTAAAGTGTAAAGAACTGGTACAATAGATTGTTTCTTGATCAAAAAGTCAGCTAGTTTTGAGTCAATAGTGCCTAGCTGTAAATGTCGCTCTATGTAGTCCTTAATTAATGCCTGAATGGCGTTAGTAGGGTTACATGTTACAGTAAGTATGTGAAGACATCTTGTAACTGGCCCTTAAGCTCACTCACATAGTAAGAGCAGTCCATAATAACAACAGCACCGACTTTGTCGGATGGGTTTTAAGGGGTTGAAATAAACTAGGTACCCTCAACCTGAGTTTATGAAGAGAGAACCTATTATCTGTATCTCATACAGACTGAAATGGTCTAGGGGAGTCCCCAACCACATTAAAATGTGCCTCGTAGTGACCTATAGAACTTCCGCAACTCTTGGTGAATCAGAAAAAAGTTAAACGAGGGGATGGGCAAAAGGAGAGACCCTTCTGGAGAACCCAATGTTCTGGGAGCAATAAGTTGTGGAAGGAGATATTATATACGAGGCCTACCTGTGAATGTGCCCTGACTCCGTATAGTCTGTGATGGCTGCCTCTTCCACCTCCTCGTCTTCGTTTGCGAGGTCGTCGTTGGCCTAAAAAAAATTTGTGAGCAACCAGAGGAGCCACTGCTTGCCAAGCTGAAATGATTTATTGATATATGGGTCTGACACTGATTTTGTCAATATGCGCACTTCTTTTACAGATTTGATCATTTTGGACCACATAGTCTATGATATTACTTTCTATAACTTAACTGTATGAGAACTCTTTCTATGATAAACGTATTCTTCCTCTACGCTGCTTCTAGCATGATTAGCTACCTTTTTGTATAGCGAGCTAGTTTTCATGTTTCTGACTTTCTTCTTCCTGATATTACCATATATTATTCCAAGTGCCATTCTGCACAACATTCCTTCCATATACAATCAAATGATTATGTCACTATGTCGGTCGGATGTACCTCGGCATTCCCGCCGTCCCCGAATATTGAGCACATCTCCACCCTTGCTCTCACCATCTCTAGGTAATATAACCTTTTTTTTCTTTTTTTCAAACTAATGTAATGTTTCTGTTTATATATAGTATTGCAATTAATTTCTATGTATTTTTTACAGATATGGTTTATTCTTATCATGTTTATATGGGTTCTGATTCCTTGTTGATACAACTTTATCCCGCAGCTTACATATGTTTGCCTAACATGTTGTTTTTTTCTGTTAAACATTATGTATGATTCCTTATTTATATACTCCCACTGGATATCTAAAATTGCTATATGATTCAGATATCCAGTGGAATTGAGGTTTGCATTGATGAAAAATGGCCCCACTATCTTTGTATTCCATATACCACACCATATCATCAATTTTTGTGTTCCAACAGTCTTGGAAGGATCTATCCACTGTGGGTTGGTGTCAGACCAATAGCGATGGTTTTATTTGTTAACTTCACTATTCACAAAAAAGTTTGCTTCATCACTCATCTGAAGGCAATTGTCTTTGCTGTGAAGATACGAGATGTGCATCATCTGAAGCAATGGATACTGGAAGCCTGTGCCAGCATTTCTTCTGCGGTGTTGCTATCAGTGTGTCATGAGTGGGATAATAGGGTTGCATTGAGAATCCAACACAATGGGCAGCACTTTGAACACATTTTATATGTGGTCATAAACTTGTAAATAACTCATGAAAGAATAAAGTTATGTTAAAACTAAGCACACCATTGTTTTTCTTATGAAATTCTCAATGAGTTTGATATGTGCACATCATGACCCTGTTCCCATTGATAAAAACAAAGTTGGATCCAAAATGACTGACTTCAAAATGGCCACCATGGTCACCACTGCTCTGGAAATGTTTTCCCCCTCCCATATACTAATGTGCCACAAACAGGAAGTTGATATCAGCAAGCATTCCCATTTTATTTAGGTGCATCCATACAAAATGGCCCACCCTGTAGAACCTACTCTGAGGAAGACCAATTAATGGTCGAAAACGTTTCGTTCATAAAAATCTCTGAGTGACAAATAAAGGATCAATTTCTGCATGACGAATTCTCTCCTCTCATTTTTTGGTGTGTTAGGGTATACCTCTTATTGACTTTTGACTTTATTTACCCTAGAGCACCCTCTTAGGCTGCTTTCACATCAGCGGTTTTTGCCGTTCGTGGCAGATGCGGTGAAAAAACTGCATCTGCCGCGATTAACGCATAACCACTACACTTGCGGCACAGTTGCGGCAAGCCCCATGCAATGTCTATGGGGCTTGCGGTAAGTGTGCGGCAGGTGTGGCAAGTGCGGTTTCAGCACTTGCGACAGGTGCGGCCGCGAAAAAAACCGCGGTCAGCCGCGTTTTTTTTGCGGCCGCACCTGCCGCAAGTGCCAATACCGCACTTGCCGCACCTGCCACAAGCCCGCATAGACAAGTGCAGCGGTTGGCAAAAACCGCTGATGCGAAAGAACCCTTACCCAGTGAGTCGGGCCTTATCTATAGACCCTCCATGCTTGTTGACCTCAGTGCTAATGTACATAATATCATTTTGCACTAGGGTGTTAATGATTACTGTGTGCTTTTACCGTATCCCAAATTCAATGTGAGAAATATTCTGTTCTTTTGTGTCGGTTTATGTACCTTAATGATAATGTATGCATTGTAGAAGGTTTTTTTATCCAATGTTACAATGTGTCTGAGATTTTTACAAGCAAAGTTTTTATAATTCTGTTTAATGGTTTACTTTAACAATAGAAAGGAATTGATTTATTATGGATTGTAAATCAAAGAAGTAGTTATAAAAATTAGCACTGGAAAAATATGGAAACAAAAACATTTTATCTAGCTTCTAGAGTTAAAGGGGTTGTCCACTACTAGGACAATCACCTTGTCATTCCCCATGTTCTCCCCCATAAAAATAAAAAAGCCTAAACTCCAGTACTGAGATGGTTCTAGTGATATCAAAATTCAGGTTCCCAGGGCCAATGTGACAGGTCACAGCCGCAGCGCTCACTTCCTGGTAATTCCTGGTAAACCAGTGGTGATTGGTCACGAGGCTCACATGTCATAACAACGTCATGTGGGCCCTGGGAAGGCAACTTCTGAGATTGCTAGAGTCATGTCGACACCGGAAAGGAGAATAGGCTTTTTCATTTTTATGGGGCAAACGTGATATTAGAGGGGGGTTTTCAAGTATTGGAAAACCCCTTTAAACTAGAGATGGGCGAGTCCGAAAAGACTCGGAATCGCAAGACCCCAACGAGTCCGAGTCAAGGACTCGGGACTCGTTGCGAGTCCAGCGAGTCCAATGTTAATGAATAGGGACCCGAGTAATAGCGAATAATGACATTTACAACTCGCTGATGTGTCTCTGAAAGTGTGCGAGTCCAAACTCGCTGGTTTTTCTCTTATTTTGAGGCTTGTAGCCGATGATGCGAGGGAAGGGATTCTCCAGCACACACCATGGTTTAAGGAAACAGGAAGCGAGTCGCGCTGACAGGCGCACACACAGAGCGATCCATTCATCAGTGCAATCATGGCAGCAGGACGTGGCATGGTGAACACGCTGCGTCTTATTGCACTTGTGGAGGCTCGTCCATTTCTATGGCTCCCTACAGATCCTGAGTATGGGGATACGACCCTAATTAATACAGCCTGGAGAGAGATCGCCCAAGAGATGTTCCCTGCGTTCCATCGGAGTGACCATGAGGAACAGAGCAATCTAAGTAAGTTAAATGAGTTCACACGTTATATATTGCATTTACTGTATATATACTCGTGTATAAGCCGACCCGTGTATAAGCCGACCCCCCTATTTTTGCCCCGAAAAACTATGAAAACATATTCACCGCCATCCTGGTATACAGCGGCTATCACTGGTAGACAGCCCCCCAGCAGAGTATACACCTCCCCCTGCAGAGTATACAGGCCCCCAGCTGGGTATACATGCCCCCATATTGTCGTATACAGGCAGGGGCGGACTGGCCCAGGTGCCACGGGTCATGCGGCTGCAGGAGCATGAATAATCCGCATGTCCCTGAAGCAGCAGGCGGAAACGGAAGCTCCTGGCCGCGCGATGACGTCATCAGCACGCGGCTGCGTCCGGGAGTGAGCGTCTGTGAGTGGCGTGCGGCTGCGACTGTTAGCGAGCGGCTGTGAGGAGCGCGAGGCTGCGGCTGGGAGCGAGCCATAGGATAATGCGGGAGCTGCGGTGACTGTGAGGCGGCCGCCAGTCATCACCCCCCCCACCCCCCGTCCTCACCTGTGTCGGGCCAGTGAGGGAGGGTTGCGACCCAAACTGTAGGGTGCCAGTCAGTCCCTGTATACAGGGCCCTCAGTGTGTGTACAGGCCCCCCCAGCAGTGGGTATACAGGGCCCCCAGCAGTGGGTAGACAGTGGCCCAGTGGGTTTACAGGGCCCCCAGCAGTGGGAATACAGGGCCCCCATAGCAGGGTATACAGGACCCTGAATGTGTTATCATGCTCCACCGCATAGTTGCCTATATTTGGATGGGGTCACAACAGTACAATGAGTTTAATGTCTTATCCTCCTGGCTCTTTCGGCCAAGGGGTTGGGTGTATATAAATACCACTAATGACCAGAGTCTGGTGCCCGCACTATTACATTCTCTATGCGTTGACATGTGTCCTGCCTCATTTGTGATTGTGGCCACGTGAGCTCAATGTCCGTAATGCTGTTGATGATGTTCCACACTGTCGTGTCACTGTGCCTTGTATACACATTACAAACACAAAATGAATAAAATGTTATTGTTGATTTGTACACATACTTTTGTTGTTTCAAATATTACACATCTCTAAAGCCGGTTTCAAATCATTTCACAGTTGACCATCTTAAAAAACGGTGGAGGAGCTGCCGGGACCAGCATAAGAAGCAGTACCGGCAGTACTCAGAGAGACAACCGGGAGCCGCTCCATTGCTCAACCACTACCACTTTTATGACCGGCTGTCCTTCCTTCACCCGGTGGCCGCTATGCCAAGGTATGTGTCTGCAGCACTGTTGTGTACATTTAGTATTATTTATAAATATATACATTAGTTTCCATTTTGGCTCTGTGGGTAGCAGAGTATACAGGCGGGTCTGAGGTAGCAGAGTATACAGGCGGGTCTGTGGGTAGCAGAGTATACAGGCGGGTCTGAGGTAGCAGAGTATAAAGACGGCTCTGTGGGTAGCAGAGTATACAGGCGGGTCTGTGGGTAGCAGAGTATACAGGCGGGTCTGAGGTAGCAGAGTATACAGGCGGGTCTGAGGTAGCAGAGTATACAGGCGGGTCTGTGGGTAGCAGAGTATACAGGCGGGTCTGAGGTAGCAGAGTATAAAGACGGCTCTGTGGGTAGCAGAGTATACAGGCGGGTCTGTGGGTAGCAGAGTATACAGGCGGGTCTGTGGGTAGCAGAGTATACAGGCGGGTCTGTGGGTAGCAGAGTATAAAGACGGCTCTGTGGGTAGCAGAGTATACAGGCGGGTCTGAGGTAGCAGAGTATACAGGCGGGTCTGTGGGTAGCAGAGTATACAGGCGGGTCTGAGGTAGCAGAGTATAAAGACGGCTCTGTGGGTAGCAGAGTATACACGTGGCTCTGTGGGTAGCAGAGTATACAGGCGGGTCTGAGGTAGCAGAGTATACAGGCGGCTCTGTGGGTAGCAGAGTATACAGGCGGGTCTGAGGTAGCAGAGTATAAAGACGGCTCTGTGGGTAGCAGAGTATACAGGCGGGTCTGTGGGTAGCAGAGTATACAGGCGGGTCTGAGGTAGCAGAGTATACAGGCGGCTCTGTGGGTAGCAGAGTATACAGGCGGGTCTGTGGGTAGCAAAGTATACAGGCGGGTCTGAGGTAGCAGAGTATAAAGACGGCTCTGTGGGTAGCAGAGTAAACAGGCGGGTCTGTGGGTAGCAGAGTATAAAGACGGCTCTGTGGGTAGCAGAGTATACAGGCGGGTCTGTGGGTAGCAGAGTATACAGGCGGGTCTGTGGGTAGCAGAGTATAAAGACGGCTCTGTGGGTAGCAGAGTATACAGGCGGGTCTGTGGGTAGCAGAGTATACAGGCGGGTCTGTGGGTAGCAGAGTATACAGGCGGCTCTGTGGGTAGCAGAGTATACAGGCGGGTCTGAGGTAGCAGAGTATAAAGACGGCTCTGTGGGTAGCAGAGTATACAGGCGGGTCTGTGGGTAGCAGAGTATACAGGCGGGTCTGAGGTAGCAGAGTATACAGGCGGCTCTGTGGGTAGCAGAGTATACAGGCGGGTCTGAGGTAGCAGAGTATAAAGACGGCTCTGTGGGTAGCAGAGTATACAGGCGGGTCTGTGGGTAGCAGAGTATACAGGCGGGTCTGAGGTAGCAGAGTATACAGGCGGCTCTGTGGGTAGCAGAGTATACAGGCGGGTCTGAGGTAGCAGAGTATAAAGACGGCTCTGTGGGTAGCAGAGTATACACGTGGCTCTGTGGGTAGCAGAGTATACAGGCGGGTCTGAGGTAGCAGAGTATACAGGCGGCTCTGTGGGTAGCAGAGTATACAGGCGGGTCTGAGGTAGCAGAGTATAAAGACGGCTCTGTGGGTAGCAGAGTATACAGGCGGGTCTGTGGGTAGCAGAGTATACAGGCGGGTCTGAGGTAGCAGAGTATACAGGCGGCTCTGTGGGTAGCAGAGTATACAGGCGGGTCTGTGGGTAGCAGAGTATACAGGCGGGTCTGAGGTAGCAGAGTATAAAGACGGCTCTGTGGGTAGCAGAGTATACAGGCGGGTCTGTGGGTAGCAGAGTATAAAGACGGCTCTGTGGGTAGCAGAGTATACAGGCGGGTCTGTGGGTAGCAGAGTATACAGGCGGGTCTGTGGGTAGCAGAGTATAAAGACGGCTCTGTGGGTAGCAGAGTATACAGGCGGGTCTGTGGGTAGCAGAGTATACAGGCGGGTCTGTGGGTAGCAGAGTATACAGGCGGCTCTGTGGGTAGCAGAGTATACAGGCGGGTCTGAGGTAGCAGAGTATAAAGACGGCTCTGTGGGTAGCAGAGTATACAGGCGGGTCTGTGGGTAGCAGAGTATACAGGCGGGTCTGAGGTAGCAGAGTATACAGGCGGCTCTGTGGGTAGCAGAGTATACAGGCGGGTCTGTGGGTAGCAGAGTATAAAGACGGCTCTGTGGGTAGCAGAGTATACAGGCGGGTCTGTGGGTAGCAGAGTATACAGGCGGGTCTGTGGGTAGCAGAGTATAAAGACGGCTCTGTGGGTAGCAGAGTATACAGGCGGGTCTGTGGGTAGCAGAGTATACAGGCGGGTCTGTGGGTAGCAGAGTATACAGGCGGCTCTGTGGGTAGCAGAGTATACAGGCGGGTCTGAGGTAGCAGAGTATAAAGACGGCTCTGTGGGTAGCAGAGTATACAGGCGGGTCTGTGGGTAGCAGAGTATACAGGCGGGTCTGAGGTAGCAGAGTATACAGGCGGCTCTGTGGGTAGCAGAGTATACAGGCGGGTCTGAGGTAGCAGAGTATACAGGCGGCTCTGTGGGTAGCAGAGTATACAGGCGGGTCTGTGGGTAGCAGAGTATACAGGCGGCTCAGTGGGTAGCAGAGTATATAGGTGATGAGAATAGGGTTAATAGATGGTGCTACAGTGTTGGGGCGTGCTAGAGGGAGCAGAGATCCGATTACTGCCATCATTTCTGACCTTATTAAAGATAGCGGCCGCAGCTAAATGACATCATGGCAAAGGTAAACATGGGGTGTGGTTAGCTGCAGGAGGTTAGTGAGAGGTGTGGGTTGTTTGGCAGAGGGCGTGGTGTGGGCGTGGTGAGCGCGGCTCCAGCGTCAGATACGCTGCGAGCGCGGAACCGCGGCACATCTCCAGGAGCAGAGGACGTGTCCGGTACGTCCGTAGCCCCCGGCCTCCCCGTTGTCCGCACACACAGCCCCGCTGTGACCTCTGCAGTGTCACAGGCCCCGGCGGGCGTCTGTCATCTCCTCCTGACACTGACCTCCTCCTGATTTGATTGTCTGTGTTGTCCCCCCCCGCTGTCAGCATCAGTGATCTGCTAAGACCTGTGGGTGCACAGACGGGGGAAGTACAAATGCCAGCATGCCGGGGCGGATTGGGCGCTGTGAGGGGCGCAGGTCTTGCTGTGAGCGGAGGGCGCGAGGCCGCTCGAGAAAACGCTATAGGGGCTGTGTGAGTTAAGCGTCTGCGGCTCGCGAAGGCGCATACGCGTCTCCGCTCGCAGTGACGCTAAGGAGTTTGGGATTAGGCTACAGTGCCGGAATTTCAAACTCCCGATTATATAAATAGATTATATATATATATATTGTATACCTTTCAACCCCTTCCCTGCTTTATATAGATGATATAAGCTAAAAGTTTTGTGAATTAAGTATGTCAAGTTAAAAGTGAAGTCAGGGGACTTTTTTTTTTCATGTGAACCATTGGTGTTATTGATCGTCTAGATTAGATGGGATGGGGGGGGGTGGGGTGGTAATCAGGGGGTGAAAAATTATGTATTAGTATGGAATTAGCAAAGAAAGTCACGTATTCCTTTATGTTATGTACAGTTGGTTATTCTTTCATAATAATAACAAATATCTGATTAATAATACACAGATACACAGAGTCTAAAAAGCGTGCAACTTAATGTTTGACCTATGTTTTTGTTTCCAAATGCAATGCATTCACCAAATTTTTTTTTACTTTACCCACAGAGAAGCTTACTACAGAGGGCGGCGTGCTGTGAACCCTCCACCGCCAAACAGAAGGCGGCGTGGAGAAAACCCACCACCACCACCACGGCCGGCGCCACCACCACCGCCGCCGCCACCAGCACCAACACCACCACCACCGCCGCCACCAGCACCAGCACCACCACCACCGCCGCCACCAGCACCAGCAACACCACCACCGCCGCCACCAGCACCAACACCACCACCGCCGCCACCAGCACCAACACCACCACCGCCGCCACCAGCACCAACCCCAGCTTTGGGGCATGTCCGGCCGCAAGAGGAGGAACCTGGATGCCCACCTCACAGCAGCCATGGTCTGATCCCGGGGTCACCTAATAGACGGCGTGCACAAAGTAATGCTGACTTTGCCCACAGTCTGATACCATTCCTGGATGAAATTCCATTTCACAGGCTACTGCGGGCAAGGTCAGCATTACAGATTGTGCTTGACGCCAGTCGCCCACCAAACCACCCAGGTGAGGTTTTCAATTATTTGGAGGGGTGGCAATTCAGACACTCCAACCTACAAGACAGGCCCACACCCCGGGACAGCCATGTGCCACCCCAGAGGCCTGTACCTACCTTTACACAATGGCCACCTAACAGGGACCTACCATTTTTCCCCACACCTGCCCAGAGGATCCACCCTCAAGGGTTGCCGGAGGCCATTCATGGGGCCCTTGACCTCTTGCAGGACCAGGGTGATGGTGTCACTTTACTGGCAAGGCCGGAGGATGCGGCAACCTACCAGCAGCTGTAGACCCCTTATTTTTTTGTTTTTTATTTTGTGTTCATGTGCATTGCACAATTTCTTTATGTTATTATTTCTTATATTTTCCTACTGTTTACAAAGTTGTACCAAAAAAAAAAAAAAAAAAAAAAAAAATTTCTGACATTTTTACCATTATGGCGGAATAATACCCAGTTTACAAAAACTGCTTTGTGTCTGTCTTTTTTCAGGGAATGGATGTGTAGGTTGTTTTGTGGGTGGGCTTAAAGTCATCATCATTATAATTATTATTTATTTATATAGCACCGATAGGTTCCATGGCGCTTTACATGAGGATAAGGTACACAAGGAGAAGTACAATAAACATAGACAATAAGGTCATAGAGGTACAACAGGAGAGGACCCTGTACGCGTGGGCTCACATTCAACGAGGGGTGGGTGGGGATACAATAGGGTGGGGAAGGTGTCGGTCGTGGGGCGTGTAGCGGGGTGTCATGGCAGGTTGTAGGCCTGTCGGAAGAGGTGAGTCTTTAGGTGTTTCTTGAAGGTTCCCAGGGTAGGCGAGTGAGTGATGAGGTGGGGCAGCGAGTTACAGAGCATGGTTGATGCCCGGGAGAAATCCTGTATGCGGTTGTGGGAAGAGGAGATGAGGGGGGAGTGTCGGAGAAGTTCTTTGGATGAACGCAGGTAGCGTGAGGGATGGTATCGGGAGATCATGTCGGAGATGTATGGTGGGGATAGGTTGTGTAAGGCTTTGAATGTCATGATCAGTGTTTTAAAGTGAGCTCTCTGTGGGGCGGGGACCCAGTGAAGGGCTTGGCAGGGGGTGTAGACAGGTGAGTAGCGTGAGGACAGATGGATTAGTCGGGCAGCAGAGTTTAGTATAGATTGGAGAGGTGCAAGAGAGTTGGCAGGGAGACCTATGCGAAGGAGGTTGCAGTAGTCAAGGCGGGAGATGATGAGGGCATTTATGAGTGTTTCAGCAGTTTCAGGATTGAGGAACGACCGAATTGGTTAAATATTTTTGAGTTGGAGTCACAGGGACTTGGTTAGGGACTACAGGTGGGGCTTGAAGGAGAGGGAGGAGTCAAGGATTACCCCGAGACAGTTGGCGTGGGGGACAGGGGAGAGAGCATCATTAGCAAGTACTTTACGGCCCGCATGGCGCATGAAGTCACCTTGGTTACTAAGTGTCAAATCATGACTCCACATACAACTGTTGCTGACAAACAGTGCCTGTGTTTGGGGGGTTACTTTATGCCTTGCTATGGCAACAAGATTATGAACACACATGTGAGAGGCTGGGACGTCTACATGCTACACATCGCGTCTACGCGTTTTGTATGGAGCGTACAGTGGGACCCTTCAACAGGCTCCAGCAGGATGATAGTCCAAGCACCGCCCACGATGCAGGCATAGGATTGGTGCCTGGAAAAATTAGCCCAAGTGGCTGTTTCCCATTTTTGGTATAAATGTAGGCCTAAGGGCCATAAAAAGCTTGTTAGCCAGGGTGTCTCCCAAAGCATGATAAGCTTGTTAGCCTGGGTGGCTCAAAAAATTAGCCCAAGGGGCTGTATCCCATTTTTGGTATAAATGTAGGCCTAAGGGCCATAAAAAGCTTGTTAGCCAGGGTGTCTCCCAAAGCATGATAAGCTTGTTAGCCTGGGTGGCTCAAAAAATTAGCCCAAGGGGCTGTTTCCCATTTTTGGTATAAATGTAGGCCTAAGGGCCATAAAAAGCTTGTTAGCCAGGGTGTCTCCCAAAGCATGATAAGCTTGTTAGCCTGTGTGGCTCAAAAAATTAGCCCAAGGGTCTGTATCCCATTTTTGGTATAAATGTAGGCCTAAGGGCCATAAAAAGCTTGTTAGCCAGGGTGTCTCCCAAAGCATGATAAGCTTGTTAGCCTGGGTGGCTCAAAAAATTAGCCCAAGGGGCTGTTTCCCATTTTTGGTATAAATGTAGGCCTAAGGGCCATAAAAAGCTTGTTAGCCAGGGTGTCTCCCAAAGCATGATAAGCTTGTTAGCCTGTGTGGCTCAAAAAATTAGCCCAAGGGTCTGTATCCCATTTTTGGTATAAATGTAGGCCTAAGGGCCATAAAAAGCTTGTTAGCCAGGGTGTCTCCCAAAGCATGATAAGCTTGTTAGCCTGGGTGGCTCAAAAAATTAGCCCAAGGGGCTGTATCCCATTTTTGGTATAAATGTAGGCCTAAGGGCCATAAAAAGCTTGTTAGCCAGGGTGTCTCCCAAAGCATGATAAGCTTGTTAGCCTGGGTGGCTCAAAAAATTAGCCCAAGGGGCTGTATCCCATTTTTGGTATAAATGTAGGCCTAAGGGCCATAAAAAGCTTGTTAGCCAGGGTGTCTCCCAAAGCATGATAAGCTTGTTAGCCTGGGTGGCTCAAAAAATTAGCCCAAGGGGCTGTATCCCATTTTTGGTATAAATGTAGGCCTAAGGGCCATAAAAAGCTTGTTAGCCAGGGTGTCTCCCAAAGCATGATAAGCTTGTTAGCCTGTGTGGCTCAAAAAATTAGCCCAAGGGTCTGTATCCCATTTTTGGTATAAATGTAGGCCTAAGGGCCATAAAAAGCTTGTTAGCCAGGGTGTCTCCCAAAGCATGATAAGCTTGTTAGCCTGGGTGGCTCAAAAAATTAGCCCAAGGGGCTGTATCCCATTTTTGGTATAAATGTAGGCCTAAGGGCCATAAAAAGCTTGTTAGCCAGGGTGTCTCCCAAAGCATGATAAGCTTGTTAGCCTGGGTGGCTCAAAAAATTAGCCCAAGGGGCTGTATCCCATTTTTGGTATAAATGTAGGCCTAAGGGCCATAAAAAGCTTGTTAGCCAGGGTGTCTCCCAAAGCATGATAAGCTTGTTAGCCTGGGTGGCTCAAAAAATTAGCCCAAGGGGCTGTATCCCATTTTTGGTATAAATGTAGGCCTAAGGGCCATAAAAAGCTTGTTAGCCAGGGTGTCTCCCAAAGCATGATAAGCTTGTTAGCCTGGGTGGCTCAAAAAATTAGCCCAAGGGGCTGTATCCCATTTTTGGTATAAATGTAGGCCTAAGGGCCATAAAAAGCTTGTTAGCCAGGGTGTCTCCCAAAGCATGATAAGCTTGTTAGCCTGGGTGGCTCAAAAAATTAGCCCAAAGGGCTTAATAAAGTCTATTTATAAATAAAGCAGGGCGCTTGGCCCATTGCATATTATTGCTTGGACTAGGAGCATAGAAGAAGCAAGGCCAACTATGCAGTCCTAGGCTTGGTGCCTCAAAAAATTAGCCCAAAGGGCTTAATAAAGTATTTTTTTACATAAAGCAGGGCGCTTGGCCCATAGCATATTATTGCTTGGACTGGGTGCCGAATCAAATCAACAGAGCTACGGGACTTGTCATTAATTCCTGTCAAAAATGGGCATATTGTTAACAGCGCAATATCCCAATCATATTAATTATGATTAGGTTTATCTAGGATTGTGTACTGTCGTCAGGAGGGCTTAGGAACTGTGATGATATCCAATCCTTGTTGAATTTAATTAGAGTGAGCCTGTCGGCATTTTCTGTGGTGAGGCGGGACCTTCTATCAGTGACTATACCCCCAGCGGCACTGAAAACACGCTCTGATGTCACACTAGCAGCTGGGCATGCCAGCACCTCCAAGGCATACAATGACAGCTCAGTCCAAGTGTGCAGCTTGGAAACCCAGTAATTAAAGGGTACAGAAGGGTCGGTTAGGAAGCTGGTACTGTCACTGAGATACTGCTGCACCATGTTGGACAATTGTTGTCTCCTACTCAAGGTCACCGTAGTCAAATTACGTTCTTGATTGGAAGGTCTGTTGAACATCGCCCAGTTGGCGGACATCTTACCCCCACCTCTTCTTGTCATTGATGGCGTTTGTGTCCCAACCAAAGGCTGCTGTTGGAAAGAGCTGGTTCTTCGATGTATAGCGGATTCAGACGGTGATATTGCCAGCAAAATATCAAGAAGAACCCTCTTTACATGATCCATTGTTAAGCCCCTGGATGAGTGCGACAGCAGCGACTGAAATTTGTCTTTGTACCGTGGGTCCAAAAACGTTGACAACCAGTAGAGGTCGCTGTCATAGATGTGTATGACGCGTGGATCTTTGGAGACACATTGACACATTACTTCAGCCATGTGTGCTAAGCTGCAAAGACTCATCTCCTCGGTTACAACAGAATGAAGATCACTACGCGTCGTGGCCTCTAAATCGGTGTCCGCCTCCTCCTCTTCAGCCCACCCATGCTGTACCGACATAAACGTAGGGTTGGGAGTCCCATCAGGGTTCACATCAGTACCAGAGAAAAATAAATCTTCTTCATCATCACCCTCATCAACATCTTCCTGAACCAATGTAGCCTGCTGATATTGGCTAGGGTGGCTAGGATCAGCGATGTTCAATTCTGGCTCCATAGCCATCCGCTGTGCTCTCAAAGCATCTGTTTTGAGATTCAATAGGGATTCTTGGAGCAGGCAGAGCATGGGGATGGTGAGACTTATAATCGACTGATCCCCACTGACGAGTTTGGTACAGTATTCGAAGTTATCCAGCAACTCGCAAAGGTCAGCGATCCAGACCCACTCGAAAGTACCGATGTGTGTGGTATGACTTCCAGGTTGACGGGCATGTTGCAGCTGAAATTCCGCTATTGCCTTCTGCTGCTCATTAAACCTTGCCAGCATATGGAAGGTGGAGTTCCATCGCGTAGGCATGTCGCAAATTAGCCTGTGTTTCGGCAAGTTAAATTGGATTTGAAGGGCAGAAAGACTTGCAGCTGCTGTGGACGAATGTCTAAAGTGGGCGCAAATTCGCCTCACCTTATCCAGTAGCTCAGATAACTCTGGGTATATTTTGAGGAATTTCTGAACTACCAGGTTCAGGACATGAGCCATGCAAGGCACATGTACAAGTTTACCGTGCTTTATTGCCGCCACAAGGTTTGCACCATTATCGCTCACAACTAGACCTGGTTGTAGTTCCAGTGGGGCCAGCCACTCATCGGTCTGTTGCTTGAGACCTTTCCACAACTCTGTTGCAGTGTGACGTGTGTCACCTAGGCAGATAAGCTTCAGAAGAGCCTGTTGTCGCCTTGCAGAAGCAGTACTGCAAAGCTCCCAACTCGGACGTGATGGTGCTTGAGGCTCAGCAGTGGACAAGGAAGTGGCAGAAGCAGATTGGGCACTGGACATATATGAGGAGGCAGACACCCGGAATGATGTTGGGCCCGCTATTCGTGGAGTTGGAAGTATGTCAGATGGTACAGTTTTAGAAGTTGGGACACTCTCCACCAGGTTGATCCAGTGAGCCGTTAGTGAAATGTATCTGCCCTGTCCACAACTACTTGTCCACGTGTCCGTAGTTAGGTGGACTTTGGCGGTGACAGCATTTGTTAAAGCACGTTTTAAGTTGTTAACCACGTGCTGGTGTAAGGCGGGAACGGCACTACGTGAGAAAAAGTACCGGCTGGGTACAGAGTATCGTGGTGCTGCCTCAGCCATCAACTCCCGAAAAGACTCTGTACCCACAAGCCTAAACGGCAGCATTTCCACAGCTAACAACTTGGCTATTTTCGCTGTCACTTTTTGGGAATATGGGTGTGTCGGTTGGAACTTCCGCTGTCTTTCATACAGCTGTGGCACTGACAACTGCACGTTTGGACCAGACTGACAAGAGGATTGACTACTGTCATGTCTGTCTTGTAAAGCACCTTGGGAGGAGTACGCTTGAGCAGGAGCTGAAGCCTGAACACTTGCTGGTGAAGGATGTATCTGAGGTGGCCTGGAAGTGTTTGGATCAGAAGGCACTGATTTTGAACCCTGATAGGGTGCCCACTGAATTGGGTGCTTAAGAGACATATGCTTGCGCATACTGCTGGTGCTCTGGTTTCCTTTTACCGTGCCTCTGCTAAGCCTTGCCTGGCACATCTTACAGATAACCATATTTGGTAATGTTGGGCTATCCTTAAAAAATTTCCACACACTGGCTGTTCGTCCTTTATTTTTAATTGGAGGAAGAGGAGGATGACTCTGTTCAACACCAACTGTGGACACATTTTGGGCAACTGTGTTTGCAGTTTGTGCAACAGTTGGCACAGTTTGTGCCACAGTTGACGCTATTTGGGCAACTGTTCTCACAGTTTGTGTTCTGGAGACAGTACGCCTTTGTGATTTTGCCAGTGGTACATAGCCACTTTCGTCCTCCTGGCTGCTCTCTTGGCTATGCAATTCAGCAATCCAGGTAGGATCTGTGGTGTCATCATCCACCCCTTCCAGTTCAAAGGATTCTGGATAAACTGACTGAGCAGGCTGGCCAGATGAGATGTGTGTCTCATCATCCTCATCATCATCCACCTCCTGAGATACTGTTTGCATTTCGTGAAAGTGTCTTTCCTCAGGACGCGCTACTTCCAAACTTTGGCCATGAGTAGACATTTCGTCTACTTCAAGTATCTCGTCAGGCAGTGACAAAGAAACCCCTTGATAAGAACCGAATAAGTCATCCGAGTGACCAAGGTCCATATTCAAATTTTCCTCTGGCTGCCGATGGGTTGAGGCAATATGACGACTTTGAGGATTGGATGGCGCTGCATTGTCTGTAGCGACACTAGAATGTCTTGCCACGGATGATTGCGTACTGCAAGAACCAGTGGTCGAGGGCGTCTGAGCCATCCAAGATGTTATCTTGTCATGCTCATCCGGCCTCAACACACGTTTTCTTTGAGTACTGGGATTTCTAGGTAGAAAAAAGGACGTTCTATCAATCCTAGGCTGTGTACTTGTACCAGTGCCTTCTTGGCAAGACTGCTGCGGCCACGAGCTCGTCCCTGTCCCTTTGCAACATCCTTTTTGGTAATTGTTTTTTTTTGAGACATTGTAGATGAATGCACAGTCACCAAGTTGGAGTTAGGTGTTGCTGTATGCGTCACTTGCTGGCGGGGTAAGTGTGCGCTGTCACACTTAGCAGTGAAGCCGCACACTACACTCCCTAAAAAAATTAGTTTCAAGTGCGCACAGCCACCGAGATGTGGTTAGGTTAGCTGAATGCGTCACTTGCTGGCGGGTAAGTGTGCGCTCTCACACTTGGCAGTGAAGCCGCACACTACACTCCCTAAAAAAATTAGTTTCAAGTGCGCACAGCCACCGAGATGTGGTTAGGTTAGCTGAATGCGTCACTTGCTGGCGGGGTAAGTGTGCGCTGTCACACTTAGCAGTGAAGCCGCACACTACACTCCCTAAAAAAATTAGTTTCAAGTGCGCACAGCCACCGAGATGTGGTTAGGTTAGCTGAATGCGTCACTTGCTGGCGGGGTAAGTGTGCGCTCTCACACTTGGCAGTGAAGCCGCACACTACACTCCCTAAAAAAATTAGTTTCAAGTGCGCACAGCCACCGAGATGTGGTTAGGTTAGCTGAATGCGTCACTTGCTGGCGGGGTAAGTGTGCGCTCTCACACTTGGCAGTGAAACCGCACACTACACTCCCTAAAAAAATTGGTTTGAAGTGCGCACAGCCACCGAGATGTGGTTAGGTTAGCTGAATGCGTCACTTGCTGGCGGGGTAAGTGTGCGCTCTCACACTTGGCAGTGAAGCCGCACACTACACTCCCTAAAAAAATTAGTTTCAAGTGCGCACAGCCACCGAGATGTGGTTAGGTTAGCTGAATGCGTCACTTGCTGGCGGGGTAAGTGTGCGCTGTCACACTTGGCAGTGAAGCCGCACACTACACTCCCTAAAAAAATTAGTTTCAAGTGCGCACAGCCACCGAGATGTGGTTAGGTTAGCTGAATGCGTCACTTGCTGGCGGGGTAAGTGTGCGCTCTCACACTTGGCAGTGAAACCGCACACTACACTCCCTAAAAAAATTGGTTTGAAGTGCGCACAGCCACCGAGATGTGGTTAGGTTAGCTGAATGCGTCACTTGCTGGCGGGGTAAGTGTGCGCTCTCACACTTGGCAGTGAAGCCGCACACTACACTCCCTAAAAAAATTAGTTTCAAGTGCGCACAGCCACCGAGATGTGGTTAGGTTAGCTGAATGCGTCACTTGCTGGCGGGGTAAGTGTGCGCTCTCACACTTGGCAGTGAAGCCGCACACTACACTCCCTAAAAAATTAGTTTCAAGTGCGCACAGCCACCGAGATGTGGTTAGGTTAGCTGAATGCGTCACTTGCTGGCGGGGTAAGTGTGCGCTCTCACACTTGGCAGTGAAACCGCACACTACACTCCCTAAAAAAATTGGTTTGAAGTGCGCACAGCCACCGAGATGTGGTTAGGTTAGCTGAATGCGTCACTTGCTGGCGGGGTAAGTGTGCGCTGTCACACTTAGCAGTGAAGCCGCACACTACACTCCCTAAAAAAATTAGTTTCAAGTGCGCACAGCCACCGAGATGTGGTTAGGTTAGCTGAATGCGTCACTTGCTGGCGGGGTAAGTGTGCGCTCTCACACTTGGCAGTGAAACCGCACACTACACTCCCTAAAAAAATTGGTTTGAAGTGCGCACAGCCACCGAGATGTGGTTAGGTTAGCTGAATGCGTCACTTGCTGGCGGGGTAAGTGTGCGCTCTCACACTTGGCAGTGAAGCCGCACACTACACTCCCTAAAAAAATTAGTTTCAAGTGCGCACAGCCACCGAGATGTGGTTAGGTTAGCTGAATGCGTCACTTGCTGGCGGGGTAAGTGTGCGCTCTCACACTTGGCAGTGAAACCGCACACTACACTCCCTAAAAAAATTGGTTTGAAGTGCGCACAGCCACCGAGATGTGGTTAGGTTAGCTGAATGCGTCACTTGCTGGCGGGGTAAGTGTGCGCTGTCACACTTGGCAGTGAAGCCGCACACTACACTCCCTAAAAAAATTAGTTTCAAGTGCGCACAGCCACCGAGATGTGGTTAGGTTAGCTGAATGCGTCACTTGCTGGCGGGGTAAGTGTGCGCTCTCACACTTGGCAGTGAAGCCGCACACTACACTCCCTAAAAAAATTAGTTTCAAGTGCGCACAGCCACCGAGATGTGGTTAGGTTAGCTGAATGCGTCACTTGCTGGCGGGGTAAGTGTGCGCTCTCACACTTGGCAGTGAAACCGCACACTACACTCCCTAAAAAAATTGGTTTGAAGTGCGCACAGCCACCGAGATGTGGTTAGGTTAGCTGAATGCGTCACTTGCTGGCGGGGTAAGTGTGCGCTCTCACACTTGGCAGTGAAACCGCACACTACACTCCCTAAAAAAATTGGTTTGAAGTGCGCACAGCCACCGAGATGTGGTTAGGTTAGCTGAATGCGTCACTTGCTGGCGGGGTAAGTGTGCGCTGTCACACTTGGCAGTGAAGCCGCACACTACACTCCCTAAAAAAATTAGTTTCAAGTGCGCACAGCCACCGAGATGTGGTTAGGTTAGCTGAATGCGTCACTTGCTGGCGGGGTAAGTGTGCGCACTCACACTTGGCAGTGAAGCCGCACACTACACTCCCTAAGGTGGAGTACGTGCTAGCAGCAACGCACTGGTCTGCCACAGAAAAAATAACGCTCTATGGCTTATTAGGAACAAAAATCGATCTGGTGCAAAAACAAAAATGAAACAGCACCTCAGCTAAGCCTCTGACTGCAGCTGTTAGCAAAGCTGAGTGAGTAAGCTACGCTATGAGGTCCGTCCTGTGTGCACTAAGGCTTCTCCTTCCTTCCCTCCCTGCCTGCCTGCCTACACAGCACTACTCCGTCCTCCTCCTAGCTCTCAGAAGAGCTTTTTGGGTTAATAAAAGGAATCTTCCCTACACTGACAATCCCTGATCTGCTCCAGCATATATCTCTCTCTCCCTATACTAGGTCAGATCGTCTCAGGAATGTGCCCAAAATGGCGGGGACAAGCCTTATATACTGCCTTGCCTGTCATAGATGACATAGGCATGACGCTGGACAGCAGCCAATCATAGTCCTGACACAACCAACTTTGCTATGCCATTACTGACTATGATTGGCTATCTTCACAAGTTTTCTGACCTAACACGCACGCTGTGCTGACTCGGAACATAACAGATTCTGTATTCCACAGTCCGAATCCCGAATACAGTATACAGGACTCGGATTCGTAGACTCGTAGGACTCGGAATCGTAGACTCGCTCAGACTCGCTGCTGACAGCGGGTATCTGTGACGAGTCAAGCTTATTGCCATTGAATTCCATTGGACTCGTCACTGTGCGAGTCCAAGCTGGGAGATTCGCCGAGTAACGAGTCCTGCGAGTACCTTCAGAATCGCCGAGTCCCGAGTCCTAACGAGTAGACTCGCCCATCCCTACTTTAAACAAAAAGATTTTTAATATGCACATAGTTGGAAGATAGTAGAGGTGATCTACCTGGTCCATTGTTCAGTCCTGTACTCCCTAACAGCCAGACCATAGCAGTCTTCACCACTATACCTAGAATTCTTGGTCAGGCATCTGCAGATGAGGCTAATGAGTAGAGATAAGCGAACCTGTTCATGGCCTGTTTGGGGCTAGAGTTCGGTGGATTTGCATATCCAAAGTGCAGGAGCACCTCAGTGGCCCACACTGGGGGTAAAATCTTAGGTTTTTGCTGTATAGTGTTTTCCCTTAAAAAAATTGAAAAATCCCCACATCCCTGGAAGTGTTTTGCTTATCGCTACCTGAATGTGGGTGGAGAGCAAAACAGCCAATCAGTGACGGCTCGGGTCAAGTTCGTATCCCGAACAGTGCCACCGAACAAAAACATCCATGAGTTTGTTCAGCAAGAGAACTGAACCTTAATAAGTTTGCTCATCTTTACTGATGAATGCAGGACAAATCTGTTTGCTCACCTCTACTAGTTACAATCAATTTGCATACTAAAAAAATAATTCTGTTAAAACTTGAAAAAAAATCTTTTATTCACTGAAAGTATATTTGAATATTATATTATGTTGATGTAAATACAGTTGTGGCCAAAAGAATTGACACCCCTGCAATTCTGTCAGATAATACTCAGTTTCTTCCAGAAAATGATTGCAATCACAAATTCTTTGGTATTATTAACTTCATTTAATTTGTCTTCAATGAAAAAACACAAAAGAGAATGAAGCAAAAAGCAAAACATTGATCATTTGACACAAAACTCCAAAAATGGGCCAGACAAAAGTATTGGCACCCTTAGCCTAATACTTGGATGCACAACCTTTAGCCAAAATAACTGCGATCAACTGCTTCCGGTAACCATCAATGAGTTTCTTACAATGCTCTACTGGAATTTTAGACCATTCTTCTTTGGCAAACTGCTCCAGGTCCCTGATATTTGAAGGGTGCCTTCTCCAAACTGCCATTTTAAGAACTCTCCACAGGTGTTCTATGGGATTCAGGTCTGGACTCATTGCTGGCCATCTTAGAAGTCTCCAGTGCTTTCTCTCAAACCATTTTCTAGTGCTTTTTGAAGTGTGTTTTGGGTCATTGTCCTGCTGGAAGACCCATGACCTCTGAGGGAGACCCTGCTTTCTCACACTGGGCCCTACATTATGCTGCAAAATTTGTTGGTAGTCTTCAGACTTCATAATGCCATGCACACGGTCAAGTAGTCCAGTGCCAGAGGCAGCAAAGCAACCCCAAAACATCAGTGAACCTCCGCCATGTTTGAATGTAGGGACCGTGTTCTTTTCTTTGAATGTCTCTTTTTTTCTCCTGTAAACTCTATGTTGATGCCTTTGCCCAAAAAGCTCTACTTTTGTCTCATCTGATCAGAGAACATTCTTCCAAAACATTTTAGGCTTTCTCAGGTAAGTTTTGGCAAACTCCAGCCTGGCTTTTTTATGCCTCGGGGTAAGAAGTGGGGTCTTCCTAGGTATCCTACCATACAGTCCCTTTTCATTTAGACGCCGACGGATAGTACGGGTTGACACTGGTGTACCCTCGGACTGCAGGGCAGCTTGAGCTTGTTTGTATGTTAGTCGAGGTTCTTTATCCACCATCCGCACAATCTTGCGTTGAAATCTCTTGTCAATTTTTCTTTTCCGTCCCCATCTAGGGAGATTAGCCACATTGCCATGGGCTTTATACTTCTTGATGACACTGCGCACGGTAGACACAGGAACATTCAGGTCTTTGGAGATGGACTTGTAGCCTTGAGATTGCTCATGCTTCCTCATAATTTGGTTTCTCAAGTCCTCAGACAGTTCTTTGGTCTTCTTTCTTTTCTCCATGCTCAATGTGGTACACACAAGGACACAGGACAGAGGTTGAGTCAACTTTAATCCATGTCAACTGGCTGCAAGTGTGATTTAGTTATTGCCAACACCTGTTAGATGCCACAGGTAAGTTACAGGTGCTGTTAATTACACAAATTAGAGAAGCATCATATGATTTTGCTAACAGTGCCAATACTTTTGTCCACCTCCTTTTTTATGTTTGGTGTGGAATTATATCCAATTTGGCTTTAGGACAATTCTTTTTGTGTTTTTTCATTGAAGACAAATTAAATGAAGATAATACCAAAGAATGTGTGATTGCAATCATTTTCAGGAAGAAACTGAGTATTATCTGACAGAATTGCATGAGTGTCAATACTTTTGGCTACAACTGCAGGCGGAGGGGTTTCTCGGGACAATACTGGCGCTGATGGGATGCGTCTCCGCAATACAGGAATAGGTCTTGAGCCAGTCTCTCTTCTCTGCGTCGTTCTGCCATTCTGAAATGATCCAAATGCATAGGTTCAGACAGGGGGCGGCGGCAGACACCACGGTCCATGTACAGGACGGACTGCGTTCAGAGGGAAGCGAGCGGATGCATCTCCTCTCCCTGGCGGACTCACGGGAGCTCTCCTGGAACCGCAAATCGATGCGAGTGGCTAGTGAGATCAAGGCCTCCAGCTCCACTGGGATATCCCAACCCGCAAGTTCATCCTTTAACCTGTCGGACAGGCAACGCCAGAAAGCTCCAGTCAGGGCTTTGTTATTCCATCTCAACTTGGAGGAGAGTGTGCGGAAGCGAATAGTGTACTGCCCAACAGTGAGTGTCCCTTGCCGGAGGTTGAAGAGGGACTCTGTGACAGATGCGACCCGGCCGGGTTCATCGAAGACCCTCCAGAACGTCTCCAGAAAAGTCAACAAGTGGGAGACCACAGCGTCATCACGCTCCCAGAGAGGGTTAACCCATGCCAGAGCCTCGCCCACCAGGTGGGACATCACAAAGGCCACCCTGTCCTGATCGGTGGGATACTACTGTGACAGCAGTTCAAAGTGTAGGCTACATTGGTTGAGGAAACTGTGGCACGTTTTAGGGTCTCCGCTGTATCTAGGTGGTTGTCTTAGGTGGTGCGGAGGGGTCAGAACGCCACCCAGAGTCCGGTCATAGGATACGGACCGACCTGAGGTCGTTGTTTCCGACTGCAAGGAGACCAGACGATCGTTCATCGTTGATATGTAAGACAGCATGCGAGACTGCGTGTCTCGTTGCACTGAAAGCTCCAGCTGCAGGCTCGCAAGCTGAGAGGCAGATGCTAGGCCGGAGGTCTGAAAGGAGGCTAACGGGGTATCCATGGACTCAAGAGCCATAATATTGTTCTGATTCGCACAAAGGTAAGCCAGCTCCTTTTGCGCTGAAAAAGAGGTACCAGCGGGGTACATGGCCTAAGTATTCTGTCACACTTTCGGGGGAAGGCGCCCTAGAGTGGACCCACTGGGCCGTGGTACCGAACTCCCCTGGGTGAGCTGATCCTAGTTTGCCCAACCCCTATACAGGGATTGTCAGGGCAAGCCCAGGGGATCTAAGGACCACAGCAGCTAGTACCAGGGGGGCGACTCGTAAGGTTAGCCTATACTAAGGCACAGCGAAGAATTCCAGGTAACAGAGTACAAGGCTAGGAGTGCAGGAAGGGTGCTACTGGGGAAGAGCACAGCTAAGAATTCCCAATAACAGAGCACAAAGAGGGCCTGACCAACAGCCAGCAAAGCAGAAGCTCAACTAACTCAATAATCAGGCACCTCCCATCAGTGGAGGTGGCCTGATATACCAGAGGAAGAGCAGCTATTGGTCAAGAGGAGTGTCAGATTGGACCGTGCCGGCCCCTAGAGCCACAGGGGAGGAGTGAACCTAGTGCTCCGCTGATTGGTCACATGAATACGACCATTGCAATGTGCTCATGAGTGAGCCCAGTGGTCAGCTGACAGAAAGGGAACCCGGCGACGGCTTCTTGACACCACACGCCTGGACGCCGGATGCCCGGTCGGCAGAGGAGCAGAGGATGAGCTGGGGAGCGGTGCCAGGGGACTTAACAATAGGGATTTACACAGCAAGGCAGCTCTCCACACAGCCTTGTCTCTTGTGCTGCAGGAGAAGGCGGCTCATCAGGTGGAGACACTGCAGTATAGTATATGAAGGGAGCAGGATCAGTGGCTGCAATAACAGACACACACTCTGAGGTTTTGTTTCCGTATCTTTTACTGATGATGTTGCAAGGTTACGTTCAGGGTACAGTCCAGGTGGTCATATGGCAGTTCAGGATTTCCACACCTGATGAGTTGTGAGGCCTCCTTGTTATTGTGTGTGTGCTCTAGTCCTGGGCTGTCTGAAACCTGGCCCTGACCTCTCCTGTGTCCCTCAATTGTATAGCAGGCATTGGGAACCTTCTGCTGGGCACTGCTAACTCCTCTGCGGTCCATGGCTCTGTTGGTGGCTGTGCTACAAGTGCTAAGCCAGGAGACTGAAGTCTCCCTGGCCCTCCGTTCTTTTCTGCTGGGCTAACTGGACCCTTGCAGACTTGGACTGCGTTGTCCGGGTTGCTTTTGCTGCTCCTTTGTTGAGAACTAATATGGTTCCTCTGCCCCTCTCCGTCTCTCCTTGCCTCTGACTCTCACTGTTGGGTCCCTTACACTGGCTAGGCTTCCACACTGGCACAGGCCGAGCGCGGCTCCGTTCACCAGGATGTCTTCACAGTCATCACTGGAACTGCACTGCAAAACTCCTCCTACAGCCCTGAATTTATAGGGGACCTTGCCTGAAGTCAGCAAGTAGACATCCCCTTCAGGTCTGGGGTGGACGGTGTTGCATGTGTAAGTTTACCTGATGTGGAATCCCTCCCTGCACCAGGTGTTCCCGTGGCAACCAAATCATAGGGGTGCTACAGATGTCTATGAAGTTAAGGACATCCTGGCCATGAAGATAAGAAGTGGCATGAGGCTCTTTCTGGTTGACTGGAGGGGATACGGTTCTGAATAATTCTTGGGGCATGAGAAGAACAGTCATGCTCCGGTCCTCCTTAGGAAGTCCTTGGCAGGTTTGAAGACGGGGGCATAAGGGAGGGGTACTGGCATGCCCTTGGCAGCGGGGTCGGTCTCTAATAGACAGGGAGACCAGTGACCATCCTGTGGTTCTATGCGCCTTACCCACTCTGTCCCTGCTGTGGGGCCGGTCTCCGCTAAGCAAGGAGATCGGTGCCCACCACGCAGCTCCAATAATTCTGCTTACCATGTCTGTGGTTCCATGCAGCCATCTGCTTCCTTCTCTTCCAGGAACCTGCATCCCCTTGGCAATGTTGGGAATGTTCTTAGGATACGCATGCCACATCCTGCACACACTTAAAGGGGAAATACACCTGTTCCCTATTAGGGATCTCAGTCTAAGTGCTGAGCTGCTCTGTGTATAAAAGGCATCCTCCCTTTAAGAGAGGTGCTTGGGCAACTTGTTCATTCTCTAGGTAAATTGCCTCTGCTGCAGTTCTACTCTGCAGTGCTCTGCACTAGGAAGACTGTTGCTTTGCACTCTGCAATATTCTATCATCTCTGTCTCTACAGAATCCTCTGCTGGCAATTCGTTATCCTGGCTTTCTCTAATGCTCCGGACTCCATCCTATCGACAGAGCCAATATTACACAGTCTTCTCCTCTCATCTGTTTGGTCTGAATGCGTCGCCCTCTGGTCCGGGATTTGTGGCATTTAGACTTCCTGGTACAATCACTAAAATTGACAAATCCCCGGGCCCGGATGGGCCAGAGTGCTGCAGGAATTAAGTACTGTCATAGATAGACCATTATTTTTAATATTTAAAGATTCCATAATAACAGGGTCTGTACCACAGGACTGGCGTATAGCAAATGTGGTGCCAATATTCAAAAAGGGGACAAAAACTGAACTTGGAAATTATAGGCCAGTAAGCTTAACCTCTACTGTGGGTAAAATCCTAGAGAGAGATGCTATACTGGAGTATCTGAAGAAAAATAACCTCATGACCCATTATCAACATGGTTTTACGAGGGACCGTTCCTGTCAAACTAATCTGATAAGCTTCTATGAAAAAGTAAGTTCTGGACTGGACTGAACCAAAGAAATGCAGTGGATGTGGTGTATATGGACTTTTCAAAAGCTTTTGATACGGTGCCACACAAAAGGTTAATACATAATATGAAGGCAATGGGGATAAGGGAAAATATGTGTAAGTGGGTTAAGAACTGGCTTAGTGATAGGAAACAAAGGGTGGTTATTAATGGAACACTCTCAGAATGGGTCACAGTTAACAGTGGGGTACCACAGGGGTCAGTGTTGGGCCCGCTTCTATTTCATATATTTATTAATGACCTTATAGGGGGCATACAGAGTAGAATCTCAATATTTGCAGATGACACTAAACTCTGCAGGGTAATCAATACAGAGGAGGACAATTTTATATTACAGGAGGATTTATGTAAACTAGAAGCTTGGGCTGCTAAATGGCAAATGCGCTTTAATGGGGATAAATGTAAAGTCATGCACTTGGGCAGAGGAAACAAAAGGTATAATTATGTGCTTAATTGTAAAACACTGGGCAAAACTGTCACTGAAAAAGACCTGGGTGTATGGGTAGATGACAAACCCACATTTAGTGGCCAGTGTCAGGCAGCTGCTGCAAAGGCAAATAAAATAATGGGATGCATTAAAAGAGGCATAGATGCTCATGAGGAGAACATAATTTTACCTCTATACAAGTCACTAGTGCGACCACACTTAGAACACTTTGTACAATTCTGGTCTCCGGTGTATAAGAAAGACATAGCTGAACTAGAGCGGTCCAGAGAAGAGCGACCAAGGTTATTAGAGGACTGAGGGGTCTGCAATACCAAGACGTTATTAAACTTGGGGTTATTTAGCTTGGAAAAAACGAAGGCTTAGGGGTGATCTTATAATAATGTATAAATATATGAGGGGACAGTACAGAGAACTTTCTAATGATCTCTTTACTCTTAGGCCTGAGACGGGGACAAGGGGGAATCCTCTACGTCTGGAGGAAAGAAGGTTTAATCATAATCACAGACGCGGATTCTTTACTGTAAGAGCAGTGAGACTATGGAACTCTCTGGCACATGATGTTGTAATGAGTGACTCACTACTAACATTTAAGAAGGGCCTGGATGCCTTTCTTGAAAATTATAATATTACCAGTTATATGTACTAGATTCTTTGATAGGGCGTTGATCCAGGGAACTAGACTGATTGCCGTATCTGGATTCAGGAAGGAATTTTTTCCCCAATGTGGAGCTTAGTGTTGCCACATGTTTTTTTTTTGCCTTCCTCTGGATCAACATGTTAGGCTATGGGTTGAACTAGATGGACTTAAAGTCTTCCTTCAACCTTAAAAACTATGTTACTATGTTACTGCGAGAGTTCGGTGTCGTGATACAGAGGGTCCTCCCCTCAGACATCTTTCTGTGTGTTAACCTTACTTCAATAAACATCCTTGGTTTTACTGAAGTTACTCTCCAGTCTCCTGCTGGATTGTGTGTTTAGCTGCCACTACTCCACTAGTTGCCCAGTGAGTCCACTTTACATCTCCATGCTCTCCGGGCATAACACATTATTTCATCATAATTTTTTATGGAACTGAGGATGACCAAACAGTCTAATTGACTTTTACTGCTACAAAAAAAAGTAATGAAATTATTTTAATTTTATCAAAAGCCAATGACTAAAATAGCAGCTTTTTTTATGTGCCATACTGTCTATGAAAATGTAATATGATATGATATATCCCGAATGACATAAACTGAGCTAAATACAGTAGATGCCTCATATGGTTTCTGGTTTTCTCTGTTTATTGTGCTCAATAGTTCATGAACTATATAGATTTAAAGAGATAATCAAGGTTTATTTTACTATGAAGGTAAAATAAGGGTTATCAACATCTAAACTCTTTCTTTGTACTTTAATGCAAATGCAAAGCTATTAGGACACAATTGGGTCCATTATGTCCCATGGAGAAGATACTTAGTCTCATACAGTACATTGAAGTGAGAGTCTTTCTCTCTTAATTTGGTGTATAACAAAAGTGAGAATGATATGGCATACTCTTTCTGGTAACAGTTATAATGAGTGGCTCCCATGGGGTGTGCAGTTTATATTCAAATTCAGTGTCTACTGAATGTGTGCTTACAAATGAAATGCATTAGCTTTCATCTAAAGGATTATATGCATTTTACTTTGTAGACTGTGTGAGGTAGCGAGCCGGGAACTTACTTGCTGCATGACGACATGAACAGTGCTTATAATTTTTCAATGACTACCACTTTATTTCTCACCTACACATATCATAAACCGGGTAGCATATCAAACATTGAAACATAAGCACATCATATAATACATCACATAATACATTACATTACATTACATATAACATAGAACACCTACATTCATCATAACTATCTATCACCGGGACCTTTGTGACCTAACCGTTAGTCCCAATGGTGGATAACTCGTGGATACCTCATGCATGGCCTTTTCATCATCAGCCATCATGAGTCATCCACGATACACCACCTTTCCTTTGATCACCCAGGGTAGTTTTACATAATCCCTGTTGATCCATCATTCAGGGTAGTTTTACATATGCCCTGATGATACGCACAACATTTACTTAATAAATAGTTATTCACACTTATCCATGGGCCCTATGGGTCCCAATGGCGGTACCAGCCGCCTGGTTTTAGTTACCCATCACGATGACTCTATATTAACCCGTAGTCAGGATTCCAGCCTGACCGGGTTCTTACACACTGTATGTGATGCATCCTATAAGCATCCATGGACCACACACATCCTTCCACATGCTCACAGCCCATCATACTACATTCCCTGGACTGTGCCTCCTCTGGGTCCATAACAGTGATTGGACAACCTGAGTACACCGGGAAAACCATGTGTCACCAAGGCCTCCTCACCACGTGTTTAGGCCCGACAGCCGCCACCAAACCCCCATCCTGTGGCAAGTCTCCAGGTCAACAACTGTGCCCCACGCCTGAGTCGAGTACCCTCCAGGATAGCATCGGTTCCCCACTGTAGGAGCCCTTCTAACCCCTGCGTCTGGCCCCAGGTTCACACACACTGTTAGAGGCAGTGTTAGAGGGACAGGTACCCGCCACAAGCAGCAGGCCAGGCCTCCCTCTCGTCTCTACGGGATGGATCGCATCCAATATCATCCACACTGGCTGGGTCTCTCCCACTGACCTCATGCATGGCCCTTTTACCTGAGCCATAACATACAGACATACTTCAACAGGTCCCTCACTGACTACTTAGTCAGACCTAAAGACAGCTATGCCCACCTGGCACATTCTACGCACAGGGTGCACAGTTCACTCAAACATACTGGAACTGCTTTTTTAACGGGCACGATCCGGGTCTCGCTACCTGGGTCACGGGTCCACCAAGCGTCCCCCAAGGGCTCCTTTCCCGGACGTGTTTCACCCCACGCCCGGACCAGTATCCACCGGGCTCAGCCATGGCTTCCCCACTCCAGGAGCTATCACGACCTCGGTCCCAGGCATCGGTATGGAGCTAGCATGCTCCCATAATGTTCACACACACAGAGCCCTGGACTGCCCTGCACTCTGGCTGGTCTCTGGCTGATAATGATCTCAGCATTCTCTCAGCATGATCTCTCAGCAGGATCTCAGCTTCCACTCTCAATCACTCAGCTGGCAGGCTCTTATCGTGCCTGCCACACCCACATGGATACACCCCCTTAGCTGCTTGTAATCAGCCTCCCAGTTCCTATACAGCTGCTCATCTATGTGCCTGATCTCTACAGCTTCCACACAGCTTATGTTAACTCCCTGGTTCCGGGTTGGTTCACACAGTTCACACAATGCTCTCAGCCGCTTATTGGTCTCATGAATGTTTCAGACATTGACACACTGGGTGCCGGACATGATTAAACAACACACCTTCGGTACAATCTGGCTCATGTGCACAGGATCCTATGCTAATCCTGCATGTGATGCATCCCAGCCATGGGAACATGCCGGCGGTGCCTCACAACTAAGACTAAACTATGATGTTCCTGACAGGAGATAAAGGAAATAAAATGTACTGTATATACTCGTGTATAAGCCGACCTGTGTATAAGCCGACCCCCTACTTTTGCCCCCAAAACCTGGGAAAACCTATTGACTCGTGTATAACCTGAGGGTGGACCCCAGCACAGGTATACAGCCCCCAGCAGTGTGGTATACAGCAGCCTCCCCAGTGGTATATACAGGCCCCAGCAGTGTTACAGCAGCAGCCCCAGTGGTATATACAGCAGGCCCAGAGGTATATACATCAGCAGCCCCAGTGGTATATACAGCAGCAGCCCCAGAGTTATATATAGCAGCAGCCCCAGAGGTATATATAGCAGCAGCCTCAGAGATATATACAGCAGCAGCCCCAGAGGTATATATAGCAGCAGCCCCAGAGGTATATACAGCAGCAGCCCCAGAGATATATATAGCAGCAGCCTCAGAGGTATATACAGCAGCAGCCCCAGAGGTATATATAGCAGCAGCCCCAGAGGTATATATAGCAGCAGCCTCAGAGGTAAATACAGCAGCAGCCTCAGAGGTACAGTTAGGGCCAGAAACATTTGGACAGTGACACAATTTTCGCGAGTTGCGCTCTGCATGCCACCACATTGGATTTGAAATGAAACCTCTACAACAGAATTCAAGTGCAGATTGTAACGTTTAATTTGAAGGGTTGAATAAAAATATCTGATAGAAAATGTAGGAATTGTACACATTTCTTTACAAACACTGCACATTTTAGGAGGTCAAAAGTAATTGGACAAATAAACATAACCCAAACAAAATATTTTTATTTTCAATATTTTGTTGCGAATCCTTTGG
This sequence comes from Allobates femoralis, assembly GCA_033576535.1. Taxonomy (NCBI): domain Eukaryota; kingdom Metazoa; phylum Chordata; class Amphibia; order Anura; family Aromobatidae; genus Allobates; species Allobates femoralis. Next base: position 583,287,579 of record JARQOC010000003.1, read on the forward strand.
AGGCAATCACTGCCTTAAGTCTGGAACCCATGGACATCACCAAACGCTGGGTTTCCTCCTTCTTAATGCTTTGCCAGGCCTTTACAGCCGCAGCCTTCAGGTCTTGCTTGTTTGTGGGTCTTTCCGTCTTAAGTCTGGATTTCAGCATGTGAAATGCATGCTCAATTGGGTTAAGATCTGGTGATTGACTTGGCCATTGCAGAATGTTCCACTTTTTTGCACTCATGAACTCCTGGGTAGCTTTGGCTGTATGCTTGGGGTCATTGTCCATCTGTACTATGAAGCGCCGTACAATCAACTTTGCAGCATTTGGCTGAATCTGGGCTGAAAGTATATCCCGGTACACTTCAGAATTCATCCGGCTACTCTTGTCTGCTGTTATGTCATCAATAAACACAAGTGACCCAGTGCCATTGAAAGCCATGCATGCCCATGCCATCACGTTGCCTCCACCATGTTTTACAGAGGATGTGGTGTGCTTTGGATCATGTACCGTTCCCTTTCTTCTCCAAACTTTTTTCTTCCCATCATTCTGGTACAGGTTGATCTTTGTCTCATCTGTCCATAGAATACTTTTCCAGAACTGAGCTGGCTTCTTGAGGTGTTTTTCAGCAAATTTAACTCTGGCCTGTCTATTTTTGGAATTGATGAATGGTTTGCATCTAGATGTGAACCCTTTGTATTTACTGTCATGGTGTCTTCTCTTTACTGTTGACTTAGAGACAGATACACCTACTTCACTGAGAGTGTTCTGGACTTCAGTTGATGTTGTGAACGGGTTCTTCTTCACCAAATAAAGTATGCGGCGATCATCCACCACTGTTGTCATCCGTGGACGCCGAGGCCTTTTAGAGTTCCCAAGCTCACCAGTCAATTCCTTTTTTCTCAGAATGTACCCAACTGTTGATTTTGCTACTCCAAGCATGTCTGCTATCTCTCTGATGGATTTTTTCTTTTTTTTCAGCCTCAGGATGTTCTGCTTCACCTCAATTGAGAGTTCCTTTGACCGCATGTTGTCTGGTCACAGCAACAGCTTTCAAATGCAAAACCACACACCTGGAATCCACCACTGACCTTTTAACTACTTCATTGATTACAGATTAACGAGGGAGACGCCTTCAGAGTTAATTGCAGCCCTTAGAGTCCATTGTCCAATTACTTTTGGTCCCTTGAAAAAGAGGAGGCTATGCATTACAGAGCTATGATTCCTAAACCCTTTCTCCGATTTGGATGTGGAAACTCTCATATTGCAGCTGGGAGTGTGCACTTTCAGCCCATATTATATATATAATTGTATTTCTGAACATGTTTTTGTAAACAGCTAAAATAACAAAACTTGTGTCACTGTCCAAATATTTCTGGCCCTAGCTGTATGTATAACAGCAGCCCCAGAGGTATATATAGCAGCAGCCTCAGAGGTATATACAGCAGCAGCCCCAGAGGTATATATAGCAGCAGCCACAGAGGTATATATAGCAGCAGCCCCAGAGGTATATATAGCAGCAGCCCCAGAGGTATACAGCAGCAGCCCGCCCGCCACCCCCATCAGTATACAGGCGCCCCCCATCAGTATCCAGGGCCCCCCTTGCTGCCGCAAACCTGTAAAGTAAGATCATTATACTTATCACTGTCCTGTCGCCGCCACCACTGCTCTGCATCGCGCTCCTCCGGCTTCATCCGGCTTCTTCCGGCTTCCTCCTCTGGCGCACAGACAATGACGTCATTGCCTGCGCCCACCAGAGGAGGAAGCCGGAAGAAGCCGGATGAAGCCAGAGAAGCGCGATGCAGAGTAGCGGCGGCGACAGGACAGTGATAAGTATAATGATCTTACTTTACAGGTTTGCGGCAGCAAGGGGGGGGCCATGGATACTGATGGGGGGCGCCTGTATACTGATGGGGGTGGCGGGCGGGCGGCCTGCCGTATGACTCGCGTATAAGCCGAGGGGGGGACTTTTTAGCCCAATTTTTGGGCTGAAAAACTCGGCTTATACGCGAGTATATACGGTATTTAAATTTTTTGACAATTAATTTATTAATATCCAATGGAGTTCAAGAAAGAATCCAACAATGTAATGTTTTCAGGAAAATATTTTGTAATATTGTCATTTCAATTACCATATTATATGAGGTTTTAATATGATAAATGGTGTAACTCCATTCTTGACAATGCAGAATTGCAAAAGTACCCATTGTAAGTAATGGAAAACAACAAAAAAACAACAAATGAGCAAATACCCTAAAAATGAAAAAAGTAAAAATGCTATAGTGCAAAAAACATAGTTAGGGTACTTAGTGACATAGATATGATCATATATATGCATAAGCTGTCCCACCAGTGACAAAGTGATCCTATCTGGACAGTTCCTGCCTAACAGTAGTATTAATACCTTGTTTTCTGTCGGTGACATGAAGTGACAAGGACAGCATCAATCTGGACCGGACCCCAACAGAGCACACCATGCCATGGGACGCCACACATTATCATCATGTCCACCTCAGAGGTAAGCCACACCTATGATTGCAGGACTGCAACAAAACATGAATAAATAAAACCAGGGCTGGAATTAAGGTAATACTCTGCAGTGGTGCGAGTTCACACTGACCTCATAATGGAAAACACAACAACAAATAAGCAAATACCCTAAAAATGAAAAAAGTAAAAATGCTATAGTGCAAAAAAGATAATTAGGGTACTTAATGACATAGATATGATCATATAAATGTGTAAGCTGTCCCACCAGTGACAGAGTATCACTGCAAATCACTGCCACCTGTGTTGGGAGTCTTCGTCACATCTGAAGACCTGCATCAGCAGCGCTGAAATCCCCAGAGCCTCGGTTGCTAAGCTGAGGCTTTTGGGTTTCCTAGGCCTGGGAAAGATCTGCACATGCACACACAAATGTTGACATCAGAAAATGCACTGTCAATCTTTGCAGGAACATGCACCATCAGATTTGTTTATCCTTTATTTTGTAAAACACATTTTTAGCGCGATAGTAGCCAAACCTAAATAAACCTATATAAATTTTGGTATCACTGTGATCATACTCATCTGACAAATAAAGCCACCTTATCACTTATACCACAAGGGGAATGGTGTAAAAATAGTAATAAAGTCAATTCTGCAACTGCTGCTGATTAGTTTATTCTGCCTCCCAAAGATCACAGTAAGGCTCAACTCACACTTATCCTGCGCTCTCCCGCTGAGTGCTCACATCAACAATTACGTGTAAATCTCTGAAAAATGTGATTCAGTCAAAATTTCCAAAGGAAAATTCACTGTAATGAGGCAGATGGAGTAAATTTGAACTTAAAAGTTCCTTGTTTTCCTTGTCCTTGTTTTAAAAAACAAGGACACTGAAGAATAGAAGCCAAACCAAGTCCAGAGTAACCCTGCTGCCTCTTTAATCAATAGATCTGTTGGGGATTTCACATATTTCGAAGATGTAGCTGGAAACCCGAATGTCATTACTCAACACAGAGCACAGGATAAATGTGAACTGATCCAAAATGTTTTGTGCCCAAATCACCACCAATAGCAATCAACTCAATCCACAAAAACACAAGTCCCCACTTAGGTCTGTCATCTGTTACCAGAAATAGAGGGGGCTTGCACAAATCAAACACTTTCGTCCGCACCCTGAACGCGATATGTCGCATTCCTGGTGTGGACGAGACTGTGTGATTTGTGCGCAAGCATCCGCATGAGCACAAATCATATATTGCAGTGAATAGGTGTGCACAGCCATCTGCACCCGAGCGCAGGCACTTGCGTCCCCATGTTAAACATAGGGACATACGGTGACTGCGCTCAGCTTGCACTTCCCCACTACAATACGTTGCGGCGGGGAGCGCAAGTCTGAAACCAGCCTTAATTAAGGATAAAGAGAGCATCATGTTATGCCTTTATTTAAAAATCAGAGTAAACACTAGTATGTGAACATATTTTAATGAATTTGTTGACTCACCTGTTACAAGTCCCTTAAGTCAGTCAATTATGCAAAATGTGTATCCCACTTTTAACAATGATGTCAGCACCAAGCAAAACCACACCTCCATTGAGAAGTGTCAAGACGGCAGTCCATTTAAATTTTTTTGTAGTTCTGACCAGGCATGGAACATTGGTTAATTGCTATCTTATTTAGTCTGTACTCTTATTACACTTCTGCTGTTTTAGTGCATGTAAAACCTGTCCATTTAAGCTGCCAGGCTTCCACAAAGACAGTTACCTTACATTGCTCATTTTGCAAATATGTATGTATTCTATAGACTTTACCTATGCTTAAAGGGATCCTGTCACCTCCAGAACGCCTCCTAAGCTAGCAAAACATGTCCCTGCAGCATCCCATCACTAATCTCACACTCCGTTTGTCTCCTAAAAGCATCCTGTGAAAGTGCATAAAAACGTTTTAATACTTACTCATTAGTGATTATAATTAGCAGGGGCTATATACTTTATTCACCAGGGCGGGCTGTTTTGCAGGCTCCAGGATCCACCCTCTCTCTGTCTGTGTGCTCTGCTTGTGCAGGCTTTACCCTCCCCCTTCTCTATCACTCACATAATGCAAATCATTAGTCCTGCCTTCAGCTCCACATCACAGCAGCACAGAGAGAGGGTGGATCCTCGAGGCTGCAAAACAACACGCCCTAAGGGCTAAAGAATATAGCCCCTGCTAATTACGATGAGTAAGTATTAAAACGTTTTTATGCACTTTCACAGGATGCTTTTAGGAGACAAAAGGGGTGCGAGTTTAGTGATAGGATGCTGCAGGGACATGTTTTGCTAGCTTAGGAGGCGTTTTGGAGGTGACAGGATCCCTTTAATTCTTTCCACAAGTTTCAACATATTATTGAAGCATTCAATTACTTTGCTCAAGTTGCAGGCATGACATTTTTTAAATAAATTGTCATAGAAAGGTTAATATCAATACATGACCCTCATACTGTGAGAAAGAACTGTATTTTTATATTCTGATAACTGATATTTTTTTTGTTCATTATATTGATTAATGTCTAAATATTACAAAAAAGCTAATATCAACGCATTTGGCATAGCTTTTTTTTTACCAGCAAGTATATGATTTAGATTCAGTAGCTGTCTTGTGGCATGAATTCACCTAATGAAAAATAGCTCTCAAGTTTGGTATAAAACCTTTATTAAGTGCATTATACTAGAAAAGTCAGTTGGAACGTTTTCTTGGTTAGAGCTGTTACTTCACTTTTTGTACGTACCGAAGCCAATTTAGCTGGCTTCTGCTGTGTTATTAGCATATACTTCCTGGTGCAAGACGATAATCTTATTAAAAGATTAAGGCAGCACAACAGAGGTACAGGATATTTAAAATAAAGAGGATCCAAAGAGAACACTATTGCTTTTTGCTGTGAATACCAATGTCCCCCTAGACTTCTAAGGTTGCATTTCACATGCAGTTGTAACATTTATTTCAATACAACATAAAAAGAGTTAATATCAATAGAAGTTTTGTATTTGTTTAATTTTTATCAGGGAATGATTATCTGACAAATGGTTTGAAAAACTGTTTATTCCATATATGTATATATACAGTATATAGGAGAGAAAGCCGAATTTCCTGGGAGCCAATGTAAAACATCAATTTAATTAACTATAAAGAGTTGCCTGTTATCTCACATATTTTACGTGAACGAGCTTTACTTGTACAAAATAAAATATTAATGGACTTTATATCTATAGTAAGTCAGTTTGTGAGTGCAAGTTTGACTATATACATTATTGTTTCTGTGTTGTCATGTAATAGCATGACAGGTCAATTAAAAAACATTTAGATTACTATATACTGTATGTCTTTATAGGATGCCATTTACTATATTGTATTTAATTTGTGTTTAAATGTTGCACCTATATTTACTGAGTGAATGCTGCATATATTACTTATATTTTGATATGGGTTCACACCCTGTGCAGCACACTTTCCCCGCTCTAGTTGACCATGCTATTGCTCTCTGGTATCAGTTCCCAGCATGTCTATCAATCAAGAGGTTAATTTTTCCAAAAGGCAGAGAAAGCACATTTACAACACTTGTCCTTACCCATATGGATTAAAGGGTCTATTGTTCTCTGGTATCAGCTGCCTACAAAAGAGGATGCAAACATAGGTAAAAAACATTTAGATAGGGACCCAGTAACGAGATACGCCTCGATGTTGACAACTAGGTGGATTATGGATATGGCCATTTCAATAATGCTAAGTATCTCAATTTTCTTACATTTTCCTAAGGCTGGCTTCACACCACGGCAAGATCAGGTCAGGGGCTGTCCGGTGTGTACGGACAGCCCCGTACCCAATTTTGAAACAGAATCGGAGAGCAAATATGCCCTCCGGTCCGATTTGCAGCCGGATTCCTCATATCGCAGCCGCAGCTGCTGAAATTTCAAGATTGCTGTTAGCGGGGAGCTAGCCGGGGTCCTGAAATCCCAGCAGGGGACAGCTCCAGGTGCTAAGTTTAGACTCCAGCAGCGGAGTCTGGCTCCCGAATCTGATTTTTTATCGGATCTGGGGCGATCTGGCGCCATAAATGCCCATGTTAGGGGGCACAGGATTGCGCTGGATCTGGGAGAATCCGAATTTTGTCTGATTTTTCCCCGGACACAAAAACACTGCAAGCAACGTTTTTGTGTTTTGGAGAACAATCTGAATTCTCCCAGATCTTCCCAGGACAGATGGAAACCAGATGGCAATTAGCTGCAATCAGGCTCCATCCGGCTCATAGCTTATTAGCATAAAATCGGGTCCGGGGCTGTCCGGTTCACACCAGACAGCCTTGGACCCGATCTTTCCGTGGTGTGAAGCCAGTCTAAGCCAAATTTTCCGATGCCATATTATTTCAATTACTATATATTTCTTTATAGGATGTCATTTACTATATTGTAAGAAATTTATTTTTTTGGTTAAAAATATAAGTAATGTATATATATGTGGGGAAACGTATGTATATTAATCTGACATAGGTCTACAGGTTCTAAGAGGCAAGTTTCTTTAATTAAATATGCAAATGTTGTTAATAGGTAACATATGGTGACATGTTCACTAGTGGCTATAAAACCTTTGTGTTTTTAACATGTTGTATGCATATGAATTAGAACTAAACATTCTTAACGCGTCAAGTAGGAGTCTGCGCAGCCCATTCTGTATCTATGCTTTTATATAGAGTGAAGCCAATAAAAAAGCATGAATAAGGAGAAGCCTGGTGCTGGATGACTTTTCTACAAGTCGTGTCTGTGATGTGGTTACACACAATCATGATCCAATATCTAACAGATCTCTGGTTGCAGTGAAACATGGACACATAGTTCCATTTTGGCTGTGTACAACATGGAGATTGTCTATTTCCTGACGAGATTGGTTAGATATGGATACAATGATTGATGTGTGTAAACCACCATAGAAAGCTTTCACTTTTTCCAGCACTTGTTACATACCGTGAGGCATGTGATCCATATCCTTCCAGTTCTTGGATATATTGCTGTATATAAGTCATAATTTTATGGAAGCGAGCAGATGATCACAGTTTCAGAGTCCCATAAAGGGACTAACAAATAATTAAAAAAAAATTATCTTTAAAAAAATATTAAAACTTCAATCACCCCACTTTTCCTAAGTAAACAATAAAGATATGTTAAAAATGACACATTTGATATCAACGTGTTTCTAAAAGTAAAAATAGAAAATAAATTAAACCAAATAGTAAAAAAAAGTGATAAGAGAAAAAAATTAAATGCAAGAATTGTGAGTTTTAAATTGGAGCAACTTAATGAAAAAATGCAACAAGAAGCAATTAAAGCATTAAATTGACCCCAAAAAGCATAAATAAAATCACTAGGTCACCATGCAAAAAATGAATCCTAACAGAGCTCCATTGACTGAAAAATAAAAATATTGCGGCTTTTGAAAAATGTTCTCCAAAGTCGGGGGTCATCTTATACGCTGGGCAAAGGGAGCCACCTACTGGGAAAAGAAACGCCAGCATCTGCAGGGGGCCCGACGTGCTTAATATAAGGCCCACCCCCTGAAAATGAGCTGTGGCAGGCAGGCAAAAAAAATAAATAAAAAATCATACTCACCTGCCTCTGGCTCCCATGTCCTCCGCAGTTTCCCACTGCCACCACCACCGTGTATGAAGCTGCCGGGCGCTGTGGATGTGCGATAATAAGCCATCAGCCAATTAGGTGGCTGCCGGCGTCTGATTGGCCACGGCATTACCGTACATCTCCTGTACGGAGGTAATTGCGCCGCTCAGTGTAGATGTACAATAATGCCAGAGCCAATCAGACACCAGCTCGCAGCTCCGTGACACTGGCGATGGCATATGTATATGTGTGTCAGCTGTGTGTATGTTACGTGTGTGTGCTGTGTGTTGTGGGTATGCTGTGAGGTCTGTGCTGACGTTGTCTGTGTCTACTTGTATTTGTGTACTGACTGTGTGTGTATGTCTGACTGTGTGTGTGCTAGAGCAATATTGGGGTGATGAGTGCAGAGGATTGGGTGATGTGGTGCTGTACTGCCCACACCATGCCGACCCTCTCGTCCATGTCACCTACCCTCCTTGACGTGGCACATCCATCTCTGTCTCACTTAACTCCCATCTGTAGTGTATTCCCCCTCTCTTTGTCACTCACCTCCACACCAGTGCTCCAGTGAGGAACTGATTCTACTTTTTCATAAGCTAAAGTAAAATACTGAGACAGTGTGTCCTGGTTGTATCCGAGCGTACCTTCGTTTACATCATTGACACTGCCCCCGCTTCCCTCGGGGAATGGGCTGCAGACGGACTCCCGACCTGCTGTATCACACGCAGCCCCATCTGTGTTGACCTGCGACTGCCTGTTGGAATTCACCCAGTAAGATCTCACATTCCTGACGCACGGCAGCCACTCATCATCACCGACGACCATGGACACCGTCCATCTCCCGACTTGGGCTCGTTTGGATCAGCGATCCTACAAACTGCTCCCGCCTGCTATCAGTTCGAACCAGGCACAACAATAACAGGGGAGCATCCAGTCATACTACCGCCTCTAAACTGTCAGAGTCCCGCGCAACCTGTTTGTTTCCCACCACCCCAGTGCTGGCACACTACCCTCTCTGTGTTTATAGTACATGGAGGACTATCGGGGTGCATTACACTATATGGAGAACTATGGGTGCATTATATTATCTAGAGGACTATGGGGAGTGCATTATAATATATGGAGGACTACGGGGGTGCATTATACTATATGGAGCGCTATGATGATGCATTATAATTTATGGAGACAATTTACTACATGGAAGCCATTATAATACTTAGAGGCTTCTGTGGGAGCATGATAATACTTGAAGTGGTATGAGGGAGCCTCTATACTTTATGTAGGGCTATTTGAGGGCAGTGTGGAGGTCTTAAACAGTGTGAAGAGATATAGGGGCCATTATTCTTTATGTGGGTCCATTATACGATATGGAGGACTGTGTGGGGTCACAGTGAGGATCATATCGTAGAACTGGGGTAGTCTTATACGGCGAGTATATTCCAAATTCTATATTTTAACTGGAGAAGTTGGGGGTCGTCTTATACGCCCAGTCGTCTTATACGCCGGAAAATACAGTAATTTTATTTTTTTTGTTTTTTTGCAAAATTCTGAATATTTTTCACAACATAAAGTAAAAAATAAATGTAAGTTTGCTATCGTAATTGTATTAATTTGGAAAATTATTTTTATTGCAGAATGTTCCCCGAGAAAACAAAAGTTACAAAATAATTGTAAAAATGTGGTTCTTTATTACAGTTTCACTCCACTTAAATTTTCTTTTTCATTTCTAATAAACTGTATGATCAAATGGATGGTGTAACTAAAACGTTCAATTAAACCCACAAAAAACAAGCTCTAATATGGATTTGTCAGTGGAAAAATTAAACAGTAATGGTACCTTTACACGCCGCAACAGGATGGTGGCAACAACCGGGTGCTTCACGTGCACGAGAACGCACAAACGGTTGCAAACGGTAATCGCACCACCTTTACACGCCGCAACAAGGTGCGCTACGATAGGTTACATCTATCTTTGGATACACCGCCGGGTGCCACAAGTTACCCTCTGTAGCTTTCCTTACCACATTTACACACCGCTATAACAAGGTAATATGGGCGGAACAAAGGCAGCAGGGACAACAAATAGGCGTGCCACAATTGTGGATTACGAGAATTCTGTACACTGATAGGACAAAGCAATAATATCATGATTGGGCAGCCAGCGCAGGAGGCTGACTAATACATGACGCTAGAGCAATTGTGTAGTGTGACTGGTCATCTCCTTAAATACGCCGCCCTATGCAGCGACTACCAATCGTAATGCAGAAGCTTCCACCAATGATCGCTGATGGGGCGCGGTAACCCGGAGCCTGTGTCACACCCCAGGTACATAGCATGGTGTCGAAACAACCCTTCTGTTCCTTATTTACACGCCGATACAGGCCGCAACCATTGCCTTGAAAGCCACCTGTTTTAGGGCGCTGCTCTGAAACAGGTGCCTCCAGTGGCGGGTGGCAACAACCGTTTTCAGACGCCGCTACCTCGGGTTGATTTGGCGGTGCAAGATACATTTCTCTCATGTACCCGGTTGTTGCCACCATCCTGTTGCGGTGTGTAAAGGTACCATTAATGTGCTTGAAAAAAGAGAAAAGGAAAATGAAAGTTTAAAAATGAAAAATTGTCCAGTCCTTAAAGGGTTAATTTTTTTGCATGATTCTCAACAATACATTAATGTGTACTAACACTTGCCTCTGATATGAGTGACAGCACATTTACATCCATTCTCCGGTAGGGTGTCACTGTGCTCTTCCCTCTTTTGAAGGTTTCTCTTAGGTCAAGATTTCACCAGTTGGAAAACACACCTTGTTTGAAGGGAAGTGTACTTAAAGTATAACTGTCATTTACATTTGTATTTAATAGTAATGTATAGCGAGTTATTTTAATCAACTTTCATATATACCTTATTAATGAAATCTGGAAGGAAACCTATAAAAAACTTCCGCAAGATGTCCTCACTAGGCTGTGTGTAAAGCTCATTCTCAATGAAATCTGTCTTCAGGGGGGTGGGGTCTGCACAGTGTTCACAATATTGCTGATAAGACTGTCAAGTTACCTCATGCATTCACATGGCTCTGCTCGGTGTTATCACAGAGCACAGAGCAGAGGCCATGTGAAGAGGAGTCAGATAATATCTCACAGCAGATGTTAACGGAAGATAACTTGAGTCTTATCATCTCTATAATGATGAAGGCGGTATCAGCTGCCGAAACATGTTGTGAGAAGTAACCAGCCCACTTTGAGCAAGTTAAGGGAAGGTACTAAAAAGCTGTCTCTGTGTTTTTTTTTCTGCAAGCGCCGGCTCAAAACCGCTAAAGCTCTTTTAATTCACATTAAGATATTTCTTGGCCCAGTCTTGACATTTTATTTTATGTTTCTTGTTCAAAGGTGGTCATTTTTCAGCCTTCCTTACCTTGGAAATGTCCCTGAGTATCACACATCTTGTGCTTTTTGATACTCCAGTAACATTGCAGCTCTGAAATATGGAACTGGTGGCAAATGGCATCTTGACAGCTTCACGTTTGATTTTCCTCAATTTATGGGCAGTTATTTTGCGCCTTTTTTGCCCAACTAGCTTCTTGCGAGTTGCGACCCTGTTGGCTATTTGCCATGAAATGCTTGATTGTTCGGTGATCACGCTTCAAAAGTTTGGCAATTTCAAGACTGCTGCATCCCTCTGCAAGACATCTCACAATTTTGGACTTTTCAGAGCCTGTCAAATCTCTCTTCTGACCCATTTTTCCTAAGGAAAGGCATTTGCCTAATAATTAAGCACACCTTATATAGGTTGTTGATGTCATTAGACCACACCCCTCCTCATTACAGAGATGCACATCACCTGATTTACTTAATTGGTTGTTGGCTCTCAAGCCTATACAGCTTGGAGTAGGACAACATGTATAAAGTATCATGTGATCAAAATACTCATTTGCCTAATAATTCTGCACACAGTGTAATGTGATTTCTAAATATAGTATATAGGGACTCGTAAGAATGAGGTTCCTTCACGAGAATCAGAGCTTACATATTTTGGTCAAAATATCCAGCAGTACCTCACATTACCATGTATCTTTTTTTTGCACTTTTTTATCTTTATGCAGAACATAGTGGGGACCCTATGGGTGTCTGTCCGGTGTGTTGCATTCATAAAGTGCTGGGCAGCCCACCCGATTTAATAGTATGGGCGTGAGCAATAGGCTACAGACAGACATCTCCATCATACCTTCATATGTGACTGATGTCCCATGGAAATCTCATCAGTGTGAATAAAAATAACACCAATCACCTCCCCCATATTGTTGCAGGTTGAGAGTGATTGCTGCACTGGTATTATGCACTTGGTTACCTTTATCATTGGGCCTACTGTGTCTTGCTGAGTACAATGAATATCATACTTTTGGTAAGCTTTTTGGAATTTTTGAAACTTTTTTGATTGATATTTAAGATTTCAATAAACCCTATGAATTTGAGCAGTTAGAAAATAGTTTCATGCAAAAAACCTAAAATAGTCACAGTAATTCTAGACATTGTAGAAGTCTGCAACAGTCAAAGACTAATTAATGTAAACTATTATGGGGAATCCCACCAGATGTCGTATAAACCTTCTCTGGCTGTTCTGGATGTTGCAAACTTCTGCAATGTCTAGACTTGCAGTGGCTATTTTAGGTTATTTGCATGAAACTATTTACTTTCCTGCCCAAATTCATAGGGTTTATAGAAAAGTTAAAAATGAATTTGATTCTCACCAAATCGTTTCTCTCATATCTATAATGCAGTAGTCTCTCTGTAATTATTAGCATTGATGACATTACATTAAGTATATAGCATATGAACTTGCATTGAGAAGGGTAAAAGGCTATATGTAATATATGTTCATACTATGTGTTTTTCAACTGCTTTTTCATCGAGTCCAATCATAAAATTTAAGTAAAAAGCGCTCTCACAATACTCAAAAGAATACCAAACATGTCCATTCTTCATGTGTTTTTTTGTTTGAATGACACTTAATACTGTATAATCAAAGTTATTTAGGAAGTGTAAAATTATGCTAAGTGTATGTATTAGTTTACGTATAATAGCTCTGCTCCCTACAGGTAGTCCCGCACCCTCTTAGCTCTGCCAACTCCACATAGCCATTCCTCCTTTATAGTTTTGCCTCCTTTATAGTCACACCCTCCTTTATAGTCACCCCCTCCACAAAGCTCTGTCCCCTTCATAGCTCTGTCTCCATTATAGCCCCACCCCCTCCACATAATCTCACCCCTTTCATAGCTCTGCCTCCTTTACAGCCCCACTCCCTTCATGGATGTGTGTATATGTGGAGCCCACTGGGATGGGGTACTCGGTACCGGACCGGAGTATCACTGGGTATCACGGCGGTCTGGGTCCGGACCGTGTCTTGAGCCCACAAGTAAAGGGGGTATTTACAGGGGATAAAATTGTGACGCCACCCATGGTGTGTTGTCAGGGTGACCACTGCTGCTGCAGAACCTCCGGGGATGATATTTGGCAGCCGGTGATGTAACGGCTCTCCACAGGCAGAGCCTGGTTCCCCGAGGCAGTGGTGATGATAGTCTATGGATGATGCAAAGTAGGGGTAGTGGTAGAGATGATAGCAGTTTGTGAGGGAAAGTAGGGCTTGAGCACAAGGATCACACAGGCTCACGGATTGTAGTTTTCCCAGTCTTTTACTGAAGATGGTATCCAGCAAGTACTGTCCACAGAGTCTGTACCGGGGCTGGGTTGCTCCCACCCTGACCAGGTCTTTGGCTTCCTACTCCTGCGCTGTGTGTGTGGCCCTTCTGCCGCTTTAGCTAGGCTGCCGGCCCTGTCTCCCCTCACGGGTACCAATCTGCTAGGCAACTTGAGTCTTATCTTTGTGTTTCTGACCCCGCCGTGTTGCTTCGCTGTGGTACAGTGAAGATATGTAACCTCCACTAGTCCGGTGTTTACTGTGCTGCTTGTGTCAGTTACAGTTTCAGATCCGGTATCTGGTCTTTGCACTCCTCCGGGGCGAGTTATGGGGTAACTCAGTCTCCCAGACGTGTTCCTCTGTTCCTATTAACTCTTTCCCTCAGACCCTGGCTAAACCTGGAATTGAGCAGCGCACTGTGAGGAAGCCTAAGGCAGCTCCTTTACACCACAGTCCTTCTTCCTCAGTGCTGCACCGCACTGAACTACTCACTTCCTCTTCACACCAGAATATATAGGGGAGCAGCTTTAGCTCCCCCTTCAGGCCTGGAGGCGCTAGTGTAGTGTAGTGGGTTGTGTGGGGAATTAACCCTGGTTGATGTTACTGTGGCACATTAACCCCTGGGGTGTCAAATTCCCCCTTAGTGAAAGACAGTACTCCGGGACTGTAGAAAAACAAACAAACAAACAACATAATATATCAATTAATATTTACAGAGTCTTAAAAAGTAAAAAGTACAAAAACTAATTAAAACTGAAAAAGAGTCCAAAGTTCAAAATATCAGTCTTTCCGGGGGTTTAGTCTATTGCCTCCTGGCTGATAAATACAATAAATTCTTTCCCACAAAGTTTCGTGGTAGGTATGGTCCGTAAATAAATAATAAAAGTTCAAAGTTCAAGAATATGTCAGAGGTTTATACAGGAGAGTCTCTGTAGGTACTGGTCTTTTTAACGTTGCAAAACAAGTATAAACACGTACGGGTGTCTTTGGTTTAAGTACAATAGGCTCCTAAGCCCTCGGGTCACCGCATAAGAGGCCAAGTTCTTACTCTCCATGGCTGCCAACTAACACCATGCTACTCTCACCCTTTTTGTACATTTATACCTTACCAGGTTCTATTAAACTTTACAACAAACATATATACGTTTAACAGTTGATTTTACGTTTTAATCTCTGTACCTAGCCGGTAACTGACCCTAGGTACAACGCTCAGATCTGCATAAAACTGGTATACTGGATGTTTGTAGCATATTGGGGCGGGTAGACGTGTACTTACTTGGAGTGTCTGGTACTATTGAAGATGGAGATCTGACAGTAGGACAGGCAAGCTCACTGGGACCAGGAATTGGTTCTTCCTCTTCAGGCTCGACTTCCAGTTCTTCATGTCTTGGGACTTCTTGTGGTACGGGTTCTGGTGTTAGTTCAACCATTGGGTGAAAGCAATCATGGGGACTACAACTGCTCCGTAGTAATTTGGCCATGTTTTGGGAAAATCTCCTATGATGGTATGGAATACTTCTTCTTCTTCTTTCTTGACAGGTTGGACCTGTACGGGTACGGTTACTTCTGGTGTCTTCAGGGTTTCAGGACACGGTTTAAGATGGTCTCTTGACACAACTGCTGACGTCCTTCATTCGTCTTTGCTGATTAGACACACTTTGGCATTGTCTAAATTTAATGGTAAGACTGTATATGGGGTGGTTTCCCACTGATTATCCAATTTGTTGGTGCATCTCTTTCTCTTGAGAACTTGCACACCAGGTTGTAATGGGGTCGCTAGAGCACGTTGGTTAAAGGTTCTCTCTTGTCTTTCTCAAGCTTGCTGGAGACTCTTCTCTACGCACTCTTGTACTTGGCGATACTGCTGTTGACGTAGGGTATCCAAATTGGATTCTTCAACTTCCGCCTCTGGTTTTAGAATTCCCATATCTAAATCAATTGGCAGCTTACCCGGTCTTGCACGTATAAGGTAGGCTGGGGTGCAGTTTGTAGAACTCACCGGGACATGGTTGTACAAGTCTTGATTTCTCTCTGACTCTGGTAAGGTTTTTAACAGGTCAATCACAATATGGTTCATCTTTTCACATAAGCCATTGGTTTGGGGATGATAGGCTGTCGTGCGGATCTTCTTACAGCCATACATGTTGCAGAATTCCTGGAAAATCTCTGACTCGAAAGCTGGACCTTGATCTGCCAGGACTTGTTCCGGGTAGCCATGAGGCCTACACAAATGTGTCTGAAATGTTTTTGCAGCCGTCTTCACTGTCAGGTCCTTGACGGGTACCACCACTAAGAAGCGAGAGTAATGGTGCACGATGGTTAAGGCATAGACATAGCCTGACCGGCTTGGTGACAACTGACGTGGTCTAACACAACTAACTCAAGTGGTTGGTTGGTTACTATGGACTGGAGTGGGGCTCTCTGTTGATCTTTTCTTCTGAGGTTGCACGGGTCACATTTTCTACACCAATCTTCAATTGATTTTCTCATGCCAACCCAATAGAATCTCTGTCTTAAGAGTACTTCCAACTTCTTCCATCCAAAATGATCTGCACCGTCGTGGTAGGCTTCTAAGACCATTTTGACATCTCTCTTGGGTACGATAATCTGCTAGACCAACTCATGTGTTTTAGGGTTGGTGTGCCTTCTGCAGAGCTTCCCTTGATATAGAAACAACTTGCTTTTCTCTTTCCAGATTTGTTGGGTCTCTGCTGGAATATTCTGATAAGGGTACACACCTTGTTTTGTAAGCAGTTCTTTCACTAGCTTCACAGCTGGATCGCTATCCTGGGTGTCAGCCCATCCATGGTGCGCTAACGGGTTGAGATTTGCCTGTTGTTGTCTTTGGTAGATGCCAGGTTGATACTTTTCTACCTTAGAATGGTGAAAGGCCAGTAGCTCAATCTCTTCCAGCTCCTCCGGTTCCTCTTCCACGTCTTTCAGGTGTGGCATCCGTGATAAGGCATCTGCATTCCCGTTCTTGCGGCCTGCCCTATATTTGATGACAAAATGGTAGTTAGACAGCCGGGCTATCCATCGCTGCTCCAATGCACCTAATTCTGCTGAGTCCAGGTGGGTCAACGGGATGTTATCAGTGTAGATGGTAAATTCTGCAGCTGCCAGGTAGTGGTTGAAACGCTCGGATACAGCCCAAACTACTGCCAGTAGTTCTAACTTGAATGAACTGTAATTCTCAGGGTTTCTTTCCGT
This sequence comes from Allobates femoralis, assembly GCA_033576535.1. Classification (NCBI taxonomy): domain Eukaryota; kingdom Metazoa; phylum Chordata; class Amphibia; order Anura; family Aromobatidae; genus Allobates; species Allobates femoralis. The sequence goes on from JARQOC010000003.1 coordinate 583,304,585, forward strand.
AGTCCGGAGTTTCCTGCTTGCAAAGGCAATAACTCTCACTTTGCCTCCTTGCTTCTGTGACAGTACTGCTCCCAGTCCCACGTCGCTGGCATCCGTGTACAGAATGAAGGGTTGATGGTAATCTGGATACGATAGGATCTCTTCTCCTGTCAGCGTACACTTTAGCTTTTTGAAGGACTCTTCCTTCTCATCTCTCCACTGGAAAGGGGGGTTACGGGTTGAAGACCTTTTTGACTGTCCTACCAGGATGTTTTGTAGGGGAGCTGCTAACTTCATGAACCCTCTGATAAATCTTCTGTAAGGAATCGCCTCACCTCTATCACATTAGTGGGGCTTGGCCAATCCCTTATAACTGTGACTTTATCAGGATCCGGTGCTACTCCCTCTGAACTCATGACATGTCCTAGGTACTGCACCTTTGGCTTGAGAAGGTGGCACTTGGATGGCTTGATCTTCATGCTGTATCCAGACAAGTCTTCAAACACTTTTGCCAGGTCTTGTAGATGTCAATGCTCATGTGTCTTGGAGTAGACTATGATGTCATCCAGGTCAAGAGGACAGTTTCAAAGTTCTTATGACCTAGGCAGCTCTCCATCAGGCGTTGGAAGGTACCAGGTGTGCTGCAGAGTCCAAATGGCATGCAATTGAACTCACAGAGCCCCATCGGCGTAGTAAACACTGTCTTCTCCTTGTCAGCCTCTGCCACAGGAACTTGCCAATACCCACTAGTCAGATCTAGGGTAGAAAAGTAGTTAGCAGATTTTAATGCGGATAATGACTCCTCCATCCTAGGTAACGGGTATGCATCCTTGTGTGTATTGCGGTTGATCTGCCAGTAATCTACGCACATTCTCGTGGTCCCGTACTTCTTTCTAACCAACACTAAAGGCGCTGCCCAGGGGCTACATCTGTCTCTTATTACCCCTGCAGTTTTCATCTCTTTGAGCATGTCTTTGGTGGTTTGGTAGTGAGCGGGTGGTAATGGTCTATACCTCTATTTTATAGGTTGATGGTTACCTGTGGGTATAGTGTTCTCTACCCCTTTAATTTTCCCAAAGTCTAATGGGTGTTTGCTGAATATTTGCTCGTATTCTTTTACTACCCGGTATACTCCATGCTTTTGATGGGAAGGTGTAGAACTGGTACCCAGATGTAGCATTTGGCACCAATCCTCCAGCTTTTCCATTGAGCCATTGTCATCCGCCTGACTTGACGGGTTCAAGGGCTCGATGTCTGTGATGGCATTGTTATCAACCATGAATAATTTAGCCATGGTAGCATACTTTGGTACAGTGACCTCATCTTCTTCGCAATTTAGAAGGCGTAATGGCACTCTTCCCCGGTGTACCTCAACTACTCCTCTGGCTGTCAGTATAGTGGGTCTACTGTCTACTGTACACGGGTTCTACCTGGGCTTGATAGTCTTGCACTTTAATGTCTATTGTGGCTCTACACCACACCAACATTTCAGTTTTGGGAGGTATTACAATGGGTATCGGATCACTTACTCGTACACTGCCGATTTCACCTCCTGATATTTCTACCTGTTGCTTCAACATCAGGGCTGTTATTTCCTTTTGCGGAAGTCTCTGTTGCCCGGCTCTGGCAGTCTAGGCGATCTAAAGATTCAAAGTGCATAGCTCACCATGGCCTTCCTAGGCTGTTTGTGCTGGAATCCAAGCTGGTATCCAGATTAGCCGTGAAGTAAATAGAAAAATTCCGCACAGACCGGGTATTCTGATTTAAAACTCCAATTCTTTATTCATCCATACGAATAAAACACAAGTTCTGGGGTACACAAGCCCCCCTCCCACACCTTACGCGTTTCGGTTAGAGCACCTTAATCATAGGCATACACAGCAGTGTCTGCACAACACATATATAGGAAACTTTACATGTACACACCCCCTATCATCACCCATGTGCAATCATTTAACAATTATTCCAGAATCAAAGAGTTAACTTTTTCAGAGAGCAGGTCAAAGTTCCAAAAATATTTTTGCAGGAAAAAAACCAATTCTAATATAACCAATAACATTTACAGGCTGGCCTTATATCTCTTACTACTGACTGAGTACTATATTCTATCAGGTTCGTTTTTACAGAACCTTCCTTTAGATCCATAATTAAATATACATATGTCTTACTCTACTCAGTCAGAGTAATTACAAACAATAGTCAACCAGACCAGTATTTAACAGATCATATATTAGTTTGCTAGAACATATAAGATGGAACATAGTTATACAGTAATATTCATATAACTATAAATATGATTGAACATGACTGTATATGAATGTAAATATGAGAGATATCTATGGTTTTTTAATCTCACAATGTTCTGCATGGGTATTTTCACACCCCTTATTCATTATTCCCATCAGTCATTATTCTTATAGGTGATGTCTGAGTAAATCTACCTAAAATACAAAAGATATAATAAAGTTTTTATAAAGTTTTTATAATAACGTTTTTGTGGCGGGGTAGGGGTTATTTATTCAGATATTAATCAACAAATGGACAGCTTATTACATTACAGTCGCTTGCCCCAATCGTAGCTGCCCTCCCCATCCCCGGGACGCCGTCAGGCTCATGAGCCTAATCAGCGGCACCATAAATAAGAGGAGCAGTTTTTGTGGCGGGGTAGGGGTTATTTATTCAGATATTAATCAACAAATGGACAGCTTAACACATTACACTCGCTTGCCCCAATCGTAGCTGCCCTCCCCATCCCCGGGACGTTGTCAGGCTCATGAGCCTAATCAGCGGCACCATAAATAAGAGGAGCAGTCAATGCCGGAGCAAAACGAGTATAAGAGTCAGTTTTCATTTTGACGTTTTTAAGTCATATCCAGGGTCCATATCTACTTATGTCACAGTATAGGATGAATTTAATAGAAGTGGGATATGTCCGTACGATAATTCAATCCCTCCGGATACCGTACATTCAATGACAATATCCAGTGGGCTTCGTGACAAAGCAATATGCGCTCCCAGTCCCCGCCCCTTTTTGGTCGCATCACACGTTCGATCCCCCTGATTTTTAATGCGCTAATATCCCCTCTATGTATTTCAAGGAAATGTCGTGATAGTCCTGAGAGGTTTTTACGACTGGCTGCATTATTTGGTTTTGCTGCCGTTATATGTTCCCCTATACGTTTTTTCAGGGCCCTGCTTGTGCAGCCAACATAATGTTTGTCACATGACTCGCACGAAGCAAGATAAACCACGTGGGTTGAATTACAGTTTATGTACATTTTTGTTCTAAATTGCTGTTTAGTAATAGCATTGGAGAATGTATCAGTTATTTCTATGTGATTACATAGTGTACACCTACGACCTCCGCATTTATATGTACCTGTATATTTTAACCACGTGGGTTGGGACTCCTTCTCCTTGAAAGTACTAGGTGATAGAATATTACCCAAGGTGCGGGATCTCTTTGGGACGCATCTATAACCTTCCCCCAATATTGAGGATAATTTCTGATCCTGATGTAAAATAGGTAGAAATTTATGCATAAGGGCTACAATAGCCTGGTAGTCAACTGTATATTCTGTTGAAAAAGTTGGGATGTTCCCACCCTTCCCTTTTTTATATTTAGAATCAAGTAAAGACTTCCTTGTTCTTGTGTCAGCGATATTCCGTGCCCTGTTCAGCATCCATACTTTATAGCCTCTATTTTTTAGACGTCGGTCTATACGCCTATTTTCCAATTCTAAAGAGGTATTGGTAGAGCAGGACCTCTTTGCTCTGATATATTCCCCTAGGGGAAGATTACGGATAACATGTTTTGGATGGCAGCTGTCAGCGTGTAAGATTGAATTCCCACTGACAGCTTTTCTATATAGGGAGGTATTAATTTCCTTTGTTGTTAAATCCCCCCTTAGATTTACATCCAAAAAAGTTGCTGAAATGCCCTGTTTTTCATGAGTAAAATTGATGTTCATATCATTCCCATTGATATAACATATAAATTCCTCCAACCTAGATTCTTGGTGGGGGAGAGGTACCTCTGGTGTCTGCCAGATTAGGATGACATCATCCAGGTACCGCCCCCACCATACAATCTCCTTCAAATAAGGATTGGCCGCGGTAAATATGTATTTACTTTCCCAAATACTCATATATAAATTAGCGAGTGTTGGTGAGAAACTCGCGCCCATAGGGCAACCGCAAACCTGGAGGTAATAGGAAGAATCAAAAATAAAAAAATTTGTTTTAAGCAAATGTTCTATGCACATCATAAAAAACAATTTTTCCTCCTCAGAATATAATGCTGTTCTTTTTAAGACCTCCGACATAGCCAAAAGTGCCTGTGAGTGTGGGATACAGGAATAAAGTGCAATAACATCGCAAGTTAACCATTCGTAGCCCTTCTCCCATTTGATATTCTCCAAGGCCCCCAATAGGTGTTTAGTATCCTTAATGTGGCCCGGATTTTTTGTAACTAAAGGTTGTAATTTTTTGTCGATCCATTCAGACAAACGTTCATTTACTCCCCCTATACCAGCCACAATTGGTCTAAGGGGTGGGGGAAAGACTTGTTTATGCACCTTAGGAAATGCATGAAAAATTGGTGTTACAGGGTTCTCCACATATAGATATTCAGAAACATTTTTAGTAATCACCCCCATATGAAATGTTTTTGCAGCCGTCTTCACTGTCAGGTCCTTGACGGGTACCACCACTAAGAAGCGAGAGTAATGGTGCACGATGGTTAAGGCATAGACATAGCTTGACCGGCTTGGTGACAACCTGACGTGGTCTAACACAACTAACTCAAGTGGTTGCTTGGTTACTATGGACTGGAGTGGGGCTCTCTGTTGATCTTTTCTTCTGAGGTTGCACGGGTCACATTTTCTACACCAATCTTCAATTGATTTTCTCATGCCAACCCAATAGAATCTCTGTCTTAAGAGTACTTCCAACTTCTTCCATCCAAAATGATCTGCACCGTCGTGGTAGGCTTCTAAGACCATTTTGACGTCTCTCTTGGGTACGATAATCTGCTAGACCAACTCATGTGTTTTAGGGTTGGTGTGCCTTCTGCAGAGCTTCCCTTGATATAGAAACAACTTGCTTTTCTCTTTCCAGATTTGTTGGGTCTCTGCTGGAGTATTCTGATTAGGGTACACACCTTGTTTTGTAAGCAGTTCTTTCACTAGCTTCACAGCTGGATCGCTATCCTGGGTGTCAGCCCATCCATGGTGCGCTAACGGGTTGAGATTTGCCTGTTGTTGTCTTTGGTAGATGCCAGGTTGATACTTTTCTACCTTAGAATGGTGAAAGGCCAGTAGCTCAATCTCTTCCAGCTCCTCCGGTTCCTCTTCCACGTCTTTCAGGTGTGGCATCCGTGATAAGGCATCTGCATTCCCGTTCTTGCGGCCTGCCCTATATTTGATGACAAAATGGTAGTTAGACAGCCGGGCTATCCATCGCTGCTCCAATGCACCTAATTCTGCTGAGTCCAGGTGGGTAAACGGGATGTTATCAGTGTAGATGGTAAATTCTGCAGCTGCCAGGTAGTGGTTGAAACGCTCGGATACAGCCCAAACTACTGCCAGTAGTTCTAACTTGAATGAACTGTTATTCTCAGGGTTTCTTTCCGTAGTCTGGAGTTTCCTGCTTGCAAAGGCAATAACTCTCACTTTGCCTCCTTGCTTCTGTGACAGTACTGCTCCCAGTCCCACGTTGCTGGCATCCGTGTACAGAATGAAGGGTTGATGGTAATCTGGATACGCCAGGATCTCTTCTCCTGTCAGCGTACACTTTAGCTTTTTGAAGGACTCTTCCTTCTCATCTCTCCACTGGAAAGGGGGGTTACGGGTTGAAGACCTTTTTGACTGTCCTACCAGGATGTTTTGTAGGGGAGCTGCTAACTTCATGAACCCTCTGATAAATCTTCTGTAAGGAATCGCCTCACCTCTATCACATTAGTGGGGCTTGGCCAATCCCTTATAACTGTGACTTTATCAGGATCCGGTGCTACTCCCTCTGAACTCATGACATGTCCTAGGTACTGCACCTTTGGCTTGAGAAGGTGGCACTTGGATGGCTTGATCTTCAAGTCTTCAAACACTTTTGCCAGGTCTTGTAGATGTCAATGCTCATGTGTCTTGGAGTAGACTATGATGTCATCCAGGTCAAGAGGACAGTTTCAAAGTTCTTATGACCTAGGCAGCTCTCCATCAGGCGTTGGAAGGTACCAGGTGTGCTGCAGAATCCAAATGGCATGCAATTGAACTCACAGAGCCCCATCGGCGTAGTAAACACTGTCTTCTCCTTGTCAGCCTCTGCCACAGGAACTTGCCAATACCCACTAGTCAGATCTAGGGTAGAAAAGTAGTTAGCAGATTTTAATGCGGATAATGACTCCTCCATCCTAGGTAACGGGTATGCATCCTTGTGTGTATTGCGGTTGATCTGCCAGTAATCTACGCACATTCTCGTGGTCCCGTACTTCTTTCTAACCAACACTAAAGGCGCTGCCCAGGGGCTACATCTGTCTCTTATTACCCCTGCAGTTTTCATCTCTTTGAGCATGTCTTTGGTGGTTTGGTAGTGAGCGGGTGGTAATGGTCTATACCTCTATTTTATAGGTTGATGGTTACCTGTGGGTATAGTGTTCTCTACCCCTTTAATTTTCCCAAAGTCTAATGGGTGTTTGCTGAATATTTGCTCGTATTCTTTTACTACCCGGTATACTCCATGCTTTTGATGGGAAGGTGTAGAACTGGTACCCAGATGTAGCATTTGGCACCAATCCTCCAGCTTTTCCATTGAGCCATTGTCATCCGCCTGACTTGACGGGTTCAAGGGCTCGATGTCTGTGATGGCATTGTTATCAACCGTGAATAATTTAGCCATGGTAGCATACTTTGGTACAGTGACCTCATCTTCTTCGCAATTTAGAAGGCGTAATGGCACTCTTCCCCGGTGTACCTCAACTACTCCTCTGGCTGTCAGTATAGTGGGTCTACTGTCTACTGTACACGGGTTCTACCTGGGCTTGATAGTCTTGCACTTTAATGTCTATTGTGGCTCTACACCACACCAACATTTCAGTTTTGGGAGGTATTACAATGGGTATCGGATCACTTACTCGTACACTGCCGATTTCACCTCCTGATATTTCTACCTGTTGCTTCAACATCAGGGCTGTTATTTCCTTTTGCGGAAGTCTCTGTTGCCCGGCTCTGGCAGTCTAGGCGATCTGCTGTAAGACAGTAATTACCTCGGAAAAACAATTTTCAATTACATTTATTCCTAGTAACATTACTAGCCAAATAGGAGGTGGCTTGTGGCTGGAGCCAAAGGGCAGATTCACACCCCCTGCATGTTTAATCTGCCAACCGCTGCCTCCCTGATATCAATCATTGTCTCCCTCATCTGCAGCATAACACAGAGCTTATTTTAGTAATGGCCGCTTAGCCCCACCCCCTGCGGTGACGTCACCGCTTATACCCGCCCTGCTCTATGGTTAACAGAGAGCAGGGCAGGTATAAGCGGTGATGTCACTGCAGGAGGCAGGGCGGCCAACCTCCTGCTATGACATCACCGCCTTTCCCCGCCCTGCTCTATGTTAACCAGGTGGCGGGGCTAAGCGTCCATTACTAAAATAAGCTCTGTGTTATGCTGCAGACGAGGGAGACAATGATTAGCATCATGGAGGCAGCGGTGGGCCACAAGCCACCTCCTATTTGGCTCTTCAATGTAAGTTTTCTAACTGTATTATCTCAGGGTACAGGGGGGCTCAAGTGCTGGGGGATCCCTTGCCTGGATGCAGCAGACATGCTGCATTCAGTGCGGTAATTAGATCACCATGCCTGGTTTGGTGACAGGTCCTCTTTAATATTTGAAAAAAAAAAGTAGTGACATACCCATTTTTCAGGATAATTGTAAGCTGTAGTACTTCTGATTCATGGTGAAGGGATTCACAGCAAATTGAATTTACTATGGAAATTCACATCTGGTAAATTTGATCTCTAAATCTCTGCTCACTTAAATATATTCTTTAAATGATACGAATTAATGTGGTGTTTTAACTTTTACGTCCATTTTTTTTTTTGCCAATAGTGAAAACACTGCTACACTTTATAAAGTTCATTGTATATTAACCTAAAGTAAAAAGCAGAACATTAGGACCAATTTACTGCATGCTGTTTAGAATGATTGCAAGAGAGGTCCAATTGAATTTCAAGTGCTTTAATTTAGACAGATTCTTTTAGAAGACACACCTAATGAAATACTGTATGCTAAACCATTCAATATGTAAATGATTCCCAAATAAGCATCTGCAAGGTTGGGCGCAAGCACAGGCTTTCCTTCCCTTTTTTTATTTTAGAAAGTGTAGGTAAGAATCTAGTTACTTTGAAAGAGTATTCATACCCTGTGATATAGAGTACCAACAAAAAGTAGCAAGTACTCGTGAAGTGTAAAGGAAATTATATTTTAAAATAAGGTAAAAAATGTTTGTAGTGTGTTAGCCAGTGGATAGAAAAATATTGGAATCTGAGAGTCCTCAGTGGTTGATACCTTTTAATGGCTAACTGAAAAGATGGTAAGCAAAGCAAGCTTTTGAGACTCCATGGTCTCTTCATCAGGCTAATAATGACACAAATTCTGAAGACTCTCACATATATAGATATGCAGAGTAGGATGATACAGTAAATACGACAGGCGGCATAATGCAGGAAATAGTAGTCAGTCTTGGGAGAGGGAGAGGAGCTGGGGAGGTAAAATCAAAGTTCCAAGATAAGAGGCACAGATTGTATTATTGTTCTATGAACAGTGGTTGGTCAAGACGTGAAAATTCCTCAATGAATGTAGAAAGACATAAATCCATGTGAGACATTTATCCCTGTTTAAGTGTGTCAAAGTTAATTTTCAGTTTATATTCCCACACTCTTCTGTCTCACTGTGATCTGAAGTTACCGTTTAGAATTAGTATTTTCGTACCCAATATTGCGTGATCAGGCTTACAGAAATGTCTAGGCACAGGTAAATCTGTCCTTCTTTCCCTTATTGTGTTGCAATGAGAATTCATCTTAGTCCTGAGTTGTTGCCCCATCTCACCTACATACAGATTCCAGCTTACACATTTAGTACATATAATTAAGTACATGACATTGATTGTGGTGCAGCTGAAGTTACCTAGGAACGTATAGTCCTGATGTGAGCCAGGAATCTTTATCTTGTCCATTGTCATTATAGATGGACAGGTTTTGCACCTGTTATGGCTGCAGGGAAAGGTTCCTATTGCTGATTGGGAGGATAGTGAGCTTCTGACAATGACGACTTTTAGATTAGAGGGCTGCCTAAAGCACAGAGATGGGGGGTCTGGAAATATTGATTTTAGTCAGGCATCCTTTTGTAGTAGTGGTTGCAGTTTCAATGCAGCTCCTCTTAACACATCCAGATTTGGATTGTAGGTGACTACAAGAGGGTCCCGCTTGTTTTCTTCATTAGATTTGTAATGTAGGAGATGATTCCTTGATATTCTGGTGGCTCTTTTAATCTGGTTTTCAATTGCTCTTCGATGGTAGCCCTGGTTCGAAAAGGTCTTTCTGAGGTCCTCAAGGTGATTGTCTCTGTCTGTAGGGTTAGAACATATCCGATTGTATCTGATGGCCTGGCTGTACACAATAGAGTTTTGTATGTGTTTTGGATGAAAACTGTCTCATCGGAGATATGTTGGACGGTCCATTTGCTTCCAGTACAGGGATGTCTCTAGTTCATTCTTTTGTAGCTTATTGATGGTATCCAGAAAGCTGATTTCAGTGTAGGAGTAGTTGAGCATTAAGTTGATGGTGGGATGAAACTGATTAAAGTGTTCATGGAACGTCTTCAGCTGTTGCTCACACTTCAGATCCAGATGATTAAGATGTCATCAATATAACGGTAATAGGCCAGAGGCCTGATTGGACAAGAGAAGAAAAAGTCACTTTCAAGCTTGGCCATGAAAAGATTTGCATATTGTGGTGCCATTTTTCTTCCCATTGTTGTGCCAGTCTCCTGTAAATATATGTTGTCGTCAAATGTAAAATAGTTGTGCATAAGGATGAATTTTATAAGCTTCACCACAGAGTCAGCATCAATCCCTGTGTTTTCCCGAAAGATTTGCAGGCATTTAATCCATCCTGATGTGGGATGTTGCTATACAGAGATTCCACATCCATGGGGGTGAGGATGGTTCCTTCTGGTAGAGGACCTATTGCTGGCAGTTTATTCAATAGGTCAGTTGTGTCCTGAATGTAGCTTGGTGTCTCTTTTACCAGGGGTTTGAGAACAACCTCTACCCATCCAGAAATTTGTTTGGTGATGGTGCCCACACATGAAATGATTGGTCTTCCTGGATTTTCAGATTTGTGAATTTTGGGAATCATGTTAAAAGTGCCTATTCTTGGACTTTCTGGTATCAGGTCATCAGCTCTTTAGGATATGTCAGGTGCAGCAGACAACAGCTTGTTCAATTCCTTGTGATAGTCCTGTGTGGGGTCAGACTCCAATATCTTGTAGTAGCGTGTGTCCGTCAGTTTTCTGTTTGCTTCCTTAAGGTAGTCTGATTTGTTAATCATGACTATTGCACCACCCTTGTCTGCAGGTTTAAGGATTTCTTTGTTGGTTTTCCAAAACTGTATGGCCCTTCTCTCCTGGGCATTGATGTTGAATGGTTGCCTCCTGTGTGTATTTAAGAGAGTGAATTTTTCCAAATGTCTGAAATTGTCTATATATACTATTTTAAAATATTAACCTGAAACTTTTGACGTGCATTTATTTTTAGCCCCTGTAGTCTCATACCCCTTAATAAAATACTGAATGACCAATTGCCTCAGAAGTTACCTAATTAGTAGATTGAACACAACTGTGTATAATTTATTTGCAGAATATCTACAGCTGTTCTGTGAAGGCAACAGAGGTTTGTTTGAGAACATTAGGGATCAAACAACTTCATGAAAACCAAGGAACACACCAGACTGGTGACATTGGCAGACAGGCTTTGCAAAGATTCATGTATAAATTATTTTCTCCAATGAACTATTTCTTAATGTGACCAAAGTCAGAAGATCTAGAGACCCCTTACGTTTCAATCCAAATTATTTCTCCCATAAAAAATAGTTTCAATGAGACACCCAGAATTTTAAGGAGAGCCCTAAGTCTTCTAGGCATGGAATGAAAAAGTTGGCAACATATTCCAACACCTATGTCTATTCTTTAAAAATGACCATTTTTAAATCCTGGATACAGGAGATGATGCTCAACTAGTCTCTTATAAAGTTCCCATAAGTGTAGGTTTGGGTTCAGATCAGAAGACATTCTTAGCCACTGAATCAGATTCACCCTGTTCCGCTTCAGAAACACACTGCCTAAGATGTGTTTTGAATCATTATCTTGGTAAAAAGCGCACTTCACCCCTTTTTAAAACCAGTTTTGAACCCATCAGTTCCCACTACACAGGTTCACAATGTGAGTCTTCTGGACTACATAGACTTTTCTTTTGTCCATGTTATAATTCATGAAACACTCTTTTTGTAACACACAATACTTAATTTCAGAACTTTGGTTTCGTAGCAAAATTAGGACAGTGGAAAATGAAATCAAGTAAGAAAATACCTTCCCTGTTTTGCTGTCTGTGAATTCAATTTTTTTTATCTTAATACTTAGGTTCTATTAGGCTAGGGTCACATTTGCGCCATTGAAGCGCTAAAAGATAGCGTTTTTTCTATGTTCAAAAGTTGAAAAACACTAGCGTTAACGCTTCCATAGGCTCCCATGCTAAAAACGCATTGTCAAAGTGAAATGCGTTTGACGCTAGGCATTTTTACAAAAGCACCAAAAAATGCGGTAAGCAGCGTTTTTGGGGGCGTTTGTAAAAACGCTAGCGTTTTTTTAACATAGGAGTCTATGGGAAAGGTTTGCGTTAACGCATGGTTTGAAAAATGTTTTGAAAAAGCCCACCCTCCCGCCCTTTCTCAGAAACACTCGGTTTATAGCCGGATGTCTGTAGGCAGAGCCTATCACTCATTGACTTGCATTGGGCTCGGTGCTCGGTCGAGCACCCGAGCATCTTGAAATGCTCAACCAGAGCATCGAGCACCCGAGCATTTTAATGCTCGCTCATCACTACCTGAGTTAGCCCCTTTAACCCTGCTGTTCTGATCGCATTTACTATACACTTGTACTGTTTTGGATCAGTATCACCCGATGTATAAAAATGTTGATTTTAGCTACTGTGTTTTATTTGAATACCTATTTCATTATTAAACTGTACGTGAACATGATTGATCATAAACAAATAAAAAATGAAATAAAAACTTAATTTTTATTTATTTTTTTCAGAAAAAGGTTTCAGGGGCTGTTTGCAATTATGTTTGCTTGATAGCATTCTGCACACAAATAACAAACATGCTTTAGATTTCTATTACCTATTTTCCTAGTTTTTACAACATCCTGGTTGCCGGGGGCATCTTGGTTCCATATGGATGTGTGTGGCTCTACCAGATTTATTAGTGTTTCAATATCCACTTTTGGTTTGTGGTCCACCACTACAATGTTTAATTTGCTTTTTTTAACATGGGCCTGCAACAACAACACACCAGGAGCTCAAGGTAAACCTTCCAATCAAGGCTTGGAAAATTGGGAACAGAACTTTTAAATATAGTATTCTTGATGTGGTACATGCAAGATGAAAACACAGTCCACTTTCGCCATTTCGAACACTGAAACAGCCCTGGAATTCATCATTAAAGGCAGATAAACTGTGTAGGTAAGAATATTACATACATCTGGCATCTTCTTGCGCTCAACAGTCCTTTTTTAGCAGACGTCTTCTCCCTCACTTCAGAAGCCTCCCTCACCTGCACATGTGAACAACAACAACATATGTGATGTATCTGCACAAAACACACACGTCAAAATATCAATGGGTACAATTTTGCCTCTAAATTTGTAGCCCACAACAATACCTTTTGGTGGGTGTGAGCTGACACTAGCCTTTGTTCCTGCTTTCCTTTCTTGACTCTGTGTAATTTGTTAATGCGACTTCTTGTGCTGTTTTTGTTTTTTTGGTTTAAAAGCACAAAAAAAAAGGTGAGTGTTTTTCTACACTATACAAATTGGAAATAAATATCAACACACATAGACCAACAGCAACACATGGGAGATATATATTCATTACAAAGCGCCAACTTTAGTAGAGCAACCAGAATATTGGTGGCAGATTCAAAGCAGTATCTAAAATAAGGCCATGTAAGTGCAGCTACAAGAAGCAGACCTGTTATATCGGTGGACCAAATAAATCTAGGGCCATGAACTACGAACGGTTTGTGTCACGCATGTTTGCCTGGCCTTTACATGATGTTGTACGGTGACTAAATTATCTGGCAAACACAAATGTCTGCATTTCAACAATGTTGCACGCAAGGTCCATACAAGATGTGAGGCACATGAAACTTAATAAATCATGATTGCATTATCAGTAAACATGTGAGAAACACATGGCCAACATATTCACATGTGTTGGCCAAAACACGTATGTAATAAATGTCTGGCAAACAGTGAGGCTGGCCCTTTCACAAAAGTGATCAAAGGGGGATTGACATGTTATATTGAGAGCAGTGAACACACTCACCCCATCAGCAGAACATATGTGACAGTGCATGTGGCAAACATGTGATGCCACCTTGTGGAAAACATTACACACAATTCAAATATGAAGTCGATGAACAGTAAACTTACTCGCTTGTCTCCTGAATCTGATGATGCAGTAGACGTTGCTGTGTTCTGCACATGAGAAGAAAGAAGAAATTAGATTGGGCATGCATACATCTATATGCGAATAAATATGTATTAGGCCACACTGTGGTATTGCAACGGTATTATGGGACGGCTAAACGGCAACACACCTGGAACATGCAAAGTGAACAATTCCACATGAGACATTCATGTGTTGTTTGGGTGTCACTACTTAAGTTAAAAAAAACAACATGTTGGGTGTGTGCAGGTATGTTTCAGTGGTGTTCCCATGATGTGTGGGCAAACATAAATCCCATGTGCACATATTAGGCCACAGGACACAGTTGTTACATGCAGGCCTTGGTGCACATTGAAACGCAGTGATGGTAACACCTCAAAATCCATCTGTGACACATGAGCCACTGTGCCACAACATCACAATGTGTGTAAAATTACAGGTGCGATGAGTGGCGCAAGCTGAAATTCAAGGAGCAAGAGGACATGGCCACATGTTGCATAATAAATGTATGGTCACAATGACTCTTGCCGCCACTCTGTGGAAACTGCGGCTGCCCAGCCACATAAGGGCAGCAAATACAGAAGTTCACATGGGCACTTAGCATTCTTGCAAGAAATGCACAACTATGCCAGGACCACACATCAAATACGTGTCTCTGGAAATAATTGTTAAAGAGACAAACAAAATCAGACACATTTCTTATATATTTCACTATACTCACAGATGTTTCGGAGACTGAGGAGTCCGAGAGGGTTTCAGCAATAGATAGCTCTGAATCATTCATCTGGGTATGACATACCTAAACAGACATGTATGACGTCTACTGTGTATGTTGGATTGCAACATACATAATCAAAACACATGCAACACGTGTACTTACCTTCCAGGGCAAGTAGCAGCAAAAGGGTGTTGCAGAACAGGGTGCAAGTTGTCACTTCCTGCTTTGCAGACCAGCTGCACAGGTCACATGACCTGTGACATCACTGATTTTCCATTTGCAACAGCCAAAAACAAAAACTGCAACCCTTAACAAATGCCTCTATATGTGCAATGCATTAACGGATGCATCATCCAAAGTCTCCAATGTTAAATTAACACATGGGTTTTCCCAGGAGTGTTCGAGAACGCTTCAGCCTGCGTTTTTATGTGTGCTGCAACAAACGCATAGCGCCAAACACATTGCACTTTAGCAATACATTTTTTGCATTGGAGTCTATGGGTGTGTTAAGGCATGCGTTTGTACACATGTGCACAGGAAAAAAACGCATGCCTTTAGTGGATGCATGGCGCGAATCTGACCCTAGCCTTTCTTGAGCATGCTGCTGGACACTCTTCACAATGGCTGCTGCTCCTTCACATCTGGGGTTTACTTTTCTGGCTTTGATATATGACCTAACTAGGGATTTTCCTAATTCTTTAATAAAAATTCTTCTTTTATGCAGCTTATCCCCATTCCAATTGGGGTTGATTTCTCTCCATAAAACAAATGTGTTGTATGCCGAAACATCCAGAATGTTGTAAAATATTATCATTGGCCAATGATTAGTTTTGCATTTGCATGTGTATGTTGAGATTGCTTGATCTAGTGTATCAGCTGCCCCTTTTGTGGCATTATGGTCTAATATCATATCCGGCTTTCTGTCTTCTCGATTACTTATTGCATTGTCATGGTGCATTGTGCTCATTAGAATTACATGTTTATTTTTTTGGGATGTAGGGCACAACTTTTGTATCTCCAGTAAAGTGAAAAGTAGAACTATACATATCTCCTTTACAAAGGATACCTTGCGGCAGTTCTGGCTTGTTTTTCCTTATAGTATGCAGAATAGTAAGTTATCTTTTTAGCAACATTTGGCCCAGTTGGTAGGATGTGAAAAAATTGTCACCTGTGACCCTTTGTCCTTTTAGTCCATTAGTCAAATCGAGAACAACTCGCATAGGCTAGGTTCACATTTGTTAGTACCAAGCTGCCTGGGGGGAGGCGCGCTAAAAACTTAGTGTTTTGCAGCATAAACGTGGTGCTACCGCCATGGTAGTGCCGCGTTTACGCTTCACATACTCACATATGGTGGCTCCGCCCCTAAGGCGACTTCAACGCTGGCATTAGATGGTAATCTAGCAGTATTTCCAAACGCGAGCAAAGATGCTGTCCACTGCATCTTTGCTCGTATTTGGAAATACCGCGAGATTACCATCTGATCCCAGCGTTGACATCGCATTAGGGACGGGGCCTCCATAGGTGAGTATGGGCAGTGTGAACGCTGCGCTACCATGGCAGTAGCACCGCGTTTATGCAGCAAAACACTATGTTTATAGAGCGAACCCCTCGGCAGCGCGCGGGTAATAACAAATGTGACCCTAAGCATACCCTGATTTTTTTCAAGTCTTTCTCCAGGGTTTCTTCCTGTATACACTTGAGCATTTACAACATATGAACATTTTCTGTTACAAAGTGTCCATATCTTGATGCCATACTTTGCGGGCTTGCTTGGTATGTATTGTCTGAACAGGCACCTATCTCAGAATGTCACCAGTTATTCATCGACAGTTACAGCTTCACCAATATTATACAATTTTGGTAGAATCTCTACCCATTTATTCCAAACATTTCTAATAGAAGCTAGTTTATCTTTAGCCCTTCTTTCATTTTGATCTGTTTTATTATCTAACCTCAGTACTGTAGAAATCTCATGAAACCTTTCAAGAGACATTGTAGCTCTAAATATGTATTGACCAGTTTCGGAATTCCACAAACGTTTAGTTGATTCACCATAAGATTTGTGTAGTACTCCTGCTAAAAGAAGTACACAAATATATGCATTTAGAGCTGTCATATCTAATTTGTTCCATTTATCACCATAAACTCGTTGTCTCTCAATGTTTGTCATTTGTATTATAATATTTATGATAGTCATACTTAAAAACAAAGTGAATGCTGATCCTATATCAGATATTCTAGTAGAACCAGGAGTAGCTTTTATGTATTTTCAGTGGACAATCTACCAGAATGACTAGGCTGCAAGTTCCAAATTACATCCTTGTTTTTAGAATGGATTGCTTGCATCCGACTAGTTGTCTGGGTATCATGTTACTCTTCATATTCCACTTCAGAATCAGAATTTTCAGCATTACTTTCCCCTTCACTCATGTGGTCCTCCTCTTTGGACATATTTTCCTGTGGGATATCATCTTCTGAATCAGAGGCGTTGACAAGCTCTTTCAATTCGGCGTCAGTCAATAGACGTTTTTGAAACATTTTTATCCACATTTGGAAATTATGCACAGTTACAAGCTCATCCATGCAATCAATATATCACATCAGTGAGAATACACCCCCTCCTAGACAAACATTCAGTCTACACAAGCCTAAGGGTACCTTTAGGTGGGCACACAATAGCTTACATCATGACACAGTAATCAAAAAATGGCTGTACAAAATGAAATTTAAATAATTTGAGATGAAAAGTATAGCTTATTGTATTTTTTGCATTATATGATGCACTTTTATTCTCCCAAATTTTTGGGGAAAGTGGGGGGTGCGTCTTATAATGTGAAACTACAATCTGTTGTACGGTGGGGGAGGGGGGGCTGCGGCGTGGTGTCCGGGGGCTGGAGGGGGCCAGGAGCAGTTGCAGCTGCGGGCCATGGTCACGTGTGCCTGCTCATTATATCCTGCAATATGCACTGCATCCCATTGTCAATCACCAGTAGCGGGAGCAGTTCATGTTACAGGAGCGGGTTCTCAGCCCAGCAGCTGAAGCCCCATGTGAATAGTCAGTGCTTTCCACACTTTCATTGCGTTGAAAGCACTGACTATCCCGGCGATGGAGGTACATACTCATCTCTCTGCATCTCTGCTGCCGTGCCATCCTCACTATCTTTGCCTGCATTCTGTCCTGTGAGTGTCGCTGTAGAGTGACATCATCACTGCGTGCTGCTCACAGGACCGAATGCCGGCAAAGACAGCGGGGATGGCACGGGCAGCAGGGATGCAGAGAGATGAGTATAATATTGTTTATTTTTTTTAACTGAGCACAGGGGTCTCTGTGTGCCAACATGGGAAGGGGGGCCGTGCCAGCAAGTGAGAGACTGTACCAGCAAGTGGGGGACTGTGCTATAATGAGGGGGACTGTGCCAGCATGGGGGGATTGTGCAAGCATGGAGGTTCATGTGTACCAACATGGGGGCTCATGTGTGCCAGTATGGTGGGACTGTTTCAGCAAGTGGAGGACTGTGACAGCATTGGGTGGACTGTGCCAGCAAGTGGGGGACTGTGCTAGCATGGGGGGACTGTGCCAGCAAGGGGGACTGTGCCAGCAAGTGGGGGACTGTGACAATATGGGGGGCTGTGCCAACATGGGGTGCTGTGCTAGCATGGAGGGACTGTGCCAGCAAGTGGGGGACTGTGCCAGCAAGTGGGGGACTGTGCCAGCATGGGGGGGACTGTGCCAGCATGGGGGGGACTGTGCCAGCATGGGGGGGGGACTGTTCCAGCAAGTGGGGGACTTTGCATGGGGGACTGTGCCAGAATGGGGGGACTTTGACAGCATTGTGTGGACTGTGCCAGCAAGTGGGGGACTGTGCTAGCATGGGGGGACTGTGCCAGCAAGGGGGACTGTGCCAGCAAGTGGGGGACTGTGACAACTTGGGGGGCTGTGACAACATGGGGTGCTGTGCTAGCATGGGGGGACTGTGCCAGCAAGTGGGGGACTGTGCCAGAATGGGGGGACTGTGCCAGTAAGTGGGAGACTTTGCCAGCATGGGGGCTCATGTGTGCCAGCATGAGGGCTCATGTGTGCAAAGTATGGGGGGACTGTGCCAGTATGGGGGGAATGTGCCAGCATGGGCGCTCATGTGTGCCAGCATTTGAGGACTGTGTCAGCATGGGGGCTCATGTGTACCAGCATGGGGGAAAAATATACCAGGATGGGAGACATATATATGACTTGTAAGATGGTCACTGGCATTATAAGACGGACCCCATTTAACATGAAAAATTATTTTTTTTCCTCTTTTCCTTCACCAAATGTGGGGGTGCATTTTATAATCCGGTGCGTATTATAAAGCGAAAAATACTGTGCATGCTACATACCTGTAAAGATGTGTATTCACAGCTCAGTGTCCTCTCTCACAGAATCCAGTGTCTTCTCTCTCAGGATTGAAAGTGAAACTACTGGTGTCCTCTCTCACAGAATTGAAAGAGAAATGATTGGATGAGTGCTTACTCACTGATAAGGACAGTGAAACCTTCGCCCTTTTGAATAATGAGATGAAGTACACAGGAAAACATACATTTTGCAGGCAGAAATAATTAGTGACCTTTTGAACAGTATAAAATGTTAACGGGTCATATTGACCCGAAAAGTACAAGTGTAACAATGAGCGTGTAGCAAAAAGTAAACAAAAAAAAACAACACCCATAGTAAGAACCACTCAAATGAGGAAATGTCAATTAATCACAAATTTCAGATCGGCATAATAAATAATCTGCAGGGTCTCAAATTTCATCTCAGATCATATGGACCTGCACAGAACAGCAGTGTTAATTGGGTGTTCTAGACCATTTTATTTGACAGCTGTAGGGAATTATGGTATCCTCGCCTCACAGTGCCTACCTTCATTAACCCATTCTGTGAATTTTCAGCAGTGTGTAAAATGGCGGTGGACATTTATTTTTTA
Source organism: Allobates femoralis (assembly GCA_033576535.1). Lineage (NCBI taxonomy): Eukaryota > Metazoa > Chordata > Amphibia > Anura > Aromobatidae > Allobates > Allobates femoralis. Next base: position 583,324,020 of record JARQOC010000003.1, read on the forward strand.
CGATCTTTACAAATCTAATTACAGATTGTTCGCATTCACTATGAATTTCAAATTTCAGGACATTCGACTCGAAGTCAATCCTTCATGAATTGATTCTGATTAAAATGCATTTCACTTATTCATGGAGTGAGCCCTGGCAAAAAAATTAAAATAATGTGTCATCATAACAAGAAATGTGCATCATGAGACAGCAGCACAGGCTTCAGACTGCTAATATTGACATGCATTTTTTAAATGTACTGTTGGCATGTCTCAAAAATGTAAATCTTACTTCCAGTTCGAAATATTACTTATTTTACATTTATGCGTGCTACATATTGTAAAACAAAGAACAAACAATAAAACCCAACTTTCTTTTAGCTAAGGGTTTTTTAAACTATAAACCTTTTTACGGAAACATAAACAGTGTCTCAGTGGGAAAATTGGCAGTTGTGAATAAAGTGTTATATGATTTATAGAAAAAGTCTTTGGAGAGAGGAGAAACAAATGAATTCAAGATGAGACCATGCTTTTGAGAGAGGATGCGCCTTGGGCAGCGCTATTGGCATTGGTTGTGAGGAATATTATGTTTTGTTGAGACTGAGCAGAAGGACAGCAAGTGGTGAATTTAACCACTGCAAGGTCAAGTTGCTCAAAAGCAAACTATCATTAAAGACTAACAAAGTGGATAAGTGCCAAGTAGCATTGGAATCAGGTTCACAACCCAACCATGGCAGCTTCGCCACCTGTCCAGTTGGCAGTAGTGCATCTTTTTTACTCAAACATTGACCCAGTGAGACGTAAAAAACATAATAATTGGCATCTCCTATTTCAGTTATGAGAAAATCTATATTCTCTAAATGCAGATTTTACATTAAAATTGTGAGTTAATATAAGTGAGCAAAATTAATAAAGTAAATAAAGATCAATCCAGTAAGAGAAAGAAGCAAATTTCTGTAATATAGCTTAGAAAGTTGCTTATTTTTATCTGAATTATTAACTTATGAAATAAAAATTAAAATGGAGATTACGCTCTCAGCTTTCATCTCAAAGCAGTCAATGTGTGGGAGGGAGAATACTGCAGAGCTGGGTCATTACAAACACCTTTGCAGCTGCATCTCTCCTCTCACAACTCTGGTATCTTGTCCTCTTTCCACTGCACAAATACTGCTATAAAAGGAGTTATTGAAGTATGTGTAATCACAATCAGCTCTGCTCTATACTACTCAGTAGGTGCCTAGATGAGGAGTGAGATTAGTCTGCCTTTCATTAAAAGTCTCACAGGAGAAAGTGTGTTCTAATGATATTATTGGGACGTGTAGAAATGAGCGTTTTTTTCCAAAAAAATCTGCAAATTTTAAATTTGGCACAAACATTGCAGATTCGGTTCAGGATCGGTAATCCGGACAATTTTACTAAAAATCGTCGAACACGGCTATGTTCAGGAAAAATGTTCAAAATTTAAAATGGCCCTAAAACATTCCCTGTTTGTTTGGAGCCAAAAAACTCACCGGAAGACCCGTTGGCTTAAGGGTCTTAAGGTTAGGGTTAAGGTTAGGAGTGTTCCCGCCTTTGGGTATCGGCTTGTATCAAACTGTAAACATTTTTTATAGCTTTAAATTAATTTTTTTAGGCTTTCTGCAGTTTCCAGGTGTTTTGACGCCTGCATGATGTGAATCTTGGAAACAGAGCCAGATGTGGCAGCAGCTGTGAAATCCAGGAAGCTTAAAATGTAATATTTAAGCTTTAATATTTTCTAGGGAATAATTTTGCATATTTATTTTTTTAATTGTATTATTATTATTTTTATTATTATTATATGTTTTCATTTTTATTTTTTTTAGAGCAAACCTTTTTCATTGCAGAGGGTCAGCAGCATGCAAGGCCATCTCTTCTACACTTATGTGATAGCAATTCATATAATAATAACATATGGCCATTATATGCTTCACACACATGTTCTTATAGGTCATATAGGTCCGGCCAGGAGAGAATGTGGCATCTGGTGGAGGACAGACCTCTCTTGGTTAGCCAGCCAGCTGCACCCAAACCCACAAGGCATGTCGGTGTTTCACAAGTTGCTCCTGTCTCTCCTAGAAGGGGTAGTCATCCCCTAGTTCCTTCATTGTCTTCTCCAGCAGTGGCCATAAAATAGTGTGCTCGGGGGCAGGTGGTGGTGGAGAATATCCCTGCAGGAGTAACTCCTGTGACCCCCCTAGACTGTCCGTCAGTGGAGTATTATCACCAATAGCAACCTTAAGCCCATGCAGTGCTGAAAATACTTGCATGCAGTTTTAATGCAAAGTAAAGTGAACTTTCCTAAAAAAGGCATCTTGCATTTGATCAATGACTCATTCCTTTGTTGGCATTTTGATCAGAGAAGGACTTTTTGGATTTTGTTTTCAGTTCTTCCTTGACCGAGACCTGTTTTTTAAGGTTAATGTTATATCTCCCCTTCCCACATTTTGTGCAATTTGCGTTTCCCCATGCTGGATTAATGGGAATGCATGCAGCCTTTAGGCTACAACTCAAAGCCCTTAATGGAATCTGCCCTTCATAGACTCTCCACTATTTTAAGATTATTGATCCCTGTGGGATTGTCATTATATAGACTATATATATTCATATAAGTGTGTTTGAGACTTATAGTCTGCACTAAAGTTTTTTGTTCTTCACTCCTTGTGTGCTGGACTGTTTATGCAAAGAGGTGCTTTGATAATGCTCTATGGAGACTAGTAAGCAAGCTTCAGGATTTTGGCCTGATGGTCTGAGGTGTGGAATTACAAGACACTACACACACTCCTGTACAACAGAGCTGGCTAAATGCAGTCCTCAAAGGCTGAAAACAGTGCATATTTTCAGCATTTATTTAGCATTGCAAAAAGTGCTGGAATCATCACCGCTGCAGGTGATAAAATTAGAAACTGGGCAATGCTAAGGAAATCCTGAAAACCTGCACTGTTTTCAGACCTTGAGGACTGTAGTGGGCCAACTCTTCCCTAGAAATCTCTGTGGGAGTAGCCAGGAGGCAAGAGGAATCCTCCAGCTCTTTCACCACAACTATGGCTCACCCTGTGCCCTCTTAGAGCCTGTGACCACGGTGTGTTGTTTGATGCTTTTTTATGCAGATTTTGAGAATCTGCATCAAAATCTGCATGTTATTCTGACGGCAGCAAAGTCTATGACAGGTCAGAAGTGCTGTGTCCACATTGCTTTTTTGTTCTACACTCTTTTATTCCGCCCAAAATCTGCACCAAGTCTGCAAGGAAAAAAAAACACATTGGCACAGCACTTCTGAACTCTCAGACTTTGCTCGCTTCAGGATAGACATGCAGATTTTGATGCAGATTCTTAAAATCTGCTTCAAGAGAAGCATCATACAATGTACCATGGGCACTTGGCCTTACAACAATATGGTGGGGACACGTTCACAGAAAACATCCCCATATACTGTTAGAGTAGACACATAAGCAAGTTTGAGAGTGTGACAAGCTGTGACATCACAAACATTACTGCACTTCAGATTCGAGGGGTCACAGAGGGGCTATCACTCAAGTTTTAACTGTGTTTCACTCCCTGATGTCACCACTACTCACACACGCTGTTTGATGATACCGCCAAGATATCACAAATTTGTAGCTCTCACGAGACAGCTAGTGTTATGAGCGCTGATGCCACTGAAGTTATCTTAGGTCATACAGTAGGATTACCTGCTGTGTGATACATCCTGTGTAACCTGAGACAACCTCAGGGAAGTCATGAGGATGTTTGAGATTCATGAGTTAGCCCAGAATCATGGTTAGTGTGACAGCGGCTTGCTGAGTAATAATGTGGGTAGCTAATGTCCATGCGAAAACAGTGGGGCAGCACTGTAAAATGGTTTGAGCTGTGTTTGGCAGCTTTTGTGCCCCTTTGAAGATGTTTTCTATGCCCTTGATTTTTCCTCCCATTGATTTGAATGGGTTTCGGATGTCCAGCGAACTGTTTGATGAACATATGTCCGTTCGGCAAACCGGACTGAATCCAAACTTCTAAAGGTTCACTCATCTCTAGGGGTGTGTTCCTTTTTCATCTACATAACGCCTCCTGATTAAAATTGATCAATTTGATGAAAGGCACCAAGTACTTACTGCCTGAGAAAAATCTCTGATAATGTGTATTTGGGCTTTTCATCCTCATCATTGGATCATAGTAAGATATGCTTTGAATTTTACAGCTCTTATTCTTGGAGTTGTGATTTTAACAGATGTGTAACTATATATGTGAAACTTTATGGGTTGGATAGCACTCGGACATTTCACACAAATGTGTGAAAGCAGCCTTGTACTCAACTTTCCCGAAATCGTGTTCCACCTCCATTGGTCCATCAGCTCTTCTATATTTTATCTTCTGTCTTTCACAGGTGTCATGGCATAGTATTAAAATAACCTTTATTAAACTCTTGTTTAAATAGAGGATAACCTCACACAGACCAAAAAAAAGTTGTATCAAAGGTAGCAGCCACTGAATATTACGAACACACAAACAAAAGCAAACTAACCAAGAAAATGCAAAAAAGAAAAAATGTATATAGTCAATTTATTGGTTGTGGTGACAGCAGTCACTACTCATATAGTTTGGCAAAGGAGCTGAATTGGGTAGTGAATATAAACTCTCCCTAATCACAAACACATGTAGTATACAGTTGTGGCCAAACATATTGACACCCCTGCAATTCTGTCAGATAATACTCAGTTTCTTCCTGAAAATGATTGCAATCGCAAATTCTTTGGTATTATTATCTTCATTTAATTTGTCTTCAATGAAAAAACACAAAAAGAATTGTCCTAAAGCCAAATTGGATATAATTCCACACCAAACATTAAAAAGGGGTGGACAAAAGTATTGGCACTGTTAGACAAATCATATGATGCTTCTCTAATTTGTGTAATTAACAGCACCTGTAACTTACCTGTGGCATCTAACAGGTGTTGGCAATAACTAAATCACACTTGCAGCCAGTTGACATGGATTAAAGTTGACTCAACCTCTGTCCTGTGTCCTTGTGTGTACCACATTGAGCATGGAGAAAACAAAGAAGACCAAAGAACTGTCTGAGGACAAGACAAACCAAATTGTGAGGAAGCATGAGCAATCTCAAGTCTACAAGTCCATCTCCAAAGACCTGAATATTCCTGTGTCTACCATGCGCTGTGTCATTAAGAAGTTTAAAGCCCATGGCACTGTGGCTAACCTCCCTAGATGTGGACGGAAAAGAAAAATTGACAAGAGATTTCAACGCAAGATAGTGCGGATGGTGGATAAAGAACCTTGACTAACATCCAAACAAGTTCAAGCTGCCCTGCAGTCCGAGGGTACAACAGTGTCAACCTGTACTATTCGTCGGCGTCTGAATGAAAAGGGGCTGTATGGTAGGAGACCCAGGAAAACCCCACTTCTTACCCCAAGGCATAAAAAAGCCAGACTGGAGTTTGTCAAAACTTACCTGAGAAAGCCTAAAACGTTTTGGAAGAATGTTCTCTGGTCAGATGAGACAAAAGTAGGGCTTTTTGGGCAAAGGCATCAATATAGAGTTTACATGAGAAAAAAAGAGGCATTCAAAGAAAAGAACACGGTCCCTACAGTCAAACATGGCGGAGGTTCCCTGATGTTTTGGGGTTGCTTTGCTGCCTCTGGCACTGGACTGCTTGACCGTGTGCATGGCATTATGTAGTCTGAGGACTACCAACAAATTTTGCAGCATAATGTAGGGCCCAGTGTGAGAAAGCTGGGTCTCCCTCAGAGGTCATGGGTCTTCCAGCAGGACAATGACCCAAAACACACTTCAAAAAGCACTAGAAAATGGTTTGAGAGAAAGCACTGGATACTTCTAAGGTGGCCAGCAATGAGTCCAGACCTGAATCCCATAGAACACCTGTGGAGAGATCTAAAAATGGCAGTTTGGAGAAGGCACCCTTCAAATATCAGGGACCTGGAGCAGTTTGCCAAAGAAGAATGGTCTAAAATTCCAGCAGAGCATTGTAAGAAACTCATTGATGGTTACCGGAAGCTGTTGATTGCAGTTATTTTGTCTAAAGGTTGTGCAACCAAGTATTAGCCTGAGGGTGCCAATACTTTTGTCTGGCCCATTTTTGGAGTTTTGTGTGAAATGATCAATATTTTGCTTTTTGCTTCATTCTCTTTTGTGTTTTTTCATTGAAGACAAATTAAATGAAGATAATAATACCAAAGAATTTGTGATTGCAATCATTTTCAGGAAGAAACTGAGTATTATCTGACAGAATTGCAAGGGTGTCAATACTTTTGGCCACAACTGCATTCAATTGATCAATTTCCCTCACCTGACAATAATGCCACCATACCTCACACACCCAATGTAATGTGGGGAGCGCTATTCCAAGTGTCACTTCCACATCCAGGACACTAACCTTATTTTCACCTCGTCATCATTAATCCCCATTCAGCACAGTGTTCAACAGTAGAACGCATAGGAGATAATGTGTCGCTGAATGACTCACAGCATAGGAGTCATGTGATGAGACCCAGAAGACAATACTGATGCTGCAAGGCAAAAGCCATTAGCACCCAGTGTTCCACAGTGGAATGCATAGAAAATAGCATGAAGTCTAAACGACTCACCACATGCAAGTCATATGATGAGAGAGGACGAATCCTCTTTGTATTTTATTGATTAGTTTTCTTTTGTTTGTGTGCTCGTAACATTCAGTGGCTGCTATCTTTGATACAGCTTTTTTTGGATTGTTTGAGGTTATCCTCCTTTTAAACAATAGTATAGTAAAGGATATTTTATTACCGTGCTATTTTATAATATTATTTAGTGACTTGCACTATTACGTTTTGGGTTGCTTGCTATTTATAGGTGTCATGTACCACAACTTGGAAATCATACAGTATTGAATTGTTATTTTAGTGTTGCTGTTTCACTGATTTTTAATCAGGTTTCCTTTTCAGATGCTTGTTCTCCCCTTGCCTGTAGCCCAGCTGTGATGTAAGTAACTTCTCCATATTTCCCAATCAGTGTTTGCTATTTTTATCTATTTTAATTGTTTATAACACAAGAACTCAGATTGAAAATAAGACTTCTGGAATCTTTATACTTGTCTCTGGCAGTGGAGTTAAGCTATTTGTTGAAATCTCTTTGTGTGAGTACTGGTCACTTCAAATATTCATGTCACAAGAGCCCTACACTTGCAACCAGGTCATGGAGTCAGAATAATGGGTATGTATACATAACATCTTGTAGACATATGCATACTTCCTGGGATTTTCAAGTAGAAGATACCTTGGGAAATGTCAGAATTTTTTGGCCTTATGATTTCTTTGCAACATCTTTTTTGGTCATTTTTCTAGACATTTTTGCCACTGTTTTTTTTTTTTTACATGTATTGCACAAACGAGTGTAACTCAATAATAGCAAGTTGAAGAATGACCAGTTCAATTATTTAACAGGTTTTTCATCTTTGGAAACTTGAAGTGGTTAAAGGGAACCTGTCAAGTCATTTTTACGCCCTATCCTATCACTGCCTGTTCCTGTACCTTGCGAACACATCTCTAACCATCCCTCTGAGTTAAAACTGCTCTATAAAGCTTTAGAAAAATGATTTAATAGCTTACATATTCCTATGATAATGAGGGCTCCTGGCTATGGCATAGACTGAGATGGGCGGTCTCCAGGTCTCTATCCCGCCCCCCCTTGCAGGCTCTTAGCACGCCCAGCTGGGCGTCATTATTCCTTCTCTTCTCACCCCGATTTTGAAAATCCTGCCTCCTCCTCATAGTATGATGGAGCTGAGTATGATGGAACTAACGTTTCGGTCTTGTGCAGTGTGCGGGTGTATGGGCTGTACGGTCCGGCTCCAGCATATGTGTAGTGGGCATATTAAAGCTGGGCCCACAATGCAATGGCCCGGAAATTATGTTCTGGCTGCACTTCATATTATGAGGAGGAGGCAGGAATTTCAAAACAGGGGGCGAGAAGAGAAGGAATAATAAAAAAGCTCTTAAGTTTGTCTATATGCAGAGCAAGTTGTTTTTACATTGCAATACAAATGGAAAAAAGGTTGAGTGCACAATTCCATATCTTCTTTCTTCTATTGTTTATCTCCTTTCAAGGCCTACAGACACATCTAGTCAAATTTTAATTCATTGGACTCTAACAAATAATGTGGGGCATGATGCATGTCACTGAAATGCATCAGGTCACATGATGTTTGAAATGAGAATAGAAGACTGAAATTATATAATAAGCTACGGAATGGTGAAGAGTAGTGAATTTAATTTTCTAGCTTGATTTATGGATTCTTTGCCTAACGTCAAATAGCATAGAAGCGATCACTGATCTCAGGGAGACCAGTCCAAGAAAACACTGCGGGCAGCCGGCTAAAGCGCTCAACACAGTGAATTCCTAGGCGCATTGCCCCTGGGAATTATGAATATGCAAATAGAGTCCATGATGCCTCGCTTAGGATATCTGGCTACTCCCATGTTTGAGACTCTTAAACGAGGCTCCATGGGCTCTATTTGCATATATGTCAAATAGCATAGAGGTTGTCATTTAAGCAGAAGGATGCGGGAAATAGAGCTGGAGTGATATTGGCTTCAAATCTACAGTAGCTCTTTATTTACATAATGATTGAAATACTAATTTTTCAGTAAAGGAGGAACGAACTAGATATGTAAGAAGGCGAACTAGATATGTAAGAAGACTGTGAGCCCTCGCGGACAGGATCCCCGGCCCTATTGTACCCGTCGTTTTTCGACCACTTGTCTTTGTCTACCCTCTAACTTGTACAGCGCCATGTATCCTAATAGCGCTATATAAATACCTAATAATAATAATAATAATAATGACTTGTCTTTGAAAGAGCTTCATGCATATATAAAAGTTTGGTTCAGGGTCTATCGATGACAGATTCTCTGTAAGAACATATCACAAAGTTTCAAAGCTTCTCCTCCTACTTTTATTTTATGAGAAAATAAATAAAAACAACCTGACATATTTTTGATTGCTATAAAACATATTAAAAATTATCAGGACATATTTTGCTTAAAAAAACAAAAAACAGATTGGCATGTAAAGGTGGACATTCACTATAACTATTGCACCCTTTAAGTGAGCTGAGAACAATAGTATGTTACTTTTTATCATTATTTTGCAGGTATTCATATTATAAGACAATGACATATTTTGTTCATATAAAATAATTAAAATTCATGGCAACTATAATAAGCAGCAAGATATCTGTGTCCTTAGGGAAACTTTTATTTATTGGCAGGGCGGGATGCCGAAGAGCTAAATATGATTGAATGTTTGAACTGACTGCTTTGCCACAGTTTTGTTTTTATTAAAAATGAAACAGAAGACCTTTTCAGAAAGTCAATTTTTGCTGTCATGAGCACATCAATTAAAGTTAAAGTTGAACACAGCGTTAACCTAATCCAATGTACCTTCCTGCAGTAACTTTTACTAAAATACATTTTCTAATCACTACATTTGCATATCCTGTATTCTCTATTTGACTGACATTCTTCTTTTAGGAAATATATCCCTAATGGCTCCACTTGTCAACACACAGACAATCAATTAGCCATGTGAAAATAATTAGTTTTGGGGAATAAAATGTGACCTGAGCTCTTCAAAACAAACTACCTGCCATTTTATAAAGAATCCAATGTATATTTCAGTATTCTATTCATGTATAAAACCACATCACTTTGTAATCATCATATACATTTGAGATTTTCTTTATTTTTATGCATATGAGATACATCTAAGTCAAATGTGCTGTGCACTTCTTCGCTCACATTCCTTAGCAACTAGATACTTGACGGTTCTCTTATCATATTTAAAGGTGATCCTTCTAAAAGCGTTATCCTGAATGAGATGAGCTTCTTTCTTAGTATCATTAATCTACGTGATACACTGTATAGCAATGATAGACAATCTGGAAGCATTGAGCAGTTCAGCTTTAATTCCTGATTTAAAACCAGCAAACTCAAAGGCCTGGTCTTTGTTTCCTATCTAAAAACAGTACTTAAAGGGAACTTGTCCCCAGTGTGTGGCATATAGACTAGGGAGGATGAAGGGTTAAACACTGTGCTGCGGTATTCCACGAGATGTTAAAGGGTGAATGTCATATTGATTTATTAGTCAACATGATTCAGGGCTCCCTAAAGACAAATCAATATCATATTATCATGTTTCAGGGCGTTTCAGGAGCCCTGACATGCATTGTCTAATAAATCAATATTATATTCACCCTCGATGTCTTGTGGAATATGGCAGCACGGTTTTTAACCCTTTATCCTCCCTATTTAAATTTTCTGAGATAATGACTTTTGTGTTTTCATTGGTTGTAAGCCATAATCATCAACATTTACAGAAATAAACACTTGGAATAGATCACTCTGTTTGTAATGACTCTATATAATATATGTGTTTCAGTATTTGTATTGAATTACTGAATTAAATTAACTTTTGAATGATATTCTAATTAATTGAGATGCACCTGTATCCTCCTATAAATATACTAAGTCAAATTTAGCTATACTGTTTACAAAGTGTCATAGTTTTTTTTTTTCTTTTCAATGAAACCCATTGATGGTATTGTGTCTCAGAGTTCTTTGTATCACTGAAATAAATCTCATATATCTGTGATAATGAGTTTGGCAGATAAGCCCAATAAAAGGAAAACTGAATGTTCCACAATATTGAGCAGGCCACAGTTTTCAAGTAACATGGGAAAGAAAAAGGATGTCTCTGCTGCCAAAAAGCGACAAATAGTGCAATGGCTTGGACAAGGGATGAAAACATTAGATATTGTGCGAAAACGTAAGTGTGATCATCGTCCTGTGAAAAGATTTGTCGCTGAATCTGAGCACAGATATGTTAGTGCAGATAAAGGCAGAATGAGGAAGGTTTCTGCCAGGCAAATTCACCGGATTAAGAGAGCAGCTGCTAAAAGGCCTTACAAACCAGCAAACAGATATGTGAAGGTGCTGGTGCCTCTGTAGTCCCTCGAACCTCAAGGTGTAGGATCCTTCAAAGGCTTGCTGTGGTGCATAAACCTTCTATTCGGCCACCCCTAAACAGTGCTCACAAGCAGAAACGGTTGCAGTGAGCCGAGACATACATGAAAACTAATTTGCAAACAGTCTTGTTTACTGATGAGTGCCGAGCAACCCTGGAAGGTCCAGATGAATAGAGTAGTGGATGGTTGGTGGATGGCTACCGTGTCTCAATAAGGCTGCGACGTCGGCAAGGAGGTGGAGGAGTCATGTTTTGGGCCAGAACCATTGGGAAACAGCTGGTAGGTCCCTTTAAGGTTCCTGAAGGCGTGATAATGACCCCTGCAAAGAATATAGAGTTTCTGTCTGAGAACTTTCTTCGATGGTACAAAAAGCAAAAACGTGTCTTCAGTAGCAAAATCATCTTCATGCATGACAATGCACCATCTCATGCTGCAAAAAATACCTCTGTGTCATTGGCTGCTATGGGCATAAAAGGAGATAAATTCATGGTGTGGCCACCATCTTCCCCTGACCTCAACCCTATAGGGTCATTCCATGTCAAGTGAACCAATGATTATTACCTCTATATTTTTAATTCTTTTGAGATTTTGTTATTTGATAATAGCATGTCAGACAATGCAAAATGTGAAGAGAAAAATTTTTTAAAAAATTTAATTTTTTTTTAAATGATTTTCAAAGTTCGGAAAAAGTGTGAATTTCGCTGTTGCCTGCCTTTACGTTTCTCCTCATAACTCAGGCTAGGAATAAGATAGAGAGACAAAATAAACACCATTCTACTCAGAACTATACAGGCTTTCATCAGATATGTCACAAGAGGATCTTTGTTAATATTTTACCCATGTGATCGCAAGCGCAAAACTTTAAAACGTATTTCCAAAAAATCGGCACGCTTTAAATATTTCAAAAACTGCCCATGTGTTTGCTTTGCTCTTAGCCACATCTGTACCAAATTTCAAGTTGGGATCGCAATGGGATCATATTTTAACATATTTTACTATTAATAGCGTCAATGGGTCATTCCATATCAAGTGATCTAAATATGAATATTTTTTTTTACCTGATGTCTTTAGATTTTTATTTTTTTTTTCCTTTATGAAGTACTACTTTAGTTAATTACAAATTAAAAGTTTGGAATTTTTTTCTTCATCAGTTAATTTTTTACAGATTTTTAAAGTTTAAAAAAAGGTTGAATTTTGGCCTGGTATGAATTTAAATTTTTTTATCTCAGGCTAGAAATAAGATAGAGAAACAAAATAAACACCATTCTACTCAGAACTGTCCAGGCTTTCACCAAATATGTCACAAGAGTATATTTGTTAATTTTAATTTTTTACCCATGCGAATGCAAATGCAACATTTTGAAACGCATTTCCGAAAAAACGTTTTGATAAAAATTTTCCAAAACTGCCCATGTGTCTTTTATGCTCTTAGCCACATCTGTACCAAATTTCAAGTTGGGATCGTGATGGGATCATATTTTAAAATATTTAACTATGGTTAATCTCATTTTTATTAAATTTTGAAAAAACATATGAAAGACATACATTCAATCTTTTAACAAAATCTTGAGACATATAAAATATACAAAAAGAGAATTCACAAAGTTTTTAGTAACTTTAAGATAAGCTGCAAATTTACTTTTGCACTTATCTCTGGTGCAATATATACTACAATCTAAATATAATTCCAAACACTCAAGTATACAACCTTTCTTAGGGTTTTGAGATGTTCTGATGTCAAGGGGACAAGCAGCCCCAGCAGAATGATTTTTATCACTTGGCCCCTTCTAACAGGTTGACCACGCAAGTGGGTCATTACCCGTTGAGGCCTAGTTGGAATAGTCTATCGACTGGTGTACCGGAAAGGAAGGCCGAAATATTAATGACCTACTCACAGCTCAGAGTTTCCGATACCTGTCTAATGTTCACTAGAATTCTGAAGGTATAGGTGTAGAAAGGAAATACCTAGACTGAATGTATCAGATGGGAAGAAAAGAGAGATAGAAAAGAAGAGAGAGAGAAGAGAAACAAAAACCATTAGAAAAAGTTATACTGGGAAAGAAAAGCCACGTAAGAAAAAAAGGAGGGGGGGGGGGACGGGTGAGGTATGGGAAGGAGAAAGGGTACTCATCCCACTGGCTCCCCATCAGCCAGAGGTCGAGCCATATTATCTGTGCTGGAAAAGATACTCCTAAATTCTGCAGAGTCGTGAAAAAGAATCCATTCAACCCAAATCCCTAAGAATTTGTTCAGAGATCCCGACGCATCAGCTGCGAGCTCCTCCATTTGATATATGTCCATCAATTCTTTGAACCAATCAAGTAGAGATGGAGCCCGGGTTGATTTCCAGAACCTCGGGATCACAGCACGAGCAGCCGAGATGCAAAAGCGGAGAATATCCCTCTTCTGTAGCCCAATAGGACCTGGAAAAATGGATAACATTGCCGATTCTGGGCAGCATTCGGCTTGTTTACCTGTTATCCGGGCGTATGCATTGAAAACCTCAGACCAGAACCCGCCGGATTTCCCCACAACTCCACCAAATGTGTATCATTGTACCCTTCTCTTCCCCACAGCGCCAGCAGGTATCAGGGGTTCCAGGGAACATGTTCCGGAGTGTCGTCGGGCACAAGTACCATCTAGTGAGCAGCTTATAGCTTCTTTCTTGTGCAGAACAAGCGCTAGCTAGTGAGTGAGTAAATATAAAGCATTTCTGCCAATTAGCTTCTGAAATGCTACACCCCAATTCCCTCTCCCAAGCACGTTGGAAGTAAAGGGTGCCCTGCTCTCTCATGGACCCTAAGGCCTGGTATAGAACTGATATTTTGCGCCTCGGTGGAGCTTCCAGTTGGAATAACCTCTCCAATACGTTGGGCGTCAATCTTACCCTGCAAGAGTGGTCAGCTGAATATAAGTATGCTCTGTATTGGAGAAATTCGAATCACTTAAGAGGTCTCATAGGTTCTTTGAGTTGTAGCTCTGCCATCGGGGGCAAACCACCACTGGACAGAGTCTGTCCTACTCGGGTGTCATCCACAATCCGCCAACATAAAAATCTCTGCCTGTCAAATCTGAGTGGGAAAGATGGGTTGGAAAAAAGGGGAGTCAAAGGGCTAAGTCTGTCGTTTAAGCGGAGGGTTTTCGTCACTAGGTGCCATACCTTCAAGGTGTTTCTGGTCATGTCTGTCAAAGGTACTAGGTCTGTGGAGTCTTTAGGGGAAATCCAAAGCAGGTGTTTCAGCGGAATCCCCAAACCCTCTTGCTCCACCCCTACCCATTTCTTGGAGGACGCATGATAAAGCCAATCTAGAGCTCTAACAAGAGAGGAAGCCACAAAGTACGCTCGTATGTTGGGTAGTCCAACCCCTCCTCTGGTCTTGGGCAAGGATAGGATATTCATTCGCAATCTGGACCTCTTACCCCCCAGACAAATCTAAGGATCATAGATTGCATTTTGGAGAGGAAGCCTCTATCCAATAGAACAGGAACTGTCTGAAAAATATATAAGAGTCGGGGCAAGACATCCATCTTGACTACGTTTATTCTCCCGAACCAGGATAGCTTTAATTGTCTATAGGAGGTAAATGCCGATTCCGCGTTAGTCAAAAGGGGTTGATAATTTAAATTGAATATTTGTTTAAGATCTTTTGGTATAAGGACTCCCAAGTACTTAATGGCTTCTACTTTCCATTTAAATGGCAACTGTTTAGATAGATGAGAAACCAATTCTCCAGGCTAAGAAATATTGAGTGCCTCGGTTTTGGAGCAATTCACTTTAAAGTTGCTCAATTGTCCGAACCGTTCAAACTCCATTAAGACCGAAGGGATGGAGACCAGGGGCTGGGAGATGTAAAGTAGCAGGTCATCTGCAAATAAGGCTAATTTGTGATGACTCTGTCCCAGCTTGACCCCATGGACGCATTCATTGGACCTAAGTGCAAGATATTTAACTATTATAGTGTCAATTCAAAAATCACCAAGAACACAATCAGTCATTTTTTCACAATTGCCCGTCAATAGTTTGAATTTGATATAAAGAAACATAGTCTTGTGACATCTCAAATGAAAGCTGTTACTGTTCTGAGTAAAATGATGCCTCTCCCACTTCATTATCTTATTTCTAGCCTGAGATAAAAAAATGTAAAGTCATACCAGGCCAAAATTCACCCTTTTTTTAAACTTTAAAAATCTGTAAAAAATTAACTGATGAAGAAAAAAATTCTAAACTTTTAATTTGTAATTAACTAAAGTAGTACTTCATAAAGGAAAAAAAAAAAAAAAATCTAAAGACATCAGGTAAAAAAAATATTCATATTTAGATCACTTGATATGGAATGACCCATTGACGCTATTACTAGTAAAATATGTTAAAATATGATCCCATTGCGATCCCAACTTGAAATTTGGTACAGATGTGACTAAGAGCAAAGCAGACACATGGACAGTTTTTGAAATATTTAAAGCGCGCTGATTTTTCGGAAATGCGTTTTAAAGTTTTGCGCTTGCGATCACATGGGTAAAATATTAACAAAGATCCTCTTGTGACATATCTGATGAAAGCCTGGACAGTTCTGAGTAGATTGGTGTTTTATTTTGTTTCTCTATCTTATTTCTAGCCCGAGATATGATAGAAAATGTAAAGCTATACCAGGCCAAAATTCACACTTTTTTAAAACTTTAAAAATCTGTAAAAAATTAACTGATAAAGAAAAAAATTCAAAACTTTTTTTTTGTAATTAGATAAAGTTGTTCTTCATATAGAAAAAAAATTAAGAAAATCTGAGGACGTCAGGGAAAAAAAATATTCATTTTTGGATCACTTGACATGGAATGACCCTATAGCCCTATAGAGAACCTTTGGAGTATAATCAAGCAAATGATCTATGAGGGTGGGAGGCTGTTCAAATCAAAACAGCAGCTCTGGGAGGCTATTCTGACATCATGCAAAGAAATACAAGCAGAAACTCTCCAGAAACTCACAAGTTCAATGGATGTAAGAATTGTGAAGGTGATATCAAAGAAGGGTTCCTATGTTAACATGTAACTTGGCCTGTTACGATATTTTGGAGTTAAATAGCTTTTTATTTCAGTGAATGTGACCTCTTTAATGCTACAATCTCAACAAATGAGCATTTTTAGTTCTTTCAAACATATCAAATGTTTAAAAACTCTACTGTGCCTAATAATTTGGAACAGTGCATTTAGAGTTTTTTTTTTAATTTTGAAGATTATACTGTTATCATTGGGAGGTTTCTTCAATAAAATTCGATGTATACCGTATATACTCGTGTATAAGCCGACCCGTGTATAAGCCGACCCCCCTACTTTTGCCCCCAAAAACTGGGAAAACCTATTGACTCGCGTATAAGCCTAGGGTGGACAATGCAGCAGCTACCGGTACTGAAAAATTTTAAAAATGAAAATAGATACGAATAAAATTTTGAACTTTTATTTTAAATAGAAACAGTAAACTACCAATGCAGCAGAGCACCGTCCTGTTATAAAGCCCCCTATCACTGGTAACACAGCGCCCCTCCAGCAGTGGTAACACAGCGCCCCTCCAGCAGTGGTAACACAGCCCCCCAGCAGTGGTAACACAGCGCCCAGGGCCGGACTGGGACCAAAAAGCAGCCCTGGAAAACAAGCCCCAGCAGCCCACATACTATATCACCCATCAGCCCCGATCAGTGAAGTTTGCTTTTACGTTGTCGTGGCCTCATCACTTTCTTAGGGCCCTTTCACATCAGCGTTTTTTGAAATTTGCGGCAGATGCGGTGAAAAAACGCATCTGCCGCAATTGCCGCATAACCGCTGCACTTGCGGCGCGGTTGCGGTAATCCCCATAGAAAGTATAGGGGGACTTGCGGCAGGTGCGGCAAGTGCGGTTTTGCACTTGCGGCAGGTGCGGCCGCGAAAAAAACCGCGGCTGACCGCGTTTTTTTTCGCGGCCGCACCTGCCGCAAGTGCAAAACCGCACTTGCCGCACCTGCCGCAAGTCCCCCTATACTTTCTATGGGGATTACCGCAACCGCGCCGCAAGTGCAGCGGTTATGCGGCAATTGCGGCAGATGCGTTTTTTTCACCGCATCTGCCGCAAATTTCAAAAAAACGCTGATGTGAAAGGGCCCTTAAAGGAGTTATCTGAAGAGCCACATGTGAATGGTGCAGCAAAGGGAAATGAACCACAGCTCCATTCACATGGTGATCTACAAAGCCACATTTCTCGGGATTGTGGGGTCCCAGCGGTCAAATCCAGAGTGAAGGGAAAGTCATCACCTATACAGAAGAGAAGTGATGACTTCCATATTGGGGATATTTAATTTAAACACCATTTAAATGCTGAAAATCACAAAGTCCAATACTGCCTCTCTGACAACAGGACAGGAGAAGTGGTACTGTGCAGAGTATATATACAGAATAATACAGATACTGAGGATTACACCCAGTATACAGGACAGGAGAAGTGGTACTGTGCAGAGTATATATACAGAATAATACAGATACTGAGGATTACACCCAGTATACAGGACAGGAGAAGTGGTACTGTGCAGAGTATATATACAGAATAATACAGATACTGAGGATTACACCCAGTATACAGGACAGGAGAAGTGGTACTGTGCAGAGTATATATACAGAATAATACAGATACTGAGGATTACACCCAGTATACAGGACAGGAGAAGTGGTACTGTGCAGTGTATATATACAGTATAATACAGATACTGAGGATTACACCCAGTATACAGGACAGGAGAAGTGGTACTGTGCAGAGTATATATACAGAATAATACAGATACTGAGGATTACACCCAGTATACAGGACAGGAGAAGTGGTACTGTGCAGTGTATATATACAGTATAATACAGATACTGAGGATTACACCCAGTATACAGGACAGGAGAAGTGGTACTGTGCAGTATATATATACAGAATAATACAGATACTGAGGATTACACCCAGTATACAGGACAGGAGAAGTGGTACAGTGCAGTGTGTATATACAGAATAATACAGACACTGAGGATTACACCCAGTATACAGGACAGGAGAAGTGGTATTGTGCAGTATATATATACAGAATAATAGAGATATTGAGGATTACACCCAGTATACAGGACAGGAGAAGTGGTACTGTGCACTGTATATATACAGAATAATACAGATACTGAGGATTACACCCAGTATACAGGACAGGAGAAGTGGCACTGTGCAGTGTATATATACAGAATAATACAGATACTGAGGATTGCACCCAGTATACAGAACTGGAGAAGTGGTACTGTGCAGTGTTCACCACACACATCCAGATGTACACACATACAGTATGGGCCTTTTCATATCTGCGTTTTGCATTAAATGAAGCCAAACACAGCCAAAACGCAGATGTGCACTGGGCACATTTATATATATATATATATATATATATATATATATAATGTGTGTATGTATATATATACATATATATATATATATATATATATATATATATATATATATATATATATATATATGTGCACATACATTCATATGACATACACATCCATATGTGCACACATACATTATATATACGCACACATCCGTATGTACACACAGAGTATGTGTGTATATACAGACACATCCATTTGTACATACATATACATTATATATATATATATATATATTTATATATATACCGTACATATACACATCCATATACACACACACACATCCATATGCACACACACAGACACATGCATACACACAGACACATGTACACACAGACACATGTACTGTACACACAGACAGACACATGTACTGTACACACAGACAGACACATGTACTGTACACACAGACAGACACATGTACTGTACACACACACATGTACTGTACACAGACACATGTACTGTACACACACAGACACATGTACTGTACACACACACAGACACATGTACTGTACACACACACAGACACATGTACTGTACACACACACATGTACTGTACACACACACACATGTACTGTACACACACACACATGTACTGTACACACACACATGCACTGTACCACACACCACACACATGTACTGTACACACACACACACCACACACACATGTACTGTACACACACACACACATGTACTGTACACACACACACACATGTACTGTACACACACAGACACACATGTACTGTACACACACAGACACATGTACTGTACACACACAGACACATGTACTGTACACACACAGACACATGTACTGTACACACACAGACACATGTACTGTACACACACAGACAACATGTACTGTACACACACAGACACATGTACTGTACACACACAGACACATGTACTGTACACACACAGACACATGTACTGTACACACACAGACACATGTACTGTACACACACAGACACAGACATGTACTGTACACACACACACACAGACACATGTATTGTACACACACACACACACACACACACACACAGACACATGTACTGTACACACACACACACACACACACAGACACATGTACTGTACACACACACACAGACACATGTACTGTACACACACACACAGACACATGTACTGTACACACACACACACAGACACATGTACTGTACACACACACACACAGACACATGTACTGTACACACACACACACACAGACACATGTACTGTACACACACACACACAGACAGACACATGTACTGTACAGACACAGACATGTACTGTACACACACACACACAGACACAGACATGTACTGTACACACACACACACACAGACACAGACATGTATTGTACACACACACACACAGACACATGTACTGTACACACACACACACAGACACATGTACTGTACACACACACACAGACACATGTACTGTACACACACACACACAGACACATGTACTGTACACACACACAGACACATGTACTGTACACACACAGACACATGTACTGTACACACACACACAGACAGACACATGTACTGTACACACACAGACACAGACATGTACTGTACACACACACACACAGACACATGTATTGTACACACACACAGACACATGTACTGTACACACACACACACACACACACACAGACACATGTACTGTACACACACACACACAGACACATGTACTGTACACACACACAGACACATGTACTGTACACACACACACAGACACATGTACTGTACACACACACACACATGTACTGTACACACACACACAGACACATGTACTGTACACACACACACACAGACACATGTACTGTACACACACACACACAGACACATGTACTGTACACACACACACACACACACACACACAGACACATGTACTGTACACACACACACACACAGATACATGGAGGGATATACATGGTCTTACAGTGCTGCTCTGCTGCCTGAGTCACAATTACCATCCAGGACAGGACTCTGCTCTCCGGTCCGTCGCTCTGTCTGTGGGATTGCTGGAAGTTGCTGACAGGTCACAGATCTGGGGGGGGAGGGAGGGCAGAGAAAGTTCAAACAACTGCCATAAATCCCCTGTGCCTCAGATGGCAGCCACCAGAGAGCACCCAGACATCTCACTGCAGAAACCTCCAGGCCGGAGGCATAATACTCCTTCTTACCGCCCAGGATGAAGGAGCTCAGCAGACGCAGGAGATGAAGCTGGAGGACGTGCCCGGTACCAGCAGACAGTGCAGGTAGTGCATGGCCCCTGGTCAGCAGCGTGTACAGTAGCTTCAGGGAGACGTCCATCAGCTGGAGCCGCAGAGGAGTGGAGGAGTATCCTCCAAGAAGCAGCTGCAGGAACACAGCCGGAAGCTCCCCGCCACCGGAAACGCGGCTGCGGCTACTGTGCAGCTCCCTGGCTGTGCCCGGCCGGCGCGCCGCAGAAGGACAGAAAGGGGCCGCAGGCGACCTGTTAAAGGTAAAGAGCGGCCACAACGGCCCAATTCCCATTCAGCCCACCGGGAAGACTCCCGGTATGCCCTATGGCCAGTCCGGGCCTGACAGCGCCCCTCAGCAGTGGTAACACAGCGCCCCTCAGCAGTGGTAACACAGCGCCCCTCAGCAGTGGTAACACAGCGCCCCTCAGCAGTGGTAACACAGCGCCCCTCAGCAGTGGTAACACAGCGCCCCTCAGCAGTGGTAACACAGCGCCCCTCAGCAGTGGTAACACAGCGCCCCTCAGCAGTGGTAACACAGCGCCCCTCAGCAGTGGTAACACAGCGCTCCTCCAGCAGTGGTAACACAGCGCCCCTCAGCAGTGGCAACACAGCGCCCCTCAGCAGTGGTAACACAGCGCCCCTCAGCAGTGGTAACACAGCGCCCCTCAGCAGTGGTAACACAGTGCCCCTCAGCAGTGGTAACACAGCGCCCCTCAGCAGTGGTAACACAGCGCCCCTCTGCAGTGGTAACACAGCGCCCCTCTGCAGTGGTAGCACAGCGCCCCTCAGCAGTGGTAACACAGCGCCCCTCAGCAGTGGCAACACAGCGCCCCTCAGCAGTGGTAACACAGCGCCCCTCAGCAGTGGTAACACAGCGCCCCTCAGCAGTGGTAACACAGCACCCCTCAGCAGTGGTAACACAGCGCCCCTCAGCAGTGGTAACACAGCGCTCCTCCAGCAGTGGTAACACAGCGCCCCTCAGCAGTGGTAACACAGCGCCCCTCTGCAGTGGTAACACAGCGCCCCTCTGCAGTGGTAACACAGCGCCCCTCAGCAGTGGTAACACAGCGCCCCTCAGCAGTGGTAACACAGCGCCCCTCAGCAGTGGTAACACAGCGCCCCTCAGCAGTGGTAACACAGCGCCCCTCAGCAGTGGTAACACAGCGCCCCTCAGCAGTGGTAACACAGCGCCCCTCAGCAGTGGTAACACAGCGCCTCAGCAGTGGTAACACAGCCCCCCAGCAGTGGTAACACAGCCCCCAGCAGTGGTAACACAGCCCCCCAGCACTGGTAACACAGCCCCCCAGCACTGGTAATACAGCCCCCCCCATGTATACAGAGGCCCCCCCTCAGCATTGATCCATCTCACCCCCTCGGTCTGCACCCGGGTCCTCCAGCTGCTCCGTCTGCGTGCACCGCGGCTTCTAATACCGGCGTCTTTCCCGTACTTCCTGTTTGAATGTGATCATGTGACCGCGGTCACATGATCGCATTCAAACAGGAAGAGCCGCGGGGAGGACGCCGGTATTAGAAGCCGCGCATGCAGACGGAGCAGCTGGAGGACCCGGGTGCCTGCAGACCGAGGGGGTGAGATTACCCTGCTGGGGGGCCTCTGTATACATGGGTCGGGCGGGGAGACAGCGGGGGAGGCTATTTTGTGCAGGGGAGCAGCAATGTACTATGCGCTGCTCCCCATGCATAATTAATGAGCGGCACCACGTGACGTGCCGCTCATTCTGCAGCCTTCCCCCGCCGCCTCCTGCAGTGCCCGGACACAGCCCCCACCAGTATATGACTCGTGTATAAGCCGAGGGGGGACTTTTCAGCCCAAATTTTGGGCTGAAAAAGTCGGCTTATACACGAGTATATACGGTACTCTAACGGGTGGTAACTTCTATTACACTGATCGTCATTTGCACCGACCATTTAGGAAAATCAGAGAAAAAGAACATTTGCATAATAATTTGGAACATGGTGTAGGTAAAAACAAAACGCAAACAGTCGTAGTAAATGCAACTTTACTGTTCAAGTGCTATGTATGAATTTTCAATTGCAGTGTGGAAATATTTACCATACATATACTGTAAATATTTGGTTCCTAATAGTTATGAGCAAATCTGCGCGTCAGTATTTAGTACTCACATGGATATCACAGTATTCTGACTAATCAGTCCTCACCTTGTGTCTGTGTGCTCACCTTGTGACATTCGAATATCTCGCCCAGTATGTTTGGCACCTGATTTTCAGCCACTATAGATGCTGGGCTTGCTTGCCTACCACAGTAATGCCATAGCCATGTTGGTTGTGGCACCACTATGATTGGCTGGCCACACAGTGTCATAGGGTCTATATAAGCCCTGTTGCCGTCATCTTGCATACATTGCATCCAGACACAGCATAGTGAGAGCATTGACACAGAGCAAGCAGTATCTAGGGAGAGTGTTTCTCCCATCTAAATCTAACAAAACAGCTCTTTTAAGAACTACATCGAGTTTTTACTAGGTCAGAATAAAGTAAAGAGAGTTTTTGGAGCAGGGACAGACTAAACAGTAGTGTACCAGAATATCCATATTACAGTGGGTACAGAAAGTACTCAGACCCCTTAAAAATTTTAATTCTTTGTTTCATTACAGCCATTTTGGTATATTCAAAAAAGTTCTATTTGTTTCTCATTAATGCAAACTCTGCACCCCATCTTGACCAAAAAAACAGTAATTTGGACATTTTTGCAAATGTATTCAAAAAGAAAAACTTAAGTATCACATGGTCACAAATATTCAGACTCTTTGCTCTGTATTGAGTAGAAGAAACCCTTTTGAACTAGTACAGCCATGAATCTTCTTAGGAATGATGCAACAAATTTTTCAGAAAAAAAGAAGAATCCAGCAGGGGAAAAGCGGCAAAACCAACATGTTTCAACTAACTCGTCTTAATCACGGCAATTAAGACGAGTTAGTTGAAACATGTTGGTTTTGCCGCACATCCCCCGCTGTAATATGGAGGTTTCTATGTGTGAATAAACAAGTAATTCTGGAAATATCTGCTGGATTCTTCTTTTCTCTATTATTATCCCGGCATCAGGACGTTTTCCTGCGGATTATCTTCCAGACCGGACTGGATACAACACATCGGTGAGCTGCTTCCACCCCACCCCCCTTCTCCTTCTATACGAACAAGTTTTTCACACCTGGTTTTGGGGATCCTCTACCATTCTTCCTTGTAGATAGTGATGGGCGAATCCTAAATTACTCGGAATCGCTTGACTCTAGCGAGTCCGAGCCCGGGACTCGCTACTCGTTGCGAGTCTAGCGAGTCCAATGTTAATGAATGGGGAAGCGAGTAATAGCGAGTAATGTGTGATTTACAAATCACAGATGTGTCTCGGAAGCTTCAGGCTCTATCTGCTAGGACTCGTTACTCTGCGAGTTTCCCAGCGTTTACTCGCACAGTAACGAGTCCAATGCAAATCAATGGCAATCCTAGTTTTGTCAGAGACTCTGACAAAACTAGGATTGCCATTGACTTGCATTGGACTCGTTACTGTGCAAGTAATCGCAGGGAAACTCGCACAGTAATGATTCTGGCTGTCTGCTCTGTGCCCTCGGGTCCTGCAGGCTGCTGCAGCTCCAGGGTCCTAGAGCCCGCCTGCTGCCTGATGTAGTAGAGCTGAGATTGTTCTCAGTCTGCTCATTCCCTGTGCATAGATATCTATATCTATGCACAGGGGATGTAGCAGAGAGGACATCGCGTTTTGGACTATGTTGGACGGAAGAGGATTTTTTTAATTAAAGATGGAGTCCCTAATGGCTTTTTTTTTAAATTTCTAATAAAAAATTTTCTCTGTGTTGTGTTTTTTTTAACCCTTTATTGGAGATTCAAACCTGGCCTGACATTAAGAATCTCGGGCTTAATACCAGCTTGTATAACAAAGCTGGTATTAACCCCTTTATTACCCAGCGTGCCACCGCCACCAGGGCCGCTGGAAGAGCGGGGTTCAGCGCCAGAGGATGGCGCTTCAATGAACGCGCCATCTTCTGGGGCGGCTGCGGGCTGCAATTTGCAGCGGGGGGTGCCCAGAAAGCTTGGGCCTCCCTGCGCTGCGGATTCCAGCCCCCAGCTGCTTAGCTGTACCTGGCTAGACATAGAAATTGCGCGGAGCCCCACGCATTTTTTTTTTATTATTTCATGAAATTCATGAAATAATAAAAAAAGAGGGCTCGCCTATATTCTTGTGTCAGGACAGGTACAAATAGGCACCTGGGGGTTGGGGGCACCCGGTCGCTGCCTGCTGGATCCAGCTGGTTCCAGAAATACGGCGAAGCCCACGTCATTTTTTTTCTGAAAAATCAATAAAACAATCCTAAAAAAGGGACTGCATCTTTATTAACCCCTCTGTGCCTTGCCAAAATTCTGTCTCTGAGCTCCTTGGGCAGTTCATTTGACCTCATAATTCTCATTTGGTCTGACTTGCACTGTGAGCTGTGAGGTCTTATATGGACCTCACAGTCATATCAGTTTAATTAAACACAGCTGGGCTCCAATGAAGGCGTAGAACCATTTCCAGGAGGATGACAAGGAAATGGACAGCATGTGACTTAAATATGAGTGCAAATAGTCTGAATACTTATAGATCATGTTGTATTTCAATTTTTCTTTTTTAATATATTTGCACAGATATCTACATTTCTGCTTTTTTTCAAGGTGGGGTGCAGAGTACATTAATGAGAAAAAAAAAATGAACTTTTTAGAATTTACCAAATTGTAGCAATAAAACAAGGTGTGAAAAATTTCAAAGGGGGGGGGGAATACTTTCTGTATCCACTGTAGAACAACAGCTCTTTTCTGAGCTACATTTCCAGCACTTATTGCATTCCATATAATAGAGTAATTGCCTTTTGTGATGTCCTTTAAAAAATACTGGTCCTTTGTACAAATGTCATTTTGGGGGTCAGAGTTTGCTTGGCCAGTGCCACATAAGTCTCAAATCTTAATTGGTACTAGTGTGTTCGTAAAATCCTGTCAATTAGAGTACCGTATATACTCGTATATAAGCCGACCCGTGTATAAGCCGACCCCCCTACTTTTGCCCCCAAAACCTGGGAAAACCTATTGACTCGTGTATAAGCCGAGGGTGGACCCCAGCACAGGTATACAGCCCTCAGCAGTGTGGTATACAGCAGCCCCAGAGGTATATACAGCAGCCCAGTGGTAGTATACAGCAGCAGCCCCAGTGGTATATACAGCAGCAGCCCCAGTAGTTGGTATACAGCAGCCCCACAGGTATATACAGCCCCAGTGGTAGTATACAGCAGCAGCGCCAGTGGTATATACAGCAGCAGCCCCATTAGTTAGTATACAGCAGCCCCAAAGGTATATACAGCAGCCCCAGTGGTAGTATACAGCAGCCCCAGAGGTAGTATACAGCAGCCCCAGAGGTATATACAGCCCAGTGGTAGTATACAGCAGCCCCAGAGGTATATACAGCCCCAGTGGTAGTATACAGCAGCCCCACAGGTATATACAGCCCCAGTGGTAGTATCTAGCAGCCCTACAGGTATATACAGCCCCAGTGGTAGTATCTAGCAGCCCCACAGGTATATACAGCCCCAGTGGTAGTATCTAGCAGCCCCACAGGTATATACAGCCCCAGTGGTAGTATACAGCAGCCCCACAGGTATATACAGCCCCAGTGGTAGTATACAGCAGCCCCACAGGTATATACAGCCCCAGTGGTAGTATACAGCAGCCCCACAGGTATACACAACCCCAGTGGTAGTATCTAGCAGCCCCACAGGTATACACAGCCCCAGTGGTAGTATCTAGCAGCCCCACAGGTATATGCAGCACCAGTGGTAGTATCTAGCAGCCCCACAGGTATATACAGCCCCAGTGGTAGTATACAGCAGCCCCACAGGTATATACAGCCCCAGTGGTAGTATCTAGCAGCCCCACAGGTATATACAGCCCCAGTGGTAGTATACAGCAGCCCCACAGGTATATACAGCCCCAGTGGTAGTATACAGCAGCCCCACAGGTATATACAGCCCCAGTGGTAGTATACAGCAGCCCCACAGGTATGTACAACCCCAGTGGTAGTATGTAGCAGCCCCACAGGTATATACAGCCCCAGTGGTAGTATCTAGCAGCCCCACAGGTATATGCAGCACCAGTGGTAGTATCTAGCAGCCCCACAGGTATATACAGCCCCAGTGGTAGTATACAGCAGCCCCACAGGTATATACAGCCCCAGTGGCAGTATCTAGCAGCCCCACAGGTATATACAGCCCCAGTGGTAGTATACAGCAGCCCCACAGGTATATACAGCCCCAGTGGTAGTATCTAGCAGCCCCACAGGTATATACAGCCCCAGTGGTAGTATACAGCAGCCCCACAGGTATATACAGCCCCAGTGGTAGTATCTAGCAGCCCCACAGGTATATACAGCCCCAGTGGTAGTATCTAGCAGCCCCACAGGTATATACAGCCCCAGTGGTAGTATACAGCAGCCCCACAGGTATATACAGCCCCAGTGGTAGTATACAGCAGCCCCACAGGTATATACAGCCCCAGTGGTAGTATCTAGCAGCCCCACAGGTATATACAGCCCCAGTGGTAGTATCTAGCAGCCCCACAGGTATATACAGCCCCAGTGGTAGTATCTAGCAGCCCCACAGGTATATACAGCCCCAGTGGTAGTATCTAGCAGCCCCACAGGTACAGTGCCTACAAGTAGTATTCAACCCCCTGCAGATTTAGCTGGTTTGATAAGATGCCAATAAGTTAGAGCCTTCAAACTGCAAACGAGAGTAGGATTTATTAACAGAAGCATAAATCTTACAAACCAAAAAGTTATGTTGCTCAGTTGAATTTTTATAAATTTTAAACATAAAAGTGTGGGTCAATTATTATTCAACCCCTATGTTTAATATTTTGTGGAATAACCCTTGTTTGCAATTACAGCTAATAATCGTCTTTTATAAGACCTGATCAGGCCGGCACAGGTCTCTGGAGTTATCTTGGCCCACTCCTCCATGCAGATCTTCTCCAAGTTATCTAGGTTCTTTGGGTGTCTCATGTGGAGTTTAATCTTGAGCTCCTTCCACAAATTTTCAATTGGGTTAAGGTCAGGAGACTGACTAGGCCACTCCAACACCTTGATTTTTTCCCTCTTGAACCAGGCCTTGGTTTTCTTGGCTGTGTGCTTTGGGTCGTTGTCTTGTTGGAAGATAAAATTACAACCCATCTTAAGATCCTTGATAGAGGAGCGAAGGTTCTTGGCCAAAATCTCCAGGTAGGCCGTGCTATCCATCTTCCCATGGATGCGGACCAGATGGCCAGGCCCCTTGGCTGAGAAACAGCCCCACAGCATGATGCTGCCACCACCATGCTTGACTGTAGGGATGGTATTCTTGGGGTCGTATGCAGTGCCATCCAGTCTCCAAACGTCACGTGTGTGGTTGGCACCAAAGATCTCGATCTTGGTCTCATCAGACCATAGAACCTTGAACCAGTCTGTCTCAGAGTCCTCCAAGTGATCATGAGCAAACTGCAGACGAGCCTTGACATGACGCTTTGAAAGTAAAGGAACCTTACAGGCTCGCCTGGAACATGGACCATTGCGGTGGAGTATGTTACTTATGGTATTGACTGAAACCAATGTCCCCACTGCCATGAGATCTTCCCGGAGCTCCTTCCTTGTTGTCCTTGGGTTAGCCTTGACTCTTCAGACAAGCCTGGCCTCGGCACGGGAGGAAACTTTCAAAGGCTGTCCAGGCCGTGGAAGGCTAACAGTAGTTCCATAAGCCTTCCACTTCCAGATGATGCTCCCAACAGTCGAGACAGGTAGGCCCAACTCCTTGGAAAGGGTTTTGTACCTCTTGCCAGCCTTGTGACCCTCCACGATCTTGTCTCTGATGGCCTTGGAATGCTCCTTTGTCTTTCCCATGTTGACCATGTATGAGTGCTGTTCACAAGTTTGGGGAGGGTCTTAAATAGTCAGAAAAGGCTGGCAAAAGAGATAATTAATCCACACATGTGAAGCTCATTGTTCTTTGTGCCTGAACTACTTCTTAATACTTTAGGGGGACCAAACAGAATGCTGGTGGTTTGAGGGGTTGAATAATAAATGACCCTCTGAATTAACTTTTAACGTTTTAAAAAGAAAAAAAAAATTTAAAAAATCTTTTTGGCTGCAGTGCATTTCCCACTTCCAGGCTGATCTACAGTCCAAATGTCACAATGCCAAGTTAATTCCGCATGTGTCAACCAGCTAAATCTGCAGGGGGTTGAATACTACTTGTAGGCACTGTATATACAGCCCCAGTGGTAGTATACAGCAGCCCCACAGGTATATACAGCCCCAGTGGTAGTATACAGCAGCCCCACAGGTATATACAGACCCAGTGGTAGTATACAGCAGCCCCACAGGTATATACAGGCCCCACATCAGTATACAGCAGCCCCAGTGGTAGTATACAGATGCCCCAGAGGTCCCCCCATCTATATACAGGCCCCTCCGCCACAATCCTGAAAGGGAAGAGATTAGTATACTTATCCCTCCGCTGCCGCTGTCCCGCCGCCATCACGATCCTCCGTCTTCTTCCAGCGTCTTCCGTCTTCTTCCGGCTTCCTCCTCGTTCGCGCAGGCCATGACGTCATTGCCTGCGACCATCGGAGGAAGACGGAAGACGCTGGAAGAAGACGGAGGATCGTGATGGCGTCGGGACAGCGGCAGCGGAGGGATAAGTATACTAATCTCTTCCTTTACAGGATTGCGGCGGGGGGGCCTGTATATAGATGGGGGGCACTGTATACTGTATACATTGTATACAGTATACAGTGACTCGCGTATAAGCCGAGCAGGGGACTTTTCAGCCCAATTTTTGGGCTGAAAAACTCAGCTTATACGCGAGTATATACGGTAGTTGCCTTTTGTGGCGTCCATTAAAAAACACTTGTCCTTCTTCACCCGGTCATTTTTGGGATCACAGTTTGCTTTGCCTGTGCTAAGTATAAAAGTATCAAATCTTAATACAGTCCTAGTGTGCTTTTAAATTCCTGTCTTAGGCTAGGGTCACACTTGGCATGCGTTTTTTAAGGTGTTTTTTGGCACCCTGTGTTTTTGCATGCGTTTTTGCTAACAGGTTGGGGGAACCCTTAAAAAACGCGTGTAAAAACGCATGTGCCATTTAGTGCCATATAAAAACGCATGCGTTTCCCATAGGGCCCCATGTTATGAAAACGCATGCGTTTTTGAAAACGTACCAAAAAAACCTGCTTGCAGGATTTTTTGGTGCTGAGACAAAAACGTATCCCAAAAACGCATGGTACATTCAGACATGCGTTTTTGCTATTGGGGCATGCGTTTTTTGCATGGGGGCCTATGGATGTGTTTTTGCATGTGTTTTCAGAAAACGCAAGTCCCAAAAATGCAAGTAAAATCTGCAAGTGTGACCCTAGCCATATAAAGTAGTTGCCTTTTGTGGTGTCTGTTAAAAAGCACTGGTCCTTCTTATACCCAAAAAAATAAATCCTTTATTGGCTTAAAATATAACTTTTTCAAAATAAGATAGAAAAGACTTTTTAAATTTAAGTAACAACATAGAATAAAAACTACCGTATATACTCGCGTATAAGCCGTGTTTTTCAGCCCCAAAATTGGGCTGAAAAGTCCCCCCCTCGGCTTATACGCGAGTCATCAGTATACAGGCGCCCCACCATAGGTATACAGGCCCCCCCATCAGTATCCAGGGCCCCCCCCTTGCTCCACAAACCTATAAAGTAAAATCATTATACTTATCACTGTCCTGTCGCCGCCGTCCCCGCCGCTGCCATCTCGCTCCTCTGGCTTCTTCCGTCTTCTTCCGGCTTCCTCTGGTCGGCGCAGGCAATGACGTCATTGTCTGCGCCAGAGGAGGAAGCCGGAAGATGCTGGATGAAGACGGAGGAGCGCGATGGCATCGGCGGGGACGGCGGCGACAGGACAGTGATAAGTATAATGATTTTACTTTACAGGTTTGCGGAGCAAGGGGGGGGCCTTGGATACTGATGGGGGGCCCTGGATACTGATGGGGTATGCTGCTGTATATACCTCTGGGGCTGTGTGTATACTACCACTGGGGCTGCTGTATATACCTCTGGGGCTGTGTGTATACTACCACTGGGGCTGCTGTATATACCTCTGGGGCTGCTGTATATACCTCTGGGGCTGCATGTATACTACCACTGGGGCTGCTCTATACTACCACTGGGGCTGCTGTATATACCTCTGGGGCTGCTGTATACTACCACTGGGGAGGCCTGTATACCACTGGGGGGGCCTGTATACCACACTGCTGGGGGCGGTATACCTGTGCTGGGGTCCACCCTCGGCTTATACACGAGTCAATAGGTTTTCCCAGATTTTGGGGGCAAAAGTAGGGGGGTCGGCTTATACACGGGTCGGCTTATACACGAGTATATACGGTAATAAGATTTTCTTGAAAAATAACAAAAAAATGTACCGCATCAGCACTCCAAGGAGTTCACAAGGCATGGTTCTTTGACTTTTCATTCTCATCATTGATGAAAATGTACTTGTGTCTCTGCTTTGTTCTCTTCAGTGATGATAACAGCTAATTCTTCCCTTGTCCAGCCAGTTCCATCTGCTTATAACATCGTCTACTACCTCCTGCAAGTTGAATGTCAAGTTTCTCAAAGTCCTTCATCCATCAATGTCCTTAATCTAACAGACTTTACAAGCACTTAGAGGCAGATGAAAATATTCTCTGCTGGTACGGCCAGGAGTATATCATCATAGCAAAAGAAACACTTTATACAGCAAGGTCCCCTGCAGGAGGGAAGACTGCTAAAATGTTTAATGCTGTGATGTGTTAAAAGTCAATAAGAAAATTGTGAATAAAGTATCAAAGCTGCTGGCAGTGGATTCACTAGTTATATAGAAAATCAATAAATCATTATTAATTATTATAAAAGCAACCAACAAGCAAAAAGTAAGCAATCTCCAAAATATGTCCCTGATAGATGGCATTCCTTCTGAAATTGGACTTACAGTATTAGCACTTACAGTTTTATGTTTGCTTAGCTGTATAAAGACATATGGTATTTTAGATTGGCTTTTGTCGGTCAGAAAAGGAATTATTTTTTTTACGTTTTATTTAGCTTTGATAAATGTTGAAGAAAGATAACATGCCTTTAAGAGGGAAGAGAGGTTAATGCATTTGAGTATGCACTCATCAAAAGGAAATTTGCCAATGTCTCCCATCGTTAATAAATGAATGATAAATTTATAGGTGGTGAAATAGTCTAAGTAAATTTTCTAATTTCTTTGCCTTTAAAGAATATGACATTTTTTCATGGCTGGTTTGTTTTGGATTAGTATGAAGTGCCCCATGATTAAAATTGGCTATATGATCATAAAAAGTAGTGTTTTTGTAATTCTTTAATCTACTGTATAAATTCAATATGTTTTTTCATTTGTTCACTGTTAAGTGTCTTAGGTTTGGATCTACAGGTGGTAGGAGTTGTTAATAAAACCAATCAGACTTAAATGTCAAAAATGTGTACCATATATACTCGTGTATAAGCCGAGTTTTTCAGCACAAAAAATGTGCTGAAAAGTCCCCCTCGGCTTATACACGAGTATATACGGTAATCATAAAAAAAAAAAAAATATACCTGTCTGTATACAGCCCCCCCCCGTGGTATACCGGGCCCCCCCTGTGGCAACCTGTAAAGGAAGCGATGATTATACTTATCGGGTCGCTGTCGCCGACGCCGCCGCTCTGTCACCGTCCGT
This sequence comes from Allobates femoralis, assembly GCA_033576535.1. Classification (NCBI taxonomy): domain Eukaryota; kingdom Metazoa; phylum Chordata; class Amphibia; order Anura; family Aromobatidae; genus Allobates; species Allobates femoralis. The sequence continues at coordinate 583,356,502 of JARQOC010000003.1, forward strand.
CACCGCGCTCCTCCTGGTCTTCATGCTTCCTTCACCGTCGCACAGGAAATGACGTCATTTTCTGTGCGCCCGTGAAGGAAGCATGAAGACGGGAAGGAGCGCGGTGACGGACGGTGACAGAGCGGCGGCGTCGGCGTCGGCGACAGCGACCCGATAAGTATAATAATCGCTTCCTTTACAGGTTGCCACAGGGGGGGCCCGGTATACCAGGGGGGAGGGCTGTATACAGCCGGGTACCGCTGTATACAGCGGGGGCTGCTGTATACAGCGGGGGCTGCTGTATACCCCTCTGGGGCTGCTAAATACCCCTCTGGGGCTGCTGTATACCCCTCTGGGGCTGCTATATACCCCTCTGGGCTGCTGTATACCCCTCTGGGGCTGCTGTATACCCCTCTGGGGCTGCTGTATACAGCTCTGGGGCTGCTGTATACCCCTCTGGGGCTGCTATATACCCCTCTGGGGCTGCTGTAGACCCCTCTGGGGCTGCTATATACCCCTCTGGGGCTGCTATATACCCCTCTGGGGCTGCTATATACCCCTCTGGGGCTGCTGTATACCCCTCTGGGGCTGCTATATACCCCTCTGGGGCTGCTGTATACCCCTCTGGGGCTGCTGTATACCCCTCTGGGGCTGCTGTATACCCCTCTGGGGCTGCTATATACCCCTCTGGGGCTGCTGTATACCCCTCTGGGGCTGCTGTATACCGCACTGGGGCTGCTGTATATAGGGGCTGCAATACCACTTGGGCTGCAATACCACTGGGGCTGCTGTATATAGGGGCTGCTGTATACACCACTGGGGCTGCAATACCACTGGGGCTGCTGTATACAGGGGCTGCAATACCACTGGGGCTGCAATACCACTGGGGCTGCTGTATATAGGGGCTGCTGTATACACCACTGGGGCTGCAATACCACTGGGGCTGCTGTATACAGGGGCTGCAATACCACTGGGGCTGCAATACCACTGGGGCTGCTGTATATAGGGGCTGCTGTATACACCACTGGGGCTGCAATACCACTGGGGCTGCTGTATACAGGGGCTGCAATACCACTGGGGCTGCTGTATATAGGGGCTGCTGTATACACCACTGGGGCTGCAATACCACTGGGGCTGCTGTATATAGGGGCTGCAATACCACTGGGGCTGCAATACCACTGGGGCTGCTGTATATAGGGGCTGCAATACCACTGGGGCTGCAATACCACTGGGGCTGCTGTATATAGGGGCTGCAATACCACTGAGGCTGCAATACCACTGGGGCTGCTGTATATAGGGGCTGCTGTATACACCACTGGGGCTGCAATACCACTGGGCTGCTGTATATAGGGGCTGCAATACCACTGGGGCTGCTGTATATACCACTGGGGGCTGCTGTATATCATACTGCTGGGGCCTGTATACCACTGCTGGGGGCTGTATACCTGTGCTGGGGTCCACCCTCGGCTTATACGCGAGTCAATAGATTTTCCCAGGTTTTGGGGGCAAAAGTAGGGGGGTCGGCTTATACACGGGTCGGCTTATACACGAGTATATACGGTACTTTCTCCAAGAGGAATAATAAATGACACTTTTAATGGCTACTGAAATCTCTGCATTATTAATTTCCGTTATGACTTGCATCTTTAGTACTTAGTAGAGCACCCCTTACGTGTCATGAGTTTCTGCAATTAAGATTCATAGCCGGACACCAGATTCTGAGAACTTTCATGAAGAACTCCAGCCCATTGCTCATGGAAGCATACAATGCAATTGGAAAAAAAGATCACAAGTTCACACAATAAAAGAACATTGGCTGCACTATCTGGACTTTGGGGAATAGGTGAAAAACCAGATTGTAAATTGCTCAAAATATATAACATTTATTCAACGTGAAAAAAGTGGTTCCAAAAAATAGATATGGATAATCACAAAGGCATTGTGAAAGAAGGCTACTGGAATAATAGTGGACTAATATAGCAAAAAGATGGGGAATCACATATACAAAACATAACTGCAATTGGCATGCACACATAAAATAACCAACATAACATGTGGGCTGGAAAGAACACCAAATAAAACCATGAAAAATATCTCCAATCACCAATCTAACACCTGTACTTCTGTTCCTTCTTAGTGAATATTTCTCCTCAACATGTCATAGAAAAAATACAGGGAGTTTAAAAATTCTTAAGAAAAGTGCTAGGCGCTAAGTCTGTGTGCAAAGTATATCACTTAGGAGCATACTCATCAAATAAGGGATTTAAACATGGATGTTACAATAGGTTATACTCATCAGTTAGGACATAAATTATGCCATACCTCCTACCCATCAGTATAGGAAGTCAGGCCAAGTCAGGGCACCCCACACAGAAGGGTCTCCAGAATCAGGAGTCACTGACGAACGTTTTGCAGCCTTTGAACCAATTTGACCATTTAATCAGCGGGATGATGAAATTTTCCTGATAAAGGCATGTTGAAATGCGAGCCGGAAGTGGATGTTGCGCATACAAGGTGGATTGCCAATAGAAAACTATTGTGCTGTTACTATCCTAGCCTTTGTTTATTGAGGTTTATACCGAATACCTTCATATCACTATTATGTGGGCCTACACTATTTTATGTATACCTTAGGATAATATCTGGCTTTTCGATTGGTTACACACATGACATAGACATATGTTCCACTCTAGCCCTTTTATGCTGCTTCTAATTATTTGCATTTTTGCACTTTCCCATACCTACATTCTTGTGCAGTATTATTTGTGATATATCTTGTCTTAAATATTACCTTTTGCATTGAGTTAAAACATGAGTATTGTTGTTTGTATATGAATAAGAGCTTGTTTTCTTTGCTTTAGTTAAGGTCTGAAAGCACTGTTTGTTTTTATTATTTTGACAATTTCTCATTTACTGCAAATAAATACAACAATTTTAGCTTTGAATTTCGGAGACATTTTGTCAGTAGTTTATAAAATAAAACAACAATATACATTTTACTCAAAAATATACCCTCAAAGAGAAAAAATCTTAGTTTTTTCTGGAGCTGTAGATGTATATATATATATATATATATATATATACTATATATATATATATAATATGTATAAATATATATACTGTGTATATATATATATATATTGTATATATATATATATATATATATATATATATATATATATATATATATATGACTCGCCCCAGGCAGGGACCGTTGGGTACTCGGAACCGGGCCTTTTGGTCGTCTGGTGCTACGGGATGTCACGGTGGCGTGACCGGGTCCATGATTTCCTTGTCGGGTGATCAATTAAAAAGAGGAATTTGAAAAATGGATAAAAATAAAATAAAAGCAAAAATTGAAAAAAAAAGTTTTTGTTGTGACGCCACCAGTGGGACGCGACCGGCATAGCTGCTCCTGCAGTCGGAACCTCTAGGGGATGATGGAAGTAGCATCAAGGATGGTTCAGCTCTCCACGGGAACAGCAGGTCCCCAGGGCAAACATAAAATCTATGGAGATGATAAGGGTAATCGTAGGCCAGCGGGGCTGTGCTGCTGACAGGGTTCACACTCAGGCAGGCTGCTGCTGCCAACTCGGCGAATCAGTCTACCTCTACTCAGGTGCAGAAATCACAGTATCACACAGTGCTGAGCTTCAACCTGGTTTACTTAACTTTCTCAGCAGATGCTTACAAGACAGTGCAGTGACGGCTCCGGTAGAGGTAGGTAAGAGAGACCATCGTGACAGTACCCCACTTTAATGAGGGGCCACTGGGCCCTCAAGAGCAGAGTAGGCAAGATAACACCTACGGAAAGAATGCCACGACCTACCAGCATCTATTTCCGTAATCCCCTGTCCCTCAAGGATACCACTTGTCAGCGAGGTAAAGATGTAGTAAATGTTGGCTCTGGAAACGCAACACATCTCTGGCGTAATGGCCTGCAAAACCCCAAGTACCGTGGATAGCTCGAGCTGTATGCAACAAGAGTTAACAATGTCCGTCATCTGATACGGACTGACAAACCCCGAGCATAGAGCCCCCGAAGCACACTTCTACTTGATGGCAGTAGCAGACACCCATATACAGTCATTCACATGCAGGACCGGAATAGTTCCTCGCTCTGAGGTTGGGAGTTGCAGGTTTCGGGGTGACACCACGGTTGTCGGTCCTTCAAGAGGATGTTCACATTACCAAGCATGCATCTTTTGGAATGTGAACATCCCCTAGAAGTACAGACAACCATGGTGTCACCCCAAAACCTGCAAATCCCACCCTCAGAACGAGGAACTTCTGTAGGGGCAACCATCCTTGCTCCACCACCTCTCCTGTGGGGAACACATAGCTCTAGAAAAAAACTTGGGCAGAGGGAGAAATTGCGCATCTTCTCTCTGGTTGAACCTTATGCACATTAACTGGAAGAGAGGGAAGTACAGAGGAAATGTATACGCCTAGGTCACCTTGTTCAAAAAGACCTGGGGAGGGTGGCTCTTCAGATAGTATATTGGGAGTGTACACCTCTGATAGAACCGACTTAGGAACTGTACATTCAGGAGCTGGTATGGACAACTCCTCTCACGGAACCCTGGAAGAGAGAACAAGGCCTAGCTATATCCTGAAGAGTGGGAATGGTATCTCCTCTTTGTCCAGGAGGGATAGGAGGTGGAAAAATAGGAAAAAACAGAGGAAACATACACGCCAAGGTTGCCACCCTCCACACGACCTGGGGGAGACGGCTTTTGAGCAGTTTGTATGGGTATGGATGGACAAATCCCAATGAGGTAACCCTTAAGCCCACACTAAAAGCACACCCCCAACCCAAGGTGAACTACAGGTGAGCTAACACTAGAGTAAACCCACCTATCTGCATAGGTTCCTTCACCTGCACCTGTGGGACCTCCTCCATGGGGAGAACAGGGAGCAGGGTCTGGTTGGATCTTTCCCTGAGGTGTCGATCTATTCTGATGGCAAGAGACATAGCAGCCTACAGTGACACTGGAGTAGAGTACTGAGCCATGGAGTCCTTAAGCCTACTGGACAACCCATGATAGAAGTGACTCCAAAGAGCCAGGTCATTCCATCCGGAGTTCGTGTTCTACCTCTGGCTGCTTTCCTTGCCGGAGTCTACGGATATTTGACTTTGCTTGACAGACCCCATCAGGATCCCCATAGACAGGGTCAAAGCGACAAAAATCTCATCTGCCAACCGCATAGATGGAGAGTCGATTGGTAGAGTGAAAGCTCAGGACTGAGTATCTCCTCGCAACAGGTAGACAATGATTCCTACTCTCTGTTCTTCACTCCCCTGAAGAATGTGAGCAGAGCCTGGCGTATAACTTGCAGGCTCCTGGAACACCTGAAACTTATCAGGCCCCACTGAAAACCTATCAGGGAGGGGAATTTAGGGTTCCGGCTAGGTCTGAGCTTGGGCACCACCTGTACTCGCAGATCCTTCACTTCCTGTGAAAGTGTCTGCTTGAACTAAGCAAACTGTAGCCACCCCGCTGTCCGGGGTCCCCACTCCACACCCTGTTTCCCCCTCTTCCCGATCTGTTACCTGTCCTTCCCGGGGTCGGGGTTCCAGGGTGCCGGTCATCCACAGACGGCTCCGGGGTTCCAGGGTGCCCTGGCATCTGCCTGCAGCTCTGAATGTGCTTCCTGCTTCCTCTCTGGGATCTCACTAGGAGGCAGGGCCGCTCTCTCAGCTCCTTTTATAGAATCTGGGTGCTGATCAGTCGGCCCCGCCCGCTGGCCAATCATTGCTTTGCTGCAGGATTATAAACCCTGCATTCACTGACAGACCTCGCCGGGGCAACTTCATTCCTTGTGAAGCTGCCAGTCCTGGTCCTGCTAGTCTGTTTATTGGCTTGCTAATCTAATACCTGTCTTTTGTTCCTTTTGCAGTTGTGCTGTTCCATTCCTGCGCCCGGATCTTCCTCGTGCTGCTCCTCTGTTGTCTCTTGACCGACCTTGCTTTGGTTCCTCTGCTGTTTCTGGTCCGGTCTTCTTAGTGCAAACTCGGGTCCTGGCGCTGACTGCTCCTCTTACTTCTGGGTCCGCTCTTTGAGTTCTTTGATTTTGCATTTTATGTATTGCCCCCCTTGGGTGGGTGATGCGCAAGTAACGCTCCACCGGTCACCTCGGTTAGTGGGTCCAGGTGATATCCCTGTCCTATGGGGTCACCTATCCTGGGCACCTTACTGAGGGGTACTTGTGTTGTATCCTTGCGGCCTTCCCTTGGGGCCACCTTGCATTTGTCTTTGGTTTAAATAAAGCTTTAAAAGTATTCAGTTGTCCGGTTCTCTGTCATCCTGGTATCGGCATCCGCAATAGCTGCGGTCCAGTGGGTCCACACTTCAGGGTACTCCCTAGGGCGTGACACAAACACTGCTGCAGGATCCATAATCGATCCAAGAAAAAAATGTATCAGGCTGGCGATTATATCATGCTTGGACTAAAGGGCATGTCCAGTTACCGTGTGTGACAGTGACGCACGGACCAAACAATGTCTGGCACATAACACAAAACAACAGACAGGAAGACAACATGGGGACAAATACAGCAGAGGGCTTGCTCATAGGGAATGTGTAAGATGTGACTTTCTGCACTCACCTGCAGTTGTGCCCTGATCTCTCTACCGTCCCAATATGAGTTATTTCAACTATTGCCGAGCAGGATACCTAGGCCCTTGCTGGCCCTGATGTTAACCCTCAATAGGGAATGGCCGTCGGGAGCAGTACTCCCAAACATTGCAATAAACAAGACAAGATGGAAGGGGAGATGGACAGGGAACAAAGTCTACTTTATGCCTGCTGCCACACTCCTTCACAGCAGATGTCTAAGCAGGAGACAGATCTCCAAAGAACGTCCTTCTCCTCAGGACGTTTGAACAGGAATGGGTGCAACAACATGCTGGAGCCATGTGACCATATAAAAGAGATGGAAGTAATCACAAAGTATCCACACCTGGTAAGGAAAATAAGGAGTCTGCTAGCAGCAAACTGACATTAACTCCTGAACTGCCAAAGGAAAGAAACATGTTTAAAATGAAATCTCAATAAAGGAATGAGACAGAGGTCCCAAACCAGTCAAAAATCTCCCAGGTAAGAGAGACCATTGTGACAGTAACTAAAGCAGCCTGATAACGACTGGTGATTGGCTGCAGGGCTCATATGCCATAATAATGTCAAGCAAGCCTCAGAAGACCTGGCGCCAACATTGATGGAACCCTGTCAGTCTGTGAATATAGGGTGTTCTTATTTTAGAAGGGAAAATATAATATTTAGAAAGTTGTCTGAGCAGTGGATAACCTCCTCAACTGCCAAAGATGCTTATCAAGAAAGTGCTGGATAATTCTGAGACTGCAGTAGTTTCTAAAAATGGCATTTTGTCTTGATTTTGGAGAAACCACTTGTAATATTAGTTGTGTTCAGGTATTTGAATAGCTTTTGTTTAATTAATTTATTGCAAACAGCATAAGGTTTGTAGTTTTTGCAAATAAGGCTAATTTGCAATTGGGCTTGCTTGGAACTGAACTGCATCAACATAAAGTGCAACCTTACAATTTGAACTTGTACGATCCAGTATTAAACTTGTGAGTATAAGGACTATAGTTGAAGTCAAAAAGTGGAAATCTGTTGTTAAGGAATATTATGGTGCATGCTATCTGTCATTTGTATGTATTTATTGTATTAAATATTTCTGCAAATGATACAGAATTTAACAAGAGAGGAATGTCACAATGCTTAGTTATTCAGTATTTGGTAGTTATTTAAATGATATGTTTAGCTTTAGCATTAGGTGTAAGAAGCAAATAATAGTCAACCTATTGGGAGAAATCAACTTGATTTAATATTTACATAGGAATGGGATGCAATGTTTCTATTAAATGATAAATCATATAAAATGCAATTGTACAGATACAATACAAGCATGTGGAAACTTAGGAGTGGGTGAATCTATTCACATGGCTTCAGTTCATTGACCTGGTCATTAATTAATCTCCTTATCTTCCTGCAATTTCAGCTATTATTTTGATGGGGTGAATAGGCATGACATCATGTATCCATCACATCACAATGATGACATCATGCCTGGCTTATCAAAAGATGAGTCGGATATAGGGATGAGCGAGCAGTGAAATTTTCAGACTCGCTATACTCGTAACAAGTAGGTCCTAATACTTGGGTAGTCGTTATGAGTAGCAAGTCCAATGTAAGTCAATGGGAAATGCGAGTACTTTCGCAGTGTATCTATATACACTCCAAAACTGAAATAAAAGTTAATAAAAGGTGTTAAAAATAAAAAAATAACATACCTATCCGACGGCTGTCCCGGGACCCGAAAAGAACACATCCGATAAGCTGCCAGGACCTTAAGTCTGATGGCCAATCAGATGGCTGGTAGCGATCAGGTGGTGTGTTCTTTACGGGTCCCGGGACAGCCATTGGATAGGTGAGTATGTTATTTTTTTATTTTTAACACTTTTTATTAACTTTTATTTCACTTTCGCAGTGTATATAGAAACACTGCAAAAGTGAATGTACTACTCGCTACTCCCAATGAGTAATCACAAGGAAACTCTCGGAGTAGCGAGTAGCCCGAATACTGTACTATTTGTGAGTACTGAATAGTTAAGAGTATACTCGCTCATCCCTAGTCAGGAATGGTTGGATGTAATAGGATATCTCATGCTTTCCGTCCAGCATTCACAGAGTACTGAATTGACTTAAGTGCTAGAGGACTACAAACCAATTGTCTTAAACAGAACCTGTCAATGGTTGGGGGTTTTTAAACCATGACCACCACTTTTAACATGATCTAATTGGGGTTCCTTTAACCACTTTATATCCTCAGATGTCCCCCTGCATACCTCAGAAAATGAGTTTTATTCTGTCCCGCACCATATGCTAATTTTTTGTTTGGGTCATATGGGAGTCTGCAGATTGTGGTTAAGTGCCGCTCAGCTCCATGTCAACACCACCCCTCCTCAGTGTGTGCAAGTGGATGACATTGCTATGCAATCCACACAATTCCCAAGTCTAGCAACTGCACACTCACTGTGCTCTATTGAACATCCAGTGATTCCACTGCGCATGCATGAGACATCAGTCAATATGCGGCTGATGCGAGACCAAAGTCTTGTGCCTGTGCACTGGAATCACTGGTTCTTCAATAGGGCACAATGAGGGGCACCACTAATCAGGCGTGAGACTTGGGAATTGTGTGGGTGGCGTACCTGCGTCATACACTTAGCACACACTCAGGAGGGGCAGAGTTGTCATGAAGTGGGATGGTGCTGACTGCAATTTGCACACACCCAAACAAAAAATTTTCACATGACGTAGGACAGAATAAAACTCATTTTTTTATGTATGCAGGGGAACATCTGGGGATATAAGGGGGTTTCAGCAACTCTATTTACATTATGTTAGAGGTGGTAGGCAGGGTTTAGAACCCACAAAACTAGTGATGGATTCCCTTTAACTGCAGCAACTATATATTATAAGAGGAAAGTATGCATAATACAATATCAGGCAGACGTAACAGGGGAACATTAACCTGTTTTATTACAATGTCCTTATATTTTTAGTGAATATAAAAATAACTGCAATACAATATTGTGACAAAAATAACATGTTACCGTATACCGTATTTTTCGCTTTATAAGACGCACTTTTGTTCCCCCAAATTTTGGGGGAAAGTGGGGGTGCGTCTTATAAAGCGAACCTAGGACCTAGTGGAGTAGTGGGATTGGGGGGGGGGGCTGTGGAGCGGTGTCCGGGGGCTGTGGAGAGGCTGGAGGAGGCGGCAGCGGCGGTCCCTGATCACGTGGGGCCGCTCATTATCTCCTCTAATATGCACTGCATCCCGCTGTCAATCACAGCGGGAGCAGCGCATATGACAGGAGCGGTCCGCAGCCCAGCCCTGAAGCCAGCCCTTCACCGACCGGCCGGAGCGCTCCATCCCCACCTTTGTGAGGTGAGACCCATCCGGCTCGCTGTCCCCCGCTGCCCGAGCCTGCGGGCCTCCCGCACCCTCGGATCTCCTCCGCTCCTCCTCCGCTCCTCCTGTCTGAGTGCAGGAGGAGTAGCGGCACTATCCCCGCTGAGCCGCTCCGGGCGCTGGCCCTGCCCCTAGAGCGTGTGTGCAGGGACCCAGCTCTCAGGCCGAAGCCGCGGCCTGAGTTCAGAAGCGAGGCCCCGCCCACCACCGGAGACCGGCCCGCACCGCTGCCTACACCGGCGGGCGAGGACCTCGAGGTGCAGCAAGAGACCATCGGCCCCCCGCGGTGAGTGTCGGGCATCTGCCCCTCCACCCCCTCTGCTGCACCACTAGCCTGCCCTGAACATTCTACAGTGCCCGGCTCCCGACCGACCCCAGGGCCTGCAATACATCCCAGGCACCTCTGCCCCCCTCCCTGGCCACAGTGAAGCAGTGAGCCAGGGTGGGGGCTGTTTGTTCCATGGGGGGAACAGTGTGCCAGGGTGGGGGTTGTCTATGCCAAGGAGGGACAGTGTGCCAGGGTGTGGGCTATCAGTGCCATGGGGGGGACAGTGTGCTAGGGTGGGGGCTGTCTGCCAAGGGGGGGGACCGTGTGCGGGGGGGGCTGTCTGCCAACTTGGGGGGACAGTGTTTCAGGGTAGGGGCTGTCTGTGCCATCATGGGGGGACAGTGTGCCAGGGTGAAGGCTGTATGTGCCATCATGGGGGGACAGTGTGCTAGGGTGGGGGCTGTCTGTGCCAGCATGGGGGGCAGTGTGCCAGGGTGGGTGCTCTATATGCCAGCATGGGGGTCCTTTGTGCCAGCATGGGGGCCCTGTGTGCCAGCATGGGAGGCAGTGCGCCAGCATTGGGGGCAGTGTGCAAGCATGGCGGGCAGTGTGCCAGGGTGGGGGCTCTATGTGCCAGCATGGGTGAGAATGTGCCAGGGTGGGGGCTCTGTATGCCAGCATTGGGGCCCTGTGTGCCAGGGTGGGGAACTGTCCATCCGCATGGGGAGGACAGTACGCCAGTATGGGGGACATATATACCAGCATGGGGGGGTTCGTGTACGAGGATGGGGGTCATATGTACTGATTATAAGGTGGACACTGGTATTATAAGACGGACCCCATTTAACATTAAACATTTATTTTTTTCTCTTTTCCTTCACCAAATTTGGGGGTGCGTCTTATAATCAGGTGCGTCTTATAAAGCGAAAAATACGGTATGTACATTTTATGACATTTGAGAGGAAAATCACAAAATAAAATATTATTTTGTAGTGGAACTTTTGACATATGCTTTGCGTATTATATAATTTAATTCACAAAGATGTGCTATGGTGTACCACTGACCATGTGGACAAGCCTCCCCATGTCTTCATTCTCAAACTGAACAATCCGTTAAGCATCAGTGCATTCAATCTCTGCCACTTCTGTGGCAGTTCTAGGTGGATTGATCACAGAACTCCAGCCAGCAAAGTAATCCAAGAGTAGAAGTGACTGCTGCATCACTTGGGTCTCAGACTGCTTGCCTGATTTGCTAGGGGTTGAAGTGAAAGATAGGTGCCCAATTTTACGACAGGTGCAAACTCTGGGCCTTCAGCAGTTGACCAGGTAGAAGACAAAGCGAATGAACTGGAGGCACTCTCATACACCCAATCTAAAACTGCCTCTTCTCGATCTGACCTCATCATTCATGCAGCAGTGCTTAATAAATTATGCAGAATCTCCTGTCACCTACGTGTACCAAAAGAAGGTGTTTCACTTGGGCACATAGTAGACACAGATCTACCTCACATTGAAGCAGCTCCCGCACCACCACCAACAGCAGCACCTTCAAAAAGATTCTGGTGCACAGTGTCCACACAGACATTTTCTGCAGATTACCCAAACAGAGCATGGTGCACAGTGACTACACAAATCTTTTCTAAAGGTTACCTCCACAGATGCTTTTTTAAGATTACACCCTAGGAGCTTGGTGAACAGTGGCTACACAGATCTTTTTTAAGAGTACCACCTTAGACCATTTTTTAAGATTACCACATACAGCCTAGTGCAGAGTGGCCACACAGACCTTTTTTTTAAAATTACCCCCACATACTCTTTTTTAAGATTACACCCCAGAGCCTGATGTACAGTGACCACACAGACGTTATTAAGATTACACCCACAGAAGCTGGTGCACAGTGGCCATACAGACTTTTTTTTTAGATTATCCCCACAGACACTTTTTTAGATTACCCACATATAGCCTGTTGCACTGGGGCTACACCGTCATTTTTTATAATTACACCAACCAAGTCTGGCCCTGACTGGCCACACAGACATTTTTATGAATACACCCACAGTGCTTAATGCAGAATGGCATTGCAGAGCTTTTTTTAAGAGTATTTTGAGGTAATTTAACAAATCTAACACTGTCCCTCACTGCAAAATGGCAGCACAACCCATGATCCAGCATTTATACCAGCCGGGTCACGTGATGCACCATACAATCACAACTATGTCAATACTTGGCATAGCTGTGATGGCAGTGGAAGTGCCACATTCAAAAAGCTTGTTGATTGGCTGTGCTGCAGCCTTTTATCAAGGTTTAATATGAATCAAACAATAAACTCTGATGGAAGCCTGTGTTCAGATTTGAGCTCCGGATACAAGGGGTCTTTACAGTTTGGATTTGCTAATCAGAAATGAAAGAACTCATAAGTAGTGATGGGTGAACCAGCTGGGTTCTGTAGTGTTCGGGACCTGGGTCAGACTGTTAAAGCAAGCAAACAGTTATTAAACATAAGATACATACTGGTCTGCGTTCTTCCTTCCTGCTGTGCCATGGCACTGCGTCACTTCCAGGTCACTCATTATCTTCTGAGCATATGTGACTGGCTGTTGTATCTAGTAATGTGAATATTCACAGAAGATAATTAGCAGTACAGAGATGATGCAGCGCCGTGGGACAGCTCGGAGGGAGATTGCGGACCTGGTAATTATGGTGATTATGTTTCTTAACTGTTTGCTTGCTTTAACAGCCCAACCCCGGTCCTGAACACTACAGACCCCGACCGATTCATCCACCACTTCTCATAAATAGATGATCTTCACAGTACTTTACTAAAATAAATCCTTTTTCATAAATACCTACAGACAATTTCTTGATCTTTATTTTTAGGTCACATACCAAGTTTTTATTAGCATTCATTTCCAATTCCAGATGAAACCTTATATCATCCTTTCAAAAAGATGGCATTTCATTTATGTGCAGGCCTTTTAGGTATAAACATTAATTAGCAATAATTTCCTTAAGCTATGAGATTGTATCAATGCATCAAACAAAATTAGATTTTTTGGAATGTTTTAGAATTCATTTCTTTTAGATACATCAATTACAACTGTAGTATTACTATTTATATGACAATATATTTTATTTCGGGTAATTAATGAGAGCTGTACTACATTATTTTGCAAATGTTAAAAAAGAGGAAAGGAAGCAAATATAAGCAAGAAAGGTTAAAATAGAATATAAAAAAAATTTTAATCAAAAAGTTAAATATATAAAAAGCATATTTTGCTGTATATTATGTATATTATTACATATGCTCAAAGTGCTACTAGTCATGCCTGTGAACGAAAGAATGCGCAATAGGGTCTTATCTCAATGATACACTTTCGCTTATCGATGTGGAATTGCTCACCTTTGTCAGTTGTGAAACCCACAACTGGTAGAATAGCGTACAGGCAGCTGCTGCAGGGACCGCACTCCCAACGGTGACCGTGGTTGTAATACAGAATCCTGGACAAAGTGCCTCAGTGTCCGCGCTGCTGCTCCGAGACCAAAGACACACAGACACAGGGATGTCTGGATCAGCGATAGCCTTTATTTTCCGACGCGTTTCGGAGCCTCCTCCCGAGCTCCTTCCTCAGGAAGGAGCTCGGGAGGAGGCTCCGAAACGCGTCGGAAAATAAAGGCTATCGCTGATCCAGACATCCCTATGTCTGTGTGTCTTTGGTCTCGGAGCAGCAGCGCGGACACTGAGGCACTTTGTCCAGGATTCTGTACTAGTCATGTCTATCAGAGGCCACAAGCTAAAAAAGGCTACCTTGAACAGACTTGGCGCAACTACTCCATCTGTTAGAAGAATACTGACCCCTGTGGTACCCCACTGTTAACTGTGACCCATTCTGAGTGTGCTCTATTAATAACCACCCTTTGTTTCCTATCACTGAGCTAGTTCTTAACCCACTTACAAATATTTTCCCCTAGCCCCATTTCTCTCATTTTATGTATCAACCTTTTGTGTGGCACTCTATCAAAAGCTTTTGAAAAGTTCATATACACCACGTCCACTGCATTTCTTTGGTCCAGTCCAGAAGTTACCTCTTCATAGAAGCTTATTAGATTAGTTTGACAGGAACGGTCCCTCGTAAACCCATGTTGATATTGGGTCATGAGGTTATTTTCATTCAGATAATACAGTATAGCGTCTCTTAGAAAACCCTCTAGGATTTTACCCACAGTAGAGCTTAAGCTTACTGGCCTATAATTTCCAAGTTCAGTTTTTGTCCCCTTTTTTAATATTGGCACCACATTTGCTATACGCCAGTCCTGTGGTACAGACCCTGTTATTATGGAATCTTTAAAGATTAAACATAATGGTTTATCTATGACGGTACTTAATTCCTGCAGTACTCTGGGGTGTATCCCATCCGTGTCTGGGGATTTGTCAACTTTAGTGATTTTTAGACGGTGCCGTACGTCCTGTTGGGTTAAGCAGGTTACATTTAATGGAGAGTTTTTGTTATCACTGATCATGTTATCTGTCATGGGATATTCTTGTGTAAATACTGTTGCAAAAAAGTCATTTAGCATATTGGCTTTTTCCTCATCCTCATCCACCATTTCACCCAAACTATTTTTAAGGGGGCCAACACAATCATTTTTTAGTTTCTTACTATTTATGTAATTAAAGAATATTTTGGGATTTTTTTTTACTTTCTCTGGCAATGAGTCTGTCTCAATCTTTGCTGCCTTGATTTGCTTTTTACAGATGTTATTTAATTTTCTGTATTTATTTAATACCTCATCACTACCTACTTGCTTTAATTCCCTAAATGCTTTCTTTTTGTCACTTATTGCGCCCCTTACAGCCTTATTTAGCCATAGTGGTTTCCTCCTATTTCTAGCATGTTTATTCCCATAGGGTATATTTTGTGCACAGGTCCTATTCAGGATGCTAATAAACATTTCCCATTTGCTTTGTGCACTTTTATGTCTCAGGACATCGTCCCAGTTTATTGCACTAAGATCATCTCTTATCCGTTGGAAATTTGCCTTCCTGAAGTTTAGAGTCCTTGTAGCCCCTCTACTACACATCTTATTAAAGGATACTTGAATACTTATTATTTTGTGATCACTGGGACCTCCAGCCCGTATATTTGATATGCGGTCTGGCCTATTGGTTAATATTAGGTCTAACAGTGCCCCCCTTCTTGTTGGGTCCTGAACCAGTTGTGAAAGGTTATTGTCTCTCATAGTTATCAAAAACCTATTACCTTTGCTGTAACTGCAGGTTTCTGATCCCCAATGTATTTCAGGGTAGTTGAAGTCCCCCATAATAATGACTTCTCCCTGAGTCGCTGCTTCATCTATTTGCTTTATGAGGATATTCTCCTCCACCTCCATTATTCTTGGAGACTTATAATAAACCCCTATCAGTAATTTATTATTTTTGCCCCTTCTCCTTATCTACACCCACAGGGACTCTACATTTTCATTAGATTCACATATATTATCACAAAGGATGGTTTTTAAGGATGATTTTACATATAAACTCACACTTCCCCCTTGCTTATTTGTCCGGTCATTTCTGAACAGACTACAGCCCTGTAAATTTACCCATTCATGGCTCTCATCCAGCCATGTCTCTGATATCCCAACCATGTCATAATTATATTCCAACAAAATTAATTCTAATTCCTCCATTTTGTTGGTGAGGCTTCTGACATTAGTATATATGCACTTTATGCATCTCTTTACCTCTATTTCTTCCTGCTATCCCTGTCTTTGTGACCGATTGCCCTATCTGTTCCCCTAATAATTGAGTCCCCCACTACCAGCACCTGTATGGCCTGCCCTGCTCTCCTGTTTTCCCCCTTACTGGAGCTGACACTCCTCTGGCTTTCAGAGGTCATGCCTTGCTGCAGCAGTGCTATCCCTGCACTGACACCCCCCTCATCTGCCAACTTAGCAAATTTATTGGGGTGTGCCAGATCAGGGCTAGCCTCCCTGGCACTCTTCCCTCTGCCCCACCTTCTAACTGTCACCCAGCTGGCTGCCTCACAGTCCTGCAGCTCCATGCTACCATCCTCCCCCACATCTATCCCATTGAGCAGCCGTTCAGTAAGCAGCAGACTCCTTTCCATATTGTCTATGGATCTCAGTGTCGCCAGCTGTTGATTTAGATCCAGTACCTGGGCTTCCAAATGCACAGCGTGCTCACATCTCACACAGCATTATGCACTCTCAACCGGCTGTTTAAGGATTGCATACATGTGGCAAGATGTACACTGGATGGCATTGTCAATTATGGAGCTCATTTCCTAATAGGAATTTTACCAGACAGATAAGTAAAAAGAAATGTAAATCATTAATAAAATACAACCAGCAATTCAGTAAGTCCTCCCTTTCAAACTCCCTGAATCCAAAGTCACTGAATCACAAGTCACACACTTACTTCCATTCGCACTTACACTCCGGTTATACTCAGCTCGTCACACTCGCTAAGGAAGAAGATTTAAGGATTTTTTTTTCCCCTTCAGCAGAAATCCAACCTACAGCTCAGTGAACTTCTAAAAGCAAGTGCCTGTATTTAACTGGTCAATACTCTTTTTGCAGCATATGAGGATTTATTGCGCCATCAGCACAGACGGATGTCCTAGATTGTATTAGGAGTATTTTATAGTCGTACACCACTGATTGGGCATCATGAAACACCTGGGATGACACTACAAGTGCATTTCAATGAATTAGAATATCATCCAAAAGTAATTTTTATTCAATAATTCAATACATAAAGTGAAACGCATATATTATATAGAGTCATTAGAAACAGAGTGATCTTTAACAAATGTTTATTTCTGTTAGACTGCCTTCACACCACGTTTTTATGGATCTAGGGCTCTCCGGTGTGATCCGGAAAGCCTCGGATCCGATTTCGGCTCCATAGTATCCCTATGGGGCCGGATGGAACTTGATGGCAGGCATTTGCCACCCAGTTTCCATCTGTCTCGGAGAATCAAAGGAGAATGTGGGTTTTTCTTATGCACACAAAATCGCAATTTACTGCGATTTTCTTTCCGTGGGAAAAATCGGCACAAATCGTATCCTCCTGGACTCACCCGGATCCGGCGCAATCCAGCGCCCCCTAACATGGAAGTCTATGGCGCTGGATCGCACCGGATCCGACATAAAATCGGATGCGGCTCCCGGACACCGGCTGCTAAAGTTTAGCAGCGAGCGCTGCTAAACTTCAGCACCTGGAGCTGTCCCCTGCAGAGATTTCAGGACCGCGGCTAGCGGGGAGGTAGCTGCGATATTGAAATTTCTGCAGCTGCAGCTGTAATCTGCCAATTCCGGCAGAAAACAGGACCAGAGGGTATATTTCCTGCTCTGTTTGTCCGGGGCAGTCAGGTTCTGTCTGGTGCTTCCTGCAAAGCATCGGACAGAACCTGATACACCACAACCGTGGTGTAAAGCCAGCCTTAATGTTGATGATTATTGCTTTTAGCCAATGAAAACCCAAAATTCATTATCTCAAAACTAAGACTAATTATACAAAACACCTGTTCACAGAGTGCTGTATCTAAGCATATTAATGGAAAGGTGAGTGGAAGGAAAATGTGTGGGAGTAAGGTTGCTTTCACATTACGATTTTGTGAAATCCGACGATGTCTGAAATTAATCGGACAGCATCGGATCCGAATTTGCCCCCATATAATCCTATGGGGATCAGACCGATTCAGATGTGCACTAAATGGCATCCAAATTGCGTCCGATCCGATTTTTTCCGATTTCTTTCCGGTGCAAAAATCAGAGACTGCTCCGATTTTTGAATCCGAATCAAAAATCTGATAGAATCGGATCTGACAAATCAGATGGCAAGTTGGCCAAATCCAATCCAATCCATGGTTTTTAACATGGGGCCCTAGAGAGCAGGGTCCGAGGAAACATCTGATGTCTCCTCGGACCCGATATTAGTGTACTGAGCATGCTCAGTACATTAAAACTGCTCCTAACCATCTAATTTCACTTCCGCAATGCATATACATACATTGCAGAAGTAAAATTAAGGGAAGCAGGGGTTAAAAATAGAGAATATGTATGCTCACCTGTCCACGAGTCCCCCGGTGTCTCCAAAACCTCCTGCCTGTAGGACCTGCCGTGATGTCACAGTCACATGAACAGTTACTGTGGTAACCAGTCATGTGACTGTGACATCACGTGAGGTCCTAGGATCAGAAGATATAGTTGGAGACGCTGGGGGACTCGTGGACAGGCGAGAATAAAGATGCTTTTTTTATTTTTTAGTCCGGAGAAGAGGGGAGAAGAGGGGGAAACACAGGGGAGAAGCGGGAGTACTGAGGGAGAAGGGAGAGAAGCGGGAGTACCGAGGGAGAAGCGGGGAGTACCGGGGGAAAAGCGGAGAGTACCGGGGGAGAAGCAGGGAGTACCGGGGGATAACAGGAAAACACAGGGGAGAAGAGGGGAGAAGCAGGAGTACCGGGGGAGAAGCAGGGAGTACCGGGGGAGAACAGGAAAACACAGAGGAGATGAGGGGAGAAGCGGGAGTAACCGGGGGAGAGCAGGGGAGAGCTGGGAGAACAGGGGACAGACAGGTGACAGGAGGCAGAGAGGAGCGAGATGACAGGAGGAGCTGGCCAAACTGATCTTGCAAAATGTCGGAATCGGATGCCTATCTGGCATCCGATTGCAGGGATCAGTTTGGATCCGATGCTGTCCGATTTACATCGGACAGCATCGGATTGGACAAAATCGTAGTGTGAAAGCAGCCTAAAAAGTGCACAAGCAACTGGGATAATTGCAGACTTGAAAGGACTGTTAAGAAAAGGCTATTCAAAAATTTGGGGGAGATTCACAAGGAGTGGACTGCTGCTGGACTCAGTGCTTCAAGAGCACAGATATATCCAGGACATGGGTCACAACTGTCGCATTCCTTGTATCAAGCTACTCATGACAAATAGCCAATGCGAGAAGCATTTTACCTTGGCCAAGGAGAAAAAGAACTGGACTGTTGCTTAGTGGTCCAAGGTGTTGCTTTCAGATTAAAGTAAATTTTGCATTTTATTTGGAAATCAAGTTCCCAGAGTCTGGAGGAAGAGTGGCGAGGCCACAATCCAAGCTGCGTGGGTCTCGTGTGAAGTTTCCACAATCAATGATGGTTTGGGGAGCCATGTCATCTGCTTGTGTAACTCAGCTTTGTTTTATCAAGACCAAAGTCAGCACTGTCATCTACCAGGAAATTTTAGAGCACTCCATACTTCCGTGTGCCGACAAGGTTTTTGGAGATGGAAATTTCATTTTCCATTACGACTTGGCGCCTGTCCACATTGACCTGGTTTTATTACCAAATTATCACTGTGCTTGATTGTCCAGCAAACTTGCCTGACCTAAACACTAGTGATCAGCCAACACCTAAGTGTTCGTTTTTGGTTTGATTTGCTGAACTGGGGTGTATTCGACAAATTGTTCATCGCATGTTCGTCGAACACCATCGAACCCCATTGGAATCAATGGCAGGCTACAGCAAACACATAGAAAACACATTCAAAGGTGTCCAAAAGCTGCCAAACTACTCCGAATAGACAACAAACACCAATAAAAGTTACAACAATCTACCCACAGTACAAATAGTCTCATGGCATAGCATTGGTGCATGAGACACGGTCTGTGCCAGCCTGCACACTCTTCCAAAGCACTTTAAAATAAAAGGTGGTTAACATTCACCTAAAATTTCAGAGGTAACTGAAACTGACTTTGAATTGACAAACAGATGAGTTACAGGGAAAAAGTGGCAGTAGTTTTCTACATTAAGTAAAAAGAGGTGGAGGAGTAAAAGGAGGATGAGACACAGGTATAGGCATGTCCCGCCCTTCTCAAATCATGTACCACACAGCAAGGGGACTCCAACAAGAGTCCTACATTTTCTCAAAGGGTCAGAACAGAGCAAAATGGCATGAATTGTCCCAGACCAAAAATTGCTGAATGGCCCAGCCTGCCTGCATGGCACAGGGCCTGGAACAGGTTAAACATTGCTCAGCAACTATATGTTTTGTGGAGTATTACAGGACAAAATAGAGAAGTAGGTCAGTGACCTGTTTAGGCCTAGTGAGCTGGATAAACTCAAAGCTCATGCAAGCGCTCCCATCAATATTATGCCCTGCCACACACAGGTGGGACATTTATAAGTGTTGTGGAATATTACCGAAAAAAGTAGTCAGGTGGGTCAGTGACCTGTTTAGGCCAAGTGGGCTGGATAAACTCAAAGCTCATGCAAGGGCTCCCATCAATGTTATGCCCTGCCAAAAACAGGTGGACAACTATAGGTTTTGTGGAGTATTACAGGAAATAATAGAGAGGTAGGTCAGTGACTTGTTTAGGCCTACTGGGCCGGATAAACTGAAAGCTCATGCAAGCGCTCCCATCAATGTTATGCCCTGCCAAATGGGTGGGACAAGTATAAATTTCATTGAATATTACAGAAAAAACTAGTCCAGTGAGTCAGTCATCTTTTAGGCCTAGTGGGCTGGATAAACTCAAAGCTCATGCAAGGGTTCCATCAATGTTATGCCCTGCCAAAAACAGGTGGAACAACTATAGATTTTGTGGAGTATTACAGGAAATAATAGAGAGGTAGGTGAGTGACTTGCTTAGGCCTACTGGACCGGATAAACTGAAAGCTCATGCAAGCGCTCCCATCAATGTTATGCCCTGCCAAATGGGTGGGACAAGTATAAGTTTCATGGAATGTTACAGAAAAAACTAGTCCAGTGAGTCAGTGACCTTTTAGGCCTAGTGGGCTGGATAAACTCAAAGCTCATGCAAGCGCTCCCATCAATGTTATGCCCTACCACACACAGGTGGGACAACTATACGTTTCGTGGAATATTACAGGAAATTATAGAGAAGTAGTTCAGTGACCTGTTTAGGCCTACTGGGCCGGATAAACTGAAAGGTCATAAAAGTGCTCCAGCAATGTCATTCCCCGCAACACACAGGTGGGACAAGTATAACTTTTGTGGAGTATTACCAGAAAAACTAATCAGGTGGGTCTGTGACCTGTTTAGCCCTAGAGGGACAAAATTAAAGCTCATGAAAGTGCTCCCATCTGTCATATCACCATTGGACTCGTGTTTTGGTGTTCCTGCCTCGGCCGCTGGGAGGCACTGGATTCCTTCAGCTGATGGTGCCGGTGATAGTAGGGCCATGTCCTCATATGGACCTGCTCCTTCGACGTGATCCTCTGTAGCTGGGCAACGCGGTGTTTCTCCTGTGGGTGATGTTGGTTGCAGAAGAGAGGTTCCTGCAGAGGCATCTGATAGGCATATCCTTCGTTCTTCTGTTAGAAGTGCGGTGGTTGGTGCCAGTCGTGCATCACCGTCTGGCCTTGTTCTAGGGGTGGTCCGGATGAGATCATCAGGGTGTGAGCTCCAGCCTATGGGAGGTAACCGTGCCCTTCAAATACCTTGGAGCCTGTCTTGCAGGCCGCCTGATATAGTCTTGGTTTCCCCAGCGATCTAGTGTGTGCTTGGTTTTCACTCTGACTTTTGCCTGGATTTTTGACCCAGCTTCAGCCTGACGATTTGGTACCTTAACTGCCCTCCCGGTTTTGAGTTTGACCTTTGCCTGGATTTTTGACCCTGCTTTGGCCTGACGATTTTGTACTTTGGCTGCCCTCTCAGTTTGACTCGGACTCTTGACTATGTTTTCGGATACTGGTTTTTATTCCCTTCCTGGCGACCTTCCTGCTCTAGACCGCTGCTCATCTTAGGCAGCTACATCCTGGGCTCTGCTGTAATTCCAGAAGGCTGTATAGGGGAAAAGGGTCTCGAGGTTTCTCGGGGTGCCGCCTTGCCAGCAGCCTGGCCTCACAGCGGGTGGTCGTCACACCATCAATGTTATGCCCTGCCACACACAGGTGGGACAACTATAAGTTTCGTGGAGAATTACACGAAATAATAGAGAGGTAGGTCAGTGACCTGCTTAGGCCTACTGAGCCGGATAAACTCAAAGCCCATCAATGTTATGCCCCGCCACACACAGGTGAGACAAATATACGTTTCGTGGAATATAACCAAAAAAACTAGTCAGGTAGGTCAGTGACCTGTTTAGGCCTAGCGGGCCGGATAAACTCAAAGCTCATGCAAGAACTCCCATCAATGTTATTCCCCGCCACACACAGGTGGGACAGCTATAAGTTTCATGGAGTATTACAGGAAATAATAGAGTGATAGGTCAGAGACCTGTTTAGGTCTACTGGGCTGGATAAACTTAAAGCTCATGCAAGTGCTCTCATCAGTGAATCCTGGAAAAACTAGTCAACTAAGTCAGTGACCTGTTTAGGCCTAGTAAGCCGGATAAACTCAAAGCTCATGCAAATGCCCCCATCAATGTTATACCCTGCCACACAGAGATGGGACAACTATACATTTCGTGGAGTATTAAAGGAAAAATAGTACTGTATTCAAGCTAAACTAAAATGTCTTCTTCTTTTCATGGACGATCTGCTATCATCCCTTTCTTAGCAGCAGAGCATCACTAAAACTTGTAGATGAGGCCAAAAGGAGCAGGTGCTGCAATGGATATCAAGCGTTTCATTAAGCGCTTCTCCTTCACCTCAACTTCAACATCACAAACACTCCAGTGCTCTGAAGTGTCACCCCAATTGCACTTGCTTCCTCACAGCTCACAAGCCTCCAGCTGCCCTACTGCCTATGGGTTAACACAGATGGGTGAGGTCTGCTCTATAGCTTCAGTGAGTCAAGACGAGGAAATGATCCGCACTGATGCCCCAAATCTTTGGGAGTCGAATCCTGGCCAGATGAAGAAGGGTCTGAGCATAATGTAGACCCTCATTCCCAAACTGTAACCTCTGTTAGTGGAGACAATGAGGCAGATGATAATGAGACTCAGATACAAGATTGGAATGACAACTTAATGTTGCGCTCAGGGCAGGTAGAGGTTGGCTCTGAGGACACGAGTGTGAAACACACAGTGTGATGATGAGGTTGCAGATCCTACTTACTCTCAACCCAGAGGCAAACAGTTGATGAGCTCAGCAGAGGAGCTGGAGGAGGATTCTAGTGACGAGATTAGGTTGCGGCTTCCTGGACAGAGATGGAGTCCTGGAAGCATGTCAACAACTGCGTCCTCAGCCTCAACTCTGCCTCTGTGAAAAAGCCATAGTGGCTCTGCAGGTTGCATGGGCGCTAAGCCTTGCCGTTAGCTGGGCCTTTTTTCAGATCGCAAAGGATAAACCCAACTTATGTTACCTGCAAAATTTGTAAACAAAATCTGAGTAGTAGCCAAAAAATAAATAGTTTGATTTCTTCATGCATGAACCGTCAAATGGACATGAAGTATAAGTCACGGTGAGAAGTTCACTGTGCTACATTGTGGCCTAGCGGGCCTGGTCAACTACAGTCTGCCCCATCAAGTACTTCTGCAACTTCTTCATCCTCTGTGACTGTGAGGACAGCTTTCAAACAGGCTTTCGGCCACAGAACTTCCACCTCTTTATCCGCAACAGCCAGTGTGATTGACAGGTCGTCAGCTGTTTTGGAAGTGCAAACATCTGCTGGTGTTGAGCGCTCTCAGATATCGAGAGCACCACCTATTTATGAATGAGACATAGTATGTCCACCTGCACCTCTCTCACAGTCCAACAGTTTGTCTGGGACATCCTACTGAACCCTGTCAAGTAAAAGACCATTTCCTCCTACCCATGCTAAAGCTAAGAGGTTGAATTTAACTATTTGCAATCTGTTGAGCTACGGAAATGCTGCCTTTCTGGCTGGTGGATACAGAGGATTTTCAAGACCTTATGGCTGTAGCAGTGCCCCTGCAGCTGCGCTACACCAGCATGTTGCACACAACATCATCACTTCTTTGAGAAACTCTGTGTGTGACAGGATGCATTTCACCACAGACACCTGGACGAGTAAGCATGGAGAGGGGCGTTACATGTCACTGACTGGGCACTGGTTGACTACGGTGAGAGCAGGAGAAGGGGCTGCTGTACAAATCTTGCCATACCCACGGGTTGTGCGTCAAACGTCTGTATGTAGAATTTCCTTCACTGCTTCTGCCTCCTCCACCTCTTGTATGTTCTCCACCTGTGCCAATACCTGTCTGGTAATGTGACTCGCATTCAAATTGCTCAGAAGGAATCCACACACTTCCTTACTATGCTGGCAGCAGTGTTCAATGCCATCAGGCGGTGTTTACGTTAAAATTCTGGGAAATGTGAGTCACACAGCTGAGGAGTTGTGGTCAGCTCTGAAGATCGAGTTTAATCAATAGTTGTCTCCAATGAACCTGCAGCCAGGGAAGGCCATTTGTGACAATGCTGCAAATCTGGGTGCGGCCCTTCGCCGGAGCAAGGTGACACATGTGCCTTGTATGGCTCATGTCTTGAACCTGGTCGTCCAGCAATTTCTAGCCCACTATCCTGGAATAGATGCGGTTCTGCAGAGGGCACGGTAGCTGTGTGCTCACTTCCGTGTTTGCATCCCACAGCTCAACGACTTGCATGACTATAGAAGTCTTTCCACCTGCCGGTTCACCGCCTGAAATGCGATGTGCCGACATGATGGAATTCCACCTGTACATATTGCAGCGACTGTGGCAGCAGCGATGAACCCTTATGCAGTATGTTAAGATGTATAGGTTGGGCCAACTCGATCCAGAAGTGGGGAAAATCACGCTGCTGGAGTGGCCTCAGATCAATGACCTCTGCACCCTTCTGCAGAGTTTTGAAATGGCTACTAAGATGCTTAGTGCTGACAATACCATTATCAACATGACTATTCCAGTCATCTACATGCTGTAACACACTTTTTCCAGTATTCGGAATCAGGTGGTCGGCAGCACCAAGGCAGCTGGCATGGGAGGGGGGGAGAAGGAACAACAAGGGGCATGGTAGCAGCCAAACTTTTAATGAAGATGCAGGAGCCAAGGATGAACAGGCAATGGGCAGCAGATGAGGGAGATCTTGATCTTGATCTTGATCACATTTCTTAGTGAGAGGTTGGGGGAGAGGGCAGAGGAAGCAAGTGTGAATATCACCCACTGTCACCAACACATCAAAGACTTGGGCCTCCTGGATATGTAAGACACATGAGTGCCTTCTTGCTACACTACCTGCAGATTCTCGGATTTGTTAGAATTCGAAGTAATGCCGACTACTGGGTTGCCACACTGTTAGATTCCCAGTACAAGAGTAATTTTTCCAAATACTTCCTGCTGTGGAAAGGGACACACGCATGCAGGAGTATCAACAGAAGCTTTTAGACAATCTTAGTACTGCTTTTCCCCAAAAAACCAGTGGTGCACATAGTGAATATCGCAGTTCTACCTTTCCGACCCGAGGAATATCAAATCGTCATCACTCAAACGTTAACAGTAACAGTGTATATGGTAACAGCAATTTTGTAGAACCATTTCACCTTTTTTTTAGACTATCCTTTGCAACGCCAGAAGAGAGAACAAGTCTGACACACAGTGAATGCCTAGAGAGGATGGTACAGGAGTATCTACAGCTGAACATCGATGCCATGGCTGTGGAACTGGACCCTTGTGCATTTTAGGCTTCAAAACTGGAAAAATAGCCTGAGCTCGCCACTCATGCCTTGGAGATTTTGTCGTGCCCCACAGCCAGCATTCTCTCTGAACGTATATTCAGCGCTGCTGGTAGTGTGCTGCTATCCAGTGACAGTGTAGACAGACTAACGTTCATCAAAATGAACAAGTCATGCATCCGCAAGGACTTTTCTACCTCTGTGTCATCCTGAGCTGGGTCATCCTTTGTGATCTCAAAAAAGGCCCAGGCTAGGCAAGGCTTAGAGCCCATGCGACCTGAAGCCACCACGACTTCTGCTCAGAGGCAGAGTTGTGGTTGAGGATGCAGTTGTTGAAGTGCTTCCAATACTCCGTTCACACCGGACAGCCCCGAACCAGAAAACTGAGGTGTGAAACCGGCCTAATAAAGAATACTTCAGCCCGATGAAGTCTGATGTCAGATTACAATTCTTGGACTGGCCATACGTCTCCAGATAAGAACATGACAACTTCCTAGAAATATATGAAGCTGTAACGCTCGAGTCAGAAGAGTCGCATCTAGTCCAAGCATTGAGATCTGACATGAGACTGAATTAAATGCATGTGTGAAAGAGCCCTAGGTCAAGTAGCCAATCTGCTGTGTGAGAGGGGCAAGGGGAAAAAGCAAAAGAAGAAACTTTGAAGAGGTTATCCATGATTATTATAAAAGAAAAGTGGGCCCAAGCATAACAGGCAGGTAGCTGCACCTACTTGCCTACTATACCCAGCACCAATCACCGCTGCTCACCCCCTGCAGAGAGCAGGCAACAACCATTCCTGCTGGAGACAACATGGCGGGTTAAACAGAGCAGAGGTGGCTTTTCCGCTCTGCTGTGTGAAAGTTGGCGGGACAGCCAACATCACGCTAATTGAAAGCTGGCTCCCCGCCACCTGATTGAGGGAGCAAGCTGTCAATCAGCGTGACTCTCATTGACAGAGGAGAATAGCCGTGACTTCAGCAGAAGCTACACAATCGGTGTCAGCTACCTGCCTAATAGTGCATTGGCACAATAGTTTTTTTTTAGAAACTCCGGATAACGCCTTTAATGTGAGCAGGCATGTAACAATGATTGCAACTCCGCTGAAGTGGCTTATATCCCTTTTCTATCTACTGTAGAAAACATATTGATTAAACAGCAAACAAGGAAGGATATTTTATTGATAAATGAAACTGTTTAAAATACTATTATTATATTGTATAAAGATTATTTCTTGCTATACCACACAGCTAACATAACAGTTAATATGGTACTGCATATAAATATATTCAACTGTCAAGAGCAGGAAATTGTTTGAAGTTGACATCTTGCCTTCTCATCAACCCTCAAGTCATCTGACTCAGTTTAATGGGTACTTAATATTTAATAACTATATTTCACTATTTAAACGTTTATAATATTCTTGCAACATTTTTCATTATTATTATATTGAGCCCATTTCTCAGATCTAAAATGAATATACTTCTTACGCTTCTCTTTTTAGCCTTCTTACTCATTTTTATTAGTATTAATTTCTTTTCCTTGTTGAAATTCAATATGGTGCTATTATTCAGAAAGGATGATTTTGATTAATATGTAGGCCCATGGGTATAAAAGTGTATTTGAAAGCCTTCCCAAAAGAGAAGAGATGGTATCAATGCTGCAGTTAAAATTCAAATATTTCTAAAGCTTATTGAAGACATCACTGCTTGGATAAATTCAGAAATATACTGATATACTATAGTGAAGCATGCAGAAAGTATAAGTAGTTTTATGTGTGTTTATATAGACAAAAAGAATATTACTACTAAAAGGGATAATAAGATTTTACATTTTTTTTAATAAAAGTGATACAATTTTGCGATGTCAAGATTTTTACTTGTGATTCAGTGGGAACCTTAATCTCTTACTTACCTAAGCATGTGATGATTACACAGGTGAATAAGTAATAAGATTTACCATATATTATTAGAACTTATCTTGTAACAAGACAAATATTAATAATCAGACATTTTGAAAATAAAACATGAATCATATTAGAAAATGTATAACTATATATTATTAATGATGGGCGAATCCTAAACTACTCGGAATCGCTAGACTCCGCCGAGTCTGAGTCCAGGACTCGCTACTCGTTGCGAGTCTAGCGATTCCAATGTTAATTAATGGGGAGGCGAGTATTGCAGCGATTCCTCTGCTGCCGGACCCTATAAGGGGTCTGGCAGCAGAGGAAAAACCTGCAAATCCCCATGCTATTCTTTTAAAGCCAGCGGCAAAAAGCCGCTGGCTTTTAAAGAATAGTAAAAAAAAATAAAGGATTGAACCGGGGGAGGGGTAGGAGGAGGGTGAGGGGGGGTGGGGGGGGAGATTGGAGAGGGTGGGGGGTGCACCAGACCGGCCGGCTACTTACCGCTGCCTCCGCCGGCGCCAGCTGCAGACTCGCTTCCCGAGTCTCTGCTGCTTTTTCCGGAGATTCCCAAACACTGACAGAAGCAGTGAATAAATTAACTTCCGTCACTGCTCGGGAATCTCCGGAGCAGAGCGAGTCTGGCTGACAGCAGAGTTCAGCTCAGGTCATAATGATCTGAGCTGAACCCTGACTGTTTAGTCAGTTCTCAGCTCTGCTACATCCAAAGATGGAGTCCCTAATGGCTTTTTTTTTTATTTCTAATAAAAATTTTTTTCTCTGTGTTGTGTTTTTTTTAAAACAATTTAATAGAAATTCATGGCGGTCATGTCTAATATTGGCGTGACCGCCATAAATTTCGGGCTTAGGGCCAACTGATAATACAAAGCTGGCCCTAACCTCTTTATTACCCAGTGAGCCACCGCACCAGGGCCACTGGAAGAGCGGGGTTCAGCGCCAGAGGATGGCGCTTCAATGAACGCGCCATCTTCTGGGTGGCTGCAAGCTGCAATTTGCAGCGGGGGTGCCCAGAAAGTTTGGGCCTCCCTGCGCTGCGGATTTCAGCCCCCAGCTGCTTAGCTGTACCTGGCTAGACATAGAAATTGCTCGGAGCCCCACGCATTTTTTTTTTATTATTCATGAAATTCATGAAATAATAAAAAAAAAGGGCTCCCCTATATTCTTGTGTCTGGCCAGGTACAATAGGCACCTGGGGGTTGGGAGCAGCCCGTCGCTGCCTTCTGGATTCGGCTGGTTACAGAAATATGGCGAAGCCCACGTCAAATTTTTTCTGACAAATCCATAAAACAATATAAATTAAAGGGACTGCATCTTTATTAACCCCTGGACCATGGCGAGGGTTAATAAAGATGCAGTCCCTTTTTTAGGATTGTTTATTGATTTTTCAGAAAAAAAATGACGTGGGCTTCGCCGTATTTCTGGAACCACCGGATCCAGCAGGCAGCGACGGGCTGCCCCCAACCCCCAGGTGCCTATTTGTACCTGGCCAGACACAAGAATATAGGGGAGCCCTTTATTTTAATTTTTTCATGAATTCATGAAATAATAAAAAAAAAATGCGTGGGGCCCGCGCAATTTCTATGTCTAGCCAGGTACAGCTAAGCAGCTGGGGCTGGAATCCGCAGCGCAGGGAGGCCCAAGCTTTCTGGCACCCCCCGCTGAAAATTGCAGACCGCAGCCGCCCCAGAAGATGGCGCGTTCATTGAAGCGCCATCCTCTGGCACTGAACCCCGCTCTTCCAGTGGCCCTGGTGTGGTGGCTCACTGGGTAATAAAGAGGTTAGGGCCAGCTTTGTATTATCAGCTGCCCTAAGCCCGAAATTTATGGCGGTCACGCCAATATTAGACATGACCGCCATGAATTTCTATTAAATTGTTTAAAAAAAACACAACACACAGAAAATTTTTTTTTATTAGAAATAAAAAAACCCACTAGGGACTCCATCTTTATTTAAAAAAATCCTCTTCCGTCCGACGTAGTCCAAACGCGATGTCCACTCTGCTACATCCCTTTGCATAGATATAGATGTCTATGCACAGGGAGTGAGCAGACTGAGAACAATCTCAGCACTGCTACATCTCTGTGTACAGACATAGATGTCTGTACACAGGGAGAGCAGGCGGGCTCTAGGACCCTGGAGCTGCCAGCAGCCCGCAGGACCTGAGCCCAGCACACAGCACACAGCCGGAAGACGGAAGAGAGGTAAGGAGAATTCCCCCCCCCCTCCCTTCGCTCCCTGCTCGCTCCTCCAGCCCAGTCCTAATTTAGGATGGGGGGGGACCGGACTCGTTACTGTGCGAGTAATCCCTGCGATTACTCGCACAGTAACGAGTCGGGCGAATCCCTTACTACTCGCGAGTACCGAGTAGTAACGAGTAGATTCGCCCATCCCTATATATTATACATAGACTAGTATCAAGTTGCTAAAACCTTCATAAAAGAATGATGACAATACAAAATCATGCTTAAGGCCCCTTTCACACTAGCGTTTTTTTCAAATTTTGGCAGATTTACCGCATCTTCCGCCTAACTGCAGCACTTGCGACACACTTGCTGCTGACCGCGTTTTTTTTGCGCCCACAACTGCTGCAAGTGCTGGAACCGTGTCTATACCTCACTTGCCGCACCTGCCGCAAGCCCCATAGACAATGCATGGGGCTTGCCGCAAGTGTGCCACAAGTGCGGCTGTTAGGCGGCAGATGCGGTAAATCTGCCGGATCTGCCGCAACTTGAAAAAAATGCTAGTGTGAAAGGGGCCTAAGTAATATTTTAAGAAATCGCAACTACCATTATGTTTACATAGCTTCTTCTGTAGCCTCATATTCTCTTAAATCAGTAGACTTGTAAAGACAATCCCTTTTATATGGCCTATAAATAAATATTGGCTGCATATAGGGTGTTTCTCCTGCTAACAAAATACAGTTGACTACTTGATCTACCCAGCTGGTCAATCTGTACATGGTCTTTAGAGGGAACCTGTCACGTCCTCTCTGCCCCCAGAAACACCAACTATATGTGGGCACATATCAAAATTCCCTGCCTACCAGTCCCTTCATGTTTTTGCAAACATAAACAGATCTTTTACAAAAACTAATTCTAAAGTTCGTTTATGATATACGATAAGGACTTTGACTATCTCCTACGAGCATGATAACATGCTTTACAAAAGCCGTCATCTTCGCCAGGGCTATACAAAGCTCGTATGATTCCCAGCTTCAGAGAGGCATTGTACACATGATCAGAAGTGCGGACAACTATCAGTGAGCCTCTCTAAAGCTGGGATCCGTAAAACTGGTTTGAGAAGCTCAATGCATTGAGGGGAACAAAGCTGCACACATACACAAGCTTTGTATGGCACTGGCAAAGACGACTGCTTTTGTAAAGCATGTTATCATGCAGGCTATAGCATAGGTCTCAGCACTCTCCATAGCAATAGCAGTTTCCATGGCAACGGTGACCATATGACAGTGCTGAGACCTGTGCTAAAGTAAAGAGGTAAAGCTCAGGTCTCAGTGCTGTCATATGTCACCGTTGCCATAGTAACTGCTGTTGCTATGGACAGCACTGAGACCTGCTGTGCTGTAGTAAAGTGGTAAAGCAAAGATCTCAGCACTGTAATATAGTAAGCGGTGAGGTCTCTGTTGCCATTATTTAACTGTTGCCATAGCAACATTGGTTACTATGGCAATTGTGACCTCACTTTTTACTACATGGCTACATTCACACACAGCATTTTGGCAGAATTTTGTAAGGATCCATTTTTGGTGCAGAAACTGCACCGAGAACAGATCCTCACAAAATGCAGCCATGTGTGTGAATGCTGCCGTGCTACTTACTCCCCTTCCTGTGCTTCCACGGTGATCTCCAGCTATGTTCTCTTCCCCAGAGGATGCAGTGTCGATGCTTTTAGGACCCTGCGGCCTGCGCATGTAATCGAGTGATGTCATTCAGTCACATGGTGCAGTGCCAGGTTCTCTTGCAGGTCCTGCAGCCTCCTTGTATGAGATCATTGCTGGAGATCACTGGGGAAGCCAGGAAGGTGATTAAATAGCTCAGCAACCTTGTGTGTGAATGCTGCTACGCTATTTACTCACCTTCCTGCGCTCCCCTGGTAACCTCCAGTGATGTTCTTATACCGGGAGGCTGCAGGACCTGCAGAAGAACCTGAAACTGCATCATGTGACCGAATGACATGATGGGTTCGTGAAATTCGCGGCCTTGATCATATGGGAACAACCAACACACCCCACACATGGGTAGCACCCTACTCTTTTCGTCCCTGTGAGTGTTGTTTGTATTTTTTTTTTTTTAAAGTCCAAAGTCTGATTTAACTAAGATGTCTTTTAGGTTTTTATTCTTTCTATAGGATAACATCTGTGCATTTTTGAACTCAACAATTTCTGTGTTTCATGATGACCTTGCTTATCTCTTTTGATTGTTCCCCATGCGTCATTACTAAGGGTAATCTTCCTGAGTTCTCTTTTTTTCTTACTCTTCCAATCTCTTTCCCCTATCTTCCAATGGTTTTCTTTTCTGCTGTTCTAGGATTTTTCTAGGGTATCCTTTCTGTTTGAATTTATCAATCAGTGCATTTATTTTACCAGTCGCCTCTGCTTCCTCACTAGTGATCCTCTCTACCCTTTTAATCTGTCCATATGGTATAGAATTCTTCATCATTTGGGAGTGATGGCTATTATAATGAAGCAATTTATATCTGTCTGTCTTTTTTACAAATAGAGTAGTCTGTAGGTCATCAACCTTTACGTATCACTAATCCATCTAAAAACTACATTTCTATTGGAGAAGCCACCATTGTGAATTGAATTGTTTCGTCAATTTGATTAATTAAGCATGAAATGTTTTAGCTGTGCCATGGCACCGGTCCACAGGAGGAAGATATCGTCCACGTACCTCCACAACCCCATTGCCATACTGTGGTGGTGGGTCACGTAGACGTACCTCTCTTCCAACACCGCCATCACTGTATTAACATATGCACATGCCTTTCGAACCCCCATCACAGTACCCCTTATTTGCATATAATATGTATCCCCAAACATAAAATAATTCATTTTAAGTACTTTTTAAACACACTTTTACAAGCAATAAAATACACTAAGAATCTACACTTTTGTATATTATTTATGGGCTAAGATTGAAGTATTAAAAAATACAGAGTGGATACAGTCATTAATGGGGCTGTTAGAAAATCCTGAATCGGACAAGTATCCTCGTGGACCCCTTGTTGTCAGGAGAGGCTTCTCTCTAGGCATTTGGTAAACATATGTCTCCCAATAATAGGGGAGATATTTTGAATACCCGGGGTGAGGGGAAAAGGGGAAAGAGACACCCTCAGCAGTCTTGTGCCTAAGGTTGACCTGAACTCCAGTTGTTGTACCTATGATTACTAATGCAGATGATACTGCTGCCCATGAAAATGCATATTTTTTATTATATTAGCATTTTAATGCACTGGTGCACTTTATTATAGTGCTAATGCACCTTATTTAGCCACAAATTCTTTGCACATATCACTTTACTTCTATCTGGGAGCCGAGGAGATTGGCGCATGCCCAGTAGAAGCATTAGGGTGTAACAGGACCAGATTGCGCATTGCGCTTGCGCGGGAGTCCCAAGATGGTGACTGCAGGGTTTTTCGGCGTCTCCTGAGTAACTAGGTGACGTAGAGATGGCCTGGGCATGCGTACAAACAACTTCTGGAACGCTGTGAGCACGATATACAGTAGGACAATGGGGTGTGCATACACTAATGTATACTTTACTTATACTGAACACCGGTGAAGGAGGACTTCTAATTAAGAGTGATTACGTATTGAAACGAGAAATTGAAGCCTATGGTAATAAGTATGGTGAATTAAGTAAAGGCTATGGAAAAGTAAAGTAAGAAGCAGTATATCAAGTGCACTTGGAAAAAATTGGTGTATACACTTAGGTCATTTTTTGGGGAAATATTGTTAATAGATTTATATTACTTATGTAAATGAGGTTTTATAAATAGTAAAGCTACCCAATGCTGGAAGAAGGCTCATTGTAGCCGAAACATTGCCATCTCATCCTGGAGGCCGAATAAAGGCATCAGAAACCTCATGAAAGGAAAGCTGCATAACTTGCCAAATTGAAGCATTGCCCTTAACTGATTTTTGCACCCGGTGTGAGAGTTGTGCTGCTCAAGTTTTCTACAGATAGATAGATAGATAGATAGATAGATAGATAGATACAGATAGATAGTTGTTATAGATAGTTGTAGATAGATAGTTGAAACACTAGATAGGATAGATATAATCTTATGCATTTGTGTTTAAGATTTTACTTTCAAGTTAAAGCATTTTTATTTATGTTTGTACTAGAACAACCTAGTCTTTATTCACATGGCAAAGAGCCCAGCAGAAATCAACACATGACCTAATTGAACATTTCCTTACCAACCTCTTGCACTTGGTCTTCCTTTGCTCCTAGTTCAGCAAAAATAGCTGAAAGTAATTAAAGGCAGTAATGTAAATCTTGTTGAAATTACAAGAAAAAAAACATTTAACAGTAGTAATTTTTGTTTAGTCAATTTGCCTTAAATAAACATGAAACCCTGGTTATGGAATTCATTGCAATACTGCGGTCAAGGAAGTTCTTCAAAACTCCGCCAAGGAAATCCCTAATATTAAAATTTATAAGAGAAGTTAAGATTGATTATTTCTGTAAGATTATTTTTTTTAATTTTATTTTTCAAATGATGTTTTTTTTAATAAATGCAGTTGCTAGTTAGATAGATAAATAGCTCTATATATACCCACTTTCACCGAAGCTATACTTTGTAATATTGTAAAAGAGTCTGTGCCCGATGGCTTGGACAGAGATTTTCTGCATTAATTGCATTAATCAATAATTATACAAGATGTCAAAGGGTGAGCACATGTTTTCAGAAAAACACAGCTTTTTTTTTTCTTCCAGATACGACAGTGGTGGCTTCCAAGTCACAATAGGAATGGAGAGGCCACTTCTTTACTCTGTTTCCTGGCTTTTCTAACCTTATATTGATAAATAAAGGTACAAGATATGGAACATATGGTCATCAAGTTATTCAGGGTAGAATCCGCTTGAAAAAGACACTATGTGCACATAACCAAACCATCTTTTCTTTTTAGTTTTCACAACATACTCTGACTGTTCAATAAGTAAATACAGTGCCAGCCTGTGTAGCTTGTGTAGAGAGACAGCCAATTGACAAGAGGACAGGTGAAACCTTTTGTGATGCAGGGGAACTCTTCAGCTACAACTGCAGTCCAAATCTTTGGACTACAGTTGTCACATGACATTTTACCAATTATTATTTACCTATATATACTGTTACGCTCCCAGAGGTGAGTATGGGGAAGTCAACCCACAGGACCACAGAATGAACTATGACAGCTGACCCAGAGGGCAGGGCAGACTGGAGCACAGTCTCTGGTATAGTTGACACAGTCTTTAGTATAGTGGGGTGATGATCCAGAGATGCAGAGTGGCACAGAGACAGGTGTAGGCAGGTGCAGCTCAGATGGCTTTAATACACAGGGTAGATAGAGCAGGAGGGATCTGAGAGCACGGCGGGTCAGACAGGTATAAAAAGGCAGTACATAGGCACATATAATGGACACATGGACAGGACCTGACATCTAGAGCGCAAGACGTCACTAATCTAACTAATGAGGTTGAAAAGGCACCTCCCCTAATGGGAGGATACATTATATACCCAGTGCCTCTCAGCCATCAGCTGAAGAGCTTTCCCTGGCAATGGAGAACTGGCCCTTTAAGAGCAGGACAGGAGCATGGCAAACTCCCAGGAGACCTGTGCAGCGTGTACAGGCCATGGAAGTGAGAGACAGCAGAGGACCCCATGGACAGCTGAGGGGGGGAGAAGGAGGCATGAGGCTATGCTGCAGCAGTGAGTAAATAGCATCTCCACTGCAGGGAAGCAGCATAGCACAGGGACGTCAGAATTACATAAATAGGTGCATCTCAAGGAATTAGAACATCATCAGAAAGTTAATTTATTTCAGTAATTCAATGCATAAAGTGAAATGCATATATTAAACAGAGTCATAACAAACAGAGCAATCTATTTCAAGTGTTTATTTCTGTTATTGTTGATGATTATGGCTTACAGCCAAGGAAAACACAAATGTCATTATCTCAGAAAATTAAAGTAGGGAGTATGAAGGGTCTGAGAGATAAAATATTACCTAAAAAGGTATCAGAGGCTTCACCTTGTGTGGTTGTGAGAGTCACAACCAGTATAAAAGCATATCACGGCTGCTGCAGTCCCTAGAGGGTGTTTCAGGGAGTCCTGGAATGCGCTAACTAATAAACTAATATTATGTTTACCCTTTGATGTCTTGTGGAATATGGCAGAGTGGTTTTTAACCCTTCATCCTCCCTACTTTAATTTTCTGAGATAATGATCTTTGGGTTTTCATTAGCTGTAAACCATTATCATCAACATTAACATAAATAAACACTTGAAATAGATCACTCTGTAATGACTCTATATAATACATGTTTTTCACTTTCTGTATTGAATTACTGAAAATAAATAAGTTTTTGATGATATTCCAATTTATTGAGATGCACCTGTATACACTTTTTTCAACAGAATATAGACAATGGGCAATATATATTGTATATTGATAATGGTCTCAAAAATAATCATGTAGTCAAGAAGTGTATTCCTAATATGAGGAGGTTGCTATTGTTAACCTGCTTATTTTTAATAATTTTTTCATAAAAATTGCACCTATTGATTACAGGAGGAAACAGGGCTTAAAGAAGGGGTCTCAAACACACGGCCCGGGGCATGAGGCCCCGGGGCTTTAAAGTGCGGCCCGCGGCACCATGGACCACGTAAGGACGCCGGAATCCACTGTGCAGGTGGCTGCCAATGTGCACTGTGTAAGGGGCCTCCACGGTGCAGTGTGCTGGGGACTGCGGCTTTATCACTTCCTGCGGCCGCTACAACGAGCTCCGAGTCTCCTTCCCTCAGCTACATCAATGGAAGCTGGCAATCAGATCACAGACTCGCAAGTGACGTCGGCCAATCAGAAACCTCAAGTGACGTGATACGCCGACGTCACTTGCTGGTCTGTGATCTGATTGCCCCGCCAGCTTTCATTGATGTAGCTGAGGGAAGGAGGCTCAGAGCTTGTCGTAGTGGCCGCAGGAAGTGATAATAAAGCCCCAGTCCTCAGCAATATGCACTGTGGCAGGACCCTTACACAGCTCACCATGGTGGGCCCCTCACACAGCTCACCGTGGTGGACCCTTGCACAGCGCACTGTGGCGGCCCCCTGCAAAGTGGATCCCGGTATTGTTAAGGTATGTGTGAGAGAGTGTGACTGTGTGTATGAGAGAGTGTGTATGAGTGTGTATATGAGTGTGTGTATGAGTGTGTGTATGAGTGTGTGTATGTGAATGTGTATGCGAATGTGTATGAGAAAGTGTGTATGTAAGTGTGTATGTGAGTGTGTATGTGAGTGTGTGTGTATGAGAAAGTGTGTGTGTATGTGTGTGTATGAGAAAGGTTGTGTATATATGAGTGTGTATGAGAAAATGCGTGTGTCTATGAGTGTGTATGAGAAAATGTGTGTGTATATGAGTGTGTATGAGAAAATGTGTGTGTATATGAGTGTGTATGAGAAAGGGTGTGTGTATATGAGTGTGTATGAGAAAGTGTGTGTGTATGAGTGTGTATGGGAGTGTGTGTGTATGAGAGTGTGTATGTGAGTATGTATGGGAAAGTGTGTGTATATATGAGTGTGTATTAGTGTATGTATGAGTGTGTATGAGAGTGTGTGTAAAAGTGTGTAAGAGTATGTGAGTGTGTATGAGAAAGTGTGTGTGAGTGTCTGTATGTGTGTATAAGAGTGTGTATGAGTGTGTGTGTGTGTGAGTGTGTGTGTGTATGAGTGTGTGTATCTGCGAGTTTGTATGAGAGTATGTATGAGAGTGTGTTTGTGTGTATGAATGTGTGCATGTGTGTCTCAGTGTGTATGTGTGTGTATGAGCGTGTGTGAGTGAGTGTGTATGAGAGACTGTGTGTGTGTATCAGAATGTGTATGAGTGTGTGTATCTGTGTGTGTATATGAGTGTATGTATGAGAGTGTGTCTATGAGAGAGTGTGTGTCAGTGTGTATGTGCATGTATGAGAGTGTGTGTGTACGCAAAAAGAAGAGAGACCAGGTTGGGACATCACTACAAAGTGGCATCAGGATGGGGACATTACTGCAAGAAGAGGACCAGGATTGGGGGCATTACTACAAGATGAGGCTAAGAATGGGGACATTACTACATGATGAGGACCAGGATGGGGACATTACTACAAGATGGGGACCAGGATGAGGACATTACTACAAGATGAGAACCAAGATGGTGACATTACTACAAGAAGGACCATAATGGGGGACATTAATATAGGATGGGGACCAGTATGAGGACATTATTACTAGAAGGGGACCAGGATGGGGACATTACTACAAGGGAAGACCAGGATGAGGACATTATTACAAGAAGGGATCCACAGTGGGGACTTTAATAAAGGATCAGGATTTAAACATTACTAGATTGAGCAAAAAATTCTGGAATTACTAAAAATGTCACTTAGTAATGCGGCCCCCCGATATCAATTTTTTTCTATGTGCGGCCCACCAACCCAGCCGAGTTTGAGACCCCTGGCTTAAAGGAACACAACAATTAATGTTTATATTTAAAAAGAATTATATTTGCCATCATTGTTTCTTCATCTGAATTTCTTAGTTTTGCGGAAATCCTGCAAAGAGAAAAGAGGCTAATCTCTTGGTAATCAGTTTCATCTTCAACTAGTGACTGGCTGTATCCCAATTCATTTAGGTAGTGCTTATCAATCTTTTGTGGTTCTTCAGGCAGTACAGAGCAGAGAGCCAGCTGTCTTAAAGCCACACAAAGGATATTAAGGAGGGGGAAATGAGTTCCTGAAATACACAGATAATATCTCTTTTTTCATTTTAAATTGTAATACAAGAATGAATGGAATCAATGAAAAAGACAAGATTCAAGAATGAGTTACTGAGATATTTTATCATTTGTTGTGTTTTTTATGTTTATTGTTTCTTTTACACTGCATTACCAGTTTTCTAAAACAGCAAAAATTGGGAATTTCAAATTACTATAAAAAGAAATCAGAAATGGATTATATAATCATTTGTGATTAGTTATACCAAAAGGAGAAATGCTAAACAGGGATAAAAATAAAGATATAGAACACAGAAAGAAGAAAAAAGAAGGTGTAAAATAGGCACTGGTAACCCTATAGAAGTGGTC
Organism: Allobates femoralis; assembly: GCA_033576535.1. Lineage (NCBI taxonomy): Eukaryota > Metazoa > Chordata > Amphibia > Anura > Aromobatidae > Allobates > Allobates femoralis. Next base: position 583,395,600 of record JARQOC010000003.1, read on the forward strand.
CCCAACCTTTTTTGCACTGGGGACCGCTTCCATGCAAGACCACCTTTCTGGGGCCCGGCAGGAGTTGCACAGGGGTGGGGCTTTGATTATAAGCGCGGGGCTATGAAGAAGGGGGAAGTTTATTACCCTGTTTCCCCGAAAGATGCGCTACATCTTATTTTCAGGGGATGTCTTATTTTTCCATTCCCTTGCAGCCCCCAATATGGTATCCCTATCATCCCCTTGCAGCTCCCATCCATCCCCTTGCAGCCCATAATATCCCCATCATCCCCTTGCAGCCCACAATATCCCCTTGCAACCCCCATCATCCCCTTGCAGCCCATAATATCCCATCATCAGCTTGCAGCCCCCAATAACTCTGTCATCTTATTGCAGCAGCCCCCAGTAACCCCATCCCCATTCCCTCACCGGTTCTCCGGCACACCGGCAGCTCAGAGACCGCTTCCCCACCCCTCAATGACAAGGCTCCCAGCAGATGAGCCAGCAGCCAATCAGAGGCAAACATGTATGGTCATTGCATAACGTTAGATGCTCGTCTCTGATTGGCTGCTGACTCATCTGACCCCTGCCCTATAGGATCACAACAACCTGAAAAATGAAAATGAAATATTTTATTACACACAAAGAAGAAAGACTGGCATAAGAGAACAAAAATCAATTTAATCTCCACAAACAACTATATGCGATGATCCATCCCAAATCCCTGACAGACCAATACTGAGAAAACAATGTCAAAGTGCATGGGTAGGATAATAATTACCCAAAAATTAAAAATAAAAAACAAAAATAGATATTAAATGGCAATAGTAAACCAATAGATCACATAAATAGGAAACAAGCATACATAGAGTAATTACAAATACCAATTCCTTAAGGGATATGACCTAAAGGTGCTACACAGAGAAAATGTAAGGTGGATAGGTTTTGATACAGAACACAATACATGAAATATCTGAAACTTGTAGATGGTTTTAGAAGTAGACTTCAATGCACTTACATCTTTTATGGGAATACCCCTTAAGTAAACTCAGCTGCTTTCTAGAGCAAAATAATTTTTATTACCAAGCAAGAACATGTGCATAGGGATCAACCATTACTCATAAGTCCTACGTATCAAGCCAATAAACCTCTACAAAGTGACAAACATAACAATTTGTTCTAAAAAATAATGATTTGTTATGGTCAACGATCATATCAATTTCTAGGAAAATGAAGTTATGTACAACAATCAATACTGAGTGATAATGACAATCAGACAATAAGAAATAACAACCTGCCTTCATGGGGAAATGACTCAAACATTGACACTGCAATTACTGTCACTGCACTCAGCTCCTTATTATCTGAAAACATGTAAAGGGAAACTAACTTAAAGCCTATAAAGTCTTGAGAAAACTAAATACACCCTACTTGAATTTTTTGAGTTTTATCAATCAGGGAATAAAAAAAAAAATGTTGTTTATAGAAAAACTTAAGATTGGGTAAACTGAACCTCAGATGAACAACACATGATAAATTACACTTCATTTTTTTAAAGGGAACCGGTGATATTGTACATGCAGTCTAATCTGTGGATAGCATGTTACAGAGAAGAAAAGGAAGATGAAGCAGAACGGTATGTAGGTTTGTGGGAAATGATTAATATAACTTGTAATTTACGTATTCAAACACCTGGAGTTTGTATGCATACTAGTCCAGTGGGTGGTCCTAGTCCAGTGGGTGGTCCTAGTCCAGTGGCTGATCTTACTCAGCAATTCACATCTATCTCAGCATAAAGCCATACAAGGAAGATTATCATTTATTAAATAGAACCACCCATGGGGGTCTCATGTAATATAGGGCAGCACGGGGCCTCAGTGGTTAGCACTGTGGTCTTGCAGCGCTGAGGTCTTGGGTTCAAATCCCACCAAGGATGACATCTACAAGGAGTTTGTATCTTCTCCCTGTGTTTATGTAGGTTTCCTCCAGGCACTCCAGTTTCTTCCCACATTGCAAAGACATACTGATAGGATGTTTAGATTGTGAGCCTCAATGGGGACAGCATTACTGATGTATGTAAAGTGCTATGGAATTAATAGCACTATATAAATGAATAAATATTATATTATTATTATATATTTCAATTGAAAGTAAAATGCTATTTTTGCTGAAGCAACTTTTCTTGCAAAAATCTGAACAGGTCCTCCTGACCTGTCACATATTGTCTTGCAGAGCAGATACCATTTTGAATTATTATTATTATTATTTATAAAGCGCCATTACATTCCAAGGCGCATTACATGCTAAAAGGGCAGACAAGGACAAGTACAATAAATGTGGACAATTTGGTCGTACAGATACAAGAGGGGATATCAAACATTTCTTTGAACATTAAGTAGGCAAAAATGTAGAATCGGTATGGGGAAAATTAAGTAGGCTGTTTTATTAGAAACAAAAAATAAAAAGGTTTAAATATGTATTAACTGTATATACAGTGAAGAGTGCCAACACTTTCAGCCATGACGATATATAAATCCGAAAAAGATTTTCAGGGGGCAAACAAAATGTGGCAATTTGTGTTGGATTATGACAAATAAAGCTTGTTTTGTTAGTTGAGTTGAGCTATCCAATTTGTTCTTGTTTCCTTGATCTATTATCTTATATATAAATACCGGAGGGATTTGTGACGTCACATCTGTCACTTTGTCCAGCATCCGGTCATTGTGCCCAGAGGTACCCCCGCTCAGGGTGACCCAAGATGGCGGCCGTAAGCGGGAGCCGGGACTCATAGAGCCCGCTACGCTTACGGCCGCCCCTAACACACACACACACACACACCACACACGCAACACACACACAACACACACACACTCACAATCGGCTATACTTACCACCTCGCCTCCGTCTTCTCTGCCGCCGACATGTCGCCGCCCCTGGAGCTCTGGATCCAATATGGCGTCCGGGAAATCTCGCGAGACTTCCCGGACGCCATATTGGATCCATGGCTCCAGGGGCGGCGACATACTTTCTCCAATATGGCGACCGGGAAGTCTCGCGAGATTTCCCAGACGCCATATTGGATCCAGAGCTCCAGGGGCGCCGACATGGCGGCGAAGGAGGATACAGCTGGATCGCGCCGCTGGAGCCCGGAGAGGTGAGAATTTTTAACCCCTGCCGTCTGCACGAGAGGAGGGGGAGAGGGGAGCACCGGGGCCTGCAAAGGGGAGAGCAGCACTCTCCTCAGTCCTCTGCCCCCTCCAGCCTCTGCCCCCTCAGTCCTCTGCCCCCTCCAGCCTGTGCCCCCTCCATCCTCCGCCCCCTCCAGCCTGTGCCCCCTCCGTCCTCTGCTCCCTCCAGCCTGTGCCCCCTCCGTCCTCTGCCCCCTCCAGCCTGTGCCCCCTCCGTCCTCTGCCCCCTCCAGCCTGTGCCCCCTCCGTCCTCTGCTCCCTCCAGCCTGTGCCCCCTCAGTCCTCTGCCCCCTCCGTCCTCTGCCCCCTCCGTCCTCTGCCCCCTCCAGCCTGTGCCCCCTCAGTCCTCTGCCCCCTACAGCCTGTGCCCCCTCAGTCCTCTGCCCCCTCCAGCCTGTGCCCCCTCAGTCCTCTGCCCCCTCCAGACTGTGCCCCCTCCAGCCTGTGCCCCCTCAGTCCTCTACCCACTCCAGGCTGTGCCCCCTCAGTCCTCTGTCCCCTCCAGCCTTTGCCCCCTCAGTCCTCTGCCCCCTCAGTCCTCTGCCCCCTCTGTCCTCTGCCCCCTCCGCCTGTGCCCACTCTGTCCTCTGCCCCCTCCAGCCTGTGCCCCCTCTGTCCTCTGCCCCCTCCAGCCTGTGCCCCCTCAGTCCTCTGCCCACTCCAGCCTGGGCCCCCTCAGTCCTCTGCCCCCTCCAGCCTGGGCCCCCTCAGTCCTCTGCCCCCTCCAGCCTGGGCCCCCTCAGTCCTCTGCCCCCTCCAGCCTGGGCCCCCTCAGTCCTCTACCCCCTCCAGCCTGTGCCCCCTCCGTCCTCTGCCCCCTCCAGCCTATGCCCCCTCCGTCCTGTGCCCCCTCTGTCCTGTGCCCCCTCCGTCCTCTGCCCCCTCCAGCCTGTGCCCCCTCAGTCCTCTGCCCCCTCCAGCCTGGGCCCCCTCAGTCCTCTTCCCCCTCCAGCCTGGGCCCCCTCAGTCCTCTGCCCCCTCCAGCCTGGGCCCCCTCAGTCCTCTGCCCCCTCCGTCCTCTGCCCCCTCCATCCTGTGCCCCTCCGTCCTGTGCCCCCTCCGTCCTGTGCCCCCTCCATCCTGTCCCCCCTCCAGCCTATGCCCCCTCCAGCCTGTGCCCCCTCCGTCCTCTGCCCCCTCCAGCCTGTGCCCCCTCCAGCCTGTGCCCCGGATCCAGGCAGCGGGGAAGACGCAGGGTGGGTGGTAAGTATAGCTGAGTGTGTGTATGTGTGTGTGTATGTATGTGCTGACCACTCTGCCCATGGCGCTGCGCTGACCACTCTGCCCACGGAGCTGCGCTCACCAATCTCACCGCACTCACTGATAACCACTGAGCCACCGCACTCACTGCTAACCACTGAGCCACTGCACTCACTGCTAACCACTGAGCCACCGCACTCACTGCTAACAACTGAGTCACCGCACTCACTGCTAACCACTGTGCCACCGCACTCACTGCTAACCACTGTGCCACCGCACTCACTGCTAACCACTGCACCACCGCACTCACTGCTAACCACTGCACCACCGCACTCACTGCTAACCACTGCGCCACCGCACTCACTGCTAACCACTGCGCCACCGCACTCACTGCTAACCACTGAGCCACCGCACTCACCGCTAACCACTGAGCCACCGCACTCACTGCTAACCACTGAGCCACCGCACTCACTGCTAACCACTGAGCCACCGCACTCACTGCTAACCACTGAGCCACCGCACTCACTGCTAACCACTGAGCCACCGCACTCACTGCTAACCACTGAGCCACCGCACTCACTGCTAACCACTGAGCCACCGTATACTCTGCTACCCACTGAGCCACCGCACTCACTGCTACCCACTGAGCCACCACACTCACTGCTACCCACTGAGCCACCGCACTCACTGCTACCCACTGAGCCACCGCACTCACTGCTACCCACTGAGCCACCGCACTCACTGCTACCCACTGAGCCACCGCACTCACTGCTACCCACTGAGCCACGCACTCACTGCTAACCACTGAGCCACCGTATACTCTGCTACCCACTGAGCCACCTGTATACACACAATTAATTTCACCGCACTCCCCTAACTATTAGTAAATAAACTATATATAGATTCTAGACTACCCGATTCTTTAGAATCGGGCCGCCATCTAGTAAAAACATAAAGCTTACAATTGTTGCCGGAAAACCTAATTTGTCTAATGATTTTGATTATAATTGTTTATTAGAAAATCGAAAATCTTAAGCAATCTTAAGCAATATCCACTTTTACATCATTTTGATAATGTGGACAAAATTTTTAGTTAATTTTGATTATCATCCATATATCCCTAGCCAGATAAATTGACAACATTTGGACATTAGAAAGGTTGTGTTTGAATTACAGAGCCTAAAATATGTTTATATGACTCCATATGGAACTTATAGTGTTCTATGCATAGTTTCCAGGCAATTAGAGTTTTTTTCAGAATGTGATTTGTGATAATTTATTAGTCATGAATAAAATGTGTTTGGAAAAATGTAGTAAAGTTGGCAAATTTGAATTTCGAAAGCTCCACTTACCTCTAGTGCTGTGTCTTTGTATCCAATGTATATTTAAATACAATTTATGTAATATTTAATACTTCAAATTAAATTATTAACTTTAAAATTTCAATATTCTTGTTTTAACCAGAAGTAAGAAGCCATTATATTATGGTAGTGTTGAAATTTCAGAAGTTTGAAAGAACGATAACATTTTAATAACTATTTTATTATTTCTTCCTACTTTTTTACTGTATCGATTTAATCTGAGTCCAGTTCCATGAAATTTGCTTTTCTAAGCTATCCATCATACCTATACCACTGTATACATTTGATAAGAAGAAAAGCCAAGCTATGCAGTCATGCATTAAACTGACATTTAGTCATATACCGTAGTTTGATACTCACCAACTGAATCTAGGAAACTTTTCAATTCTATACTATTGCATTCAGTTGTGTTCCATAGAAAAATAGTTTAGGCAGAAACCTGTCTCATAGTTGATTGCATATTTTACTTACTGTTTTCTATTTATGTAAGGTATAGAAAGCTAATATTATAGAAATAAAAGAAAAGGGCATCTTGACTAATTTAGCTCTCCAACTTATCCCAATTTTTTTTTAAATTTAGCTTTGACAAAATGATTTTATACCTACTGTAGAGATAACTCAACAAATACAAGCGCATTCATGTTCACAAATTATCTATATGCAAAACATTTAATATGGCATTAATTACGTTTCCAGTCTTCATTTGTTCTCTGTGTATGCCCAGGAATATATTAGTAAAGTCTTTCTCACTTTACAGACATTGATGCTCCTTCCTCCCACCATGGCAAGTTCCAGGAGACAAGTGATCTCACCCTCAGACACTCCGATGAGCTCATTACATTTTGATTTATTGATTCTAGCCTCGCGTCCTGCACGTTGCAAGAATGACATGAGGAAATTGTGTGTAGTTATGCCCAAATATTTGAGCTGCCACTATCAGAAGAAGATGATGGTGGGGAACAGCAATTAGTGTCTCAACAGGTAGATGATGATGAAACAGTTGCCAACAAGTAAGGTTGTTAAGTCTACAAGTCTATTGCTTTTTAAAGAAAGTGCAGGTAATAAAAGAATGGTCATTTGAAACTAATGCCGTACTAAGATGAGCAGGGCCATCAAAGTGACCAGGCAGGTGGGCCTAAGTTCTTGGTCTGCAATCAGTGTCTGCGGATGACACTACTGCCTCTTACCCTGTGCTACATGCTTGCCATCCTCTTGTCTATGGCTTTGCGCCTGTTGTTGCATATTTATAAGAAACGTCAGCAACCATGTCTGATCCCAGTGTGTGTTCAGCTGTCTTTACATAAATGCAAATTTTGCTGTTTAGGCTTTCGAACACTGAGACTTTCTGCAACTTCATGCCAGCAGCTGTCCCTAAGTGCTCGCTTCCCAGCCACCACTATTTTTGTTGGTGTGCTGAAGGAGATGGAGATGCGCATTTCTGGTATGGACAGGGAAGTCTTTCCTTTTTGGAATCTGGCACATATGGCTGGCTGGCGTTATGTCCTGCTGCCTTTCCCATGACACTAGCGTTATAGTGGTGACATTTTGGCCTACACTGATTAGTATTCAGTAATCAGTAAACACTAAAAGGAGAACTTTCCATCTTTCCTTCCTGTAGTGAAGAGGGTTAGCAAAATGGTGCAATGCCAGAAGGTCTAGTCAAAAAATAAGACAAAAATGTCCATCTGACAATGCTGGCCACAGAGGTAATACTTCCGTGGGCAACCAAGAAGGAGAGATGAGGGATGCACACACCAGGTCCAACAGAGACAGAAAAACACTATCAAAGGTCACATACAGTTTCACTAGATTCTCCCAATGCCCAGATCCTAATGCGCAGGGTAGTCTGACAAACAGGTAAAGTTTTGGAAGATGGTGAAATACCTAGCCAACTGTACGAGCATCCTCCATGATTCCTCTGTGCCGTACAACTATTGGGCATCCAAGCTGGACACATGCCATGAACTAATTAAAAAAAGACTGACCAGCACACCTAATGTGTGTGAACAAGGTGCTAGCAAAGAAAAAAATTGGATTGACCAATACATTTGCTAAGTGTCTCTCTTAATTTTTAGTTTACTAGTGTGCAGCAGAATAACCTTTTATACACATACCAGGAACTGTTCCTCTACGCCTTGGAGGTGCTGGCCTGCAGCTAAAATAATTATTTTTTGTGCCATATTACTTATTTTCTCACATTTTTCTGTGGTCTTTTAAAAACTGCATTTTATGGCTTTGTGGGCAGGGCCAGATCCCTCACCAGCTGCAGTCAGTTGCTCGCACACTCTGTAGGCCATGCCCCTACCCTTATATGGTTAGGTGGCCTTATTCAGTGCAAACACAGATCTGACTGAGAATTAACATATATCTGCTTCACACACAGTCTAGTGGGGACATCTTGTGGAAGGTTTCTGAATGGTTTTCCCCCAGATTTCTCTAATAAAGTATATTTGATTTTTTTTTTAAATCAATTACTCTACATTTTGATTAAATAAAAATTAGGCATTCTATGAATTTTTTATGCTTCCTGGAGTTTGCAGGTGTTTTGACAACTGCAGCATGTGAATTTTGGAAACAGATGTGACATCAGCTGCAAAGTCCTGGAAGCTCCCTGGTCTCTTCCTCAGGACTAATCAATATCATGTTGGTATGTTTCAGGGCATATCATCAAGCCCTGAAAAGCTTTGACTATTAAATCAATATTATATTCACCATTTGATGTCTCGTGGAATACAGCAGCAGGGTTTTAAACCTTTTGTCCTCCCTACTTTAATTTTCTGAGCTTCGGGTTTTCATTTGCTGTAAGCCATAATCATCATCATTAAGAGAAATAAACACTTGAAATAAATCACTCTGTTTGTAATGATGCTATGTTTAAATATGTGTTCCACCTTTTGTATTGAATTACTGAAAAAAATAACTTGTTGATGATATTCTAATTAATTGAAATGAACCTATATAATTTAAGTTAAACTTTGCCTTGCATTGCTGCCCACTAGCCTTATTCAGCATTCCTGATGAATTGGTGAATGGTGACCTAAATAAACTTATTCATTTTCAGTATTTCTCCTCCAGATATATCAATCCACTTAACTGCAAACCAGGTGTTATCTTGTGGCGAGGGGAATTGGACTTGTGAGTGACATTACTTCTGCAGCCCACCACATGGAGAGGTTAATGAGGAGCTAGGCAACAATATTGTGCAAACAATATTCTGTAAGTAGTTGTTTGTGTCTGACTCCTGTCACTGGAATAGGCGGGCCCCTAGGCAAAACAGTTGCGAACACGTAGATTAGTAAGTCAGCGCCATTTTAGCAGTGCCATACAATGTAGCTAGTCAGCTTCAGCTACACTCTGCTACAGTTGCTGTTTGCTATGGTGTGCATGCAGTACACAGCAGTTTGGCAATGGAACCCTACAAGACATGGCTGATCTGGAGAAGGTCATCTTTCTCACAACCCTAGGGGCAGAGTGTGCTTCAGCAGCACCAGAACTGGAGAGTCTTGCAGGGGGATGGACACATATGAGACCTAGAGCTCCTCCGTGCTACCCACATTGGGCCTCATTTGCAAAAACGTGCAGGTACAGTGCTGGGGGACCTGAGAAGCTGACTGTCAGAAGGTTACCTATTCCTAGTGCCATTCAGGAGCACCAGATGTCAGACTGCAAAGGATCTTGCAGCATGCCTGGCTGTATTCCACCTGCAGCTGGTGCCGCATTTACTGGATCACCAATTCCACCAGGACCAGGAGCATGATGATGAGGAGGCCAAGAAAAAGGAGGAGGTATGAGAGGCTGAAAGCCCTGTTTCACAGCTGTGTGCATCACCCCTGCCAGAAACCTTCAGCTTCAGGAAGAAGGTCATGTGGAGACCCCTTCTCCCTACAAGAAACTATAATGGCATGGATCACTCCATCTTGTGTCCTTTATTGAGGACATTTTTTTGCGGATGAAATTGTCGAGAGGGGTTGCATGGGCCTAAGCTAATAACTTCCACAACCAATGTACCTGAGGCGAGGTGGTGCCATTTTTCCAGCAGAGGGTGTTTGCTTACTAGCCAAAGGTACTGGTGATCTGCGCTACATCAACCGATGCCCTCTGACGTGTGACCATGCTCCCAAAAGAATACGCACAATCATTGTCAGGGAGGAGATCACCTTCATGAAGGTGACAGGCAGCAAGGTGTGGTTTGGTTGGCGTAAGTTGGGCTGCCACCGCCTTCAACTTTGCGAAGTGGCAGGAGAAGGCTGACAGGGAGAGAATGTGGCATCAGGTGGAGGACAGGCATATCTTGATTAGCTAGCCAGCTGCATCCAAACCCACAGGACCTGTCGGTGATCCCTATGCTGGTCCTGTCTATCCTAGAGGGTGTGGTGATCCCTTAGTTCCTCCACCGTCTTCTCCAAAGGTGGCTATTATGGAGTGTGCTGGGGGCGCAGCAAGTGGCAGAAAATTCCCTGCAGGAATAGCCTCTGTGACCCCTACAATTTCCAGCAGCGGAGTGCCATCACCTTCAGCCTAGGCAGAGCTGAAAAAGCTGGCAAACAGTCTTAATTCCAAATACAGTGACTCTTCCTAAAAAAACGCATGTTCTTGGGTTGGTGACCAATCCCTTAGTTGGCATTTTGTCAAAAGAACGACTTTTCTGAGTTGGTTTTCAGTTCTTCCTTGACTGAGACCTGTTTTTTTCTTAATTTTATTTTTTCCCCTTCCCAAGTTTTGCACTGTTTGTGCTTCCCCCTGCCGGATTAGCAGGCTTGCATACAGCGTTTGAGTTACAACTCAACAAGCCTTTAATATACTCTGCCCTTCAAGGACTTTCCACCATTTTAATGGCAACCTGCCGGAGTGACTATGTCCTACACACTGCCTCATTTACATAAGAAACATGACAGTAGTAGCTCAGATAGGGATGATTAGAATAGTACTATGAAGCTGTAGGTGCAGACAGTGATAGCTGGGGGGGCATAAATGACCTGATAGGTTTCCATTAAGAGTCTGCTAATCCCTGTGGGATGTTCGCTATATATATTATGTATATTCATATATTTGTGTTTCCGACTTAGTATAGCCTGTGTTGCAGTAAAGATCTTTTTAGTTTACTCCTTGTGTGCAGTCAACAGTGTTTTCACTGTTTCTACAAACAGATGCTTTAATACCCTATAGAAACCTACAGCCCTACAGAGACTATAGACCAAACCGCAGTTCATTGGCCCGACAGTCTGAGGTATGGAAATGCAAGACACTACACACACAAGACACTGCACACACTCCTTTAGAACAGGGTTGGCCAATTGCAGTCCTCAAGGCCTGCAAACAGTGCATGTTTTCAGGATCTTCTTAGCATTGCACAAGGTGCTAGAATCATCCCCTCTGGAGTTGATTAAATTAGCACCTGTGCAATGCTAAGGAAATCCTGAAAACTTGCACTGTTTTCAGACCTTGAGAAATCTCCATGGAGGTAGCCAGGAACCAAGAATAATCTTCGAGCCCTTGCACCACAACTGCGGCTGTCCCCAGACCCTCTTAAACCCTATGACCACGGTGCGTTATTTGATGCTTTTGTTAACCCCTTCATGACCTGGGAATTTTTCATTTTCCATTTTTTGTTTTTTGCTCTCCTGCTTCCAGGAGCCATAACTTTCTTATTTTTTCGTCAATGTAGACATATGATGGCTTGTTTTTTGTGGGATGAGTTGTAATTTCATATGCAATAATTTATTTTACCATATAGTGTACAGGGAAATTGCAAAAAAATTCTAAATGCAGTGAAATTGCAAAAAGAGTGCAATAACACGTTTGTTTTTTGGGTATTTTAGTCGCCATGTTCACTATATGGTAAAACCGTCATGATGGGGTGATGCCTTGGGTTGGTACGAGTTCCTAGACACCCAACATGTATACCTTTACTGGTATCTAGGTGTGAAAAGAAATTCAGAAGTTTGAAAAAAAAAAAACAGACTTTTTGCGCCATGTTCTGCGACCCGTAGCGCCCTCATTTTTCGGGATCTGGGGCTGTATGATGACTTATTGTTTGCGTCTTGAGCTATCGTTTCTAATGATACCATTATATGGGGGATCCACAGTTTTGATCACCCGTTATTGCATTTTATAGCAATGTTGCCCAAAAAAACGGAATTTTGGTGTTTGGACCATTTTTTCCGTTACTGAGTTTACGGTTTTCATTAACAGATTTAATATGATGATAGATCGGGCGACTCTGAACGCGGTGATACCAAACATGTGTATTTTTTTTCTTTAAACTTTTATTGTGATTGGGAGAAAAGGGGGGTGATTTGAACTTTTATGGCCACTTTACACGAGGCAACAGGAAGATAGAAACCGGCAGGTGTCAGAGACAATTGTACTTATTACCTTCAAAACACATTGCAGATACCTGATTTACACGCAGCCACTTCAAGGTGTTTTGAAGGTAAAAGGTACAATTGTCTCCGACACCTGCCGGTTTCTCTCTTCCTGTTGCCGCGTGTAAAGTGGCCATTATATATTTTTTTTTACAGGTTTTTAAAAACTAAATTTTTTTATTAATTCTTATTTTTGCACTGCCTCTTTAAGAGGCACCTTACTGCACAGTCCGATCGCTTCCGGGAGATACAGATGAGCTGCAGCTCATCTGTATCTCTCAGAATCACGGACCTGTTGTGGTTGGCAGCGCCTGCCAACCACAACATGGAACTGCTCTGTGACAGTATCCGGGGTCTAGCCAGGACCACGGGCTGTCACGTGAGTGCCGGAGATCCCGCGATACTATCGCGGGATCTCCGGAGCAGGCGGGGAACAGCGTGTTCACGGCCGCAGCAGCCTTGGATCCCACTGTCAGTAATTGACAGCGGGATCCAAGGGATTAACAGCGCCTATTGGATCCGATCAGTGCTGTTACCCTGACATCTCAGCTGATGAGATCAGCTGAGATATCGGAGCTTTGATGTGAGCTCCGCGCCGGAGCTCACATCAAACCCCCCTTACCGGCCCATGACGTTGTACAACGTCATAGGTCGGAAAGGGGTTAACGCAGCTTTTGAGAATCTGCATCAAAATCTGTCAAAAGTGCTTTGCCCATATTGCCTTTTTTTGCTTGCACATTTGGTTCAGATAACATACATAGCATGGGCACTTGGCCTTACAACAATATGGTGGGGTCACGTTCATAGAAAGCATCCCTCATATGCTGTGAAAGCTCCTCCTTGCTACAACTGAGTGTGAACACACTCCACAGCCGTGCCACCACCCCACATAGAGCGACCGCTCTGACCCTGGCTAATCTAAAGGCATTAGTGACCATTACCCTGTACAGGACAGGCCTCAGTTCAGAACTACTAAGGGCATACCCGCTGTTCCTATACTAACCATAAGGACCACATCCTTCATGAACCACAACATAGCTCAAGGCGACTTATGTGATCAAGGTCTTGAATGACCGAAACGTCATTCTGTCGCAATCACTATAAGAGCACTTGTTTCAATAAATTTCACCAACAAGCAAAAAAACTCCTTAAGTGTATGTGTGCAGTGATTCTAATAGACATTTATGTGGGACTTACGAGCCTCCTTCACTAGCACCATACCCCCACACCTATCGTGTGCTAGCCATTGAATCTCATACTATATGCTGTGAAAGCAGGCACACAGAAACTGGTGAGAGTGTGACAAGTAGAGATGAGCAAACGTTTAGAAATTCGAATTCGGCTTGGTTCGTCGAACATGCAACATTCGACGAACAGTTCGTCAAACTTCCCATTCTAATCAATGGGAGATAAAATCAAGAGCCTAGAAAACACCTTTTGGTGCAGACATTAGCTTCCTATACTATTACTTACCAAGCTTCAGTGCCACTATCACAATAAGCATGCTTGAGAGCCTGCTCATGAACCACAGACATCCTCATTATGACTTCTCTGATGTTGTGTCTGGTTACACAACAGGCATCATGCAGCAAGGAATCCTGCTGTGACTCCGACATGTTGTTTGATTCTTTTTTTAAGCAGATTTTGAGAATCTTCATGTCTGTCCTGAAGCCAGCAAAGTCTATGAGAGTGCAGAAGTGCGGTGCTAGTGTGTTTTTGTCCTTGCAGATTTGATGCAGATTTTGGGGCAGAAAAAGGTAATCTAAACCAGATGTGCAAGGAAACAAAAATTAACGTGGGCACAGCACTTCTGATTCATCATAGTCTTTACTGGCCTCAGGATTAACATGCAGATTTTGATGCAGATTTTTAAAATCTGAGTGAAAAAAGCATCAAACAACACACCATGGGTACAGGACCTAAGAGGGTCCAGGAAAAGCTACAGTTGTGGTGAAAGGGCTTAAGGATTCCTCTCGCCCCCTAGCTACTTCCACAGGGACTTCTAGGCCAGGGGTAGCAAACTACAGTCCTCAATGTCTGAAAACAGTGCAAGTTTTCAGGATTTTCTTAGCATTGCACAGGTGCTAATTTCATCACCTGCAGAGGTGATAAATCCAGCACCTTGTGCAATACTAAGGAAATCCTTGAACACTCTTTGTGGCCCTTGAGAACAGCTTTTGGCCAACTCTGTTCTACCAGTGTGTGTATTGTCTTGCATTTCCATACCTCACAACGTCTGGCCAGAGGCCTGCAAATTGTTCAACAGTATCTTTAGGGCAGTATCAAAGCACCTCTTTGTAGAAACAATCCAGCACACAAGGAGTGAACTAAAAAAACTTTACTGTAACACATAGACTAAGTCTCAAACACAAATAAAAAAATATACATGATATAGAAATATAGCAAAAGTCCCCCAGAAATGAGCAGCAGCACACAGACTGTTAAACTGGTGTCCAATAAGGACTTTCAGTTGGACTCTAAAGGCTGTAAGGGGAAGTACAAATGGCACAAAATGTTGGAAGGTGAAATATCCAAAGGGTTAACAGTTGGTTGTGACTTGCACAACCAAATCAGGTGAGTCCTTCCACTAAAGGGGGCACTGAGGTTATTTGTACAAAAGGAAATTACTCTATGTGCGCTCCATTTCCCTTTTTATGGAAGGGGAAATATAACACAGGCCTTAGTCAAGGACTAATTGAAAAAAAAATCTCCAACAAGTCCTTCTGTAGCCAAAATTAAAACTAAGAGATGCGTCACTATGTCACCGACCCACCGACATGCCTTTTGTAAGGTCCATTGACATTGTCTCTTGCCGTTTTCAGCTATGCCCAGGATGGTAGTCGCAGTAGGTCCTGATACTCTGCTTCTGGACAGTCTTGGGTGGGTCACAGGGGCTACTCCTCTAGGAATAGTCTCTGCCACCACCTACCCCCCAGCACACTACATTATGGCCACTGCTGGAGAGGACGATGGAGAAATAAGGGGATGACCATGCCCTGTTAGACAGACAGGATCAGTTTGGGGAACACCTACAGGTACTCTGGTTTTGGGTGCATCTGGCTGGCCAACCAAGAGACACCAGGGTCGCCCCCTGCACCAACGCCTCCTCCTGCCACTCCTTAAATTGGTCAGTGGTGGCAACCTGACATACGCCAACCACAAACCATCCCTTGCTGCCCCACAACTTCATGAAAATAACCTCTTACCTGACAAAGATGTTATGTAGTCTTTGGGGAATATTGTCATGCAGCAGGGTGGAGTGGTTGATGTAGCTTAGTGCCATGTTCCACTAGGAACTCATACCCCTTATCCTGCTGGAATGCCACCACCTTGCCTTGGGTGCATTGGTCGAGGAATTCATTGGCCTAAGGCCCATGCAACAAGTCCCGGGTGTTGGCATGTGCATTTTAAATCTCCTCATCAAAGGACACTGGTGGACAGGATAGTTGATGCCTTGTCGGATAGTGGCTTGGAGAGGGTAGTGGTCCCAACACTGGATTGTGCCACTTGAATGATTCTGGAAGTGTTGAGGGTGATCCACATGACTTGGAAGCAGCACCTTCTAGGTCCTTCTAATAAAGGTTCTCGTCCTGGAGGTATTGCGGAATGGGATACAGTAGCTGCAACACCAGCTGGAGGGGGAATCTTAACAGACATGCTGCAAGATCATGTGCAAACCTTACGTGTGGTGCTCCCAGTCATGCCATAGAGAAAGTGTCACCATACTGTTATGACTCGCTTCTCAGGTCCACGTCTGACAGCGGAGCCCAGGATTGATGAGACATAATGATGATCAAAGCAAAATATTTATTCAGGTCACCATTCACCATCAATTCATTTGGAATGCGGAATAAGGCTAGTGGCCACTGGGCACTGCAGGAATGCAGGGACAACTGTAATATGAATTATACATGTAACACAATTATGCACTTGCCAAAAGTTTGTATTCAAAAAGTATGGCATGAAATGTGAGCTCCAATGGAGACAGTACTGGTACTGGGCACTGGACACTGCTGGAATGTCAAGACAACAGTACTATGAATTATACATAAAATGTAAGCCCCTATGGGGACAGTGTTGCAAGTGTATGTAAAGCGCTATAGAATCAATAGCGCTATATAAAAGAATAGCTAAATAAATATTTAAAAGAAAAGAATAAATATTATTATTATTAGTAGTGACATTATTATTATGAAACAGTGTTTGGACATTTTCAACAAGCATTATCCATAATATGGTGTTTCATCAGTGTGAACAGACCTAAAAGATCATGGAGATAAAGCATATATTGGCCATATGCTATGTTTATATGATTTGCTATCACATAAGTGTTGAACAGATGGCGTTGAATGCTGTAGTGCTGGTCCTCTGCAATAATTAAGGTTTGTTCTCCAAAATAATAATAATAATAATAATATAATATATAAAACCACAAGAGATTTGTGACGTCAGTTCCGTCACTTTGCACACACTTCCGTAACTTTGTCCCAGGGTACACCCGCTCAGGGTGGACCAAGATGACCGCCCTAAGCGGGAGTACCCTGGCGACCCACACTACTCGGCACTCACCCCCCCAACCCACGTCCACACACACGTACACCCCTGACACACTATCGTACCCCTCCCCCCCACACACACACTCACACACACACTCATACTCTCATGCAGACTACCTGTCTCCGGTATACTTACCCCACCGCCATCCCGCTGCGCCGCACCCGCTTGGCCCCGTCCAACTCACGACAGGCTCCGCCCACCTCACGGGGCACCCGCCAAGCTCCGCCCAACTCGCAGGGCTCCCCCCAACCTCCGCCCACCTCCCGGGGCTCCCCCAGGCTCCGCCCACCTCACGGGGCTCCCGCCAGGCTCCGCCCATCTCGCGGCGATCCCGCCTGGCTTCGCCCACCTCGCCTGCGCTGACCACCGAGCCTCCATCCTGGCCTGACCACTGAGCCTCCGTCCTGGGCTGACCACCGAGCCTCCGTCCTGCGCTGATCACCGAGCCTCCGTCGTCTGCTGACCACTGAGCCTCCGTCCTCTGCTGACCACAGAGCCGCCGTCCTGGCCTGACCACCGAGCCTCCGTTCTGCGCTGACCACCGAGCCTCCGTCCTCTGATGACCACAGAGCCGCCGTCCTGGCCTGACTACCAACCCTCCGTCCTGGCCTCACCACCGACCCTCCGTCCTGCGCCCAACCACCGACCCTCCGTCCTGGGCTGACCACTCACCCTCTGTCCTGCGCTGACCACGCTGCCTCCATCCTGCACTGACCACTCACCCTCTGTCCTGCGCTGACCACTCTGCCTCCATCCTGTGCTGACCACTCACCCTCTGTCCTGCGCTGACCACTCTGCCTCCATCCTGCGCTGACCACTCTGCCTCCATCCAGTGCTGACCACTCTGCCTCCATCCTGCGCTCACCACTGAGCCTCCATCCTGCACTAACCACTGAGCCTCCATTCTGTGCTGACCACTGAGACTCCATCCTGTGCTGACCACTGAGCCTCCATCCTGTGCTGACCACTGAGCCTCCATCCTGTGCTGACCACTCAATCCTGTGCTGACCACTCAGCCTCCATCCTGTGCTGACCACTGAGCCTCCATCCTGTGCTGACCACTCAATCCTGTGCTGACCACTCAGCCTCCATCCTGTGCTGACCACTGAGTCTCCATCCTGTGCTGACCACTGAGTCTCCATACTGTGCTGACTACTCCATCCTGTCTTGACCACTCAGCCTCCATCCTGCGCTGACCACTCAGCCTCCATCCTGCGCTGACCACTCCATCCTGTGCTGACCACTCAGCCTCCATCCTGCGCTGACCACTCAGCCTCCATCCTGCGCTGACCACTCAGCCTCCATCCTGCGCTGACCACTCAGCCTCCATCCTGCGATGACCACTCAGCCTCCATCCTGCGTTGACCACTGAGCCTCCATCCTCCGCTGACCACTCCATCCTGTGTTGACCACTGAGCCTCCATCCTGCACTGACCACTGAGCCTCCATCCTGCGCTGTCCACTCTGCCCTCATCCTGCGCTCAACACTCTGCCTCCATCTTGCGCTGACCACTCTGCCTCCATCTTGCGCTGACCACTGAGCCTCCATCCTGCGCTGACCACTGAACCTCCATCCTGTGCTGACCACTGAGCCTCCATCCTGCGCTGACCACTCTTCCTCCATCCTGTGCTGATCGCTCAATCCTGTGCTGACCACTCAGCCTCCATCCTGTGCTGACCACTGAGCCTCCATCCTGCGCTGACCACTGAGCCTCCATCCTGCGCTGACCACTGAGCCTCCATCCTGTGCTGACCACTGAGCCTCCATCCTGCGCTGACCACTATTCCTCCATCCTGCGCTCACCACTCTGCCTCCATCCTGCGCTGCCCACTCTGCCTCCATCCTGCGCTGACCACTGAGCCTCCATCCTGCGCTGACCACTGAGCCTCAATCCTGTGCTCACCACTGAGTCTCCATCCTGTGCTGACCACTGAGCCTACATACTGCGCTGACCACTCCATCCTGTCCTGACAACTCAGCCTCCATCCTGTGCTGACCACTCAGCCTCCATCCTGCGCTGACCACTCAGCCTCCATCCTGCGCTGACCACTCCATCCTGTGCTGACCACTCAGCCTCCATCCTGCGCTGACCACTCAGCCTCCATCCTGCGCTGACCACACAGCCTCCATCCTGCGCTGACCACTCCATCCAGTGCTGACTACTGAGCCTCCATCCTGCACTGACCACTGAGCCTCCATCCTGCGCTGTCCACTCTGCCCCCATCTTGCGCTGACCACTCTGCCCCCATCCTGCGCTCAACACTCTGCCTCCATCCTGCGCTGACCACTCTGCCTCCATCTTGCGAATACCACTCTGCCTCCATGCTGCACTGACCACTCAGCCATTGCGCAGTGCTAACCACTGAGCCAACGCACTGTGAAAACCACTGAGCCACCGCACTATGAGAACCACTAAGCCTTCACACCATGAAAACCACTGAGCCATCAAATACACTGCTAACCACTGAGCCACCATATACACTGAAAACCACTGAGCCATCATACTGTGCTAACCACTGAGCCAGCGTATACTGTGCTAACCACTCAGCCATCATACTGTGCTAACCACTGAGCCACCGTATACAGTGCTAACCACTGAGCCAGCGTATACAGTGCTAACCACTGAGCCACCGTATACAGTGCTAACCACAGAGCCGGCGTATACAGTGCTAACCACTGAGCCACTGTATACAGTGCTAACCACTGAGCCACCGTATACAGTGCTAACCACTGAGCCACTGTATACAAGGCTAACCACTGAGTCACCGTATACAAGGCTAACCACTGAGCCACCATATACAGTGCTAACCACTGAGCCACCATATACAGTGCTAACCACTGAGCCACCATATACAGTGCTAACCACTGAGCCACCATATACAGTGCTAACCACTGAGCCACCGTACTGTGCTAACCACTGAGCCACCATATACAGTGCTAACCACTGAGCCACCATATACAGTGCTAACCACTGAGCCACCGTACAGTGCTAACCACTGAGCCACCATACAGTGCTAACCACAGAGCCACCATACAGTGCTAACCACTGAGCCACCGTACTGTGCTAACCACTGAGCCACCATACAGTGCTAACCACTGAGCCACCATATACAGTGCTAACCACTGAGCCACCATATACAGTGCTAACCACTGAGCCACCGTACAGCGCTAACTACTGAGCCACCGTACAGTGCTAACTACTGAGCCACCATATACAGTGCTAACCACTGAGCCAGCGTATAGTGCTAACCACTGAGCCACCATATACAGTGCTAACCACTGAGCCACCATATACAGTGCTAACCACTGAGCCACCGTACAGTGCTAACCACTGAGCCACCATACAGTGCTAACCACTGAGCCACCATACAGTGCTAACCACTGAGCCACCGTACAGTGCTAACCACTGAGCCACTGTACAGTGCTAACCACTGAGCCACCATACAGTGCTAACCACTGAGTCACCATACAGTGCTATCCACTGAGCCACCATATACAGTGCTAACCACTGAGCCACCATATACAGTGCTAACCACTGAGCCACCGTACAGTGCTAACCACTGAGCCAACGTACAGTGCTAACCACTGAGCCACCATATACAGTGCTAACCACTGAGCCACCATATACAGTGCCAACCACTGAGCCACCATATACAGTGCTAACCACTGAGCCACCATAAACAGTGCCAACCACTGAGCCACCATATACAGTGCTAACCACTGAGCCACCATACACAGTGCTAACCACTGAGCCACCGTACAGTGCTAACCACTGAGCCACCATACAGTGCTAACCACAGAGCCACCATACAGTGCTAACCACTGAGCCACCGTACAGTGCTAACCACTGAGCCACCGTACAGTGCTAACCACTGAGCCACCATACAGTGCTAACCACTGAGCCACCATATACAGTGCTAACCACTGAGCCACCGTACAGTGCTAACTACTGAGCCACCGTACAGTGCTAACCACTGAGCCACCATATACAGTGCTAACCACTGAGCCACCATATACACTGCTAACCACTGAGCCACCGTACAGTGCTAACCACTGAGCCACTATATGCAGTGCTAACCACTGAACCACCATATACAGTGCTAACCACTGAGCCACCATACAGTGCTAACCACTGAGCCACCATATAGTGCTAACCACTGAGCCACCATACAGTGCTAACCACTGAGCCACCGTACAGTGCTAACCACTGAGTCACCATACAGTGCTAACCACTGAGCCACCGTACTGTGCTAACCACTGAGCCACCATACAGTGCTAACCACTGAGCCACCATATACAGTGCTAACCACTGAGCCACCATATACAGTGCTAACCACTGAGCCACCGTACAGCGCTAACTACTGAGCCACCGTACAGTGCTAACTACTGAGCCACCATATACAGTGCTAACCACTGAGCCAGCGTATAGTGCTAACCACTGAGCCACCATATACAGTGCTAACCACTGAGCCACCATATACAGTGCTAACCACTGAGCCACCGTACAGTGCTAACCACTGAGCCACCATACAGTGCTAACCACTGAGCCACCATACAGTGCTAACCACTGAGCCACCGTACAGTGCTAACCACTGAGCCACTGTACAGTGCTAACCACTGAGCCACCATACAGTGCTAACCACTGAGTCACCATACAGTGCTATCCACTGAGCCACCATATACAGTGCTAACCACTGAGCCACCATATACAGTGCTAACCACTGAGCCACCGTACAGTGCTAACCACTGAGCCACCGTACAGTGCTAACCACTGAGCCACCATATACAGTGCTAACCACTGAGCCACCATATACAGTGCCAACCACTGAGCCACCATATACAGTGCTAACCACTGAGCCACCATAAACAGTGCCAACCACTGAGCCACCATATTACAGTGCTAACCACTGAGCCACCATACACAGTGCTAACCACTGAGCCACCGTACAGTGCTAACCACTGAGCCACCATACAGTGCTAACCACAGAGCCACCATACAGTGCTAACCACTGAGCCACCGTACAGTGCTAACCACTGAGCCACCGTACAGTGCTAACCACTGAGCCACCATACAGTGCTAACCACTGAGCCACCATATACAGTGCTAACCACTGAGCCACCGTACAGTGCTAACTACTGAGCCACCGTACAGTGCTAACCACTGAGCCACCATATACAGTGCTAACCACTGAGCCACCATATACACTGCTAACCACTGAGCCACCGTACAGTGCTAACCACTGAGCCACTATATGCAGTGCTAACCACTGAACCACCATATACAGTGCTAACCACTGAGCCACCATACAGTGCTAACCACTGAGCCACCATATAGTGCTAACCACTGAGCCACCATACAGTGCTAACCACTGAGCCACCGTACAGTGCTAACCACTGAGTCACCATACAGTGCTAACCACTGAGCCACCATACAGTGCTAACCACTGAGCCACCATATACAGTGCTAACCACTGAGCCACCATATACAGTGCTAACCACTGAGCCACCGTACAGTGCTAACCACTGAGCCACCATATACAGTGCTAACCACTGAGCCACCATATACAGTGCCAACCACTGAGCCACCATATTCAGTGCTAACCACTGAGCCACCATAAACAGTGCCAACCACTGAGCCACCATATACAGTGCTAACCACTGAGCCACCGCATACTCTGCTACCCACTGACCCACCTGTATACACACAATTAATTTCACCGCACTCCCCTAACTATTGGTAAATAAACTATATATGGATTCTAGACTACCCGATTCTTTAGAATCGGGCCGCCATGTAGTAATAATAATAATCTACTACATAATTGTCTGAGACGTCTGTCGGTCACAGAAATCTCGCGCCAGACAGAGGCCGCTGTTTGGTGCCTGCCGGAGGCTCAGACTATGCAGATTGGCGCGCAAATTCAAAGTTCGAATTGCGCGCCAATTTGCAGCCCGGCGACAGTGGCGTGTTAGCGCCGCTGTCGCTGAAGCCCGGCGACAGGCGCTAACGCGCCACTGTTGCCAGGATACACAGGGAACCCGCCGCCCCCATCTCGCCTCTCCCCCCACGCCACCACCTCGCCTCCCGCTGTTCTCACCTGTCTGTACACAGGGCGGGCTGTGTGATGTCACATCAGCCCGCCCTGTGTACAGACGGGTGAGAACAGTGGGAGGCGAAAGGGATACTGCCCCCCGCCTCCCACCCCACCCTCATCCATACTGCCCCCCCTCGCCTCCTGCTGTTCTCACCCGTCTTCTCTGTCACTGCGGTGATGTGGCAGGGCGGGCTGATGTGACATCACACAGCCCGCTCTGTCACATGACGACCACTACAGAAGACGGGTGAGAACAGAGGAGGGCGAGGGGGATCCTGCCCCCTGCCTCCATCGTGCCCCCACCCCACATCCATCGTGCCCCCTGCATCCATCCTGCCCCCTTCCCCCCCAGGCTCCATGCTGCCTCCCCAGCTCCATCCTGCCACCTGGGTCCATCCGGCCCCCCCCCGCATCTATCCTGCTTCCCCCGGCTCCCTCACCTGCCTCCCCGCATCCATTCTGCCCCATCCGGCTCCATCCTAACCTGTCCCCCCCGGCTTCAGCCTGCCCCCCTCGGCTCCATCCTACCCCCCCAGCTCCATCCTGCACCCCCCTTGGCTCCATCCTGCCACCCCCCCCCCCCGACTCCATCCTGCCTCGTTCGCTCCATCCAGCCCCCCGGCTCCATCGTGCCCCCCTGGCTCCATCCTGCCTTGCTTGCTTCATCCTGCCCCACCCGACTCCATCCTGCACCCCCCGACTCCATCATGCCCCCCCTGCGCCGCTCATTCCATCTGGCCTCGCTTGCTCCAAACTGCCCCGCTCGCTTCAACCTGCCCCGCCGACTCCATCCTGCCCCGTCGGCTCCATCCTGCCCAGCTCGCTCCATCCTGCCCCCCAACCACCATTCTGCCCCCCCAACCTGCCCCCCCCGGCCACCATCCTGCTCCTCCGGCTCCATCCTGCTCCTCCGGCTCCATCCTGCTCCTCCGGCTCCATCCTGCCCAATTCGCTCCATCCTGCCCCGCTCTCTCCATCCTGCACCCCCGCCACCATCCTGCCACGCTCGCTCCATCTTGCCCCGCTCACTCCATCCTGCTCCGCTTGCTCCATCCTGCCCCTCCCGGCTCCATCCTGCCCCACTCACTCCATCCTGCCCCGCTCGCTCCATCCTGCCCCCCTGGCTCCATCCTGCCCCCTTGGCTCCATCCTGCCCCGATCGCTCTATCTTGCCCCGCTCGCTCCATCCTGCCCCGCTTGCTCCATCCTGCCCCGCCCTGCATGCTTCAACCTGCCCCGCCGGCTCCATCCTGCCCCTTCGGCTCCATCCTGCCCCGCTCGCTCCATCCTGCCCCGCTTACCACCATCCGGCCCCCCGCCACCATCCTGCCCCCCGCCACCATCCTGCTCCTCTGGCTCCATCCTGCTCCTCTTGCTCCATCCTGCCTCGCTCAATCCATCCTGCCCCGCTCGCTCCATCCTGCCTTGCTCCCTCCAATCTGCCCCCCTCCGGCTCCATCCTGCCCCACCGACTCCATCGTGCCCCCCCTGCATCCATCCTGCCCCCCTTTCCCCCCCAGGCTCCATGCTGCCTCCCCGGCTCCATCCTGCCACCTGGGCCCATCCGGCCCCCCCCGCATCTATCCTGCTTCCCCCGGCTCCATCCTGCCTCCCCGTATCCATTCTGCCCCATTCGGCTCCATCCTAACCTGTCCCCCCCGGCTTCATCCTGCCCCCTTCGGCTCCATCCTACCCCCTCAGCTCCATCCTGCACCCCCCTTGGCTCCATCCTGCCACCCCCCCCCCTGACTCCATCCTGCCTCGCTCGCTCCATCCAGCCCCCCGGCTCCATCCTGCCCCCCCGGCTCCATCCTGCCTTGCTTGCTTCATCCTGCCCCCCCCCCCGACTCCATCCTGCCCCCCCCCGGCTCCATCCTTGCCCCCCCCCCGGCTTCATCCTGCCCCCCTGGCTCCTTCCTGCCCCCCCCCCCCGGCTCCATCTTGCCCCGCTCGCTCTATCCTGCCCTGCTCGCTCCATCCTGCCCTGCTCCGCCTCCATCTTTCCTCGCTCGCTCCATCCGGCCCCGCTTGCTCCAAACTGCCCCGCTTGCTCCAAACTGCCCCCGCTCGCTTCAACCTGCCCCGCCGACTGCATCCTGCCCCGTCGGCTCAATCCTGCCCCGCTCGCTCCATCCTGCCCCCCAACCACCATTCTGGCCCCCCCCCCCAACCTGCCCCCCCCTGCTACCATCCTGCTCCTCCGGCTCCATCCTGCTCCTCCGTTCCATCCTGCCCCATTCGCTCCATCCTGCCCCCCACCACCATCCTGCCCTGCTCGCTCCATCCTGCCCCGCTCGCTCCATCCTGCACCCCCGCCACCATCCTGCCACACTCGCTCCATCTTGCCCCGCTCACTCCATCCTGCCCCGTTTGCTCCATCCTGCCCCCCCCCGGCTCCATCCTGCCCCGCTTACTCCATCCTGCCCCGCTCGCTCCATCCTGCCCCCCTGGCTCCATCCTGCCCCCTTGGCTCCATCCTGCCCTGCTTGCTCTATCTTGCCCCGCTCGCTCCATCCTACCCCGCTTGCTCCATCCTGCCCCGCTCGCTCCATCCTGCCCCGCTTGCTCCAAACTGCCCTGCACGCTTCAACCTGCCCCGCCGGCTCCATCCTGCCCCTTCGGCTCCATCCTGCCCCGCTCGCTCCATCCTGCCCCCCAACCACAATCCTGCCCCCCCCACCACCATCCTGCTCCTCTGGCTCCATCCTGCTTCTCTTGCTCCAGCCTGCTCCTCCGGCTCAATCCTGCTCCATTCGCTCCATCCTGCCCCCCCACCACCCTGCCCTGCTCGCTACATCTTGCCTCGCTCACTCCATCCTGCCCCGCTTGCTCCATCCTGCCCCCCCCCGGCTCCATCCTGCCCCGCTCACTCCATCCTGCCCCGCTCGCTCCATCCTGCCCCCGCCTCCATCCTGCCTCCCGCTGTTCTTGCTCCACCGCCTCCATCCTGCCCCCCTCCGCCTCCATCCTGCCCCCCCTCCATCTCTATCCGCTTCCATCCTGCCCCCCCCTCCGACTCCATCCTGCCCCACTCGCTCCATCCTGCCCCCCCGACACAATTCTGCCCCCCTCCCCCCCATCACCATCCTGCCCCCCCGGCAGTTAGCGGTCATGTGACCGATCAGCTGATCGCTTTCCCAGGCAATTACAGGTCCTAAAGGCCTGTAGGACCTAGAAGACGGAGGTGGAGCGAGCCGGCGGACAGGTGAATATCCTCACTCAGGATTTTTTTACTTTTACTGTGGAGGAGCGGGGGGCCGCGGGGAGCGGAGTATCTCCATATACCATAGTGCTGCTATACATGTACTGTAATGTACCGCCATATACTATAGTGCTGCTGTACATGTGCTGTAATGCACCGCCATATAAACTGTGTTCCAAATTATTATGCAAATTGGTGTTAAGCGTCATAGGGTTTTATTTTTTTCAATGAAACCCATTGATGGTATTGATCTGTGGATCATTGAAATCAATCTCAGATATCTGTGATAATTAGTTTGGCAGGTGAGCCCAATAAAAGGAAATCTGGGTGTTCCATAATATTATGCAGGCCACAGTTTTCAAGTAACATGGGAAAGAAAAAGGATGTCTCTGCTGCCGAAAAGCAACAAATAGTGCAATGCCTTAGACAAGGGATGAAAACATTTGATATTGCACGAAAACTTAAGCGTGATCATCGTATTGTGAAGAGATTTGTGGCTGATTCTGAGCACAGATGTGTTTGTGCAGATAAAGGCAGAATGAGGAAGGTTTCTGCCAGGCAAGTTCATCAGATTAAGAGAGCAGCTGCTAAAAAGGCCTTACAAATCAACAAACAGATATTTGAATCTGCTGGTGCCTCTGGAGTCCCTCGAACCTCAAGGTGTAGGATCCTTCAAAAGCTTGCTGTGGTGCATAAACCTACTATTCGGCCACCCCTAAACAGTGCTCACAAGCAGAAACAGTTGCAGTGGGTCCAGATATACATGTAGACTAATTGTCAAACAGTCTTGTTTACTGATGAGTGCCGAGCAACCCTGGATGGTCCAGATGAATAGAGAAGTGGATGGTTGGTGGATGCCACCATGTCCCAACACGGCTGTGACATCAGCAAGGAGGTGGAGGAGTCATTTTGGGCTGGAATCATTGGGAAACAGCTGGTAGGCCCCTTTAAGGTTCCTGAAGGTGTGAAAATGACCTCTGCAACGTATATAGAGTTTCCAACTGAGAACTTTCTTCCATGGTACAAAAAGCAAAAACGTGCCTTTAGGACCAAAATCATTCGCATGCATGTCAATGCACCATCTCATGCTACAAAGAATACCTCTGTGCCATTGGCTGCTATGAGCATAAAAGGAGATAAACTCATGTTGTGGCCACCATCTCTCCCTGACCTCAACCCTATAGAGAACCTTAGGAGTATAATCAAGGAAAAGATCTATGGGGATGGGAGGCAGTTCACATCAAAACAGCAGCTCTGTGAGGCTATTCTGACATCATGCAAAGAAATACAAGCAGAAACTCTCCAGAAACTCACAAGTTCAATGGATGCAAGAATTGTGAAGGTGAGATCAAAGAAGGGTTCCTATGTTAACATGTAACTTGGCCTGTTAGGATGTTTTGGAGTTAAATAGATTTTTATTTCAGTGGATGTGACCTGTTAATGCTGCAAATTCAACAAATGAGCATTTTCAGTTCTTTCAAACATATCAAATGTTTACAAACTCTACTGTGCGTAATAATTTGGAACAGTGCTTTTAGTTTTTTTAACTTTTAAAATTATACTGATCATACTGTTATCATTGGGGGGTTTCTTCAATAAAATTTGATGTATACTTTTACGGGTGATGACTTTTATTACACTGACTGTCATTTGCACCAACCATTTAGAAAAATCAGAGAAAAAGAACATTTGCATAATAATTTGGAACACAGTGTACTATAGTGCTGCTATACATGTGCTATAAAATGCCACCATATACTATAGTGCACCTGTACATATACTGTAATATACTGCCATATACTATAGTGCTGCTATACATGTGCTATACGGTACCGCCATATACTATAGTGTTACTTTACATGTACTGTAATGTACCGCCATATACCATAGTGCTGCTATACATGTGCTGTCATGTATTGCAATATACCATAGTGCTGCTATACATGTGCTGTAATGTACCGCCATATACTATAGCGCTGCTATACATTTAATGTAATGTAACGCCAAATACCATAGCGCTGCTATACATGTACTGTAATGTACTGCCATATACTATAGTGCTGCTATACATGTGATATAAAATACCACCATATACTATAGTGCACCTGTACATATACTGTAATATACTGCCATA
Source organism: Allobates femoralis (assembly GCA_033576535.1). Lineage (NCBI taxonomy): Eukaryota > Metazoa > Chordata > Amphibia > Anura > Aromobatidae > Allobates > Allobates femoralis. The sequence continues at coordinate 583,423,682 of JARQOC010000003.1, forward strand.
TACTATAGTGCTGCTATACATGTGCTATACTGTACCGCCATATACTATAGTGTTACTTTACATGTACTATAATGTATCGCCATATACTATAGTGCTGCTATACATGTGCTGTAATGTACTGCCATATACTATAGCGCTGCTATATATGTAATGTAATGTACCACCATATACCATAGTGCTGCTATAAATGTACTGTAATGTACCGCCATATACTATAGTGCTGCTATACATGTACTGTAATGTACCGTCATATACTATAGTGCTGCTATATATATATATGTAGTTCATTCACGTTGACTTAACAAGTTCTGTCAGTCACAGTATGACAACTACATACACATTCTAGAATACCCAATGCATTAGAATCGGGCCACCATCTAGTAATAATACTAATAATAGTCCTTATACAACTGGAGATGACTATTTTGGAGGTTGGTTCTGGCACCGAGAAGAAGAAGCCACCCAAGCGACAGCTCTTTGGCTACCCCTATCACCGACTATTCCAGCTGTTGCAAACTTGGAAAACATCTTGCTGGAGAGGAAGCTTCCTTAAGGCCTGGTGAAGAGGGGGCATAAGAAAGACTGTCCAGAGTGCCAGGGACTGGACTTAGGGTGCGTGCCCATGCTACTCCCCTGTTCTCAAAGAGCCAGCACACTATGTCATGTCCCCTATCTTTGCCTTCATTTGTTGTCATATTTGCTGCAGTCATCCTGGCAGCACTTGTTATCCCTAGAGACTCTACCTGTGTCAGTGCCAGCATAACTTCCAGAAACCACACACTGCCTCTTTAAAAAGTAGGGAATGCGCAGGTGCATGAAATAAGCATGACAACAGACGATCTCTATGACATTGGCAGGTCTTTGAAGATTGGAGCCACAGTGGGGATCGGAGCAGGAGCCAGAGGAACACATAGGCGGTCAGTACGTCAGCGTCCCTGCCAGGGAGCAGACGTTGGGCAATGCAGGGATGCTAGAATCCCTTAAACATTTTAGATAGTCATCAGGCAGCCCTTACTATGAATGACTCCTGTTTATAAGGCTGTCAGTCAGTCATGAACTTTACTTCTGTCTACAAGGCTGTCAGTCACTGTAACGCACTTCACTCCTGTCTAAAGCAAAAAATCCAAAAATTGAGTTATTTGAAAAAAAGCGAGTTTTTATATTTTTTCTCAAATGCATAGGTGCTTTTACTTCTATCTGTATGTCTGTATTCACACATGATTAACAGTGACTGTGTGCTGCTGTGAATTTTTTCTGAGTATTGTTCAGAATTGCAGCTTGCACCAGTTGAGACTATGCCTTGAGTGCTGTTTAGTTTTCTTTTCTTTGTAGATAGATACATAGATAAAACATGTATAGAGAGATGATAAATAAATATAGCATACATAGACGATAGACAAATAGGTAGATGATAGGCTAGGGTCACATTTCCGTTTTGACCCTAGCCTGCCAGATTCCGGTTTTAAGTTAGAACTTTTTCCAGCATCGCATAGCGTTACCGCTATGCGGTGCAGGAAAACGCTGCCCTTAGTTACCCTATTTTTACCTTCACTACCTGTCACACAGGCAGCTGCTTGGAGTGTGCTTTACAGCGCCGCACAGGAAACGCTGTCTGCAACGTTTCCTGTGCGGCGCTGTAAAGCGCACTCCGAGCAGCTGCCTGTGTGACAGGTAGTTAAGGTAAACATAGGGTAACTAAGGGCAGCGTTTTCCAGCACCGCATAGCGGTAACGCTATGCGGTGCTAGAAAAAGTTCTAAGTTAAAACCGGAATCCGGCAGGCTAGGGTCAAAACGGAAAAGTGACCCTAGCCATAGATAGATATTGTGTATTCATTGCATTATTTTTAAATCTTCATAAATAAACTACATACATATTCTAGAATAGCCGATGCGTTAGAATCGGGCCACCATCTAGTTATTAATAAACATTATAATTACATTATAATTACATTATTATTACCGTATATACTCGTGTATAAGCCGACCCGTGTATAAGCCGACCCCCCTACTTTTGCCCCCAAAACCTGGGAAAATCTATTGACTCGCGTATAAGCCGAGGGTGGACCCCAGCACAGGTATACAGCCCCCAGCAGTGGTATACAGGCCCCAGCAGTATGATATTCAGCAGGCCCCAGTGGTATATACAGCAGCCCCAGTGGTATTGCAGCCCCTATATACAGCAGCCCCAGTGGTATTGCAGCCCCAGTAATGCAGGGCCCCTATATACAGCAGCCCCAGTGGTATTGCAGCCCCAGTGGTATTGCAGCCCCTATATACAGCAGCCCCAGTGGTATTGCAGCCCCAGTAATGCAGGGCCCCTATATACAGCAGCCCCAGTGGTATTGCAGCCCCAGTGGTATTGCAGCCCCTATATACAGCAGCCCCAGTGGTATTGCAGCCCCAGTAATGCAGGGCCCCTATATACAGCAGCCCCAGTGGTATTGCAGCCCCAGTGGTATTGCAGCCCCTATATACAGCAGCCCCAGTGGTATTGCAGCCCCAGTAATGCAGGGCCCCTATATACAGCAGCCCCAGTGGTAGTATACAGGCAGCCCCAGTAATGCAGGGCCCCCCCCTCATGCTCCGGTCACCTGTAAAGCAAATTATACTTATCAGTGCCCGCTGCCGTCCGCGCCCGCATCTGCCGACATCCCGATCCTCCGTCTTCATGCATCTTCTTCCTGTTTCCTGTGCGTGTCGCCGGTAATGACGTCATTGCCTGCGACGCGCACAGAAGCAGGAAGAAGATGCATGAAGATGGAGGATCGCATGTCGGCAGCGGCGGGCGCGGACGGCAGCGGGCACTGATAAGTATAACTTGCTTTACAGGTGACCGGAGCATGAGGGGGGGCCCTGCATTACTGGGGATGCAGGGGCTGCTTTATACCGCTGTATACAGCAGCCCCCGCACTGACTCGCGTATAAGCCGAGGGGGGTACTTTTCAGCCCAATTTTTGGGCTGAAAAACTCGGCTTATACGCGAGTATATACGGTACTTACCTTTCCAGCGACGAATCCTCCTGTCTCTCTGGCTCCCGGATGTTTCTACTTCCGGGGCCGCTCATTAACTTCCGGGTTATTCACTGCACTGCCTGGCGTCGGTAGTGATCATGCGGGACATCAGTGTTTACCCGCGGTCATGGCACAGGCCATGACCTCGGGTGAACTCTGACTGTCACTGACAGTCTCAACCTGCTTCTCGCTCTGCATAGACGTTTATCTATGCAGAGTGATGTAGCAGTGCTGACATTGCTCTTTTGGTCTACGTCAGACTGAGGATGGTTTTTTGAAATAAAGATGGAGTCTTTAAATGATTTTTTTGTTTTATTTCTAATAAAATATTTTTCTCTGTGTTGAGTTTTATTTTTTAACACTTTACTAGAAATTCATGGTGGTCATGTCTAATATTGGCGTGAACCCATGAATTTCGGGCTTAGGACCAGCTGATAATACAAAGCTGGCCCTAACTCCATTATTACCCAGTGAGCCACTCGCACCAGGGCCCTGGATGAGTCAAGTACAGCGCCAGAAGATGGCACTTCTATGAATGCGCTATTTTCTGGGGTGGCTGCGGACTGCAATTTGCAGCGGGGGGAAGATTAGAAAGCTTGGGCCACCCTGCACTGTAGATTCCAGCCCCAGCTGCCAAGTTGTACCCGGCTGAACACAAAAATAGGGTGAAGCCCATGTCAATTTTTTAAAATTATTTCATGAAATTCATGAAATAATTAAAAAAAGGTCTTCCCTATATTTTTGTTTCCAGCCAGGTACAAATAGGCAGCTGGGGGTTGAGGGCAGCCTGTACCTGCATGCTGTACCTGGCTGGCATACCAAAATATGTCAAAGCCCACGTAAATTTTTTGTGAAAAATTAACTGCAAAAATAAAAAAAAATTATAAATAAAAAATAAACACATTTAGGGACTGTATCTTTAATAACCTCTTGACCCTCATCTCTTTGCTGTACACTCTTGGCTCTGCTTCATCAGAGATCAAGGAGACGAACAAAGTTTCTATGCCCTTGGTCCCTGAAGGAAAGCTTGGAGCGCTGCGGCACCGTAATGGGAGGTAACTCAGGTCACTCGAGGACAGGTCAGGTCATGCCACCTAAGCTGTCCTCGGGTGACCTCAGTGTTTTCCCAGTTACAATGCTGCAGATCACGCTCCTTCCGCCAATTACCCACTGAGCTATCAGAAGATTGCACCAAAAAGCATGAAATCCGTGGCAAAAAATGTGGGAAAAATGTTCTGGTGTTCGTGCTTTTTTTTGCTCCAGAAGTTGCAGATGAACACCTTGGACACAATGCATGCAGTTTTAGGTGTAAATTGCACCAAAACGTATGAAATCCACAGTAAAAATTGCAGGAAGAACGCCGCGGTTTTTGCACTTATTTTTTGCCCAGGAGATGAAGATGAACACCTTGGACACAATGCATGCAGTTTCAGGACTAAATTCTACCAAAAAAACATGAAATCTGCAACAAAAATGTTGTGTTTTTGCTGTGGATTTCATGCATTTTGGTGCGATTTAGGCCTGAAACTGCATGCATTGTGTCCAAGGTGTTCATCTTCATCTCCTGGTCCAAAAAAAAATTCACAAAAAACGCTATGTTTTTCCCGTGGTTTTTGCCGTGGATTTTGTGCTTTTTAGGCCTGAAACGGCATGCATTGTGTCCTAGGTGTTCATTTCCATCTCCTGGGCCAAAAAAAGCACTAAAACCGCAGCATTTTTCCCAGGGGTTTTGCCGCGGATTTCATGCTTTTTAGTGCAATCTTCTGACAGCTCAGTGCGTAATTGGCATAAGGAGCGCGAACTGCGGCCTTGTAACTGGAGAGACACTGGGATTACCTGAGGACAAGTCAGGTGGCATGACCTGAGCTGTCCTCGGGTAACATGAGTTACCCCCCTTACGATGCCACAGTGCTCCAAGCTCTCCTTCAGGGACCAAGAGGATAGAAGCTTTGCTCGTCCCCTTGTCTCTGATGAAGCAGAGCCGAGAGTGTTCAGCACAGACATGAAGGTTGAGGGGTTAATAAAGATGCAGTCCCTAAATGTACTTGTGTTTTTTGTTTTCTTTAATGAACTATTTAAAAAAAATTTGACGTGGGCTTTGCCATATTTATGTATGCCAGCCAGGTACAGCAGGCAGGTACGGGCTGCCCCAATTCCCCAGCTGCCTATTTGTACCTGGCTGGAAACAAAAATATAGAGAAGCCCTTTTTTCAATTATTTCATGAATTTCATTTATTTTTGGGTCCTGACAGGTATACCTGGGCAGCTGGGGGCTGGAATCGACAGCGCAGGGTGGCCCAAGCTTTCTAAGCCCCCCGCTGCGAATTGCAGTCCGCAGCCACCCCAGAAAATGGCATGTTCATAGAAGCACCATCTTCTGGTGCTGCATCCAACTCATCCAGGGACGGGGTGGGGGAGGCTCACTGGGTAATAATGGGGTTAGAGCCAGCGTTTCATTATCAGCTGGGCCTAAGCCCGAAATTCATGGGGCTTGCCAATATTAGACATGACTCCATGAATTTCTAGTAAAGTGTTAAAAAAAAAAATACAACACAGAGAAACATTTTTTATTAGAAATAAAACGAAAAAAAAATTTAGACACTCCATCTTTATTATAAAGGCAATCCTCAGTTCGACATAGTCCAAAAGAGCAATGTCAACTCTGCTACAGGCTGAGACTATCAGTGACAGTAAAGGTACCGTCACACGCGGCAATATTGCTTGCAATTTTACTGGCAATTTGCTGGTTGCAGTGAAATCATGGACACATTGTTACATTTGTACACGGCAACAAAATAGAACTATGTGTCCATGATTTCACTGCAACCAGCAAATTGCCAGTGAAATTGCAAGCAATATTGCCGCCAGTGACGGTACCTTAAGAGTTCACCTGAGGTCATAGCTCAGGCTATGACCGCAGGTGAACCCTGACGTCACCGCGCGAACACTGCCGACACCGACTGGAAAAAGCCGAAGACTGCTGACGAAAGCGCAGTGGATACCGCAGAAGTTAATGAGCGGCTCCGGAATCAGAAGCAGCCGGGACAGTGAAATGGAAGGACATGTCGCTTGAAAGGTAAGTATAATTATGTTTTTTATTTTATTCTTTTACAGACTCCGGACCCGAAATGGACCTGAACTGTAACATGGGCATCCCATGGAAACCCGTGTTCTGGACCTTGTGACCGAACAGTATGTATTCAGTATGGGGTCAGAACTTTACAGTTCGGGTTTGCCCTCCCTAGTGATGAGCAGATTTACTTATTACTACATCTTATGGATTATCATACTTTGTACAGTGGTGGTCCATATTTGGGTAATCAGAGATCAGCAGTTTCTGGACCATAGTTTGTACAGCAGAGTCATTTTCCATTTCCAGTTACTGGGTATGTCTCTCTCTTCTGGCAAAGTCTACTGTAGAATTTAAGCACTTTTGCTCAAGGGGGTCCTCTTTATTCTTTAGTATACAAGCTATTATTGCCAGTGGGGTCCTTTCTCGCTCTCTGTGAAATTCTTATGGTCAGCAAGCTTTTCTTTAGCTGCTCTCTCCCATATGTATTTTCAGAGCAATTACAAGCTCTCCGGTATTGAAATTTGAATACATTTACTCACTGTGATTTGAATTTTTGAAAACTTGGCCAAATTGGTGATTTCAAATTTAAAAAAAAATGTGGTCTTCTCTAATATTGATGAAAATACAAGCACAATTATTTACTCCATAGCCATAATATGGACCCATATTATGTTAGAGCAATGGAGAAATAATTTACCTAAATATTTGGAAAGATAAAAATATATTTTGATGCTTTGCCTTCCGGCATGATATTTCTAAAGAAAGTCTGAATTTAGCTGCCAAGAAAATTGGTAATATGTACAGTATACAGTTGTGGCCAAAAGTATTGACAGCCCTGCAATTCTGTCAGATAATACTCAGTTTCTTCCTAAAAAGGATTGCAATCACAAATTCTTTGGTATTATTATCTTCATTTAATTTGTCTTCAATGAAATACACAATAGAGAATGAAGCAAAAAACAAAACATTGATCATTTCCCACAAAACTCCAAAAATGGTCCAGATAAAAGTATTGGAACCCTCAGACTAATACTTGATTGCACAACCTTTAGCCAAAATAACTGCGATCAACCGCTTCCGGTAACCATCAATGAGTTTCTTACAATGCTCTGCTGGAATTTTAGACCATTCTTCTTTAGAAAACTGCTCCAGGTCCCTGATATTTGAAGGGTGCCTTCTCCAAACTGCCATTTTTAGATCTCTCCACAGGTGTTCTATGGGATTCAGGTCTGGACTCATTGCTGGCCACCTTAGAAGTCTCCAGTGCTTTCCCTCAAATTGCGAGCACACAGGGAAACGCTGCTTGCAGCGTTTCCCTGTGCGCCCGGGATAAGCGGTGACTATGCAGGCTGCTGTCTGAAGTGGTTACCACGATACAGATTGGGTAACCAGGGACAGCATCTGCTAGAAACGGCCGCATCCACGCACCTGCGCTTCTCTGCCAGAATATAAGTATTTAGCGCAGGAAGCGCTAAATACTGAAGCGCAGGTGTGTGGACAATGCCATTGTCTTGCTGGAAGACCCATAACCTCTGAGGGAGACCCAGCTTTCTCACACTGGGCCCTACATTATGCTGCAAAATTTGTTGGTAGTCTTCAGACTTCATAATGCCATGCACACGGTCAAGCAGTCCAGTTCCAGAGGCAGCAAAGCAACCCCAAAACATCAGGGAACCTCTGCCATGGTTGACTGTAGGGACCGTGTTCTTTTCTTTGAATGCCTCTTTTTTTCCTCCTGTAAACTCTATGTTGATGCCTTTGCCCAAAAAGCTCTACTTTTGTCTCATCTGACCGGAGAACATTCTTCCAAAACGTGGAACGTTGCTTTTTTATGTCTCGGGGTAAGAAGTAAGGTCTTCCTGGGTATCCTACCATACAGTCCCTTTTCATTCAGACGCCGACTGATAGTACGGGTTGACACTGTTGTACCCTCAGACTGCAGGGCAGCTTGAACTTGTTTGGATGTTAGTCAAGGTTCTTTATCCACCATCCGCACAATCTTGCGTTGAAATCTCTCGTCAATTGTTCTTTTCCGTCCACATCTAGGGAGGTTAGCCACAGTGCCATGGGCTTTAAACTTCTTGATGACACTGTGCACGGTAGACACAGGAACATTCAGGTCTTTGGAGATGGACTTGTAGCCTTGAGATTCATCCGGCTTCATCCGGCTTCCTCCTCCGGTGGGCGCAGGCAATGACGTCATTGTCTGTGCGCCGGAGGAGGAAGCCGGAAGAAGCCGGATGAAGCCGGAGGAGCGCGCGGTGTCAGAGAGCGGCGGCGGCGACAGGACAGGGATAAGTATAATGATCTATTACTTTACAGGTTTGCGGCAGCAAGGGGGGGCCCTGTATACCCATGGGGGGGCGCCTGTATACCACTGGGGCTGCTGTATACACCACTGGGGCTGCTGCTGTATATACCACTGGGGCTGCTGCTGTATACACCACTGGGGCTGCTGCTGTATATACCACTGGGGCTGCTGCTGTATACACCACTGGGGCTGCTGCTCTATATACCACTGGGGCTGCTGCTGTATACACCACTGGGGCTGCTGCTGTATATACCACTGGGGCTGCTGCTGTATACACCACAGGGGCTGCTGCTGTATATACCACTGGGGCTGCTGCTGTATATACCACTGGGGCTGCTGCTGTATACACCACTGTGGATGCTGCTGTATACACCACTGGGGCTGCTGCTGTATATACCACTGGGGCTGCTGCTGTATATACCACTGGGGTTGCTGCTGTATATACCACTGGGGCTGCTGCTGTATATACCACTGGGGAGGATGCTGTAACACTGCTGGGGCCTGTATATACCACTGGGGAGGCTGCTGTATACGACACTGCTAGGGGCTGTATACCTGTGCTAGGGTCCACCCTCGGCTTATACACGAGTCAATAAGTTTTCCCAGGTTTTGGGGGCAAAAGTAGGGGGGTCGGCTTATACACGAGCATATACGGTACATATTTCTATGTAGTACAGTTACCAAAAGTTCCATTGATACTTTAGCAAGAGGTCTGAAACTCATTAGCTCTAAAGCAAAATATGTATCCTAGCCCCAAAACAATCATGGATGATTTATAATGCTGACATAATTGCACAGTGGTTATCTGCCCTCTTGAAGAAAATATTGCACACCCGTAAATGTTAGTCATTTCATTTCATACACACTTTACATGCCTATTGTTTGTATCTTAACAATAGGAAGGTTTCTCTTTCCTAATCCAAATTTAGAATGGATAAAGAGGATTTCAAACTGACCTTGACTCATCTGCATCCACAGAGAAGAAGACTTGGGTCTTCTTCATTTAAATGAAATGTCCGCAATAAGAGAAGATAAATTATTGCAATTTCAGTTCTGATTCAACCTCAAAGATGCAAGGTTCCATTGAAGTTAATTGGATAGTGTCAGTTCTAGTAATTGTGAAAAACAGAATAACAGGAGTTGATTTGTGACTCAAGGCTATAGAGTGATTTGTATCTTAATGAATCCAGCTGAAAGACAATAGACATACCATTAAGGAATACAGATTATTATGTCTTTAAGAATAGAGTGCAGCATAGAAGATTTTCATGCTAGGACTGGTGGAAAGTTTTCCTATTGGCCATTAAAATGTAAACTCATTGCAATGTTGCCACTGCGACATAACAGGGTCAATATTATGTCCTGTTTATTTCCATAAGTTTTGTAAAAAAAAAAAAAAGATGGCTGACGAAGTAATAGTTCAATATTTGCAAACTATACAATAATTTGTAATGTACTGAGCACATAATGGGATAATACAACAAATTAGGGATGGATTTAAAGATCCCGGAGGCTTGAATACATACAGTAAATTGCAAATGAAGAAAATCAAACTACGGTTGAGAATTTTGGACCAAAGATCCTGTCTCACAATTACAAATTATATAGCTTAAAGGGGATGTCCATGCTTTTCATAAAATCTCAGTGTATATCTAGGCTGCAGAATGCTGACAGTTTGTAATTTACCTTCAGTCAGCATTTTGCAGGGTTTTCTAGATATTGCTGTTTTGCGTGTTTGCTTTAGAGCCTGCATTTAAATGGAGATCTAATCATTTCCTCTTGCTCTACTACAAGCATGTCAAACACAGCAACAAGCCTGCCCCCTATAGCAACAGGCTATCCCCCTATAGCAACAGGTTGACCCACTATAGCAACAGGCCCTCCCCTGTCCACAGCAGAACCACCCTGTCCCTAGCTGCCCCCTGAGACACTATGCCAAAGCTGCTCCTGTGTGAAGACATCAGTGACACACAGCTGTCTCAATCACACAGGAGCAGCATTGGCACAGTGTCTCAGAGAGATTGCATCAGTGACTGACAACCCTGTGAAGATTAGAAGGGGCAGACACTGTGACTGTACGACTGGGCATTGATACAGTACATTCTCCTTCACCGTCAGCGGCAGATACAGAGCCCAGCATCATCACTGACAGCCCAGGACAGTGAAGGGGAACAAATCACTCTGATAGCCATCACTGCAGTGCATTAGTCATTGTATTTACAGAGCAGCCATGACTTCATGAGGACTTTCCCTCCTCCCCGCAGACTTTACATAGATGGATGTTTTGGGATGTCTGGCTGGGGTGAGGGACAGCTATAAACGGGGTGGTTCGGCTGTGGACAGGGGACAGCGTGTTGCTATAGAGGGTCGGCCTGGTTTTATAGGGGGATGGCTTGTTGCTATAGGGGGCGGGCTTTTTGTTGTGTGGCGCATGCTTGTAGTATAGTAGGTGGAAATGACCAGTTCTCCATCTACATGCAAGCTCCAAAGCAAACACGCCCCTTGGTCGTTCTCTTCAGACACAAAACAGTGATATCTAGGAAACACTTCAATATGCTGACAAAAGGTAAATTGCAAACAGTCAGCATTCTGCAGCCTAGATATACACTGAGATTTCTGCAGCCTAGATATACACTGCATTCTGCATTCTGCAGCCTAGATATACACTGATATTTTATAAAAAGCCTGGACCTTTAAAGGGTTAAAGGGAACCTGCCCTTGCAGCTTCCTATAACATCCCTAATCATCCCTCTCTGACCTAAAACTGTACTCTAATGGTTGTAAAAAATGAGTTTGTCACTTACATGTTTGTTTGCCAATTTGTCCTCTTGACTACTGTATCTAGTCACACATGGGCAATTCCCATTGCTCCATTTTCTCCCTTTCACTGCTGGTATCACGCCCCGGTGGGTGTCATTATTCATTCTGAAGCACGGTCCTGATTCAAAATTCATGGCTCATCCTTCTGGGTATGATGTGCCAGCAGCTCATCATTTTCAGTCTGGTGCATTATGGGGGATTGTTATTAATGATATAAGGCTCAGCGTTACATCTATTTATAAGGATAGGCACGACAACTCGTTTGGTGCAACCCTTTTTAGGATGTATGTTAAAATATCTGGAAGACTTCGTTAAACAATATAAAATATTACTATACAATATTGCCGGAGGCAATATTACTATTGCATCCGGCAAGGTCTTGATGCTTATAGGACCTGTGGTGACATCACAAATCGGGTCACATGACCTCAGTTACTCAGTTACTCAGTTATTTTAACCCTTTCTTTTACTTAATTTCACTTCTGCAATGTATGTATATACATTGCGGAAGTGAAAGTGCCCCGCACATCTCATTCATTAAGCGGAAAATGCGGCAGATGCGTTTTTTTGTCCGGATCTGCTGCATTTTCGAACCGTTATTGAACATAACCTCGAACTGCCGAATTTGAAGCTAATTGTTCGCATTCGTCGAATGACCACACCGCCAAAACAGCTCGAATTTGAGATTGGTGAACATTTCGAATTGAACACCGCTCATCTCTAATCGTTATTAACAATAACAAAGTTCACGATGGATGAGGTTAAACACTGTGCTTCGCCAAGGCTTCCAGCAGCAAAACATCAATGACCATAGAGATAGTGGTCACCCATATCCTAGCTCCAGTGTTATACCATAAATATATGGTATGGGGGATTATCAGGTGTACTGGCAGGCTTTGGAATGTGCACTGCGTATGCTCTGTACCCAGACTGTGGAGCCAATACACCCACAAACTGTGGAGCCCTATGCATTTTTTTGCCCCAAGGTAAAATTAGGGAGCTGAGCGTGACAGCTCACAGCTGTGCGCCTTTTTTTGAGCTAGACTGAAAAATAATGCGAACTCCTACGCTTTTTTTCAAATTATTTATTTATTAGATTGTGATAACAGATTGGTTACCATACACTAATGTATATGGCAATCAAGCACAGTCACTGTACAGATTGAGGAAATGCAATCTAACTGCAACAGCCAATCACAGTGGCTCTGTGAGGGTGTCTGTGATTAGCTGTTGCTGGTCAATACAGTGAATATGCATGAAGCTTAATGGGCCGTCCCGGAAGTAGCAGTGGGACACTGTAAGATGTTCTAGCTATTTCTATAATCTATCTATCCTAGCTGTCTATTCTATTCTAATTTTTTCCTGCATGGGAAAGACCATGCTAAAAACGCAGTCAGTGTACTGTCCATATGCTGTGCAATTTTTTTATCGCACCCATTGACATTCATGGGCGAGTCTGGCACGAGACCCACATCCAGTCGCAGCATGTTGCTACTTTTTTGTCATCTAGAATCTGGATGAGAAAAAAGTTGCAGACAAACGTTCATCTGCTCAGACTCATTTAATAACATTGGTCAGAGTGCAATGCAAGATTTTCTCACATTGCACTCATCCAATTTCAACAGATGTGTCTGAGCTCTTAGGCTGGAAACACACTATCCTACTTACATGCGAGTCTCTCGGACGAGACTTGGATCAGTGACCCTGAATGGCCTTTCCCTCTCTGGATGGGAGTGTGATGCTGCACAAAACCACAAGCAGCTGACACTCCTGTCCAGAGAGGGAGAGGCTGTTCAGGGTCACTGATTCGAGTCTTGTCCGAGAGACTCTCATGTAAGTAGAATAGTGTGTTTCCACCCTTATAGAAAGATACTGGTGACAATAAGCTTACTTTAAGCACCCAGTGTCAGGTAGCTTCTTCAAATGCATCTTCCTGACATTCTTGTTTTCTTTTGTCCTAGTGTTCCAAAAGCTATAACTTTTTTATTTTTCTGTCCACGTAGACATATGATGGCTCTTTTATTGTGGGATAAGTTGTACTTTGAATAACACCATTTATTTTACCACGTAGTGTACTCGAAAGTGAGAAAAAATTCTAAGTGCGTTTTTGGGGATTGTTTATTAAAACATACATTGTTTGGTAAAAGTTGCCTGGTAATATGATTCTTATCATTATGACTATGGTTATAATTAACTTGAACCATTTTTTATTATTTTAGTGGTGAAAAAAATTTAGAGCCTTGAAAAAACATTTTTTTATTGTGGTGCTATTTTGGGATTGATTTGACATTTTTACTGCTTACAGCAATCTTTGTTATTGCATTCGGTGACCAAAAAAAGTTTATTTTTTTTGTTTACAGTGTTTGCAGATTGAGTTAATCATTTTAATATTTTGATATATCAGACTGTTCTGAACACTATGATACCAAATGTGATTTTTTTTTTATTATCTTTATTTTTGATGGGGGGAAGTTGGGTGATATGAGCATTTGTTTAATTTTTTTTTACTTTGCAATGTATTTCAGCAACCTCTTGTACTACATACAACAGTACCACAGTATTCTCCTTTGAAACCTGGATTCAGGCAGGGTTTCAACGCAGTTCCATAACGACAAGCTTTGAGGTCTATAATAAACCCTTTGACTGTCATAGCATTCCATCGCCCCCATGTCAGTGCGCTACTAATGCCGCTATCAAAGTATGACAGGTTGAAAATCACAGATGGATCTTGGCATCACCCTACCTGCGATTGTTAGAGGCAGGTCCTGACTGTAACACACAGCAATTACGTGACGTGTACAAAGTGAGCTCACCCTGTGAACCTGCTTTATTATTCTTCTACTTACTTACGCTGCCATCCATCTAAGAGCCATAACTTTCATATTTTTTTTATCAATATAGCCAGTGAGGGCTTTTTTTTTTGTGGGATGAGATGTACTTTTGAATAGAAAAATTCAGTCTAAGGCTAGGGTCACACTTGCCCAATTCTAAATTCCCTGCATGTTTTGCAGAGAACTGAGAATTTGTTTCTCCCTCCGCAGCCTTCACGGCCCCTAGGAACCCGCTGTGTATCATGGATACCAGCTATACAGCGGGCTGAGGGGAGTGCTGCGTTCCCCTGTGCGTGGTGTGAATCGCACTTCCCGCAGCCCGCTGTGTAGCTGGTATCCATGATACACAGCGGGTTGCTAGGGGCCGCGTTCTCCGCTCTGCAGCCTGCGTGAAGGCTGAAGAGGGAGAAAAAAATTCTAAGTTCTCTGCAAAACACGCAGGGGACTTAGCATTGGGCACGTGTGACCCTAGCCTTACACTGAAAATTGTAAAAAATTCCAGAACTGGTGAAATCGCAAAAACTATTGCTATTCCAAAATTGTTCTTTGGGTTTTTGATTACAATGTTCACTATATGGTAAAACTAACTTGACAGTACGATTCTCCAGTTCAACACAAGTATGCAGATATAATGTTTTATTTATGTGGTGAAAAAAGCTCCATTTGTTTATTTTTTTTAAATTTGCTTTTGTTACCATTTTTCAAGACCCATAACATTTTCATTATTTTGGATAAGGGAGTATATAAGAGGTTAATTTTTGTGCCCTTAGTTTTTACTTGATTTTATCTTTGGGTAGCTGTGTTGTTCTGATCACCTGTTATTGCATTTTATTTCAAAACTTAATTTTTTCGTTTTATTTTTCTTGTTATACTGTTTACCATTCTAATTCATTTATATTTTGACAGAACAGATGTTTACGAATGCAGTGAGGCAACATATGAGTTTTATTTATTATTATTTTATTTTTATTGAGGCTATGAAGGGTGAATTGAACTTTTTTATTTTTTAAATCACATAGTAATGTATTTACTAGAAGCTAAAATCATCAAATCACTTGTATTATACATAGCACTAGTGTATACTTGTGTTATACACATACACTTATAACACTAGCACTTGTGGTATACACAGTGCTACTGTATAACTAAAATGTGTATATCTTAAATAACTATCATCTCTGAACACTACCATGGGCAGGAATTCACAAAAGGATCATAATGACAAGCACGGGGGTCATCAGCAGACCCCTAGCTGACATGACAACCCAAAGGCATCCCACAATCACGTTATGAGATTGTGAAACAACACTTTCTTCTGCCAACATGCTTTAATGGGCCACTTTACTCCTTCTTACACTGTTAAAGGCACATAATGGCTGAATACATCATCCATCATGTTAGGGGAAAAGTTTTGAGCTTGGCATGTGAGGCTGTATCAAAGTCAAGGACATGACACACAGTATGATGTACCAAAATGTCATATCTCCTGTAGGAGTTGAAGTCCCACTGTACTGCTCATGGCTCATTATTGTCAGCAGTAGCCTTTCCTTCTGGTGTCTGCATTAAATTATATTAGAAGTGGGTATCAAGCCCCGGTGGGCATTATCACGCCCTGGTGGGCGTGATTATTCAATCTGTAGCCCGGTCCCAATTCAAAATTCATGGCTCCTCCTTCTGGGTATGATGTGCCAGCCGCTCATCATTTCCAGTCTGGTGCATTATGGAAGATTGTTAATAATGATATATGGTTCAGTGTTACATCTATTTATAAGGATAGGCAGTACAACTTGTTTGGTGAAACCCTTTTTTGGGATGTTTATTAAAATATTAGGAAGAGTTCATAAAACAATATAAAATATTACTATACAAGTATTAAAAAAGGGGGGGTTAAACAGTGGATAATATGATGATAGTCCAGGAGTCCCACTTTGTACTCTGATGGTTGTTGTGGTGTGGCTCCTTTTTTTCTTATATTATTCTTGTATGGTCTGTAAACACAAGTAGCCAAATTAGTCTTGGGTGTACTCAAGGGCCTTATCCTCTATATTGTGAAGCTAGTTTTTTACCCTCTAACGGTTATCAGCAATTGCTGGTCCTGAATAGGGTGCTTGGCATTTGTCCACTCTAAAGAATTCCTAATCATTTGCTTATCATATTTGGACCACCTCTCCAGTGATAGCAGCTGGTGTTAGACTCTGTTCTTGAGATATACAGTAAATTCCATTCGTGAAACATCCATCTAATATACACTACCATTGAAAAGTTTGGGGTCACCCCGACAATTGTGTTTTCCATGAAAACTCATACTTTTATTTATCAAATTAGTTGCAAAATAAATAAAAAATATAGTCCAGACAATGATATGGTTAGAAAAAATGATTTTTATTTGAAATAATAATTTTCTCCTTCAAACTTTGCTTTCATCAAAGAATGCTCCCTTTGCAGCAATTACAGCATTGCAAACTTTTGGCAGGAACTATTTAATGAAGCTGCTGGATGAAGAGCTGTGAGGCATCTATTTCTCAAACTAGAGACTCTAATGTACTTGTCTTGTTGCTCAGTTGTACAGCAGGGCCTCCCACTTTTCTTTCTACTCTGGTTAGAGCCTGTTTGTGCTCTCCTCTGAAGGGAATTGTACACACCGTTGTAGGAAATCTTCAGTTTTTGGAATAGTCTTCATTTCTAAGAACAAGAATAGACTGTCGAGTTTCACATGAAAGTTCTCTTTTTCTGGCCATTTCGAGAGTTTCAAAGAAAAACAAATGTAATGCTCCAGATTCTCAACTACTGTAACTCAAAGAGAGGTCAATTTTATAGCTTTTCTAATAAGCCAAATCATTTTTAGCTGTGCTAACATACTTGTACAAGGGTTTTCTAGGGTTTTCCAAACATCCATTAGCCTTCTTACACAGTTAGAAAACACAATGTACCATTAAAACACTGGAGTGGTGGTTGTTGGAGATGGGCCTCTATATACCTATGTACTGTAGATATTGCATTAAAAACCAGACATTTGCAGTTACAATAGTGATTTACCACATTAACAATGTATAGAGTGTATTTCTGATTCATTTAATGTTAGCTTCATTAAAAAAAAATGTGCTTTTCTTTCAAAAATAAGGAAACTTCTAAATGACCCCAAACATTTGAACAGTAGTGTACAATTATGGCTCTATATTGTGGTTATGCCATGAATGTAAAAGAAGAAAATGCCAAATTTAGGCAATCCATTTTTCTGCTGATTTTGTATACACATTCTTCTGTCAATTGCAAGCCCAACCAAATTAATTCAACAAAGCTATTGAATCATCAGGTGTCTAAAGTAACTGGAAACCTAGGCCAATTTAACACAAGAGCACATGAAAAGTCTACATGAATGGCAATAACATAGTTGGCTTATGATCCAACAAACATGTAAGACATAATATGATTTTTCATTTATGTGCATGGATGCTTTGCACCTGCAAAAATTAACTATTGTGAAATTCATGGAATGGCCTTTTTTACTCTTTCAAGTTCCACTAGCCCGTGTTTCAAGGAAGTCTGACCTCTGGGCACTGGGGTCTGGGTGGTGGGGGAGATAGAAAGAGAGGGCGCAAATCTAAGTGTAGATTATAAAATATGATGATAGATAATGGGTTTTATGCTCACCCTTTTGATGTCTTTACTTTCTCGTATAACAATTCCTTATGTGGTCAATTCGTTTATCCACTCTTTAGTGTGCTTGCCTCCTGGTTTGCAGCTACGTCCCAGAAATGACAGAGCTCCCAGCCCGGAGTCTGTTGGGTGTGTCCACAGAAATTGATTATCTGGTATATAGACGAGCGCTCCCAGTTCCAGAAAGACACCATCCAGATTCTTCTTATTTTCAAATAAGTAATTTATTCCATTAGTATATATTAGAGAACATACAACGCGTTTCGGCTTACCGAAACGCGTTTTATGTTCTCTAATATATACTGACGGAATAAATTACTTCTTTGAAAATAAGAAGAATCTGGATGTGTCTTTCTGGAACTGGGAGCGCTCGTCTATATACCAGATAATCCCTTTCTGTGGACACTAGCCCGTGTTTATCATTTTTGTGTCATCTAATATTCATACAGGAAAAAAAATACAAAGTAAGACCAAGAGATTGTTACTCAAGATTGTTTTAGGAATTAAAAGGTGACAAATGGACCACACACAAATGCTGTCATTGTGTTGCCCATTTTGTCACAGACCCATCTTCTTGAGTTTGGTCCGCAAGCTGGACCAGAGTGCAACCCGTTCTTTCTATGTGGCCCTTAGGAAGGCAAAATACTATGACTTTCTAATAGGCTCATAGGATATAACGTGATGTGAGTTGTCAATGAAAAATAGCACATGGATGAAAAACACTAGCCGAGAAAACAACATCTACAGGGGAACCATATGAACTATACAGATTTTTTTGCAGCCATGAAGGTTTTGCAATCATGTGACCTTAGTTTTATAAATAATTTAGAAGTAATAATAATAATAATAATAATTGAATAAAAGAATTACAAAATAAAGCATCTTTACATTAAATACCTTAAGTTATACTAACTTTTCAAAACAAAGTATGAATACAAATGATATAGAATTCTTTTGATGACCTTAACAGCTTCTGCATTGCAAAGAGTTTATCCAGATGTCTCGCTACGTTTATTGCATTGCGTGATTTATATTCTATTTACAACTTTATTATAAAAATTCTAAATAGCATTTTAAGCGCTGACCAGACAATTAGGCTTTGCTCTATGAAAACACAGTGTACACACAATGCTCTCCTTCAATCCTAATATATTTAATTATCTTTGTTTTTAAAATCACTGTAAATATAATTATCCTGGCTAATAAAACGTGCTGTTCTGTGTAACAGCTGTAGAGCCACGTTCCTTAGAGTGGTTTCATGTCATGGATTTTAACAAAGCTCTGGATCATTAAATATCAAGTAAAGTTAATGGCACACAGGGAAGATCAATTTTACATGGGTGTTGAACATCTTCTCTTGAAAACAAAAATAAAACTGGACATTTTATATTCTGAGCTTGGAGGCAGCCGCTCAGTTCTTATAGTTAACTATAATTTATAGCCAATAATATAATGACACTGATATGATTGTACATCCAGTAATTGGAAACAGGCAGCAAAAAGAATTACATTGTTGCTTTAGAACATGAATCCAGTCCAAACATAAAATGCTATTTACATCGACCTGCGCATAAGATGAAAGCCATCCACTGCTACATGTAATAAACTTCAAAGTATTGATATGTCTTCACTGACATTTATATGTTTGTTTTCTAAATTTTTATGGATTATTTTAATTATATTGCAGTAAAACACCTATAGTTTTAAAGGGAAACTGTCAGGCAATTCACGCTACCCATACCATGGGCAGGATGAATCAGAGCCTGCCTGCAAAGTTGCACCCGGGTATATTTTTCTTTGATATGCTCTGACATGACAGAATAAAATATACCTTATATACCAGCCATGGACAATACCCGGAGACTTGACTACTGGAGACCATACCAGGCAGTTACAGATTTTTACATAATAATAATAATAATAATAATAAAACTTTATTTGTATAGCGCCAACATATTCCGCAGCGCTTTACAGTACAATGGTACATATAAGAAAAATATACGGTACAGATAGGTAATGCAGAACAGTAGTTACATACAATAAACATAGAATCAACTTAGGAAATACAAATAAAAAGGCAAACAATAAACGTGACCCTGCTCGAAGGTGCTTACAATCTAAGACGGGATGGGAACACAAAGTACAGGGGCTTATAACAATGCAATACATATCCCTCCCTCAGCTGCAGCAGCCCTGGGAACTGCTGGTCGAAAGCAGGGCAGGCATTTTTTTGCCTGTTCTCTATAGTACAGGGTGGGCCATTTATATGGATGCACCTAAATATAATGGGAATGACTGGTGATATCAACTTCCTGTTTGTGGCACATTAGTATATGGGAAGGGGAAAGTTTTTCCAGATGGGTGGTGACCATGGCGGCCATTTTTAGTTGGTCATTTTGGATCCAACTTTATTTGGAAACCTCAATTCCACTGGATATCTGAAATTACTACATGATTCAGATATCCAGTGGCATTGAGGTTTTGCATTGATGAAGAATGGCTCCACTATCTTTGTACCCCATATGCCACACCATACCATCAATTTTTGTGTTCCAATAGTCTTGGAGGAATCTATCCACTGTGGGTTAGTGTCAGACCAATAGCGGTGGTTTTGTTTGTTAACTTCACCATTCACAAAAAAGCTTGCCTCATCACTCATTTGAAGGCAATTGTCTATGCTGCGATGATACGAGATGTGGAGCATCTGAAACAACGAATAATGGAAGCCTGTGCTAGCATTTCTTCTGCGGTGTTGCTATCAGTGTGTCAAGAGTGGGACAAGAGGTTTGCCAATCCAACACAATAGGCAGCACTTTGAACTTATTTTATAAATGATCATAAACTTGTAAATAACTCATGAAAGATTAAAGTTATGTTAAAACCAAGCACACCATTTTTTTTCTTATGAAATTTTCAATAAGTTTGAAGTGTCACATGACCCTCATCCCATTGAAAAAAATAAAGTTAAATCCAAATTGGCCAATTTAAAAATGGCCACCATGGTCAGCACCCATCTGGAAAAGTTTTCCCCCTCCCATATACTAATGTGCCACAAACAGGAAGTTGATATCACCATCCATTCTCATTTTATTTAGGTGCATCCATATAAATGGCCCACCCTGTATATTTTCTCTGAAATGATAGTGCAGGTCAGAGAAGAATATACCCCCCTACAATTTTGCTGCTAGGCATTGACTCATGTTGACCATTATGTTGGCTCCATGAAGCTGATGACAGTTTCCTTTCAAGCCCTTCACGACCAACAACGTCTAGGTATGTCCTTTGTTGCCTCCCTTCCTTTGATGCAAGCTCACATGCTGAGTTTGCATCATTCTCTTCACATGCTGGGTGATCTCATCACCTTCTGATGGACCATGGTGCCATTATTTTCTGGTAAATTCCATGTACCATACATGTGTATTTCTTTTATTCCTTATATAGTGCCAACATATTTCTCAGCACTTTGCAGCCATTTTGAAATTGGCAAGAAGCAATAGGTCTTAAACAGAGATGATGTAATCTTTTGAAGTTTAAACTTGCCAGCTTCTGTGAATTTCTCCTAGAATGTGATTTGTAGTAAATAAATTTCATACTAATAGCAAGCACGCCAATTGTACTGGAAATATGTATTTAACCCTCTAACATCTGCAAGGACTAAATCTTGGAACCGTAGACTCCAATTTGGATATGGCAGGTCACAGACAAACACGGAGCCGGTTAGAAAATTTGCTGAAAGTTTACTCCATGGGCAACAGGGATTGAAGGCTAATGCAAAGCAACTTACACTCAGTCCCCACCAACTCAAATGTAAGGAAATGAACAGACACACAATCAAGAAGAAAGGGATCAAATTGCCATGCAAAAGCTTCTGCTCAGTGTAACAGGCTCCACGGAAAACAGTTCTGTCTAACACTGAACTCCTTTCACATAACACTTCCAGAACAGAGTAAATAGATGTGTGTACCAGAAGCAAGTCTCCGGGGTGGCACACTGGCTTACAAACTTAGTCAATACTACACTCCAAAAAATATTCTCTACACAACTTGTGATACCCGGGTATCTCACTAGAACGGTAGCATAGCAACCCCTGTAGAGTTCAACACTGGCCTGTAACATCAGCAGCTGCCATTAACGTATGTTTGGTGCCAAAAACAGTCCTAACTTGTTCCCGCCAAAAATAAACAAGTGCTTATGCCGGGCCTGAGCTCAGAAACTCACAGTTTTAGATGCAACTTCAAAACTGGAGAATAGAAACAGATCCAAGGAAGTCCCGAAACAATCCAAATTGAAAAATGGATTAGGACCAAATCACATCCTCAGGCGACAATATCAGCACATCATGGCCTCTTCACAAAGCGATGATAGAACCATCCAGAAAACCATAGTGTCCACTAGCAAGATGTCCACCACTCAGAACCCTTCCCTCTGGCAACAAGAGATGCTTTGGGGGGGGAGGGGAATATCAAAAATAGGAAAAACACTGTGTACAATCCTGTGCTATCAGCACTCAACATCTTACAGTCTCGCTAAGGAGAACAAATCTCTGCCTCCAGTCCACACACTCACACATTCTTAACTTTGAGAATTTATGCTCAAAATAGGCTGGGCCCCATCTTCTATACTGTCTGAGCCACAGTTTCCCTGTTGGTCAAAGGAGGTTACTGCAGGTCACATAATCTGTATCCCATTACTTTTTATCCAAAGCTCAAAGATCTTTAATGCAAATAAAGTTTCAGTAATATCAAAGTGAGCTCCACATATGTGGCTATGAGTAAATGGATGGCAACCATGGATCATTGTTGTCTTGCTACACATTATCTTGAAAGATTATCCAATGTTTTTTTTCTTTTTCTTTCTAGTGTTAAACTGTCAACTGGAACCATCCTCTCACTACACAGATACACTCTAAAATTGTTACTGTGCTGCATTCCCTGTCTCAGATTTTATATAATGCTGACAAGCTGTACTGTACATTAGAGAGCTATAAGGCATTATTGGGAAGACTGCCTAGTCATCATGGCTTAAGTCATTTTACCTTACAAAATATCGTCACAGATTAAACTGTGTTGATATTTTTATAGTGAATCAGCACATCCAATATTTTATGGCAAAAGTTACTTTATTAATTAAAATTAATTCATATAAAAATTATTTATCATACACAACATGTCCTAAGCGGGAACACAGTCCCTATCATGCACAAAGTACTAGGGTGGGCTACAAAAACAGCACATATGTAGCAGCAAATTACTAACAGGGGAGCAAAATAATATATTTACAGCACCATCACACTTATATTAAAACGGTCACTAAATGATCATATATTGAATACTGGAGTGTTCAAATTACCTGGTGCCAAAATGGACTCCTTTGGACCCCTGACTGCCACAGTGCTCCTGCCTCAATCCCACAGCCGACGTACGTTTCAACGTTAATGTTTTCCTCAATGCACGCCCTGAGGAAAACATTAACGTTGAAACGTACGTCGGCTGTGGGATTGAGGCAGGAGCACTGTGGCAGTCAGGGGTCCAAAGGAGTCCATTTTGGCACCAGGTAATTTGAACACTCCAGTATTCAATATATGATCATTTAGTGACCGTTTTAATATAAGTGTGATGGTGCTGTAAATATATTATTTTGCTCCCCTGTTAGTAATTTGCTGCTACTTATGTGCTGTTTTTGTAGCCCACCCTAGTACTTTGTGCATGATAGGGACTGTGTTCCCGCTTAGGACATGTTGTGTATGATAAATAATTTTTATATGAATTAATTTTAATTAATAAAGTAACTTTTGCCATAAAATATTGGATGTGCTAATTCACTATAAAAATATCAACACAGTTTAATCTGTGGCGATATTTTGTAAGATAAAACGTATTTGAGGTGAAGCACCTAATTGTAGGGGGACCTTTTTATGTGTATGGCTTAAGTCATGTAAGCTTTCACTGACTGATGCAATCCTCTGAATTATGTAAAATAGTAACAGTCATATTTAGGTATTTGAATTAACGACAATGTAAATTTCACAAATTTACAATGTCTAATAAATTTCCTAAAAGTTGATACATGTTCGATTTACATCAAACTGATTTTCTCATCTCTAGCCTACACATTTGTATTATTTTGTGATTATTAGTGATGGGCCAACCAGAACTGTAAAGTTCGGGGTCTGTACTGGAAACATAGTGTCCATGTAAGGACTCCAAACATGAACCTCTCAGGAAAGGCCATGTTGCTGTTCAGGTTTAGCCACTTGGTTAAAGGGTAGGGAGCTGAAGAGGAAGCAAAATGGGGAGTAAAGGATTTAAATCATACTTCCGAGTTTTGGGGGAACTGGCACACAGTTTCAGGGTTCATTCATTAAACTTTATGCAAATTCACTTGTTCCCACACTCACTCTTCGTGACAACATCTGTGATTGGCTGCAGTCAGACTACTCCCCCACCCTCTGTGCCGGCGTCTGTGATTGGTTGCCCTACACACTAGTCTATAAATAAAAAAATTAATGAAAAAATATGGCATTGAGTTTCCCATAGTTTATAACCAGAAGAGAAAAATCAGACAGCTGTAGAGCTGTGCACTTTATTTTGGCTGTGTATCAAAATATGGGGGACCACACACAGGTTTTTTCAATTATTTAAAATAAAAATGTAAAAAAATGGTATGTGGTTGTCCCCAATTTTGATACCAAGCCAAAATAAAGCACATGGCTGATGGCTGGTATTCTCAGCCTGGGGAGTCCTTTGATTAATGTGCTTTCCTCAGGCTAAAGTTACCAGTTCGCAGCTGCCACAGATTTGTTGCATACATTAAATGCGCCATTTCTGGTGTGTAGCAAGCTCATTCTGGATTGCCCTGGTCTGGTGGAAACCAGGGTAATATGAGGGATTAATGACAGCTATGATTTGTCAAAAAATATCACAGCTGCCATCATGTTTCGGATTAGTAATGGGTAGGGGTCTTTGACACCTCCTCATTACTTTTTTTGCGTACACAATTAGTAAACACAAAACAGAGAAAAAACCCTTATTTAAAAAAACAAACAAAAACAAATCCACCCTTTTTCTCCAATTTATTAACCCCCATAACACCCCTGCAGGTCTGAAGTAATCCATAGACACAATGTCTCATGAAGATCATGGCTTTGCTACAACCTTGGGTTTCAGTGTGTAGTCACACTACAAAATGTGATTGTGCACTGTGGCCTCAGGAACACACTGATGGAGCCACAGCTGTGAGAGAGGTGAGATTAGTGAGTTCACTTAATGTTTCAACTGCGCAGCTCCCACTCTTCCCCAGGTGAACTCATTGAATGCAGTGAATTTACCCCAAGGTAATTAATTAAACTTATTTCTGGTGATCCAGCATTGAGTTCTATGATACCAGATTACTGGATTATTGACTTCGAAGATGCTGATTGCCTGATTAGTCTTGTGTGCATGCTGAGAATTTGGTTGCAAAAATATCTGCTTTAATTCTGCATCTCCTAGCAGAAAAACACACCAAAAAGGTATTGCAAATTTAATTTTGCAACAAATCTGTGAGGGTAAAAAAGCAACATGTGCACACAACTTGAGAATTCTTATTGGTTTTGCTGGCATAAGGATTGCATATAGTTTTGTCACAAAACTACAGTAAAATCGCATAAAAAATTTATTGAAAATCGAGTTGCATTTGTGACGCATTTTTGGTCCGATTTTCTGCTGAGAGATACAAATTTGGTGCAGAATTAACATGTTGCAAATTTTCTTCTGCACCTAAAATGCAAGAGAAAAAATGCAAGATGTTCAAAAAACTTCTTAAGTCTCATTGACCTTGCTGACATAAGGATTTGTATGTCATAAAACTGCACTAAAAACACAAAAAATATAAAAAAAACGCGTTGTATTTTTGGTGCATTCTTTTACTAGGAGCTGCAGTTTGGTGCAGAATTTCTTCATTGAACTCAGTGAACTCACCTCAAGTGAACTCTTATAATTCAGTCACAGATTATCTGAATGCATGCACATTCTGGTAATCCAGCATTGAGTTCAATGGTGCCAGATTATCGACTTCAATGGTTCCAGTAAAAGAGGTAATCCAGCACCATTGAAGTGAATAATTCATTAATCTGGCTCCATTGAAATCAATGCTGTATTACTGGAATTGAGTTTAATGAGAGCCCATGAGGTGAGTTCACTGAGTTTATTAAGTTCACCTTAGGTGAGTTCACCACATGTCACAGCTGGGGTACTGTAGTAACTGCCCAGCTGTAACTTCAGGTGAACTCGCTGACATCACTGCTCTCATAGCTGGGGCTCCATCAGTGTTTTCCTGAAGCCTCAGTGATCAGTCACATTTTGGAATGTAACAAATAATGGGTGATGTTTGAAGCGCAACCTTTGAAGGGTGCTCAGAGGTAAGATATCTATTGGTCAATATATGGAAAACCTCGGCACACCGAAAAATTGAGGTCCAAGAATTACTTAAAAAAGATGCTTTTTATTGGACAATCCATCTTTATAAATCCAACGTTTCGGCCTTCTTGCCTTTTTCAAGGATTATCTATATGGATACAGATATACAGGAAATACATACGGTAAATGAAGAGAACATGCCAGAGTCTCAAATAACATGCATCATTAATGTGGATATCATGTTATATTAAGACCATACAATGTATTACAACGTTACATGTATAACCGGCATTGCAAAAGGAAAAATAAAACATCATACATGAGAGTGTATCTAGAGTTACAAAACAGCAAGGTATCCCGAACTTAAGTCGGGAGAAATTTTTACCAAGGTCCTGGGTGTCCGTGCCTATGAAGTTGTTTTATACGAACGGGAGTGCAGTATCGGGGTCGTTGTATATACGGTAGAAAACAAAGAGATTATACCTTTTGCATCATAGGTACGGTTTAAGAAGGTGAAAAAGATAATAGGGGCGGTACAACTACTATTTACCTAACCTTCTGTCATACTCTTTCCCTTGGTCTTTTTCCTGTTTACACTTGGGGAATAACCGCCCCCTATTATCTATTATGACAGTGAAGTCAGCTTTCCCACCCGCTATGTGAGTGTAGCGCTGTCATCTCTGTCACGGCAATCCCGCGTAGTTGTTGCGTTGCCAGTGCGTTTTTTGTAAAAAAAATATTTGCCGGTACACATTTCTGATTAATTTCCCCTATGCAAGGGTGCAGCAAGGCTCTCTGCCGCCTGAGCCTAGATGAGGACCAGGGTGGGGGGTGCTGTCAGCGGCCGCGGGAAGGGAGTTGTTGCTGTCGGCGGCCGCTGGTGGGGGGGGTTGCTGTCAGTAGCCGCCGCTGGTGATTTTAACTTATGCAGCTGGTGCACGTCACACAGGAAGGGCATGGTGCAGGCGCTGCCCCCTTCTGCTCTGCTGCTCCCCCTAAAGGCTCATATTGACCATTGGACAGTGCAACTCTGCCTATGCATGGCACACGTCTCCTATGCATGGCACATTTATCCTATGCATGGCACACATCCCCTGTGCGTGGCACATGTCCCCTATGCATGGCACACGTCCCCTATGCATGGCACACGTCCCCTATGCAGGGCACACGTCCCCTGTGTGTGGCACACGTCCCCTATGCAGGGTACACATCCCCTATGCGTGGCACACATCCCCTATGTGTGGCACACGTCCCCTATGCAGGGCACACGCCCCCTATGCGTGGCACACGTCCCCTATGTAGGGCACACATTCCCTATACGTGGCACACGTCCCCTATGCATGGCACACGTCCACTATGTGTGGCATATGTCCCCTATGCAGGGCACATGTCCCCGCGTATTTGAAATATGGCATTATGGCGCGCGCCACTATTCTAATTGGTCGGGGCTGAACACGGCCACCAATCAGAGGAGCGGCATTCAAACCGCGTGCCGCTCCTCTGATTGGCCACCGCATACAGCGCCGACCAATCAGAAATCGTGGTGCGCGCCATATTTCAAATACACTGTACTCAGTGTATTTGAAATATGGCGCCATGTCGCGCGCTGCTGCTATCCTGATTGGTCAGCGCTGAAGGCGGCGATCAATCAGAGGAGCGGTATTCAAACCACGCACCGCTCCTCTGATTGGTCGGCACTGAACGCGGCGGCCAATCAGAATAGCGGCGTGCGCCATGGCGCATCTCCCGGCTGGCTCGCGCGAACTGCGGCTACCGTCAGCCGGACCCGTGTATCTTGGTGACAGTGGCACTAGCGTGCCGCTGTCGCCGGACTGCAAATTGGCGCGAAATTCGAATTTTTAATTTGCACGAAAATTTGCATAGTCTGCACTCAAAATTGAGCGGCCTCTGTCTGGCATGCGATTTCCGTGACAGACAGACAACTTTAGACGATAATGTAGTAGATAACATTTTACTACCACATAGAATCTAAGAAAACAGCCTGAGTACATGAAGAATATCATGATAAATCATGTCAGAATAGATCAAATATGAACAAAAAAAAAGGGGACTATAGATTAGTGGATATATACATAGTTCACAACTGCACTAAATAGTAATCCCCTAATGGGACATCATAAACCGTATAGAATTAAATTCACCCATATACTCACAAATCCCATATTTTCAGCTCACAAATGTAGCCAGAAAAATTGTAGGGGAAATGATAAAAAATTGATGAAAATGAAACGGGTAAAAAAATAAATAAAAAAACACTTCACCTATAATTGGGTTGATCACAGCGGCGCAAAAAACTGTGAAAAAAATGATCTGTGCAAAAAACAATCCACAATTAGTTCAACATAATAGGATGGCTTACATATATTGTAGTAACAATTCTTATCTCTTATTTAGACCTACTAGATTTTTAGTGTCCATTTTAAGTATTCAGTATGATTTCTTATTGAGAACTTTGTGGCGAAAATCACCCCCTCTTATAGATTTTTTTTAACTTTTTCTATCCCACGAAAAGTGAGACAAGTTGTGTCCCCGCCATGTATCAAGGAAAAATGCTTTGACACTGAGGAAATCCCTGGTTTTATATTCACACTGGCATCGGAGATCTTCTAATGCTTGTTTTTACTGTGTTAATTGTGCAGTTTATATACTGCAATGAACATACAGTGCATTCCACAAATTACACCACCCCCTCAATATTACAGTTCATGAAACTATTAATTGGAAAGCACTGACCTGTTGAAACAGACTTAAAACTGTTGTTTTTTTAGCATGGTAATATGTCAAACACACTCTATGGCCACATTAATGAAATCCATTCACATGCAACCATGTTTTGGATTGGGTTGTTTTCTCGTTTTGACTTATATAAAGACTTGGAGACAGGATAGTACCCAAAGTGGGTGCTCTTTTCGCTGCAAATCTTATATTAGTTCCTGCAATAATACGATCTAACTCTAGATAGTGTTTGAGAATTGGGAGATTTTTTTAATAATGTCTATTATCCTGTGATATTGTGAGCTGAAAGGGGTTGTAAAGGTAATAAAATTGTTGCCATTACCTGTTTTAGAAATCTTTTTCTCTAAAAGTTTTTTGTATCTATTTATCAACCACGTTTTGAACCCTATTCAGATACCAGTTAGTGTATCCATGTTTTTTCAGATTATCACTGACTCTTGTGAGCTCCTGGTTTAGTCTAATGGGATTGGTGCTCTGTTCATTCTTGTCATTTTGCCAATTGGAAAATGGTGTGCATGACAAGAACTTGCTCCTAAAATACTATTTACATCAGTAAATTTGGTAAAAGGTGTTATAAATTCGGCCGCCCCAAAGTGACCATGTAGACTTATATTAGGAAGTTTCTCTCAGTGATGATAATAAGAGAATTTCAGGTTAAAAAAGGCATTATTAAGATAAATAGGTATTTAAATGTAGATATTTCTGACTCCTCCCCCTTTGACACAATTAGAATATCGTCACTATACCTCCATATCCAATCGGTGGACGCACCAATTGTATGGGATTCAGAGAATATAGAGGATGGTTTCCGTAATTAATTCTGGGTTTCTGTTTATGATATGGGAATAATGCAAGTAATTTTTAGATATTAGAAATTAATGTAATATTTCGTATTCCTGTCTTTGTACCATGCTCCCCGTTATTAATGTTTTAGGAAATATTTAGGTGGGATTTGTGTAATTTTTTTTGGGGGTGGGGATTGTTCATACTACATCTACTCTGACATGATACAAGATTTATAGTGATATTCTTCATGTACTCTGGCTTTTTTCTTTGATTCTATGTGGTAGTAAAATAGTATATACAATATTGTACTTAATCTGTATTTTTTCAAAGGACAAATATAGCTTAGAGGTGTATCTCTGTAATCAACCCAATTGTTTGCACATGGGTGAAGTGGAGTGGTTCACCTTTCAGAAGTAATGGACATACTATTAATTCTGAGCTTGCAAGATGCCAGTTAACACCTTAAAGAAGGTGTCTGACAAAATGTGTTGTTTTTAGGGGGTGGTATGGGGTCTTCATGTGTTTTTTGTCTATACGTGTAACTTTGGCTACATTAAATATTAAAGTTTTTTTTGCACACGTCTGCTATGATTCCTTCGTTGCTGGCTGGAAATACCTTTCTTTGGATTCTGCTGTGCATAGCCTGGACTGGGCTACTGCTGTGCTGGAGCTCCAAACATAGTCATGATGAGGCCAAGGCTAGGGGTACTTGGACATCAAGGGTTTTGAATAGGGAGTCATGGGTGGACGGGATCCCGGTGCCGTGCCCTGGTGACCATTTGGGTATAGATGGTAGTGGGGAAGAAGGGGGTATTTACAGGGGATCGTGATTCCACCTGTAGTTCCCGGTAAAATGGTACCGGCGCTGCAAGCCAGCCGCTGAGGTGATGGTGGGTGCAGCAGAGTGTGGAGCAGCTCCCTACAGCTGGAGCTATTACCTCAGGGCAGCAGTGTTTGAATGTAGATGAGGGGAGTAGTGGTAGGTGTTGGTGTTGCAGTTCTTACCCCTCTGCTGAGCAGCTGCTGGGGCTGAGCCCTCCGGGCACCGCAATAAGGATGACAGAGTCCAATTCAACTTTACTCCACTTTAATGGTACCGGCAGATGGTGATGGCATATGGTACAGTCTGGTTTATTGGGGGTCGGTCACCAGCTCCATGTTACCCGTTATGGAGTCTGTAGATGTCCTTCCTTCTATGGCTTTCTGGGCTTAACTTATTCTTCCTCCCTTCTACCACCCTCGCAGAGCTCTCCCGCCAGTCCCTTGATCTCCCACGGTGGGGCACGGGTGTCCTTTCCAAGATTTAAGAAGAGACCTGTCACTCCCCCGATGTCGGTACTCAGGCCGTTACCCCTGCGGTCTTGGATCTAGTGTGGTCCCGAGGGGTGAGGTACCTTGTGGTGCTGTCAGCTACCCCTTTAGTGATGGGCCGTCGGTCGGCAGCCGGATATAAACGTCTGACTGCTTCAGCTACCCTCACTGTCGATGCTTCCCCAATGTGACCAGCCGCCTCCAACCAGTCCTGGTTCCTCTCTGCAGTGTTGCTGTCAGGCTAGACCTTCCTGACTGCCTTCCCAGCACTGTCTGACTAACTGTAACTTTCCTTCCCACTACTCTATCCTAGGCTCCACCCCTACCCCTTTGGGACCTACTAAATTACCGGCCCCCCATTCTAAGTGGTGTGGTCCTAGATGGGTGTAGAAACAGACTCCACAAGGTGAACCTTGAACTGATAACTTTACAGGGTTAACACATTACTATTAAAGTGCAATACTACTACCCTGTGGCGCCTACTCACAGGGGTGCCACAGTCATCATAGTGTTGAGCTGAAAATCCCTTTTCTCTATACATCTAATGGATGCACCAATTCTGAGGCAGCTGAAGACAGCTGTTTTTAGCCTAGGGAGGGCCCAATAACCATGGGCTTCCCCAGGCAGAGATATCAACCCCCAGCTATCTGCTTTATCTTATCAAAATTGGGGTGGACCCCATGCTGTTTAATTTATTTAAAATAAAAAAAATGGGGTGGGGTCCTTTGTAATTTGATACACAGCCAAGATAAAGCTGTCTGTTTTATCTGCGCTGGTTAAAAAATACGGGGCACCCAACGTTATTTTTTTTTTTTAATTATTTATTTAATTTTAGACTGGTGTGCAGGGAAACCAATCCCAGACAGTGGCACAAATGGTGGTGGCACAGTCTGGCTCTAACCAATCACAGACTTTATCACAGAGGATGGGCAAAGGAACAAGGGCATATGCATAAGGTTTAGGTAATGGACCCTGATGCAGCGTAAGAGCAGTGCCAAAACCTGGTAAGTAAAATTTAACTGCTTTAATCCCCCTTTTGCAAGAACAACTAAGAAAACTAAATAACTCCTTAACTTTTTTGCCATTAATTTTAATAAATCTGCCTCATGTGAAACAAACTGATATTTATTTAATATTACCCATTGTTTAATTTTGAATGTATAAATCAACAATTCACTTGAAGATCAGAAACTTTGTAATATATATTTTCCTGAATATTTTGCTTCTTTCTGCTTGTGGGCTGATATTTTATTCTCAATTCATAGCTAAAATCTGTAAAATTTGTATTTAGTAAAGACAAAATTCTGCATATTTCAATGGAAGAGGGCAGTCGGTGCCTTTAAAAATATAAAGAGGGAGGTGGAAGGAGGAGATCGGAGCTAAAGGAAGACACAGATATTTTGCTGCAAGTTCTACTGAAAAGACAATTACAGTTCTCTACACAAGTATAACAGCACCAACTATCGTCTCCTTTTTCATTTATAGTAAAGTCTGTATTCCTTGAAAACAGATTTTACCATTGAATTGAGAATGAATGACAAATATATGACCAATATATGACAAAGTTTTTTAAAGTCACATGAACTTATAAGTTATGTAAAGTGGTTAAAAAGGTGGTTACCCTTTAAGTTCTTTATACAGTTGTACAGCATTTTCATACTGAGAGATTCAACTTACTTAAGTGAAGGATGAATAAAACAGTTCCAGCATAAAGTGAACAAATCTTGTGTCTCAACATTAAGATGTAATCTACTAAAGGATTTAATTCACTAACTTACAGGGGAATATTAGGCATGTTTTTGAATAGACACCCGCTGATACCAAAGCTAGATGGACAGCAGATTTGGGAGATATATCGGATGCCAAATGGGAGTTGATTCTACAATATGTCTCTAAAATATCTATAAGTGAATCTGAAGTAAGGTGATTCCCTGTAGGGTATATATAAAAAAACAAACATGCGGCGCCAATCTCAGCGCGTTACCAATGTAACTCTCTGGTGCCCTTTTAATGAAGTTTTATGCACTCACCTCTTGCCATAAAACTTCAAGCATATGGTTTTTCCAAAGCCTCCTCACGCTTTGGATATTTTATCCGGGTCTGCTGCTCGCCTTGAATTGATCCTGTATTGGGTCCTGCCACGGATTCCCACAGGCATAAAGGTTCAATAGGAAGTGATCCAATTCTATAGTGGCCGCGCTCCGCGTGGTAATGATTTTAAGAACTTCTTGTCCACAAAAAATTTTATTCCTCAAAACATGCGAGAATATAAAAAACGGATACAACGCGTTTCGGCGGAGACAACCGCCTTCCTCAGGTATCTAGATAGATTTTGTGGACAAGAAGTTCTTAAAATCATTACCACGGGGAGCGCGGCCACTATAGAATTGGATCACTTCCTATTATAAGTGAATCTGGGAGGTTGTCACAGTCTTTCACCATATATAGAGTATACAGGACACCTGTGTGGATGAGAAAGGGTGGGCTGAGAGTGGATTCCAGGTGCCTGAGGTGTATGATGGATGAGGCTGATAGTCTGCATATGTTGTGGTCTTGTCCCCGAATGAAGGCACTCTGGATAGTGGTCTTAAATCTAATAGAGGGAGTGACAGGAATAAATATCTCTCGGGATCCACTGACATGCATTTTAGTACAAGTGGATGAGTTGGCGACGGATGAATGGGGTAGGCTAGCGATAGCCAAAATGCTATATGTTGCAAAGAAGACTATTACATTGCACTGGTTGGATGAACATCTTCTTACTATTAAAAAATTTGTGAGCAGAATTAACTTTGTGGTTTTTATGGATCAGAACGTATACATGAAAAGAGGCAAAATGAATCATTATGAAAACATCTGGGGGGACTGGCTAGATTTCCCTGGGTTGACCTCCTTAGATCTTATTAAACACAGGATATTAGGGTTATAAGAATGTGTACGATACTGTAATACATAGACATGGATAGTGGAAGCGTGACGGGTGGGGGGGTGTAGGGGAGTTTTTTTTTCTTGTGGGTTTTTCTTGTGTACTCGTAAAAGAAAGAAAAGTAGTATTGTTTGTATACTCGTGCATAGTCATGCATGTACTGCCATTTTTCTTCATTTCCTTTAATAAAAATGATGTGATTTAAAAAAAAAAAAAACAGAAGCTCATACTTACCATGTCCCACCAACCCACCACATCTACTTCTGGGGCTGCTTACTAATTTCTTGGATTATCACTGCAGAGGAACTGAACAGCCAATCGCAGATGCTGTCAGAGAGAAAGTATATCTGTGATTGGCTGTTGGAGTAATCTGGAAACTACCCATACATTGTAGATTATTCAGCAGCCAATCACAGATGTCTATTCTCTGTGACAGTGTCTGTGATTGGCTGTTGTGCCCCTCACTCATTGACTGACATCACAGTACTATAAAGATAAATAATTAAAAATAGTTTATGTACTGCATTGCTTTTTTTTTATTCTCAGCGCAGATAAAGCGGACAGCTATGGGTTTTGGTGCT
The DNA here is from genome assembly GCA_033576535.1 of Allobates femoralis. Classification (NCBI taxonomy): domain Eukaryota; kingdom Metazoa; phylum Chordata; class Amphibia; order Anura; family Aromobatidae; genus Allobates; species Allobates femoralis. The sequence continues at coordinate 583,458,144 of JARQOC010000003.1, forward strand.
TATTTTTTGTCCCCAAAAAGGCAGGATGTGACATCACCAGAACAGTACAATGAAATACCACCATTATCTGTACAGTGTAGGAGAGAGCAGTAGAGTGTTTAGTGAGTGTGCAGGGATAGCGTTATTTTTTCAGAAATGTCATGGTATCAGTGTATGAGGATTAATGTTCTAATCTTTTTTTTTAATTTGTGTTTGTTTCTTGAAAAAAACTACATGAGGCTTTCCCACATTTTTGGTTTCCAGACAGGTATAACTTAGCATCTGGGCGCTGGAACCTGTAGTAGAGAGTGGCTAAAGTGTTCTGGGCCTACACCCTGTACTGCCAATTTTTACCAACAGCTGCCCAAAAAATGGCACATTCATAGATGTGCCAATTTCTGGCACTGTACCCCGACCGAAGGGCAAATTAACCCTCCAGTTCTGTGTGCTGATCCAGTTTGGGGCTGTCAGGTTCATCCCGGACAGCCCCGGACCGGATCACACCGCAGTGTGAAGCCACCCTAAGCCGTGAACTCAGATGACCCCATGAACAGCATGATGGAAGTCAAATATGTCACAAATAATCTATTTAGAAATTTTTGGGATCCCTTGAAGCATTCCAGAGTTAAAGTCTCATAAAGTGACACTGGTCAGAATTGACAAAAATGGCCTAGTCATGAAAGTGAAAATAAGCTGCGTGATAAAGGAGTTAAAGTAAATAAGTATTCACTTGTTCCCCCACCCAGCCTCTGGTGCTGGTGTCTGTTATTGGTTGCAGCCAGTCAACTGTATTACTGTAAAAATAAATAAATAAAATATGACGTGGGGCCCCCATCTGTCTTTGATGACAAACACCTTTAAAACAGACAGCTACATGCTGCAACCCCCGGATGTCTGCATTACCTTGGCTGGTTATCAAAAACAGAAGGGATTCTATGCCATTTTAAAAAAAATTATTTAAATAAATAATTGAAAGAAACGGCATAGAGTCCCCCTTATTTTCGATAACCAGCCAAGGTAAATCAGACAGCTGGATGCTTGTATTATCAAAGTGGGAAGAAGCATGGTTATTTGTTCCCTCCCAGCCTAAATACACCAGCCCTCAGCTGTCTCAGATTTGGTACAGTACTTGCATGTACCATTTCTGGTGCTTTACCCAGTGCTTCCCGATTGCTCTGGTGTGATGGTGTGGAACCCTGTGCCAGGTCACCACAGATTCCCTTGGGACATGGAAGGATGGAACACAGCAAGCAGACCCCACTAACAAACAACGCCCTTCACCCCAGACCTGTAGGGGGAGCTCCACTGGTTGCCTTAAGTCAGTTCCCCCATATAAATACAGGTTCTGGAGGAGAAACACCAGAGTGTGCAGTCACTACAGAACTGTGAAGAGCTGAGTGAGCTGACCTGGTACTGGAGCCGCGCTAGGCCCATACCAGAGACAATTGAGACAGTGGTAGACCCTCAGAGTAGGGGTTACAGGAAAAGTAGAGAAAAACTAGTACAAGAAGGGGCAGAGGAGTCATACCGACTCACCCTAACAGTGTTCCGGTCACTGGGTCCGAGCTACAGGGACACAGTCTAGACCTTGCAGAGAAACCAACACTACAAATAGGGGGTTTAGTTCCCCGGACCCCGAAGCACCACCAAATGCGAGCCCGGAGTCTAGGCCAGACAGGAATCCCATAGATTAGAAACAACGCCCAAATGGGCTTGGGTATAAAGGACAAAAACCTCCACATAACAATTTAAGTGGGGGAGATGTCTAAAGCATAAAGGTACTCAAATGAACATTTTAAACAAAGAGGACAAAAAGTACTATGCGAAACTTATCATTTATTAGAAGACGTCAATAAAATAGATAGTAAGGTGGCAACAAACAGTACATGTACAGAAAAACCCAAACAGGGTAGAGGGGGCACATGATTGATATAAAATGTCAAAAGGGTAAGCAATTTTTCATAATATGGTACAAAGTCCAGCAAGTACAATGGTAAAGAACACAAAGTTCACTGAAGTAAAACAAAAAGTAGCGAGAAATTACATCACAGTATGATCAAATACAATCACATACAATTAAAGTGCCAGTGCAACATGTAGCGGGGACAAAAAAATCCCTAACATGGTCATACTAAGGCGCTTCTTTTTGAGAGCAAAGTAAATGCTTAGACTCACTTAGACCAATGATTATAGCATACCCATAATGAGTCAGAAAAAGGCCAGAGTACCCTCCACTAGTCCTGTCTAAGTGAGTCTAAGCATTTACTTTGCTCTCAAAAAGAAGCGCCTTAGTATGACCATGTTAGGGATTTTTTTGTCCCTGCTACATGTTGCACTGGCACTTTAATTGTATGTGATTGTATTTGATCATACTGTGATGTAATTTCTCGCTACTTTTTGTTTTACTTCAGTGAACTTTGTGTTCTTTACCATTGTACTTGCTGGACTTTGTACCATATTATGAAAAATTGCTTACCCTTTTGACATTTTATATCAATCATGTGCCCCCTCTACCCTGTTTGGGTTTTTCTGTACATGTACTGTTTGTTGCCACCTTACTATCTATTTTATTGACGTCTTCTAATAAATGATAAGTTTCGCATAGTACTTTTTGTTCTCTTTGTTTAAAAAGGAATCCCATAGAGTGCCATCAGTGCAGCAAATCCGGGTGTGAAGAGTCACACAGAGAATGAATTAACAATCTGGTTGGGTTTCATGCCTTCCAAACTCCAGCAGAGTAACAGACACAAAGAGGTCTACAACCCTGCTTGCTGTGGAAATCCTGAAGTGTTTACCTCATCTCCGGTCGAGTGTACCCGTCAACAACATCAGTAAAGGTACCAAAAGACTTTATTTGTGCGTGTCCCTCCTTTCAACTACACCACAAACCGACCGCGCTATCCTATTCCCCTCCACTCCATTAATTGCCCCGGGGAACCCCGCTCGTCCTGTAGGGAGCGGTTCCATCTAGCTGCCGCACGTCACCCTGGAGGCTAAAGCAGCGCCGGTGCCATCACAGGACCCCTACAGGTGGCGTCACGACAGACATTTTATTATTTAATTGCCATCAACTTACCCTTTTTATCTGCATCCCTCGGGCCCACGGCCTCAGGCACCGCTATCCGTGACTACCCCCAGAGACTTACGCCTGAGTGACCGAGTACCCCAGGGCCTGGGCTGGACAATGGCAATTGGAGTAATGGTTAGTGGGGTTGATATCAGTTGTGAATTGACAGTTGGCATTAAGCCCAGAGGTTAGTAATGAATGTGTGTCTATCAGATATTCCCTTTACTAACCCAGAAAGGGATTAAAAAAAAATACACAAAGGAACAAATTCTTAATTTGAATAAAGATTCCCCTGCATGCCCTTGTTCAGCAATTTAATATAAAAAATGGTCCCTCAAAACTCTGACAATAATCCAATAGAGACTGGTGAAGTCATGTGATATCATCACCACACTCACTGGGGTCAGTGCTGCCACAATTGCAATACCTGTCAAGATGCCCATACATTACAGACCGCTGAGCTTGATGGCAGCTGTCAATTCACAATTGACATTAACCCTATTAAATATTACTTTAATTGCCATGGCATTAAGGCAATTGGGAAGAGTCAGGAAAAGCACCAACGTTGTCGCATCTAATGTCTGGGACAACTGTGGGCTGGTGTACTTAGGCTGGGAAGGCCACAATAACCATGGCCTTTCCCACCCTGATAATACCAGTTCCCAGCTGTAACTGTGCTTGTTATTAAAACAAGGCAGTAGCCCACATATATATTTTTGATCATTTGTTTATTTTTTTCAAGTGGTATTCATGTCAATCACTTCTACAGTATGCCAATACTTGACATGACTGTGTTGGAGCTGGGAAAGACTACACCGAAAAGGCATGCTGCATGATAGCTATGCAGCCTTTCAGCACGTTTTATTTGAATGGCAAACCTAAACAGGAAAACGAACATACAATTAGAAGTCCATGTTCGGAGTTCAGCACCGGATAGTAGCTGTGTGATATAAACCTTGAGCTTTGTAGTTTGGGTTCGCTCTTCGCTAGTTATTGCCTATTATCATTTGCCTGTCATTTTGATGACTTTCAATCTGGATTTTGGGAATAAAGATACTATTTTTTATCTAAGTGCATTAGATTTTGTACTCGTATGCTTTTTCACTGTTTCCCCTTCGCTTTTTCATTACTTTGTTTACATTGTCCCTTTGGCTAGCTGACATTATTTTCTAGGTTATTATTTTTACTTCAATAGAAAAATAGAAAAGTTAAGTCTCTTGGAAGAGGACATGAAAACACGTGAAGTATAACAATGAATATTGTCAGCTGTGGTAAGAAGATAATATTTTTCTTTTCCAAGGCCATGTAACCCATTTAAACCTTATAAAAAAGGTGGCCGTACAATTCTATAGAAAAAGACTTAGGAACATCATGTTTCACCTACTAATTTGAAGCACATTTCTAGTGTAAATCAGAAATGTAGAAATTTCCAGTACATGAAAGAAATTAGTCTGCCTTGGAAATTGCCACACAAGCTGTGAAACAAAATAGGGAATAATATATTTTATTTTCCATGCTGACCCAGCACAAATGATCTGGGTCTTATATACAAAGTGGGATAAGTGGCCTCAAAGATCTTTTCTTCTGGACTCAGACTGCACATTATATTAATATACTAGAATTTAAATTAGGAACATAAATGGAGTGTGAGTAGACCTATTTGATACTCATATGATGTCATTTACGGTATATAAAAAATTGTGTTAACTTCATAAGTTTTTTGAATGAAACATCAATCCAATTTCAAATAAATAGGATATGCTTATGTTATTTACAGGACTGTGGGCTCTTGAAATTATTTCTTCTCTTGAGCTTCAGGAACACCTGTCCCACACCTGGTTGATGTGCTCTGTATATAAGAACATGTTAATACTCAAACTTCTTTGTTGTCATTGACATACAGTAATGTTAAAAATTAGAGATTTGCCATCCTTTTGAAGTTTAGGTTTGGTTTTGTTCACTGAACAAGCACATATTCGCCGAATAGATCAGCAAACAGTTCCCCGAACTTCCAAATCCCATTCAAATCAATATGTGGCAAAACCAAGGACTTAGAAAACATCTTCAAAGGGGCCCAAAAGCTGCTAAACACAGCTAAAACCATTTTTCAGTGGAGCCCCGCTCTTTTGGCACTAACATTATCATCCTACACTTTTACTTAGTAAGCTTCGGCGACGCTTTCACCATGCTTCTGGACCTGATCATGAACATCAGATATCCTCATGACTTTCCTGAGGTTGTCTCAGGTTACACAGTGAGTATCATGCAGCAGGAAATCCACTATGTGGCGTGAGATAACCTTAGTGGCAGCGGAGCTTATAACACTAGCTGTCTCATGAGAGCTGCTATATTGTGAAAGACGTAGTGGATATATTCTGGCAGTATCGACAGACAGCGCGTGTGAGTAGCGGTAATACCAGAGAGTGCAGCACAGTTCAAAAGTACGGGATAGCCCCTGTGTGACTCCTCAAGTTTGAACTACAGTAGTATTTGTGATGGCACCGCTTGTCGCACTCTCATGCGTGCCTGCTGTTACAACATGTTGGGGATGCTTTCTGTGAATGTGACCCCACTATATTGTTGTAAGGCCCCATGCACACTGCTTGATGCGCTTTTGAAGCAGATTTTAAGAGTCTACATCAAAATCTGCATGTTGATTCTGAGGCCAGTAAAGTCTGAGAGTTCAGAAGTGCTGAGTCAACATGTTTTTTTCCTTGCAGATTAGGTGCAGATTTTGGGGCAGAAAATAGAAATTTGAACCACATGTGCAAGGGAAAAAAAATCAATGTGGGCACAGCACTTCTGACCTGTCATAGGCCATGTCCACACACCTGCGCTCTAAGTATTTAGCGGTTCTGCGCTAAATACTTAGGTTTTGTGAGAGAAGCACAGTGTGTGCTTAAGCGGACACTATGCAGTCTGCAGTATGAACTGTTTACCACGATACACATCAGGTAACCAGGGGCTGTGTTTCAAGGAAGCGCCGGCACACACGCACCTGCGCTTCTCTTACAAAACCTAAGTATTTAGCGCAGAACCGCTAAATACTTAGAGCGCAGGTGTGTGGACATGGCCATAGTTATTGCTGGCATGAGGATAGACATGCAGATTTTAATGAAGATTCTACAAATCTTTGTAAAATAAAAGTAACAAACAACACACCATGGTCCCATGGTCTAGGAGGGTCCAGGAAGAGCCAAAGATGGGGTGAAAGGGCTGGAGGATTCCTCTTGCTACCTGCCTACATCCACAGAGACTTCTAGGGCAGGGGTGACCAACTACAATCATCAAGATCTGAAAACAATGTACATTTTCAGGATTTCCTTAGCATTGCATATGTGCTAATTTCATCACCTGCAGAGGGGATGGTTGCAGCACCTTGTACAATGCTAAAGTAATCCTGAAAACATGCACTATTTGCAGTCCTTGAGGACCACATTTCGCCAACCCTGTTATACAAGTTTCTGTGTAGCGTCTTGCATTTCCATGCTGCAAACTGTGAGGCCAGAGGCCTGCGTCTTGTTCATCAATCTCTGTAGGGAAGTAACAAAGCACCTTTGCATAAACAGTCCAGCACACAAGGATTGAACTAAAATAAACTTTACTGTAGAAGCATTTCCATACTGCAGACTGTGAGGTCAGAGGCCTGCGGCTTGTTCGCCAATCTCTGTAGGGCAGTAACAAAGCATCTTTGCATAAACAGTCCAGCACACAAGGTTTGAACTAAAATAAACTTTACTGTAACAACTTTAAAAAAGGGCATGGTAAATTATGTCATTAGTAATATTTATCAGACCCAAACAGTAATAATTTAAACATAAGCAAACATAGGCACTTAGAACAGACTAAAATAAGTCTCAAAGGCACATATACAAATATACACAGTATATATAAGGAAGGTCCCACAGGGATCAGCAGGCTGCATTACGATGTTGTAAAATCCATTAAGGGCAGGAGCTTTGAGGTGTAACCCAAAGGCTGCAGTACCACTAATCCAGCAGGAGGAAGGGCAACCGTTGCTAAACTTGGGAAGGGGAAGAATAAAATAAACACAAAAACAGGCTTTGCTGTTTAAAGAACAGAAAAGCAACTGAAAAAAGTCCTTATTCGGACAAAACGTCAACTAAGGGATGAGTCAGTGACTCAACAACATGCCTTTTTTAGGTCACTGCTCTCTTTGTTCACCGTAGAAAGATTTCAGCAGCTTTTAGAATGCTGCCCGGGATGAGGATCGTCATTCTACATGGTAGTCTACTGCCAGAGGGTCTAGGCGGGTCACGGGGGCTATTCCTCCAGAGGCCTTCTCCGCCCCACCTGCCCTTCAGTACACCCCATCATGGCCACCGCTGGAGGAATTAGTAAATGACCTCCACGTCTAGGAGAGATGGGACCAACTTGGAGAACACAGACAAGCCTTGTGGGTTTGGGTGCAGCTGGCTGGCTAACCAAGAGAGGCCTAGCCTCAAACCAATGCCACATTCTCTCCTGGTCGGCCTCCTGCTGCCACTTTTCAAAGTCAACAGCGGCGGAAACCCGACTTACGCTTACCACGAACCACCCCTTGCTGCCCATCACCTTGAAGTTGACCTCATTCCCAACATAGATTATGCAGAGTCTTTTGATGTAGCACTGATGTACCTTGTTTGGCTAGGAAGCCAAACCCCTATCCTTAAAAATAGGGCCTTCTGCCACTACTACTTCCTCATCTTCTTCGTCCTCCTCAGATTTCTCATCCAGCACTAGCTATGTAATAGAGCCAGGAATGAATCCTCTGGAGTGTGACATGTGTAGCTCCTGGCTGGCATGGGGAACGGCTCACCTCCTGACTGTGAGATCCTTAGCTCCTCTTCTGGCATGTAAGAACAGCGCACTGCATATGAGGACCAGTGTAGTTATTGTGGTGGAACTCCAGGTGACATATGTGTCCAGTGCAGGCCACTCTGGTTTTGGTGCTTATTCACCCTGTGCCCCTGGGGTGTTAAGGAAGTTTACATCCTCAAGACAAAGCAAATCTTGCAGTGGATCCATATAGCTAAACTGTGTACAGCAGGCACATGTTAGCAAAGACTAAGTGTAGCAGAGTGCATCTATATTGTACTCACTGCACTGCCAAGATGATGTCGTGCTCCGCAGTGAGGCCTTTTTGCTTTGCCTTTGAGCCTGCCTCTTCCAGTGCTAGGGCACAAACAATCACTTACCGGATATTATTGTTTGCACAATCTTATTGGCTAGCTCCTTATTAACGCTTCCATGGGGTGGGCTGCAGTAGGCACCCGACTTACAAATCCCATTCCCCATACCACAAGTAATACCTGGGCTTGCGGTTGGGTGGAGTGATTATTGAAGGAGAAATATTGAAAACAAACAAGGTTATTCAGCTCAATACCTATTCATCAAGAATACTGAATAAGGGTATGTGCCCACAGGACGTTTTTTAAGCAGTCCTGAATGCAGCAAAACCTGAGGATCCTAGAGTCCTTGACAGGAGACTAGCTATGATCTTGTCTTCGTTTTATGCGTGTTTTTGCGCGTTTTTTGTGTGTTTTATGTGCGTTTTTTATAGCTGCGTTTTTCCTGCGTTTTTTCCATTGACTTTAGCAAAAACGCAGGAAAATAATTAACATGTCAATTCTTTCCCATCTGCACCAAAAACGCAGGTATTTGACAGTTCTTGACACTTGCAAAACCAGCGTGAGGGCACAAAGTTTCTGTGAAACACATTGGTTTTGCTGGGAATCAAAACCGCAGGAACAAGTTGGCATACATGACCATAAAACCAATGGTTTTCTGCATGCAGAAACCGCAGCAAAACCGCAGCAAAAACGCGCTGTGTGCACATATCACAAGGCTAGTGGGCAGCAATGTATGGACAAGTTCAATATTAATTATACATATAACACACTTATGGACATGCTAAAAATATTTATTTGAAATGTATGGAATGAAATAAAATAAGTGATTGCACATTTTCAAGAAGCAATAGCCATAGTATCTTGTAGCATGAGTGTGAACAGACCTATAAGACCATGTATGTGAAGCATACATTGAGCATTTGCTATTTTATATGAATTGCTGTCACATAAGTGTAGAGCAGATGGCCACGCATGCTGCTGACCCTATGCAATAATAAAGGTTTCCTCTCCAAAAAAAAGATAGTAATTAAAAAAAATAAATAAATAAATAAATTATAAAAAAAATTCCATAAAATTAAAAATAATTAAGCTCTATTAAATGGATGTTTTAAGGACATTGTAAGGTTTCTGGACTTCACAGCTGCTTGCACATCTGGCAGTGTTTCCAAAATTCACACCCTACAAGTGTCAAAAGCACCTGCAAACTCCAGGAAGCTTAAAAAACTTATTTTAAAGCTGCACAAAATTCTACAGGTTGAATAAAAATATTAGACCTTTTTGGCACCAAACAATCAAGGAAAGCTTTGGGGCCATTTTAAATTTTAAACTTTTTTCATGAACAAAGCAGTATTTGCTGATTTTTTTGGTAATTTGCTTGGGTTTCCGATCGCAAACAGAATCTGTAATGTTCATGCCGAGTTTAAAATAGGCAAACATGTTCAGGGAATGTTTGTGCATCCCTACTTAAAATAGTAGCAGTCCAATATGACTAACTAGACTATTCACTGTTTTTGGTATAAATTATATTTCCACATGTCAAGCAATTTACCAATTGTTGTAGTGGATTTTTAGAAAACCAACACATTTATTCATGATCAGCATGTTTTGAAATCTGTGTATTTGAATAATTAATTTAAATGGTGTGTGTTCAAAATAAGAGCAGTGTGGAGTTCAATTAGTGAGGTCAACCATTCTGTGAGGAAACAGGTGTGAATCAGGTGGCCCTTATTAAAGGGTGAAGCCACACATGTTGTACATACATCTCTCCTTAAAAACCTGAGAAATATGGGTCATTCGAGAAAATGTTCATAAAAACAGTGTACTTTAATTAAAGTGTATTGGAGAGGGTAAAGCGTATAATGAATTGCAGACAAACATAGGTTGTTCAGCTAAAATGATCTTCAATGCTTTAAAATGGAAATAATAACCAGAGAGACGAGGAAGAAAATGTAATACTACCATTCAAATGGATCAAAGAATAGCCAGAATGGTAAAGGCTCAGACAGTCTCAAATTACCTGTGAGTAATGTGACAGTTACAATACACCTGTCTGAAGCTAATTAGCAAGAAGTCCCAGCAAAGTCCCACTGTTATAAAAAAAAGGCATGTACTCAAGCAGATAACAATTGCCAAAGAACACATCAACTGGCCTAAAGACAAAATGAAGAAATATTTTGGTTACAATCTGTAGTTCTTACCATTTAAAATAATTAATTAATTGGTTATATGTCTGAAATAATTAATGAAGTCCCTTTGCGATCAATTTCACTGTAAATTACTACAGGAAGGAGCATTCTAAACTCTTCATTGAACTTAACCCTAGTGTTCTTGGTATCTGCAAGAAGTCCCCACAAAATCCCACTGTTAAAAAAAGGCATGTACTGAAGTGGATATAATTTGTCAAAGAACACATCAACTGGCCTAAAGAGAAATTGAGAAACATATTGTAAACTGATGAAAGTAAAATTGTTCTTTCTGAGTGCAGGGGCTGCAGACAGTTCATCAGATGACCCATACACTCTGAACTAAAGTTACAGTACACTCTGAAGACATTGAAACATTCTTGTGCACTAGGGATGAGCGAGTACTGAAATATTCGGACTCGCTAGACTCGTAACGAGTAGGTCCTAATACTGGGGTACTCGTTACGAGTCTAGCGAAAGTAAGTCAATGGGGAAGCGAGTATTGTGAGTAATTCCTCTGCTGCTGGACCCTATCAAGAGGTCTGGCAGCAGAGGAAAAACCTGCAATTCCCCACTTCATTGTTTAAAAGCCAGCGGTAAAAAGCCGCCGGCTTTTAAACAATGCTGAAGCCCCTGGCTTCCACGTCGCCTGACAGCAGGATCCTCTGCTCCTCCCACCGCCTCCCCACCCTATCCTAACTTAGGATCAGGTGGGGAGGCTGTGGGGGGAGCGAAGGATCTTGCTGTCAGGCAGCGGGGAGCGCAGAACCGACCGCGGCACAGCAGGGTTCATTTGAAACTACAGGTGGGAAGGCATCACAGAGAAAATCGGATTCTCCCGGCTTGCACCGGTCTGGTGCAATCCAGCGCCCCATAACATGGGACTCTATGGCGCTGGATTTCTCCGGACCGTGGCAATGCGGGAGAATTCGGTTTTAACTCAGTTCACGACCGCGGACAGCTCGCTGCTGTGTCGCGGTCGGTTCTGCGCTCCCCGCTGCCTGACAGCAGGATCCTCCACTCCCCCGCAACCTCCCCACCCGATCCTAAGTTAGGATAGGGTGGGGAGGCGGTGGGGGGAGCGGGGGATCCTGCTGTCAGGCAACGGCTTCAGCATTATTTAAAAGCCGGCGGCTTTTTACCGCTGGCTTTTAAGCAATGAATTGGGGAATTGCAGGTATTTCTTCTGCTGCCAGACCTCTTTATAGGGTCCAGCAGCAGAGGAATTGCATTTCCCATTGATTTACATTGGACTCGTTACTCTGCGAGTAATTACAAGGATACTCACAGAGTAACGAGTAGTCCGAGTGCCCTACTATTCGGCGAGTACCTAATAGTAGCGAGTAGACTTGCTCATCCCTTTTGTGCACGCATCATGATATGGACATGTTTACTTTACTATGGTGGCGGGGTTATTTAACGCATTCCCGAGATCATGGACCAGTTTGCATATTTCAAAATACTTGAAGAGGTCATGTTCCCTTATGCTGAAAAGGAAATGCCTTTGAAATGGGTGTTTCACCAAGACAAAGACACTAAACAAGAAAAATCTTGGTTCCAGTCTAACAAAATTGAGGTTATGCAGTGGCCAGCCCAATCCCTGGACCTTAATATTATAGAACACTTGTGGGATGACATCCAAGATACCATTTCTGAGGCAAAGCCAACAAATGCAAAAATATTGTGTGCTATAGTCAAAGCATCCTGGGCTGGAATAACTGTTGAAAGGTGCCAGAAGTTGGTTAACGCTATGCATCATAGATGGGAAACAGTTCTGAAAAACTGTTTACACAAATATATATATTAGGTTAGTGATTCACAGGAATGCTAAATTTTAAAAAAATGAAAGTGCATATTTTGAGTTTGTGAAGATAAATGCAGACACTATTGCTATTTTTTAATAGCCCAATGATAATTTGTTTGTTATTTTCTGTAGAGTAGTTACAGTAAAAATTGTATATATTTATCTTCATGTTTTAATTTAGAAAACACTATGCAATGTTCTCAATGCGTGGGAATAAAAACTATTAAAACGTTTTTGGGCTTGACTCATATTTTTGAACGAACTGCTATTATTTTTAACACTGTATACAAGTTTTAAACATATGTTTACTACTACACTTTAATTGTCCCATGAAGAGAATTGAAAATATATGAACAAATCTCCCAGAGGAGTGAATCAGTGACCCCAGTCTGAATGTAGAAATCAGCCTTTCATTGGTTTCATCCCATGGCTGGCTTCACACCAAGGCAATATCCGATCCGTGGCTGTCAGGGATAAACCTGACAGCCCCGGACCGGATCAGCACACAGAATCAGAGGGCTAATATGCTCTCCAGTCCGGTTTGCAGCCGGACGCAGCTGCAGCTGCTGATGAATTAGGACCGCGGCTTGTCTGGCGGGCTTAGGGCCAGCTGATAATACAAAGCTGGCCCTAACCTCTTTATTACCCAGCGTGCCACCGCCACCAGGGCCGTTGGAAGAGCGGGGTTCAGCGCCAGAAGAAGGCGCTTCAATGAATGCGCCATCTTCTGGGGCGGCTGCGGGCTGCAATTTGCAGCGGGGTGTGCCCAGAAAGCTTGGGCCTCCCTGCGCTGCGGATTCCAGCCCCCAGCTGCTTAGCTGTACCTGGCTAGACATAGAAATTGCGTGGAGCCCCACGCATTTTTTTTTTTATTATTTCATGAAATTCATGAAATAATAAAAAAAAGGGCTCCCCTATGTTCTTGTGTCTGGCCAGGTGCAAATAGGCACCTGGGGGTTGGGGGCAGCCCGTCGCTGCCTGCTGGATCCGGCTGGTTCCAGAAATACGGCGAAGCCCATGTAATTTTTTTTCTGAAAAATCAATAAAACAATCCTAAAAAAAGGACTGCATCTTTATTAACCCCTCGCCCATGGTCCAGGGGTTAATAAAGATGCAGTCCCTTTTATTTACATTGTTTTATGGATTTGTCAGAAAAAAATTTCACGTGGGCTTCACCGTATTTCTGGAACCAGCCGGATCCAGCAGGGAGCGACGGGCTGCCCCCAACCTCCAGGTGCCTATTTGTACCTGGCCGGACACAAGAATATAGGGGAGCCCTTTTTTTTAATTATTTCATGAATTTCATGAAATAATAAAAAAAAAATGTGTGGGGCTCCACGCAATTTCTATGTCTAGCCAGGTACAGCTAAGCAGCTGGGAGCTGGAATCCGCAGCGCAGGGATGCCCAAGCTTTCTGGGCACACCCCGCTGCAAATTGCAGCCCGCAGCCGCCCCAGAAAATGGCGCGTTCATTGAAGCGCCATCCTCTGGCGCTAAACCCCGCTCTTCCAGCTGCCCTGGTGGCGGTGGCACGCTGGGTAATAAAGGGGTTAATACCAGCTTTGTTATACAAGCTGGTATTAAGCCCGAGATTCTTAATGTCAGGCCACGTTTGACCCGGCCACTAAGAATCTCCAATAAAGGGTTAAAAAACACAACATAGAGAAAAAATTTTATTAGACATAAAAAAAAAGCCATTAGGGACTCCATCTTTAATTTAAAAAATCCTCTTCCGTCCGACGTAGTCCAAAATGCGATGTCCTCTCCGCTACATACCCTGTGCATAGATATAGATGTCTATGCACAAGGAATGAGCAGACTGAGAACAATCGCAGCTCTGCTACATCATCTCTGTGAGCAGGCGGGCTCTAGGACCCTGGAGCTGCGGCAGCCTGCACAGAGCAGACAGCTGGACTCGGTTCGCAAAGTAACAGCAGTTACTTTGCGAGTTTCCCTGTGATTACTTGCACAGTAATCAGACCAATGGCACATCCTAGTTTTGTCAGAGTCTCTGACAAAACTAGGATTGATATTGATTTGCATTGGACTTGTTGCTGTGCGAGTAATCGCTGGGAAACTCGCAGAGTACCGAGTCCTGCGAGTCCCTTACTACTCGCCGAGTAACGAGTCCTAGCGAGTAGACTCGCCCATCCCTAAGAGTAACATTTCCTCCAACTGATTGAAGATTTCCAGAAATAATATAGGAGTAAAGTTTAGATTTTTGTACATGTATTAACTTGACAATAAATTACTTACATGTCCTGACAAAATAGTTCCTATTGAAATGGCTGAAACATATAATTACTATTAAATAAAATATTCAGCAGATTTACACCAGCAGTTTTCTTGACTGGCTTAGGCCCCTTTCACATCAGCGCTTTTCGCTGATTGCAGCAGATCCAGCAAATTTACCGCATCTGCCGCCTAACAGTCGCACTTGTGGCACACTTGCGGCAAGCCCCATGCATTGTCTATGGGGCTTGCGGCAAGTGCAGTGTATTGCCGCAGTTCTGGCACTTGCGGCAATTGCGGCCGCAAAAATAAAAAACGCTGCTGACCGCATTTTTTTAGCGGTCGCAACTGCCAGATCGTGGCAATACCGAACTTGCTACACCTGCCACAAGCCCCATAGAGAATTCATGTAGCTTGCTTTAAGTGTGCCGCAAGTGCTACCGTTAGTTGCAGTAAATCTGCCGGATCTGCCGCAATTTGAATAAAACGCTGATGTGAAAGGGGCCTTAGAAACCCAATAATCATAATGCCTCACTATGATAACTTTTCAAATTTCAATATGATCACACTTTCCAATATTTTATCTGCCTAAAATTCATCACTGATCATTGAGGTTGCCCTCTGTGCCTCTCTAAAAATGGTATTCTTCTACTGAGGCTTGTTCCTTTATACACCTCCAAAATTCAGAGCACTCCAGCAATTGGGATTCTTCCCATACCGCTCTTTATGTGCCCTTATGACTGCCCACACCTAAAATAGCGACATGCGATGCGCGCATGCGCACTAGACGACCGGAAGTGGACGGCGAGGGGGACTTCCACAAAGAAAGCACAAGGGGAAATGACATCACCGGAAGTCACATTCCACACCCTGTGCACCCCGGAACGCCCTCCCCGTTTGGTTTTAGCCCGTGTTGGGGCTACTGGACCGGTAAGCAAAGTTGGAGGACCCTCTAAATAGGTTCATGGGTAAGCTGCCATTTCATTGTGCATTTATAATCTGCACCTTGTTAGACTAAGGGTAAAATTTAGACCCATCGGGGCTTGATTGCTCTTTATTACCCTGGTCTTTGCACTATAAGCGCCTTGCACTTTCTAACTGCCCCTCTGAACCATATCCAATTACTGTCCTCCTTTCTCTTTTTACTTGTCATCTGTCTCCCTCCTTTCCCCAATTTCTTGTCGTTGATCTATTTATTGCACGATATTTATTGTATCTACTGTATGAAATAAAACGTTTATTCTGCAACTTACACTGGTGTGGACAGTAAATGCGTGAAAAACATCCGGGCAATAGAACTCTCTGTTCTGTGGTTTAACAATCCAGCAATGTGGTCCAGCAGATTTTTTTTCAATATAATTACCATTTCACAAGAAATTTTGGAACCATGGATTCTGGAACCATGGTAGCCATTCCAAACTCCCTAAATGGTGTTATGACTACTGTGTTCCACAAGTCCAAGAATGGATTATTCTTTTATAAAATAACACATTTTAATAAAATTTGTGGGAACTGGAGAAAACAATGTACCAGAATCTTTATAAATATGGATCAAATATTTGCACCATATCAGCACCATGACTGTACTCAGTGTAAATGAATGTTTTACTTATCCTAATTTCATATAACAGCTAAAAAAAAATGTAGAGAAAGTCATGAATTTACTTTTTGGGTCGGTTTAACTCAGAGCTGCGTGAGTGAGAAGATATGATGTTCTAGTCTTCATTATAAATCAGTACAGAATTTTTAGAATAAATCACTATTAAACAGTAGGTACACATTAAATGTTTGAATATTAATTTCCTTATCTCAAGAACTTTGAAAATTAATTAAATCCAGAATGCATAATTGTTATATGCTCTGTTGTTTTCTGTACAGTTCTTTATAGCTCTAAACGTTCATAGGATCAGCAAACCTTAAACATCAACAACATATTTTTAATTGTAAAAAACCTTCTTATTATTCATGAAAATTCATGAGGTGTCATTATCTATGCTAGTAACTTGATTGAACAGTTGTGTAACCTTGTCTCAAATTTGTAACTGTAAAACTATGTGCAAATTGAAAAGATAATGCAAATTCAAAACATACCTAAAGTTTCATTAGACAGAATAATCATGACAAAGGTAGTAATTAAAGATGAACGGTTCCATCCAT
This sequence comes from Allobates femoralis, assembly GCA_033576535.1. Classification (NCBI taxonomy): domain Eukaryota; kingdom Metazoa; phylum Chordata; class Amphibia; order Anura; family Aromobatidae; genus Allobates; species Allobates femoralis. The sequence goes on from JARQOC010000003.1 coordinate 583,474,698, forward strand.
GGAGGATTAAGTTTGTGTCAAACTTTTTAAAATGCCGTTTCACTCAAATGTAAACATATTGAGATTTGATTTGAGAAAACTTGCACATTAATATTTACCAAAATGCTGAAGTAATAGTAAAGGGATTAATGCCATTTTATATTGTCATGCACCCCTCTCTATAAAGACCTACAGCTTTTAGATCTTACTGATTATCATACCTTGTACAGTTGTGGTCAGTGCCTGGGCTATCATGGATCAGCAGTTCTCAGCAGAGCACAGTTTGTATTGCAGAGTTGTTTTCCATCTCCAGAGTCACTGGGTAAGTCTCAGCTCCCTAATAACTTTCCCCTCTTCCTTGATCCACCCTTCTAAATATTATACACAACCTTCTCCTTCCTATTCATCTGTATTTACATCCTCCGTAAAACTAATAGCATGCAAGTGCATATACACAAAACTGGCTAATGACTGGAGCATACAGTGTCACATGCAAAAACCCCTAATCATGGCTGAACTAGACCCTGCAAGTACATGCTACCTAGTGTATCCCCCTATGTTCATATAGATTGTAAACTTTCAAACAGTTTGTTCACCCCTCCTGTAAGTGATGAACTATGTAATATTTTGTATAGTTATTATTAGTACTTTTTCCCCGCTCAGTTGTAAAGTGCTGTGGAATATGTTGGCACTATATACCGTAAATAACATTTTTTATTATTTACATTGGGTACAGAAAGTATTCAGACCCCTTTACATTTTTCATTCTTTGTTCCATTGCAGCCATTTGGTAAATTCAAAAAATTTTATTTTTTTTATCATTAATGTATACTCTGCACTCCATCTTCACTGAAAAAGCTCAGAAATGTAGATACGGTATCTGTGCAAACTTAAAAAAAAAAGAAAAACTGAATTATCTCAATCTCATAAGTATTCAGACACTCATATTTAAGTCACATGCTGTTCATTTCCTTGTGATTTTTCTTGAGATGGTTCTACTTCTTCATTGGAGTCCAGCTGTGTTTAATTAAACTGATAGGACTTGATTTGGAAAGGCACACACCTGTCTATATAAGACCTCAAAACTCAAATGAGAATAATGAGGTCAAAGGAACTGCCCAATGAGCTCAGAGACAGAATTGTGGCAAAGCCCAGATCTAGCCAAGGTTACAAAATAATTTCTGCAGTACTCAAGGTTCCTAAGAGCACAGTGCCCTCCATAATCCTTAAATGGCAGAAGTTTGGGACCACCAGAAATCTTCCTAGACCTGGCCATCCAGCCAAACTGAGCAATCGTGGGAGAACAGTCTTGATGAGAGAGGTAAGGAAGAACCGCAGGATCACTGTGTCTGAGCTCCAGAGATGCAGTAGAGAGATGGGAGAAAGTTCCACAAAGTCAATTATTACTGCAGCCCTCCACCAGTCTGGCTTTTATGGCAGATTGGTCTGACAGAAGTCTCTCCTCAGTGCAAGATATATGAAAGTCTGCATAGAGTTTGCAAAAAAGCACATGAAGGACTCCCAGACAATGAGAAATAAGATTCTTTGGTCTAATGAGATGAAGATAGAACTTTTTGGTGATAATTCTAAGGGCCACGTCACACACACAGATATTTGTGCAGATATTGTTCACAGATCTCTGGTTGCAGTGAAATCATGGACACATGGTTCCATTTTGTGGCTTTGTACAAATGGAGCAATCTGTCCATGATTTCACTGCAACCAGAGATCTGTGAACAATATCTGCCCAGATATCTGTGTGTGTGACCCCAGCCTAAGTGATATGTGTTGAGAAAACCAGGCACTGCTCATCACTTACCCAATACAATCCCAACAGTGAAGCATGGTGATGGCAGCATCATGCTATGTGAGTGTTTTTCAGTTGCAAGGGCAGGACAACTAGTTGCAATTGAAGGAAACATGAATGTGACCAATGCAGGGATATCCTGGATGGAAAACTCTTCCAGAGTGCTCTGACCCTAAAACGTGGCGAACGGTTGACATTCCAACAAGACAATGACCCTAAGCACATAGCTAAAATAACAAAGGAGTGGTTTCAGAAAAACTCTGTCACCATTCTTGGCCCAGCTAGAGCTCTGACTTAAACCCAATTGAGCATCTCTGGAGAGACCTGAAAATGGCTGTCCACCAACATTCACTATCCAACCTGACAGAACTGGAGAGGATCTGCTATGAATAATGGCAGAGGATACCCAAATCCAGGTGTGAAAAAATTGTTGCATTATTCCTAAGAAGACTCATGGTTGTACTAGCTCAAAAGGGTGCTTGTACTCAATACTGAGTCTGAATAATTATAACCATGTGATATATCAGTTTTTCTTTTTAATAAATTTGTACAACTATTTACATTTCTAGTTTTTTCAGTCAAGATGAGGTGCAGAGTGTACATTAATGAGAAATTAAATTGACTTTTTTGAGTTTACCAAATGGCTGCAATGAAACAAAGAGTGTAAAATCTAAAGGGTTCTAAATACTTACCGTACCCACTGTATATTATTATTATTATTATTTCTGATGAAGCTGTATTGTGGTTTGTTTTGTGCAGGACAATATGACATTTTCAGCGGTATTATTATTATTATTTATTTATATAGCGCCATTATATTCCACGGCGCTTTACATGTTAAGAGGGCGACTAGGACAAGTAACATAGTAACAATACAAGTAACAATGGCTGTGGACAATTCTAATTTACAGATACAATAGGGGAGAAAATCCTGTCCGTGAGGGCTCACAGTCTATGAGGGGCGGGTGGGGATACAGTAGGAGGGGGAGGTGTCGGTCGTGAGGCGGTGTGGTGGACCGGGTCTCATTGCAGGTTGTAGGCTTGGTGGAAGAGGTGGGTTTTCAGGCCTCTTTTGAAGGTTCCCAGGGTAGGGGAATGCCTGATGTGGTGGGGCAGCGAATTCCAGAGTATGAGTGATGCACGGGAGAAGTCCTGTATGCGGTTGTGCGAACAGGAGATGAAGGGGGAGTAGAAGAGGAGTTCTTGGGAGGATCACAGGTTGCGTGAGGGTAGATATCAGGAGACCATGTCGGAGATGTATGGAGGGGACAGGTTGTGGATGGCTTTGTATATCATGGTTAGTGTTTTATACTGGGATCTCTGGGAAGCAGGAAGCCAGTGAAGGGCTTGGCAGAGGGGGGAGACAGGGGAGTAGCGGGGAGACAGATGGATTAGGCGGGCAGCGGAGTTCAGGATAGATTGGATAGGTGAAAGGGAGGTAGCGGGGAGGCCGGTGAGCAGGAGGTTGCAGTAGTCGAGGCAGGAGATGATGAGAGCGTGAATAAGGGTTTTAGCGGTGTCGTGGTCAAGGAAAGTGTGGATCCGAGAGATGTTTTTGAGCTGGAGTCGGCAGGAGGTGGTGAGGGCTTGGATGTGGGGCTTGAAGGACAGGGACAGGGAAGAATCAAGGATAACCCCGAGGCACTTGGCGTGGGGGACTGGGGAGAGAGAGCAGTCGTTGATGACGATGGATAGGCCAGGTAGTGAGGGGGAGCGGCTTGGGGGGAAGACGATGAATTCGGTTTTGTCCATGTTCAGCTTAAGGAAGCGAGCAGAGAAGAAGGAAGAGATGGCGGACAGGCATTGCGGAATTTTGGATAGTAGGGAGGCGATGTCAGGTCCAGACAGGTAGATTTGGGTGTTGTCGGCGTAGAGGTGGTACTGGAGGCAGTGAGTGTAGATTGAGAAGAGTAACTGTCCTAGCACCGAGCCCTGGGGGACCCCGACAGATAGGGGGTAGGCCAAGGAGGCTGTGTGGGAGTGGGTGACGCTGAAGGTCCGATCTGTTAAGTATGAGGAGATCTAGGAGAGGGCAAGGTCCGTGATGCCAAAAGATTCCAGGATCTGAAGTAGAAGAGAGTCGTCAACAGTGTCGAAGGCGACGGACAAGTCAAATAATTAACAGGTCGGTATAATTTTTATTTACATATGACTTTTTGATTGCATTTAATTCAACTTTTTTGTCAGCTGTATGATGAAAATGTGTAATTTTTCCAACTTTTTACTTCTTTCAAAGCGGTTTGGGGCCGTAAAAAAAGCCATCGGCTTTTTTAAGCAATCAGCTGATGCATGCTCCTTGTCCGGTTCTTTGCTCCCTGCCTGAATCCTTGTTCCCTGTCCGATCCTCCATTCCCCAACCGACCCTCCACCCCCAACCGATTTTCTACTCCTAGCCCGATCCTCCGCTTCCCGCCCTGTTCTCCACCTCCCCTTCGCCTGCTGGAAGCGAGCCCGCAGGCTTTTTCAAATTTACCGCCAGTTATTTCAAACAATCAGCTGATGAATCAGCTGATTGTTTGAAAAAGTTGGCGGTAAAGCTGGCGGTAAAAAGCCTTTTTTTACTGCTGGCTTTTTCAAGCGATCAGTAGGTGCATCAGCTGATTGTTTAAAATAGCCGGCGGAAAAAGTCTGGGCGTTAAAAGGACCGCTAACAGCCAATTTTCAGCACAGAGGTTTGAGTCTCTATTGACCTCAATGGATCAGCAGCATTCTCTGTACTACTTATTTTCAAGAACTCATATAGAATTCAAAGGTTCAAAGTAAATCGAACTACGGATAAATTTCTGCAATTATATGTATACCTATGAAAAACAGCGACCAGACATCCATATGCAAAATTGAAACTTTATTGAAAATGGTCCTTAAGATATGGAGTAGGGATATGTATGGAATACAGCAACAATGGGGATACATAATCAACAGATCTCCACAAGGATTTAAAACAATAAATCATAATCAAATTTCTCACATGTACCATCATTGATGGTCATAAACTACGGTATTCTAAATCCAGTATTATATAATTTTATGTCATAATGGCAGTTAGGTATAAAGATGAGTGAACACCACGATGTTCGAATTCGGACTAGTTCGCTGAATGTGGAATGTACCTCGAATAAGTAGACAAACATTCGCCGAATTTTCCAAACATCATTAAAATCAATGGGAGGCAAAATCAGGGGGTTAGAAAACACTGTAAATGGAGCCCTAAGGCTACTTTCAGACGCAGCGTATTTGGCCGCGTACTGTGCAGTGGTGATTTTTTTGCACGCGTTTATGCGCAAAAAAGTGCGACTGCATGCAGATGTCGTGCTTTTCCCAAGGCCATTTTATCATGCAGCGCGACGAAAAAAGCGCATAGAATTGCCATGTCAATTCTTTTTGTGCGCGTGCTCTTGTAGTGAAAGCGTGCACGCAAAAATACACGGCTAAACACGGCGTCTGCACGCCTTTCAGCAAAAGCCATAGCTTTTGCTGGAAGGCGTATCCAGCTTTCTTTGGCACTGCTTTTACGTGAGCGCTCAAAAGCGCCGCGTAAAAGCAGGAATACGTGGCAATTACGCCACGTCTGAACGCAGCCTAAAGCTGCCAAACTGCTCATATTACTGCCAGACCCCAAGAAAAGGTACTAAAATCTACCTACAGTACAAATATTGTCAGGGCATACTATGGGTGCATGAGACAGTCTGTGCCAGCCTGCACATTCTTTGAAATCAGTTTAATATGGTGGCTCAAATTCACTTGAATTTCAGAGGTGGGTAAAACTCAGTATGAATTGATAGATGGATGACTCACAGGGGAAAAGTTGCAGCAGTTTTATACATTAAGTAAAAGGAGGAATAGGAGTAAATGGAGGATGAGTAACAGGTGTAGGCATGTCACTCAGCGAGCCCTGTTCCAGTCATGCATCAAATAGCAAGGAGACCCTAACAAGAGGTCCACACTTACCAAAAAAATAATGTCACCCCACAGCAAAGTGGCATGCATCTTATAGATTTTGCATTGGGCCACAATGGCAGCAAGGCAAGAGGCATATGCCCAGCATTTCAAGGTTGATTATTTAGGAAGTGGTGCACAACTGTGAGGAGCAGGTATTATGCTCAAACAGCTCTGCTCCAGTAGTGCACCACACAGAAAATAGACCCTAACAAGAGTCCCTACCACTAAAGTGCCAACAATTGTCCCAGAGGTGAAATACTGTAATGTGTATTTTAATGCAGCACACTTAAAAGTGCACCAGTAATAAGTAAAAAGTAAAAGTAAAAGTACTCCCCATTCTGACACTGGAGTGCAAAAGTTCTTGGACAGCCATGACTTGTCCATCTTGATAAATGTTAGGCAATCTACACTATCGGTGAACAGCCATATGTGCTTATCCCTCAGGATACCACCAGCAGCGCTGAAGACACATTCTGAAAGAAGGCTGCCTGCTGGGCACGAGAAAATCTCCATGGCATGAGTGGCGAGCTCAGGCCATTTCAAGTTTGCAAGCCCAAAATGCAAAAGGGTCCAGTTCCACAGGCATGGCATCAATATTTTTTTTTTTAAACCAGTGGCTTTTTATTGAAAGTATAAAGAACATTATACATCAAACAACACACAAAAAGCAATTAGACATGAAATAAATCATATAGGGGAAGGGGAAGAAGAAGGAAAGAGAGGGGGGGGGGGGGGAAGTATTGGGGGGAGGGGAGGGAGGGGAGTGGGGGAGGCAGAGGTACACATAAGCATGTATACTTTTAACATTAAGGTATCATACAAATAGAAAACGTGTGTATGAGAACATCAGAACTTGATAGGTGTCACAGGGCGCAAGGTCCCCAGCACCTCGAGGGCTGTAGAGGTCCGAGGGTGTCACTCTGGGACAACAACCGAGTTATAGGGGGAGGCGATCCACGGATCCCACCAATTAAGAACCTTAGTCCTGTGAGGGAGGTCATGGGAGAGGGCTATCTCATGGGTCAGGTGGTTGTTGAGACGGGCGACAACTGCTGAAGTGGTGGGGGGAGAGGTCGACTTCCAGAGTGCAGCTATGGTTTGGCGAGCGGCTATCAGGGTGTTCGTGATGATAGGCCTCAGTGGACTAGGGAAGGCGCCAAGGCCCACACCAAAAAGGGCCAGTTGGGCAGTCAGGGGTATGGGGAGGCCCGTCAAGGTTGTCAAGAGAGAGTTTAGGGACGTCCAAAAAGTCTGGACAACCGGGCACTCCCACCAAACATGGGCATCGGTGCCGGTGGAGCCACAAGACCTCCAACATAGAGGAGAAGAAGTGGATGCACCCGGGCCTCCAAATCTTGCCACTCGGGCAGGGGACAGGTACCAGTTTAGTGTAAGCTTTTTAGATTGCTCCAGGTGGTTTATACACCGGGTATACCTAGCGGCATGGCCCGCAGCCTCCTGCCAGTCCTCTATAGACGCAGTGAAACTAAGCTTAGTCTCCCAGCGAAGCATGTATGGGAGTTTGGCCGTAGCACGAGTGGCAGTCAGGGCCCTATAAGCGATGGACACTCCACTCCGGGAATGACCGACCTGCTTGAAAAGGGACTGGAGAGTCAAGTCTACCGCTAAAGGATCCCACTCTGGCAGGGTACACGTAGCAAGAAAGTGGTGGACCCGCAAATAGGTAAAGAAAGTCGAGCCCGGGACAGCAAATTTTCGAGATAGGTTTGAGAATGATACAACTCTACCCCGGTTTGGATGTCTGATAGAAGTAAGATACCTGCCTCTCTCCATTTTGCGAGTGATATGTTGGTCATACATGATTCTATCGCCCCAATGGAGATATATCTGGATAGGTAGGGCATGTGGGTTCTCGCTAATTTATACCATACTGACAGTAAGGCCTGCATAGATCTCAACGGAGAACTAGGTGGGGAGGGGCGCAGGTATGACATCTCTAAGAGAAGTCTAGTGGAATTATGAGGGGCATAAGTAGATTCCATCTGGAGCCATCGCGAGGGGGGGCCTTCAGCCCACCAGATCTTGGCAATATCCAATTTGATAGCGCGATAGTAAGTCAAAATGTCTGGCATTCCCAAACCCCCCAGTGATATCGGCAATGTAAGAGTTGAGAGGGCCACCCGGTGGGGCTTACCATTCCAGATGAACTTCCCCAGAAGAGACTGGAAGAGGTTCAAATAGCGTCTGGAAAATAGGAGGGGAATACATCTAAACACATAGATAAGCCTGGGGAGCAACATCATCTTGGTCAAGTTTATCCTAGCGATCCAAGACAATTGGGACTCAGAGTATTGAGCACACAATGATTTCAAAGTGGTCAATAGAGCTTCGCAATTTACTCTAAGAAGGGTAGACATGGGGGCAATCTGGATGCCCAAATAATGGAATCCCCGGGGGGCCCAGAGGAAAGGAAACTGAGAGCGTAGCCCAGACTGCGTGAGGGGGGTTAAGTTCACCGGTAGCAATGAGGATTTGGTGAGGTTCAGTTTATAATAGGAGATGGCAGAAAATTCAGAAAGGATAGAGAGCACAGCTGGAATAGAGGTAGTAGGGTTCGTGCAAGAGAGGAGGACGTCGTCAGCATAGAGAGTAATTTTATGCTCCATCTGACCAACCCTCACACCCGAGATATCCGGGCAAGCTCGGACTGCAGCCGCCAGCGGTTCCATCACAAGAGCGAATACTAGAGGAGAGAGGGGGCAGCCTTGTCGTGTCCCATTGGTGATGGCAAACGTGGTGGAGGAAAAACCTCCAGCCTTCACATAGGCACACGGGGAGGAGTATAGGGCCAGTATCCCAGAACGGATATCACCCTGGAAACCAAACTTGTCTAGGACGGCTGCCAGGTATCCCCAGTGCACTCGGTCAAAAGCTTTTTCTGCATCAAGGGACAAGAGTACACTGGGGGTCCCTCTCTGCTCCAAAACCTCCAGGAGGTTAATCACCCTCCGAGTCGCATCTCTCGCCTGCCTATCAGGGATAAAGCCAACCTGATCCAAGGCGATCAGGGAGGTAACAACGGTCTTAAGACGGTCCGCCAGCAGCTTAGCATAAAGTTTGATGTCGCAGTTGAGCAATGATATCGGGCGGTAACTGCCTGGGAGAGTCGGGGGCTTATCCGGCTTAGGAATGGTCGAGATAGCCGCCATCAGACCCTCCGGCCTGACTCGTCCCTCTCGTTGCCAGAACCGAAACAGTTCAAGGAGATGAGGTGCCAGTAAGGGGGCGAAGGATGAATAATAGATATAAGAGAAACCATCCGGACCGGGTGCTGAGTGTTTCTTGGAGGAACGAATCACTCCAAGGATTTCCTCAAGGGAAATCGGACTGTTCAAAAATGCCAATTGGTCAGCATTCAGGGCTGGAAGGTTAAGTTTTGAAAGGAAAGTAGAGATAGTATCGGCAGAAGGTTGGGGAGTGGAGGTCGAATTACAGAGGTTGTATAGTTCGCCGTAATAGTTCCTAAATTGCTCAGCGATCTGTATGGGGTTACGAATCTGGGTGCCGGTATTGGAATTCAAGGAAGTGATCCTAGACCGTATTTCCAATTTCTTGACCCTGCGTGCCAGCAAGGCCCCAGCCCTGTCACCCATGCCATAATACGTAGATCTGACCTTCTTTAACTGGTGTTCCACTCGGGATAACAGGAGGGTTCGAAGGCGACCACGCGCCAACGAGAGAGCCGACAAAGTTGTAGGATCAGCATTAGCTAAGTATGCTTTCTCTAGAGATTTCACTTCCATTAAGAGGAGGTTCAGGTTAGCATTCAGCAGTTTTTTAGAATGAGCCGCCAACTTTAAACAGTGCCCACGAATGACCGCTTTATGGGCAAACCACAAACCCTCTGGAGCAATATCTGGTGTTGCATTTAAAAGGAAATATTCCTTTATTTGAGAGGTCAAAAGTTCCTGATTTTTCGGGGACGTCAGTAGGTAGTCGTTGAGTCTCCATGGGGTCTTAGGAGAGCGTGGAGTGGAGTCAGACAGTATGAGAGAGACAGGGGCGTGGTCAGACCAGGTAATGACATCAATGTCTGCTTGTAAGCACAGGGGGAGGAGCGAGTCATTGACCAGTATATAATCTATTCGGCTAAATGACTTGTGTCTGGGGGAGAAAAAAGTATAGTCCCGTTCGTTGTCATGTAGGTAGCGCCATACATCATGAAGGCCAGCCGCGGACACCAGGGGTGCCAGGTCCGTTCGGAATGCAGTGGGGGTAGAGCAGTCGAGTTTCTTGAACAGAGGAGCGTTCAGGTCTCCTGCAACTACTTTATGACCCTCCATAGAGGGGGTGACATCCTCAAGTAATTTCTTAAAATATTTATATTGGCCTCTGTTGGGAGAATACACTACCAATAGGGAGAACAATGCTCCATTTAATTTAGCCTTAATCAAGAGGTATCTCCCCTCAGGGTCAGACAGAGTGCTGATCAATTCAAATGCAAGAGAGGCACTAATTAGAATTGCCACCCCAGCTTTTTTCTCGGGGCTGTTAGAGAAAAATTGGTGGGGAAAGAAGGGGGAGGCTAAACGCCAGTTATCTTCCTCTCGGAGATGCGTCTCCTGGAGGAATACTACTTCCGCCCGGGCCCTCCTAAGTTGGGAGCGCAGGAGCGATCTTTTTTGGGGCGAGTTAAGCCCATTGACGTTAAGTGCTAAAACTTTAGTAGGCATAAAAGGTTATCAGAGAAGTGCAGGTAAAAATGTTTTACAATAATCACTAGCAAAGCTGCCTCCAAATGTGTCACAACAGGGAAAGGAAGGTGGTAAGGGTAGGAAATCAGTAAGGCCCACAACCCGACAACTCCCCCTGGTGCCCAACACGGCCAGGGCAGGGAGCAGACGGGGCCAGACTGGGGAGAGAGGTTAGAAAAATTAAAAGTGAAATAAAACCAGTAAAACCAAACAATCAAACAGATCACCGAGGTAAAAGTATATGCAGGTGATTTTAGCGTCGCAGAATGAACGCTGAAGAGTGAAAAAAAAGTCATTGTCCAGAGCGAAAAAGGTCGCTCAAAGGGGCAGCACGTGACCATCGGTCGCAGGACTTTTAGTTAGAAGAATCAGAAAAGACGTAGGAAGGAAAGCAAAGGATGGTAAGGGAGAAAGAGAGGTCACAACCCTGTAGAGGGTGACCAGTAGAGAGGAAGAGAGAAAGGGTGAGATAAGTGGAAAGAAGAAGTCAAGAGAAAGGCAGACTAGAATAGATAGAAGAGGAGAGTCGTACGACCTGGAGGTGCTGTTCGGGAGCCAGGAAGGCGAACCCCAGGAGAGGGGAGAGGAAAAATAAATCCTTGAGCCCAGCCGGGCGTTAGCAAAGTTCAGACTTTAGACCATTCCGGGTCGATCCTCCTACGACGAGGGCGCGACTTCTGGCGTCGATCCTGCTGGTCTCGTTGGGGCGGTTCAGAAAAGTCAGGAGGGAGAAGATCCCATTTTTTCAGAAGAGTCGCCGCCTGTGATGGAAAAAGGCACACATGGGAGACGTCATTTCGTCGCACAATTAGCCGAGTCGGCCGGCCCCAACGATATTGTATATCCTTGTCTCGAAGAATAGAGGTATAAGGTTTAAACGCTCTTCGTAGCGCCAGAGTCCCAGGGGATAAGTCCGGAAATACTTCCAGGACGGAGAAGCGATCAGAGAGCGTCGGCGCTCGTCTCAGGACTCGCAGAAAATCTTCCTTCGTTTCAAAGAAATGAATTCTGGCAATTACGTCGCGTGGGAGTTCAGGACGAATGCCAGGGGGCTTGGGCAGCCTGTGGATCCGGTCAATCTTTAAGTCGCGAGGGTCTAACTCTGGTAATACCTCTTGTAGAAAGTCGCGTAGAAATCCTCTGAGGTCTGCGTCTGGAATCGTTTCAGCGATCCCTCTCATGCGGATGTTGTTTTGGCGACTACGATCCTCCATATCGCAATTTTTCGCCTGGACCGTAGCCATTGTGTCCTGCAGGCGTTCGTGTTCGTCCCATAAATCATTGTGCGAGCGTACCAGTTCGGCCACCTTATTTTCAAGGTGGTCCGTCCTGGAACCCAGCTCGGTCACCTCGCCCCGCAGGTCCGCCACCATCTCCTTCATGTCGTCCTGGAGAGAGGACCTGAGGTCTGACAGGAGATTAGTCATGAGGTCCTTCATCGTAGTATAAGTGACCGGAGAATTAGGGGAGACGGACGCTGTGTCAGCCTCCTGCGCCTGGTGTTCTCGGCGGGAAGCGCGGGCTGCTCTGGGGGAGGGCGGCGCCATATTGGATAGTAAAGCAGGATCTGAACGGCCCGGCGAGAAATAGTCCGAAACCCGCTTCGGGAGGTTGGGATGCAGAGGTCTCACCTTTCCCATCAAGTCAGGGAAGGTTCAGGTAGACTTGAGAGGTTTTGCAGATATATCGCCCTGGTCTGGGGTGCTGTAAAGCCGCTTTATTCTCCTGGGGTTCGGGAGCTCCTGGCTCAGGCGACCTTCTCCATGGAGCGCTAGGCCACGCCCCCTGTTGGAAACATCTTCAAATACCCACTAGATGGCGCATCCAGGCTGTATTATATCTTACTTGGGTGTGTAGAGAGATAGTTAAGCGTAATGGGTCTAACTGGTCACCAGGTGGCAATATTAGGCTTTGCATGCATAAGGTCAAGCAGTGTCTCTATGTCCACTAGGTGTCACCCCAATCCTGCAGATTGTGCATACAGTGAAATATAAAATGTAGTAGTACACTGGGTTGAGGATCAAAGAGGGAGAGGCTGTATAACAGTGCTGTAATAGCGCTGTATTTGCGTCCACCTTGTGTCAGCCTGCCCAGGTGCCGGTCTCTCTGCTTCTCTCTGTCACTGGGCGCTGAGTCCTGAACTCCACTACTCACTCTGTTGCCAGGTATGTCCCTCCTGCCGAGTCCCCTCCAGGCTTCTCTTCCGTTTCTCAGCCTCCTCGGCACCGCTCCTGCCACCTCCTGTCTCTACAGTTTGTGCCTGGATCTTCCAGCCGCCTCTCTCTGGTGATGATCACTGGGCACACACAATATAAGGGGTATAATAGAACTTATAACTCTAGGATCTAATATGCATGGGATGTGGCTCTGGTCATGAGGGCAGCAATTTGTCTGCAGGCTGCAGTTAGGGTTTGTTATAGTGTGAGTCAGCAGCCTCTGAGTGTAAATAAATCCTGTGAGGGGCTGCTTATATGGATTCCTCTTTCAGACACCCCAGCTGGATGTCAACACAGAATGTCTCTTAACTACAGGCAGTTTCCTGGGAGCTAAGTTTGCTCCAGGGCTCCCAGACAGACACTCACTTGCTCAGTTTTGCAGCTCCGTTACTGTAGTTCCTCAAGTGGAAGCCGACACCAGACACACACCTCCTCTCTCTCCTCCGGTCTCCGGTCCGCTCCTCGCCGCCTCCAGCAATCAAGCAGCCTCTGTTGTGGCGGTCTTCAACTCCCCACCTACCCCGCACCTCACCTCAGTCAGACAGTCCGGAGCGCTCCGCACTCAGTCCAGTAGTTGTAAATATATCACAGGCAGCTGCAGGCACCAGGGATCATGTGCACAATGGCGGCAGGTCTGGCTTGCATGTGTTTTAGCGGTCCCCTCGTTTCACCCCGCCGACTGATCGCTCCTGCGCCCCAGGCCACAGTGGCACTGCAGAGGTAGATGACTCCAGATCCTCTGCCCGGGAGCCGCGGTACAGGGCTCGCTCCTGTGTTAAGGGGGGGGGGGTCCCGCCAGTCGTTCCACGAGGCGCTCCTCAGCAGGTTCCCGGACCCAAGATTGGGCTCTGTATATACCTCAACGTGGTATCCACTAGTTGGGCACAAGTTAGTGCTTTGCAGATGCTCTCAGGGGCAGGATGGCACCAGATTACCAGGTGTTAGTGGGAGCGCTGGAGAATGCGTCCTCCCTATGCGGCGGCCATCTTGGATCCCCCCGCATGGCATCAATATTGAGCTGTAGATATTCCTGCACCATCATCTCTAGGTGTTCCCTGTGTTTCAGACTTGCCCTTTCTTCTGGTGTTGCAAATGAAGGTCTAAATAAACCGTCAAACTACTCCCAGACATTGCTGGTAACAGGTACAATGCTGTTGGTAACGTTTCTCTGGTGACGACGACTGGACGATGGCAGTGTAGAACTGCGATGTGCACTCAGTCCGCCACTGCTGCTTCGGGGAAAAGCATTCCACAGATTGTCTAAAATATTATTTTGATACTCCTGCATGCGTGCATCCCTTTCCAGGACAGGAAGTATTTGACCAAATTTAGTTTTGTACCAGGGATCCAACAGTGTGGCAAGCCAGTAGTCTGCATTACTTTGAATCTTAACAATCCACAGATCATGTTGCAAGTCATGCAGCAAGAAGGCACTCATGTGTCTTGAGCATCCAGGAGACCCAAGTCCCTGTTGTGTTGGTGACAGTGGGGTTAAATTCTCACTTGGTTCCTCCGTCCTCTCCCGCCAACCTCGCACAACAGAAACGTGACCCAAATCTCCCTTATCTGCTGAGTCTTCCATTAACATCGCCTCTTCCACCTCCATTTCTTTTGCACCTCTTGCACCTTCATCAACTGTTTGGCTGCTACCGTGACCTCTCGTCATCCCTCTCCTCCACCCTCTAATGTCACCCGCCTCTGTGCTGAAAACTATCCAGACCTTTCAAAACTTGTCATCCTTATGTCGAACCCCAAGCCCTGGGGTATTCGGGTATCAGGCTCCAGGGGTAGCGTTGCTGTGTCACGGGGAGTGGTGGCCGCTCCTGATCCCATGTAGAGATGAGCAATGTTCGCCAATCTCAAATTTGACCTGTTTTGGGCGGTGTTCGAGTCATTCGTCAAATTAGAACAATTAGCTTCAAATTCGTCAGTTCTAGGTTATGTTCGATAACGCTTCAGTCACCAAAAGCATACCTGGCTTTTCACACTAATACTGATCTTAAATCTTAATATCCATGTTCAGTGTATAGTGTGCGGGGGGGGGGGGGACGCGGTTCAGATCAGTGCTGCTGAAGTGGTGGAGCTCTTTTTTTTTTCTTTTTCTCCAAGCCACATGTAGAGTGGAGCAGTGCAGGCTTTGAGCCAGTCACAGTGAAACACAGTATAGGGCATGTTTTGCACAAGCAAGGTCCGGCATCATTGGCTGTGTATGTCACATGTCCTTGCCCTATAAGACCCGGCCATTTTCTTCATCACCACCATTTGCTCATTGCTGTAGCTGCGTGTCAGACGGCGCCACTGCTGCTGTGGGCGCCATACAGTCAAAACAATTCTACTATCCCATTCAGCTTCAGAGCTAATACATAGTTAGATAGATAGGTTTAGGAAGTAGGGGTTGGGGGGAGGGTGCGAATTTTAGCCGAATCAGCTCTTGTAAGAGCTGCATCATAGGAGTAGGGAGTAGGGACTAGTAGGTGTATGCCAGAGTGCTGTACAAGTCTTTTTCATAGCATCTGGCCACATCTAGCTCTGGGAGTCCTTTAGGGCAGGTAGTGTACCACTGCTATTAAGAAAGCTACACCACTTGTCTTAGGCTGGGATCACACATAGAAATCCATTTTTGGAAGTGATTTTCACCACCAATCCGTTTTTTTTTTTGGGTGCTTTTTGAGCCTCCTGCACCCCTGAACGTTTTTGGACTTAGTCATTTTTTGACCAAAATTCTCAAAAAAACTGATCCGTTTTTTTAAGGCTGCTTTCACACAGCGTTTTTGTGCTGTCCGAGGGGATCAGACTTTTTGCTGCACCCCTCGGACAGCAATGGATCCAAACTGATGTCTGCTATCGGATGCATACGATTCCGATATTTTGCAGCATCAGTTTGGATCCTCTCCCTGCTCCTCCTGTCATCTCGTCACCCTCCTGTCACCCTCCTGTCACCTTTCTCCCCTCTGTCTCCCCTCTTTGTCCCCTCTTGGACCCCTCTTTGTCCCCTCTTTGTTCCCCTCTTTGTCCTCCTCTTGGACCCCTCTTTGTCCCCCCTCTTTAGACCCCCTCTTTGGACCCCCTCTTTGGACCCCTCTTTGCACTCCCTCTTTGCACCCCCTCTTTGCCCCCCTCTTTGCACCCCTCTTTGCACCCCCTCTTTGCAGACCTTAAAAAATAAAAAAAATCTTTATTCTCACCTCTCCATGACACCCGCCGCGCTTCCAGCTTTTCTTCTTCTGATGCACAGGACCTGACGTGATGTCATAGTCACATGACTGGTTACCGGGTAACCGGTCATGTGACTGCACTGTGACATCAGGCCAGGTCCTGGAAGCACAGAGCCGAGCGCAGGAGGCATCGCTGGATCGTGAAGAGGTGAGAATAAAGATTTTTTTATTTTTAACCCTTTCACTTCACTGGATATCACTTCTGCAATGTATGAATATACATTGCAGAAGTGATATTATGGCACAGAGCGATTTTAGTGTACTGAGCATGCTCAGTACACTAAGATCGGGTCCGAGGAGATATCAGCTGTTTCCTTGGATCCGCGCTCCATAGGCCCCATGTTATTTGGCGCGGATCAGGTCGGATCCAATTCAGTCCGATTTGACCCGCTGTGCCAAAAATCGCAGCAGGCTGCGATTTTGGGCACAGCAAAAAATCGGCCAGAATCGGAACCGGCAAAAATCGGATGCCAATAAGGCCAAATCTGATGTGATCCGTGCCCATAGACTAACATGGGGCCAAAATCGGATCCGTGGCTGTCCGTTTTACAACGGACAGCCACGGATCACAGAAAAACGCTGTGTGAAAGCACCCTAAGGGCCCTTTCACATCAGCGTTTTTTTCAAATCACGGCAGATGCGGTGAAAAAACCGCATCTGCCGCGATTACCGCATACCGGCTGCACTTGCGGCACGGTTGCGGCGCGGATGCGGTAAATGCCATACAATGTATAGGCAGACTTGCGGCAGGTGCGGCAAGTGCGGTTTTGGCACTTGCGGCAGGTGCGGCCGCGAAAAAAAAATGCTGTCAGCCGCGGTTTTTTTCGCGGCCGCACCTGCCGCAAGTGCCATAACCGCACTTGTTGCACCTGCCGCAAGTCCGCCTATACATTGTATGGCGTTTACCGCATCCGCGACGCAACCGTGCCGCAAGTGCAGCCGGTAAGCGGTAATCGCGGCAGATGCGGTTTTTTCACCGCATCTGCCGCGATTTGGAAAAAACGCTGATGTGAAAGGGCCCTAAGGCACCCCAAAAAAAGGATCCGTTTTTCCATAGGGCCCATGTTAAAAAATTTTTTTTTTTAAAAGGACCCCAAAAACGTTGCTAGCAACGTTTTTGGCTCAAAAACGGACCTAGCAATGTTTTTAGGTGCAGAAAAAAACGGACAGGGTGTTTATTACATCCAATCCATTTTTCTATCAGTTTTTGGACTTAGAAAAAAAAAATGCCAAAAATGAAGCCAAAAACGGACCAAGGGCTTATGTGTGACCCTAGCCTTAAGTAGGCATTTTTTTTGCTGCTGCTAGTCTCAGAAATTTGTT
This sequence comes from Allobates femoralis, assembly GCA_033576535.1. Taxonomy (NCBI): domain Eukaryota; kingdom Metazoa; phylum Chordata; class Amphibia; order Anura; family Aromobatidae; genus Allobates; species Allobates femoralis. The sequence goes on from JARQOC010000003.1 coordinate 583,491,892, forward strand.
CGGACTCGTAGCAGTGTGATTTACACAGTAGTGTAGCCCACTTGAGAAAAGCTACACCGCCACTGTACCTCCTTACTAATTTTTAACTGCACCTTGGCCACATCTGACTTCTGGTCAAGATGCAGCGTGACAAAAACTATTACTGTACGCCACTTGTAATACAATCTACTACACCGCCAGTGTACTTCCTACTAATTTTCAACTGCACCTTGGCCACATCTGACTTCTGGTCAAGTCGCAGCATGCCAAAAACTATTAGTGTAGGCCACTTGTAATACAATCTACTACACTGCCAGTGCACTTCCTACTAATTTTCAAGTGCACCTTGGCCACATCTGACTTCTGGTCAAGTCGCAGCGTGACAAAAACTATTACTTTACGCCACTTGTAATACAATCTACTACACCGCCAGTGTACTTCCTACTAATTTTTAACTGCACCTTGGCCACATCTGACTTCTGGTCAAGTCGCAGCATGCAAAAAACTATTAGTGTAGGCCACTTGTAATACAATCTACTACACCGCCAGTGTAGTTCCTACTTATTTTGCCCACTGCACAAGCCATGCCCATTCCACATAGCCCCACCCACTCCACATAGCCACACCCACCCACAGGGTTGTCTTAGCCACGCCCACTTCACATTGTCACACCCACTCCATATAGCCACACCTCTTCATAGTTCCACCACCTGTATGGCCCCACCCTTCACAATGTATGTATGTCCACTAAAGGAAGTTGCACCGTCGCACCTTCACTCACAAAATTTTGCACACACACATGATTTGACTGAGGGTCTATGTGGATGCAGATATAGGGAGGCAGGTTTGGGGGTGGGAGTGCAGGTTTGGGTGGGTGTGGGTGCAAAGAGGCATTTGTTTGGTGGGTGGTGGGGGTTTGGAAGTGGGGATGGTGCGGGTTTGGGAAGGTGTAGTTTTTGGGAGGTGCGGATTTGAGGGGCCATTTTATGGGCAGGGGTGCAGATTTGTCATTTTTGCCTGGGGTAGTGCGGGTTTGGGGGTCAGGTTTTTTTTGTGTGGGGTGCGGGTTAAAGAGGTCGAGGGGGTGTCATTTTTTGGGGTGTGCAGGTGGGCAGGTTTGGGGGTAGGGAAAGTTTTGGAATATTTCCAATCCCTTTTTTATGTCTTATTTGTAACACTTTTGTTTGTTCTAAATTTTATATATCTATGACTAAAAGGAAAAACTTATTGGGAATCGAGTTGGTGGAAGCTGACACAAAACACTATGGGAAAAAAAATATTCCCAAAGTGGAAAAAAATGTATAATATACTATTATGGAGAGAAAGACATACATGATTTGATACGTCCATCCTGGCAGATGGAGCCATATTGCTTGGATGATGTGGGGTGACCTTTTGGCCTTTAAAGTTAAGATAGATTAGGGGAAAATCAAGAACATGTATACTTCAAACAAATAGGTGCGGAGATGGAAACAGTTTGTCTATTGATTATCCTTTATCAACCCTTAAAGTTAAGTGAAAACATTTGTTGTAAAACTGGCAAAGATATGTAATAAAAGATATGGGCTCATGGCATAAAAACAGGCTTGTATTAAGCTCAGTAAATGTTAAACTGTAGTGTTAAAAACATGTTAATAAAAATGTTTTTCAGCACAATTTTTGGGCAGTAAAAGCCCCCGTTGGCTTATACTCGATTCACTTAGTATTTGCTGTAGGGGGGTGGTGACCGGGGGCTGGAGGAGGTAGGAGGAGGCTACAGTTACAGCGGGAGGTCACGTTGTCTGGCTCATTAGTGTAATATAATAAATATAATAGGTGCTGCATCACCGGTGGGGGGAGCGGCACATATTGCATTAAACAGTGTACACCGCGCATCACAGTATGTAGCTCCACTGCTGGCACTCAAAATAAAATAATAAAGATTTAACTCACTCTCTGACAGGCTGCAGGCACCGTGCTGTCCTCTGCTTTTCCTACTTGTTCCCGGCAAATCTATTCAAGTAACCGGCGCATCAGTGACGTCATCCCTGCTGCGCCTGTCACATGATTAGAAGCCGAGGACATGCAAGAAGAGTGGAGGAAGCCACGGAGCCTGCAGACAAGCATCGGAGGGTGAGTTAAATCTTTATTATTTTATTGTGAGCGCCAGCAGGTGGGCCATATACAAATGATGTGGGCCATATGCCAGTAATGGGGCCCATATGCCAATGATGAGGGCCATATGCCAGTGATGAGGGCCATATGCCAGTGATGGGGCCATATGCCAGTGATGGAGGCCATATGCCAGTGATGGGGCTCATATAAAAGTGATGGGGGCATATGCCAGTGATGGGGGCCATATGCCAGTGATGGGGGCCATATGCCAGTGATGGGGCCCATATACCAGTGATGGGGCTATATGCCAGTGATGAGGCCATAAAAAAGTGATGGGGCCCATATACCAGTGATGGGGGTTATATACAATGATGAGGGCCATATACCAGGGATGGGGGCATATACTGTGATGGAGGCATTATATACTAATGATGAGGGCTATATACCTGTGATGGGGGCACAATATACCAGTGATGGGGGCCATATGCCAGTGATAGGGATTGTATACCAGTTATGGGGGCCATATGCCAGTGATGGTAGCCATATGCCAGTGATGGGGACCATATGTCAGTGATGGGGTCCATATAAATTTGATGGGGCCCATATACCAGTGATGGGGGCTATATACAATGATGGGGGCCATATACCAGCGATGCGGGCATATACTGTGATGGGGCACTATATACAAGTGGTAGGGGCTATATAACTGTGATGGGGCCCATATACCAGTGATGGAGCCCATATATTAATGATGGGGCCATATGCCAGTGACGGAGCCCCTATGCCAGTGATGGGGCCCATATACCAGTGATGGGGGCCATATACTAGTGATGCGGGCCATATACCAGTGATCGGGCCGTATGCCAGTGATGGAGCCCATATTTCAGTGATGGGGCCCATATATCAATGATGGGGGCCATATGTGAGTGATTGGACCCATATACCAGTGATGGGGCCTATATACCAGTGATGCAGCCCATATACCAGTGATTGGGGCTATATACAATGATGGGGGAATATACTGTGATGGTTGTGCTATATACCAGTGATAGGGGCTATATACCTGTGATGGGGGCACTATATACCAGTGATGGGGGCTATATACCTGTGATGGAAGGTGCTATATGCCAGTTATTGAAGGTGTTATATACCAGAGATGGGGGCACTATATACCAGTGATGGAGGCACTATATACCAGTGATTGAGGTGCTATACACTAGTGTTGAGGGGGTTTTAGACCAGTGAAGAGGAGCTATATACCAGTGATGAAGGGCTATATACTAGGATGAGGGGTTAAATACCAGTGATGAGGGGCTATATACGAGGATGAGGGGTTATACACCAGTGGTGAGAGGTTATATACGAGTGATGAGGGGCAATGCCGGACTGTACAGCTAGTATATATACGTATGTGTCGTTTAATGGAACTCTTGATTTAATTCAGAATTATCCCCCCTTTCATAGCTCTCATCTATTCACTAACATGACCAATATCACTCCATCTCAAGGGCTATGCTTGCTAAAGTGTTACATTTTGGGTTACCCATCTAATAAAAAGAGATCTAAAAAAAGGAATTTTAGTAACTGGCAGCTACATTTGTATTTTGATTTGTGACAGAAAGAAAAGATGTGCTAAATGATTCTGAATAATAGCTGTAGTTAAAATGACAACTTTGCTCTATGCGACATATATTTCATCCAAATGCCTCAATCAAGGCCACCAGAGAGCAGTGTCATATCAGCTGCACTCAATTACCTAGCATCGTGTGTAATTGTTGGAGAATTTTTCCCTCTCTGTAGCCCAGGGTGCAATTTTTTAGTCACTTCTGATTGCAAAGTAAAATCCTGACTTGACCTAAAAGTTCTCAGTTTAATTTAATCCATTCGCAATTAGCTGCAAATTAATTCCAACATGAGTGCTAAATGGCCCGAATCTTTCAAATGTGGCCACTGAGAACCATAGCAGAGATAATTAAAGATGCACTCATGTTAAAGAGCAATTGCAAATAGAAACAATGATAATGTATTTCTGATTTCTCCACTGTAAGCCGAGCGCACCATTTAGAGACTATCGAAATCACTTTAAAATCATCAGTTTTACCATTAAATGATATCAAACCAATCATATATTGTGATTAGGCTGCCAGCGTCTTTCAGTCAACCACTTACCAATCAGAATAAAAATTCCTGTTTTAAGTGAAGAATTATCTTTCTCTCATATACTTCAACTTCTAGAAGCTTCAGATACTGATTAAAAGTTAACAATTCAGCATTCTGAGAATAATCAACAAAATTGTCAGAATAACACCGCTTTATTTATGTGCAATAAATAATCATGAAATGTTTTATCTATGTATGATATCAGCCAGCTATAAAAACTCAAGCTATCATTATGGAAACTTGGAATAACAGCTAATATGAACGATTTAATTATCATTATCTGATCAGACATGACTATTTTACTATGGTCTTTATATAAATAGTTTTTCAGGAGAAAGCAATAAATGTTGCTTCTCTATAATCACAGATATTTTCTAAGGTGAAGTGGCTAGCCATAGCCACATCTAGATAGTGATCAAATGAGTATGAGCAGGACTTTCTCTATAGGTGTCTTGATCATCCTCTATTGCAGGGGTCTCAAACTCGGCTGGGTTGGTGTGTTGCACATAGAAAAAAATTGCCGCATTACTACTACATTTTTAGTCATTCCAGATTTATTCACTCAATGTAGTAAAGTTCAAATCCTGATCTCCTTTTAGTAATGTCCCCACCGTGGTTCCCTTCTTGTAGTAATGTCCCCATCCTGGTCCTCATCTTGTGTAATGTTCTCATCCTGGTCTTCCCTTGTAAGTAATGTCCCCATCCTGGTCCCCTTCTTGTAATAATGTTCTCATACCGGTCCCCATCCTATATTAATGTCCCCCATCCTGATCGCCTTCTTGTAGTAATGTCCCCACCCTGGTTCCCTTCTTTTACTAATCTACCCATCCTGGTCTTCCCTTCTAGTAATGTCTCCATCCTGATCCCCTTCTTGTAATAATGTCCTCATACTGGTCCCCATCCTATATTAATGTCTCCCATTATAGTCCTTCTTGTAGTAATGTCCCATCCCGATCTTGTAGTAATGTCACCATCTTGGTCCTCATCTTGTCGTAATGTCCCCATTCTGATCCTCATCTTGTAGTAATGTTCTGCCCATAGATCTACTGTAAATGGCTTCAGAACCTCGGACAGCGCACATACTATAGCTACAATAGCTATAGTATGCGCACTGCTCTCTGATGAGCCGGTGCCTACATTGATAATAATATACAGCAGCTGACAAAAGCCGGCTGCTGTACATAAGTGATTAAAGCATTATATGCCCACCTGAGTGGGCACCCCCTAGAGACATTATAGCAACATTTAATAATAAAATTAAAAGTTTTATCACACACAGAACAGTTTGCTCATCCCTGCGGCAGCAGGGATGAGAAAACTATCCGGTAACTGGATTGCTCAGGATTACACATCCTGAGCAATCCGGTTACCGGATTGCGGCTTCAGCAATCCGGTTCCCGGATTGCTGGTTGTCTGAAGCCAATTGCGTTCACCGCATCCGGATCTGGATGCAGTGAATGCAATTCTATATTAAGTGTGACCCTAGCCTTAGATAAAGCATGCTTTAGACTTGCAAATGCACTCATCAATCCATTGCAGTAGTCATCTTGGAACCATGAGGAATGGAATATCTGACCAAATGATATAGCAGGATGTACATAGAGGACACTAGGAAAGACAAATATTTGGAATGTAATGTCCCTTTTCTATTCCAGTGTGAAGGGTTGGTTTAGCTACTTGCTAAATTCACAACATCTCAGAAGGATTAGCTGGTCCATATAAAACTCTACAATGACAAGGTGCTGAAATAGTGAAGTGAAATTGCAAAACTGACTACCTCTCCATAGTATGGTTTACTAACATCTCTAAATACTGACTTAGGCTAGGGTCACACTTGGAAGTGCAATTGCAGTTAGTGCATCCACATCCGGATGCAGTAATCGCAATTGCAATCACACACAATCTTGACACATTTTGTGTCCCTAGCCGATATCCGGCAACCAAATTGCTCTGAATGTGCAATCCAGTTACCGGATACTTTGTTCATCCCTGCTGTCGCAGGGATGAACAAAGGGTTAATGTTAATAATAGATGTGGGCAACATGTCTCTAGGGGGTGCCCACCCCCTCTAGAGACATGTTGTCAACTCAGGTGGCCATGTGAGGGGTTAATGTGGGCATTTATAGTATTGCCGACTATTGATGGCATTTCCAATTTTATGAATGAACCCGGCGGCTCCTCGCTGTGTAGTAGATACAGCATGTAATGTAAGTAGACTATGAGCTGCTAGCCTTGGTCCTTGGGCAGCACACCGCCATAGACCTAATGTTAATGCTTTCAGGACCAAGGCTAGCGGCTCATAGAGTACGTTCATTATGTACTGTATCTACTACACAGCTAGAAGCCGCCGGGTTCATTCATAAAATTGAAAATGCCAACAATAGCCGGCAATACTATAAATGCCCACATTAACCCCTCACATGGCCACCTGAGTGGACAGCATGTCTCTGGGGGGGGGGGTGGGCACCCCCTAGAGACATGTTGCCCATGACAAGCCCCAGGGCTTGGGTACTCGGCTCTTGGGCTGTTTCAGTCAGGGGGATGTCACGGGTGGCTTGCCCGAGGCCGTGGCCCTGGTGGTCAACTAAATAGTCCTCTGGTGGTCGATGGTAATGCGGCTTAGATGGATTAGTCCCCCGCAGGCAGGACTGGACTACCGGGGCAGCGATGCTGTAAGAAAACAGTTTATGATGGAAAAGGATGCAGCAGAGTCGGAACTTCACTTCACCGGGTAGCTTTATTGAAACTTCTTCAAAGTCATACAGTTCAGCAATGCAATAGATGGTATAATGGCAAATGCTCCGGATGCTGCAATTGGAATTTCTGGCTGTAGATGGATCCCTCCTTATGTTCCTTTCTTTTCCTTTCTTTCCTTGCCTCCCAGTGGCGGTGAAGTCTGATCTCGTAAAGACAATCTGACCTCCTGCTGATTTTTGCTCTGTCTCTCCTTCCCTCCTGTGCGGTCACCGGGACAACCTTCTCTAAGCTATGCAGTGGCCTCTGCTCCTAGCTTTTGGTTCCCTTTTCTTGACTCACTCAGGAGACTGGGGCTGTATCTGCAATATCCCCATTCGCCGGATTCTCTGTGAGCCGTGTAGGAACTCACAGTTGCGGGCTCCGGTACCCGGTTTCCTTCCTTTGAACTAGCTCACTGCTGAGCCTGCGTTCCTTCTCTCGTTTCTCTGGGATCTGTACTTTCTGGGCTCCTCAGCCGAGGAGACCCTCCTTGCTCCAGCTCTTACTTCATCTTCCACTCACTAACTGCTTGTCTGCTCACTAGTTCCCCCTAGAGGCTACTATATACCCTCCCACCTACTATTCTAGTGTGTGGGTGTTAGCTCTAGGGTTCCACATAGTTACAATTGCAGTGGGGTGACTACACCACTTTTCTGGGTGCAGTACCCCTTTTGTGGAACGTACATGGTTTGGGCACCACACCCACATGGATTATTAAGATTTAACCCTTTGTTCATCCCCGCGATATGCCTTGCGGCAGCTGCATGGGAGCCCATTATAGGAATTCTGCTGCGGCAGAGATACTGCTGCGAAAAACGTTGCATGATTTTTCACGCAGTCAACAAAACCGGAGCCGGTAACCAGATTGCATGTAGTGCAATCCGGTTACTATAATGGGCTCCTATGGGCTGAGGTTTTTGATCTGGTTTTGAGCACTTTTACTGCTCAAAATCGGATCAGGATCCGCAGTGCCCTGCCGCAAATGTGACCCTAGCCTTCCTCTAATTCTAGGGATATTGTGATCAGTGAGTCCAGGGAGGGAGTAGGGGTTATTGGGTCTACATCTACGAGTCCCCAAAAGTTGGGATGAGGTGTAAAATGTTTCCCAACTACATCCCCAATTCCCCAAAAGTTGTGATGCTGTGTAAAATGTAAAGAATACAAGAATGCAAAGTAACTATATATGTATTCACCACAGAACATAGAACACAGGTCAAAAGATGTAAGTTGGACATAATTTCATTTCATTTGAATTGGAATTTAGGTCGAAGGTCAGCCCTGCAGTGCAGCCAGGAGGTTGAATTTGCCCTGCAGCTAATTTACCATGTCAAGAAATAATATATTTTCATGTTGAATTGCCCTACAAATGCCTTTAATGGCCTTATAGAAAAGAAAATATATGAATTTTAAAAAAGAAAAAGTAGTACAAAATAAATAAAACTAAATAAAAAAGAAACACTGCTAATCCCGACTTCTGTTTCTAGACTTGCCTTGACTAAGATAAAAAGCAATTAGCTAATGGATTTATTTACCATAGACTCACATGTTAAAAAAATGGATCCTACAGAAATCAATTTTTTCAAAACAGACAAAGTGTTGTTTGTGCATCTTTTTAGCCAACAGATTGCTGCTGGATCCATTCTAATGGATGATTACTGGACATATGAACTTAATCTTACATAGCAATGGAAAAAGTATTTACCAGGTCACAGAAACCCATGCAATAATAGGACGCAGCAAATACCCATAATTAATATGGAGGCAACACAGGTGCAAAATAATGATGAGACAACCACACACAGTACCACACACAGTACCAATTCAAGGAGGAAGTAATCGCTTATAGAGATGAGCAGACCTGTAGAAGGTCAGGTTCTGGGGATTCAAATGGACTTTTCTTAAAGTTTTGTTCTGGACCCAAACTTAACCCATACCTCATTGGAAGTCACTGATTGGCAGTTTTGCTCTCTGCCCACACGCAGCCACCCATAAGCAAAACACTGTCCAGGGGACGGAAGGCAGTGTTTTGCTATTTTCTTTTTTTGGCACACACTCCACCAATACCTCTGATTTTACTCCCAATGCCAGCCATTCAAACACTGCAATCAGCTCACACTGGGCAATGCACTGAAAGTACCCATGCACAATGATGCTCGCACCAGATTTTGCTAACGTAAAGCACCTGAAACCGAAGCCAAAGTCTAAAAGTTTTTTAAAGTCTGTGCTTGATACGAACTACGAACTTTTTAAGTTCAGTTTGCTCATCCCTAATTGTTTAGCATTAAAATTGTACACAAAAAAGGCCTGCATTGGGTAATGTTCACACCAGTTGGTTCACATAGTGTGAGTGGCACTAATAGACTGTACGCCAGACAATTAGATTTACTGCATCCTGTTATTGCATTGGTTTCAGTGACCTGGGCAGGTAAATACTGCTGCCCCTTTTTTTGTGGTTTTAATCCTTACCACAGGTAAGTTACAGGTGCTGTTAATTACACAAATTAGAGAAGCATCACATGATTTTTCTAACAGTGCCAATACTTTTGTCCACCCCCTTTTTTATGTTCGGTGTGGAATTATATCCAATTTGGCTTTAGGACAATTATTTTTGTGTTTTTTCATTGAAGACAAATTAAATGAAGATAATAATACCAAAGAATTTTCAGGAAGAAACTGAGTATTATCTGACAGAATTGCAGGGGTGTCAATACTTTTGGCCACAACTATAGTGTTGGGCAGCATGTCTAATCTAATAGCATGGGCATCATTAATAGGCAATAAACCAGATAGTGGGCATCATCAGATGTGTGTGATCAGCACCCTATAGAGGCCTTATCTGTGTTCAGTTTTAATACTGAGCAATCACCCCCTCCATGACTTGGTAGGTTGTGAGTAGAGATGAGCACACGTTTTGAATATCGTATTCGGTTTGATTCACCAAATGAGCATATGTTTGTCATCTGCATTATATCTGCATAGAAAACAGATGTGTCCTGCACACAAAGAACAGGTCTGTAGGAGCCTGTTCACACCGCCAGCATAATTGTAAACAAAAAGCAAGATGCGACCAAAAACAACAGTACACTGCAGTAAAAGTATTAAATGCAAGTGCAGTATAAAAAAAGTATAACAAATACAGGGTACTTAGTCTATCCGTTTTTTTTGCGCAAAAAAAGTTATATCAAGCCACGTCACTAACTTCAAAGTGTACCCATCTCTGACGCGGTCCTAACTGTTGTATTAAAAACCTGACTAGTGTGTATACTTACCAGTGAGCAGGAGCCAGAAAGGACAGTGTCTGAAATGGACTGAAGTTGACGGGGCTTTATGTGTGCAGGGCCCAGAGAGGGGCGGGAACTCCATCTCTTGCAAAGCAAGAGGCAATTAATTAGAAAACAGATGAGTCCTGCACACAAAGAAGAGGTCTGTAGGAGCCTGTTCACACCGCCAGCATAATTGTAAACAAAAAGCTAGATGCCACCAAAAACAACAGTACACTGCAGTAAAAGTATTAAATGCAAGTGCAGTATAAAAAAAGTATAACAAATACAGGGTACTTAGTCTATCCGTTTTTTTGCGCAAAAAAAGTTATATCAAGCCACGTCACTAACTTCAAAGTGTACCCATCTCTGACGCGGTCCTAACTGTTGTATTAAAAACCTGACTAGTGTGTATACTTACCAGTGAGCAGGAGCCAGAAAGGACAGTGTCTCAAATGGACTGAAGTTGACGGGGCTTTATATGTGCAGGGCCCAGAGAGGGGCGGGAACTCCATCTCTTGCAAAGCAAGAGGCAATTAATTAGAAAACAGATGAGTCCTGCACACAAAGAACAGGTCTGTAGGAGCCTGTTCACACCGCCAGCATAATTGTAAACAAAAAGCTAGATGCGACCAAAAACAACAGTACACTACAGTAAAAGTATTAAATGCAAGTGCAGTATAAAAAAAGTATAACAAATACAGGGTACTTAGTCTATCCGTTTTTTTGCGCAAAAAAAGTTATATCAAGCCACGTCACTAACTTCAAAGTGTACCCATCTCTGACGCGGTCCTAACTGTTGTATTAAAAACCTGACTAGTGTGTATACTTACCAGTGAGCAGGAGCCAGAAAGGACAGTGTCTGAAATGGACTGAAGTTGATGGGGCTTTATGTGTGCAGGGCCCAGAGAGGGGCGGGAACTCCATCTCTTGCAAAGCAAGAGGCAATTAATTAGAAAACAGATGAGTCCTGCACACAAAGAACAGGTCTGTAGGAGCCTGTTCACACCGCCAGCATAATTGTAAACAAAAAGCTAGATGCGACCAAAAACAACAGTACACTGCAGTAAAAGTATTAAATGCAAGTGCAGTATAAAAAAAGTATAACAAATACAGGGTACTTAGTCTATCCATTTTTTTGCGCAAAAAAAGTTATATCAAGCCACGTCACTAACTTCAAAGTGTACCCATCTCTGACGCGGGTCCTAACTGTTGTATTAAAAACCTGACTAGTGTGTATACTTACCAGTGAGCAGGAGCCAGAAAGGACAGTGTCTGAAATGGACTGAAGTTGACGGGGCTTTATGTGTGCAGGGCCCAGAGAGGGGCGGGAACTCCATCTCTTGCAAAGCAAGAGGCAATTAATTAGAAAACAGATGAGTCCTGCACACAAAGAACAGGTCTGTAGGAGCCTGTTCACACCGCCAGCATAATTGTAAACAAAAAGCTAGATGCGACCAAAAACAACAGTACACTGCAGTAAAAGTATTAAATGCAAGTGCAGTATAAAAAAAGTATAACAAATACAGGGTACTTAGTCTATCCGTTTTTTTGCGCAAAAAAAGTTATATCAAGCCACGTCACTAACTTCAAAGTGTACCCATCTCTGACGCGGTCCTAACTGTTGTATTAAAAACCTGACTAGTGTGTATACTTACCAGTGAGCAGGAGCCAGAAAGGACAGTGTCTGAAATGGACTGAAGTTGACGGGGCTTTATGTGTGCAGGGCCCAGAGAGGGGCGGGAACTCCATCTCTTGCAAAGCAAGAGGCAATTAATTAGAAAACAGATGAGTCCTGCACACAAAGAACAGGTCTGTAGGAGCCTGTTCACACCGCCAGCATAATTGTAAACAAAAAGCTAGATGCGACCAAAAACAACAGTACACTGCAGTAAAAGTATTAAATGCAAGTGCAGTATAAAAAAAGTATAACAAATACAGGGTACTTAGTCTATCTGTTTTTTTGCGCAAAAAAAATTTATATCAAGCCACGTCACTAACTTCAAAGTGTACCCATCTCTGACGCGGTCCTAACTGTTGTATTAAAAACCTGACTAGTGTGTATACTTACCAGTGAGCAGGAGCCAGAAAGGACAGTGTCTGAAATGGACTGAAGTTGACGGGGCTTTATGTGTGCAGGGCCCAGAGAGGGGCGGGAACTCCATCTCTTGCAAAGCAAGAGGCAATTAATTAGAAAACAGATGAGTCCTGCACACAAAGAACAGGTCTGTAGGAGCCTATTCACACCGCCAGCATAATTGTAAACAAAAAACTAGATGCGACCAAAAACAACAGTACACTGCAGTAAAAGTATTAAATGCAAGTGCAGTATAAAAAAAGTATAACAAATACAGGGTACTTAGTCTATCCGTTTTTTTGCGCAAAAAAAGTTATATCAAGCCACGTCACTAACTTCAAAGTGTACCCATCTCTGACGCGGTCCTAACTGTTGTATTGTACTGGGCCCTGCACACATAAAGCCCCGTCAACTTCAGTCCATTTCAGACACTGTCCTTTCTGGCTCCTGCTCACTGGTAAGTATACACACTAGTCAGGTTTTTAATACAACAGTTAGGACCGCGTCAGAGATGGGTACACTTTGAAGTTAGTGACGTGGCTTGATATAACTTTTTTTGCGCAAAAAAACGGATAGACTAAGTACCCTGTATTTGTTATACTTTTTTTATACTGCACTTGCATTTAATACTTTTACTGCAGTGTACTGTTGTTTTTGGTCGCATCTAGCTTTTTGTTTACAATTATATCTGCATAGTGTTCCCATGCAATTTGAGCACTTTTCCATACAGTTCTGCCATTTTAGAGCCCTCCCAGACCTCATCATCAGGGCAAACAGAAAATTACTTACGTTTCCCTTAGACTTGCATTGAACTCCCTATTCGTTACGAATATTCGAGTGTTGCAAAGTATTTGTGACAGTTATAGTAATTTCGAATATTTTACTATTCTCTCATTTCTAATAGTCAAAAATGTTTGGTGTGTTGTCTTAATTGTATTTGATGAAAATGCATGCAAAAAATTACTAAGTAATGTCATAAATTTTTATAAATTTAAATGAAGTATCTATTTCTCCATCAAAATAACATCTAAGGGCCCTTTCACATTAGCGTTTTTTTCAAATCGTGGCAGATGCGGTGAAAAAACCGCATCTGCCACGATTACCGCATAACCGCGACACTTGCGGCACACTTGCGGCAAGCCCCATGCAATGTCTATGGGGCTTGTGGTAAGGGTGCGGCAGGTGCGGCAAGTGCGGTTTCGGCACTTGCTGCAGGTGCGGCCGCGAAAAAAAACGCAGTCAGCAGCGTTTTTTGTTCGCGGCCGCACCTGCCGCAAGTGCCGAAACCGCACTTGCCGCACCTGCCGCACCCTTACCGCAAGCCCCATAGACATTGCATGGGGCTTGCCGCAAGTGTGCCGCAAGTGTCGCGGTTATGCGTTAAACGCGGCAGATGCGGTGAAAAAACGTATCTGCCGCGAATTTCAAAAAACACTGATGTGAAAGGGCCCTAATAATATCTCTTGAATTAATAATAGAGAGTCTTTCACTTCTAAAGAAAAATTTGGCTTCTTAAACATTTATATAGTGGACTAAGCCCCTATAAAAATCATACCATCTCACCTCCTCCTCAGAACTGTTCCTCTACATATAATCCTTTGTCAAAATACACACAGCCATATCATGCCCTATCCTGCTCCCACCTTCTAATGCTCTGTCTGCTGCTCTTCATTGCTGGAGGTGTATTCCCAAGCCCTGGCCCTCCTTATCCCATAACCACTCTCATTTCTAACACCCTGCCGCGATCCTTTACAAGTTTTTGCAACCTTAATTACCTCATATCCGTTCAGCCAACAGCCCCCTCTCCTCCAGTCCCCCTACAGGGAGCACTATGGAATTCATGCTCTGTCTGCAACAAACGTTCATACATCAATGACCTCTTTATCACTAACAAACTCTCCATGCTTGGCATCACTGAAACCTGTCTTACCCCCTCTGACACAGCCTCTCCAGCTGCACTTTGTTATGGGGGATTCAATCTCTTTCACACACCTCGCCTCAACAAAAATATGTGGTGGAGAAGTTGACTTGCTCCTGTCTGATAAATGCTCCTTTACCCCAATTCCACCACCACCCTCCACTACTCTTCCTTTGTTTGAGGTGCACTCCATCCACATCTACTCTACCTCCAACCTCCAGCTAGCTGTCATCTACTGCCCACCATAGCTAGCCATCACCAATTTTCTCGACCACTTCACCACCTGGCTTCTCCATTTCCTTTCTGCTGACATCCCCACTATCATCATGGGTGACTTCAAAATCCCCATTGACACTTCCACTACAGCTGACTCCAAACTCTTATCACTGACTGCCTCCTTTGGCCTCACTCAATGGTCCTCGGCGACCACTGACAAAGAAGGCCACATGTTGGACCTTACCTTTACCCTCCTATGTTCCCTTACTAACTTCTCTAACTCACCCCTACCCCAGTCGGACCATAACCTACTGACATTCTCTTCCCTCTCCTCTCCAAGTGTGCAACCCCCACTCCACAAACTCACTCATCCTTGCAGAATTCTCAAACACTTTAATCTATACTCATTCCCTAAATGTACCGTCAAACGCGGCAATATTGCTAGGCAATTTCACTGGCAATTTGCTGGTTGCAGTGAAATCAAGGTTACATTGTTCCATTTGTACACAGCAACAAAATAGAACAATGTGTCCATGATTTCACTGCAACCAGCAAATTGCCAGTGAAATTGCCTAGCAATATTGCCGCGTGTGATGGTACCTTAAGTCCCTTCTCCTCACAGACATAGCTTCCCTACATAAACAAAGAATCAGGGCTGCAGCTGTCTGGCCAAGGTAAAGTGGGTGCATCAGCGCAGGGGTAAAAAATAGGAGCTATCAAGGAGGAGAAAGGGTACCCCTGTAAAGCGAAGCACAACCAAAGAGATTTTTGATGCAAGTGAGAATTTATTTGATAATAAAGTGTAACGGCTCTTTTATGCCGTTACACTTTATTATCAAATAAATTCTCACTTGCATCAAAAATCTCTTTGGTTGTGCTTCGCTTTACAGGGGTACCCTTTCTCCTCCTTGATAGCTTCCCTACATGACACAGATGTTGCGACTTTATATAACACCACAATAACTACAGCCCTTAATTCGTCCGCCCCCCTCACGCATAGCAAACTTCACACAAACAACAGGCAATCCTGGCAGATCAGCATGTCCAAAGAACTGAGATGGGATTTCAAGGTAGCTAAGTAGAGATGGAAGAGATCTCATTCCGCCGAGACAACTAGTGCCTCGCAAATTTCAAGTCCATGCTCACTGCCACAAAACAAACTTACTTCTTATCTCTCATATCCTCACTGTCTCACAACCCTAAACAGCTATTCAACACTTTCAATTTTCTCCTCTGTCCCACAGAACCTTCTCTCTCTCCTCTTATTTGTGCTGAAGATTTTGCCTCCTTCTTTAAGCAGAAGATTGATAACATCAGAGAAAGCTTTAACCCGCAGCCCCCAATACCCGTCCTCATAACTGCTCAGCCCTGTTCTTCCAAAGCCAGCTTCTCCACCATGACAGAAGATCAGCTCTCCTCTATGGTGTCAAGATCACATCTCACCACCGGCATGCTTGACCAGCTCCTGTCCCACCTCATTTCTAACCTCACCACAGTCTTAATCCCAACCCTAACACATCTCTTCAACCTTTCACTTACAAATGGTGTCTTCCCTTCATCCTTCAAATATGCCTCAATCACACCAATCCTCAAAAACCCTCCCTCGACCCATCCTCTGTGTCTAGCTATCGCCCAATATCACTTCTTCCTTATGCCTCAAAATTGCTGGAACAGCATGTCCATCTTGAATTGTCCTCCCATCTCTCCCCCTGCTCTCTCTTTGAACAGTTACAATCTGGCTTCTGACTGCATCATTTAAATGAAAATGCCCTAAATAAGGTCACCAATAACCTGCTAACTGCCAAGAGCAAATGACACTATTCTATTCTCTTTCTTCTAGACCTGTCTTCTGCCTTTGACATTGTAAACCATTCCTCCTAGCTTCAGATTGTCTCATCTCTTGGTATCACAGACTTGACCCTATCTTGTATCTCTTCATATCTAAAAGACCGGACATTCAGTGTCTCCCTCTCCCACACCACCTCCCCATCTCACCCCCTGTCTTCAGTTCTAGGACCTCTACTCTTTTCCATCTACACCTTTGGCCTGGGACAGCTCGGTTTGCAGTATCATCTCTATGCTGATGACACACAGATCTACCTTTCTGGACCTGACATCACCTCCTTTCTGACCAGAATACCACAATGTCTGTCTGCTATTTCATCTTTCTTTTCTGCTTGCTTTCTAAAACTAAACCTGGACAAAACATAACTCATCATGTTTCTCCCATCTCACTCTACCCCTCCACCAGACCTATCCAACAAAGTCAATGACTGCTGACTTTTCCCTGTCCCGCATGCTCGGTGCCTCTGGGGAATCCTCGACTCTGCCCTCTTTTTCAAGTCACATATCCAAGCCCTTGCCACCTCCTGGTGACTCCAACTCAAAAATAATTCACAGATGGGTACATTACTTGACCAAGAAACTGCAAAAATACTTGTGCATGACCTCATCATCTCCTCCCTCAATTATTGTAACCTCCTATTCTCTGGCCTCCCCTCTAGCACTCTTGCACCACTCCAATCTATCCTAAACTCTGCTGCTCCACTAATCCACCTGTATTCTTGTTATTTCAATGTCTCTCCTCTCTGCCAAGCCCTTCACTGGTTTCCTATTGTCCAGAGGCTCCAGTTCAAAACCCTAACTAGGACATACAAAGCCATCCATAACCTGTCTCCTTCATACATCTGTGACATTGTCTCCTGGTACTTACCTACATACAACCTGCGATCTTCTCACAATCTCCTTCTTTCCTCCCCTCTTATCCCTTCTACCCACAACCGCATACCAAGATTTCCCCCATGCTTCCCCCATACTCTGGAACTCTCTGTCCCAGTATATCAGACTCTCACCCACCATAGAAACCTTTAAAAAGAACCTAAAGACCCACATCTTCCGACAAGTCTACAACTTGCAGTGAGCCTCAGTCTACTAAACCGCTTTACGACCCACTCTACCCTCTTTTAGTGTATCCTCACCCATCCCTTGTAGACTGTGAGCCCAAGAGGGCAGGGTCCTCTCTCTTTCAGTACTTATGTGTACCTTGTATTGCTCATTTTTATTGTACTTGTCTATGTATCCCCTTTTCACATGTAAAGCGCCATGGAATAAATGGCGCTATATTAATAAATAATAATACCAATGATATACATTTTAGGCTGGAGTCAGATGACCATATAACATAGATGATGACAGTATCAAATCGCCTGGACTAGCTGGCGGCTCTCATGACCTGAGCATGACACCTTCATGTATTTCTATGCAGCTCTCACACTTGGGTCAGGAAAACCACTGGCCACTCCGGGTATTTTGATGTGATGGTCATTCAAGTCATAGGGCCGTGTGACCAATGCCTCGGTGCATCACTTTGATTTGCATATCCAGCATGATCCCTGATCTTAATTGACAGAATGACTTTCTCAAACTGAGTGGTTACATAAACCTAAATCCCTATTCACTCGCGTGTGCACTGACACTGGAGACATCCATCAGCAAGCACAACATGCACAGGGCAGCCATGTACTTATCTGCAACTCCTCCCTGAATCATAAACTATGAAGTCATATCCCCAGATTGGAACCAGATGAGAGTACATTTGCCTCCATGCTTAGCGTGCACCCATCCAAATATTGTGGGAGCAGTGGTGCGCTCCTCAAGTATCAGTGTGTTTAGAGAGTGTTCACTATCAGATAGTCACCACTGTGAATCAAGAATATGGTGGGGGGTAAAAAACTCCTATCAAACATTTTCATAGCATAACACCTTAAATTTGTACAATTTTAAGGCAAAATTCAAATGTACTGTCTTAAAACATAAATCTACCTATAATAAGACTGACATTTCTAAGCTTTTTCTTTAGCTCCCATGCAAAACATGACAAATTATCTATGTATTATCAACTTTATAAGGACAAATCATTTAAACAAACCCTTAATTTTACAATAAATTAGTAGGTTATTATTGAAACAAGCTTTCAGGGGAAGTGCTCTGTCAATTTTCACTCATTGTTATCATCTTTTATCCAAGTAACTGTTTTAGACCTTTAGAAAATGCCCTTGCACTTTTCATTCTCCGCTCTCTGTTTGAAATGTGCATTAGCAATCAATTCATTTCTGTAGCATTGTACAGCTGAATAGAAAGACAATTTCATTAGGTTTTCATATTAGAAGATAAAGCTGAATGTACGAGGAGAAGAAGATGAAGCATCTTGTCCTGGCAGCTATTGTGACATATGAATTTCATCAGAGCTGTGCATGATGTTATTATCATGTTCCTCCTTTCAATAGAGTCACATATAATCACATTTTACGATCGCCTGCAGGACATGCAAAATAAATACGATCCGATCCTATCAGTTTGGGAGATGTTTTAACAATGAATTGACATTGCTTATTTTTTGCATTTATATGGGGATAAAATGATGTTTACACCTCACTGTCTTTTTCATAATAACATAGAAATGTCGTAAATGTGTTGCTCTCTACAAAATAAAATAGAATCTAAATGTAACGTTTGCTGTAGGTCAGAATCAAAATTCGAGGTTAAAACATTGACCTTAAGACAAATACAGGTTGTGGAGTTTTCTCCTCCTGACTAGTTAAGTTTCCTTATTAGAAATATAGCTGTTTTTCACATAAGTACCATTAAACCTGCAGGTGCTAAATATGAGCTCATAACATTCTAATTATTTCCTGCACATTGCCTATTTTCTTGCATTAGCATTACATAGTGATGATTTCCCAGGTCATCTCATTATTATTTTGCAGTTAGCTCTGTATGACATTTCCTTAATAACATGCATTTTACATGAACTTTGTACTTATATATAATTTTAGATATTAAAGGCATGCAAAATAGAATACAATGTCAATGGCCGAAACACAATGGTAATAGAACTACTATGCTAAAAATAAGATATTTTTCTGCTTTCTATTATTTAGCTTTTTGCTACTAAACTTGTTCTTTATGCCATAGTTTATTTCTTATTCCACTATAAAGTAGTTAAAGCGTAATCTTCATTTACATTTTTATTTAATAGTAATGTAGAGCAAGGGATAATAATCAACTTTTACATATACTTTATTAATGAAATCAGGAGGGGAACCAATAAAAAACCTTCCATAAGCTGTCCTCAGCAGGCTGTGTGTGAAGCTCATTCTTAGGCCGGCTTCAGACTGCGTCTGAGATCCGATCCGTAGCTGTCCGCTTGAAGCAGACAGCCGCGGACCGGATCAGCACACAGGACCGGGGGGCTATTATGCCCTCCGATCCTGTGTGCAGCCGCACGCAGCTGCAGCCGCTGACAAGTCAGGACCGCGGCGCCCGCGGTCCTCACCTATCAGCAGCAGGAACTGCATGCGGCTGCACACAGGATCGGAGGGCATAATAGCCCCCCGGTCCTGTGTGCTGATCCGGTCCGCGGCTGTCTGCTTCATGCAGACAGCTACGGATCAGATCTCAGACGCAGTCTGAAGCCGGCCTTAGTTATCTCTGTCTTCAGGTGGCGTGGCCTAAGCTGTCCTCAGCAGGGTGTGTGTGAAGCTAATTCTTAGGCTGGCTTCAGACTGCGTTTGAGATCCGATCCGTAGCTGTCCGCTTGAAGCAGACAGCCGCTGACCGGATCAGCACACAGGACCGGGGGGCTATGTCCAGGTCCCTTAATCCAGTTAATCCCTCTCTCTTATTGCAATCATTCAAATGAAAATACAACATAATCATATGTCATACTAAGTAATCCAAAGCTAAAAAGAAAAGGGATCATTAGGTAGCAACTCGCTACCATATTCTCAATCATGCCTATACTGGGCATAATATGTGAATATAAAACGTGCTCAATACGAAATACCTGATAGAAGGTGCAGGGATCGCGTGGTCTCGCCGCGCTGACAGTGTGAGCGGCTAACAGTGAGCCGCGCCATTAAAAACCCGGCGTGGGACGTCATTTCCGCCGACGTCACAGCGCTAGTGCGCATGTGCGGGAAAGCGAAGTGATAGTGTACTGCGCGTTGTCTAGGAAACCCCGAGCATAATACTGACGGCGCTTCATACATAGAGATGTCTTGTTGTATACTAGAAAAAAAAACCTTGCAGCACTCAGCTACTACCAATGATGTACATATGCTGACAAGCTATATATATATGAGAAAAAATTTAAAAACTTACGTTTTTTTCAAAAAACTCAAATTCTTATTATTTTTTTTAAATCTGAAGTTCTTAGTACACACATTGGCCAATGTCTGCTTGCTCGTCGACTGCGACAAAGTGACTTCAGGTCCGACGAGTCCTATCGCTGACACCCAAGTCCTCCTTGTCCACCCTACCCCACTACTAAGTGGGCGGACACCATCTAGACCCTAGATCACCTGTAGGCAACGAGGGTGCACATTGCAGTAATGGAGCCAGCCACTCCACACGATACAAAAGAGAAAAAAAACTGCACAGCACTCACAGACAATGTGACCTGGTGCCAGCAGGGATGCTGGGTCAATATACTAGAAAAAAAACCTTGCAGCACTCAGCTTTTTTTTCTAGTATATTGACCCAGCATCCCTGCTGGCACCAGGTCACATTGTCTGTGAGTGCTGTGCAGTTTTTTTTCTCTTTTGTATCGTGTGGAGTGGCTGGCTCCATTACTGCAATGTGCACCCTCGTTGCCTACAGGTGATCTAGGGTCTAGATGGTGTCCGCCCACTTAGTAGTGGGGTAGGGTGGACAAGGAGGACTTGGGTGTCAGCGATAGGACTCGTCGGACCTGAAGTCACTTTGTCGCAGTCGACGAGCAAGCAGACATTGGCCAATGTGTGTACTAAGAACTTCAGATTTAAAAAAAATAATAAGAATTTGAGTTTTTTGAAAAAAACGTAAGTTTTTAAATTTTTTCTCATATATATATAGCTTGTCAGCATATGTACATCATTGGTAGTAGCTGAGTGCTGCAAGGTTTTTTTTTTTTCTAGTATATTGACCCAGCATCCCTGCTGGCACCAGGTCACATTGTCTGTGAGTGCTGTGCAGTTTTTTTTCTCTTTTGATGTCTTGTTGTAGATTTATGGGATTAGTATCTCACCTGCAGAAATAGAAGGAGGATAAAAGGAAAATGTGTGAATATATAAACTTAATGAATATGGGGATACTTAAAATAAAGTGTCAGGAATACATTATAACGGTCACTAACCTTCTTAAAGGAACAGTACTTATTTAAGATAAAAAGCTAAATATGGAAAAAAAAGAATTGGAAATGTCCCCTTAATTAAATCTTCATATCATATTCTCTATTGAGACCTCGTGGTGTCAAGGTCTGCAATTCATGTATCCACCGGGCTTCCAGGGTCAAAAGTTGTTTGACCCTGTTGCCCCCCCTCCTAGATAAAGGAACGAGATCTATTACCTGAAATTTCAATTGGGAGACACTATGTCCCATAGAAACAAAATGGGCAGGGATAGGTAATAATGTCTTGCCACATCTAATTGTGGACTTATGTTGGCTGATGCGGTCTCGGACATGCTGGGTAGTTTCCCCAACATATCCGAGACCGCATGGGCACTTGATCAGATACACCACGTGGGTACTGTCACATGTAAAAAAATGTTTAATATAATACCTTTTCCCCGTACGTGGATGCGTGAAAGAACTGCCTTTTACAACATTAGAGCACTGGGTGCAACCCAGGCAAGGAAACGTGCCAGTTCGAGGTGTTTTAAGAGTCGACTGTATCACTCTAGGTCGGTTGGGTCCAATATCTGCCCGTACTAAAGCGTCCTTACTGTTAGGTGGGCGTTTATTACAAAAAATGGGGAGATTTTTAAATTCCTTTATGTTAGGATACGATTCCCTAAGGACTTGCCAATGAGTTAAAATGCTCTTATTGAGAAGGGGACTAAAAGTCCCAAACTACATCTTTCAAAGTACATTTTCTAAGTACAATACTTAGAAATAGACTAGACATCTATGAGATATTCCATTCATCACTATTTGTATCTGCTGAATCATCAACCTTATGATCATCATCATCATCATCATCATCTAATCGGGCTGTTTCCTCTTCCCACAGGTACGCATTGTGAACTTCCAGCTATCCACCCAGCTTTGCTATACTCACTGCTTAGTTACTGTGCTTATAATATCTATATCTGTTGATATTTTCTTACCTTTCATGTGTCTGCTTTTTGCCATTCCTCATGATCAGTGTTGCATGACCTAGAGTTAGTTCTCCAGGCCCTTCCCCTGTTTTATTACCTCTGTGTAACCCCCATCATCTGCTCACTTCTTCCACACCAGCCACTAATCAACACCTGAAACCTATTTAGCTACAGATTTATTCAGAACCATAAGTCTGATCCAGACTTGGTCTGATCCATGCATCTTCCAAACTACATCTTTCAAAGTACATTTTCTAAGTACAATACTTAGAAATAGACTAGAAATGGACTGGAAAAGACTGGCAGGTAAAGAAATATAAATCCCCCACAATGTTTCCCTTCTATTCTCTACCACCCTTACTACTTCATCTCATATTAACTCCTGCAATCCCTTCCACAAGTAAGGAACTAGTCATCAGTCCACCCTTCCTCCCCAGCCATCTGACCTCCTCTTGACTACTATTTCTCCCCATACTGGCTGTATCACCTTGTCCTCGGCTCCACCATTCTGTCCAGGACTGCTAGATCTCATCCCCATCCACATCTCCCCTGGACTGTAGCTCATACCTTGGTGGCATCCCACCCCGGACTGACCCCTGGATGCCTCACCTGTCCCACGGCTGCTCCATCAGCCAACCCAGCAATCGCCTCTGTCAACCCCGGCCGCCTCGACTGATCCCCCAACTTCCCCATCTGACCCATCCATCCGACCCCCCACCTTACATCTCATCCCCTGGTCATCACCTCATCCCATGACCGCTCCCCACTGATGAACATTCACCCACTACCACAACTTTCCCCACTCTGCTTCTGACCCCTGCTGCCACACTCACTCCCTGTTCTCCGTATGCAATGTTCCCGCTACTCCTCACTCTCACTCCCATCCTTCTCCACTTCCTACTACCCCCACTTATCCCCCCTCCCAGCAACAAAATACTGCTCTCACCCTCTATCCTGCCGAACCACCTCACCTACTTCACCGACCTTTTCATTCACTTTCAATCCTCAATTACCAAACAAGCACGCCCGCCTCGCAAGCTCTCATGCTCCCACCTGCTAACCCTCGGCCTACTCCTCCTCCTTGCCGGTGACATCTCCCCCAATCCTGGCCCCCCCCGCAACATCCCCACAACAACCTTCATCCCGCGACCCACCGCCAACCCTCGCAACCTCACCACCACTTGCTCTCGCAACCCCACCAACATCAGACCCATTCCCCCAACCCATGCCCCACCTACCGCTCTACCCGGCGCACTCTGGAATGCCCGCTCAGTGTGCAAGAAACTCCCCGACATCCATGATCTCTTTATCTCCAGGAAACTGTCATTCCTCGGCCTCACCGAGACCTGGCTCACCCCCTCCGACACGGCCTCCCCTGCTGCACTATCCTACGGCGGCCTCAGCCTGTCCCACACCCCCCGTCCCTCTGGCAAACAAGGCGGTGGAGTCGGCATACTGCTTTCCAACTCCTGCACCTTCAGCCCCATCCCCCAGCCCCCATCCGTCACTGTCCCCTCCTTCGAAGCCCACTCAGTCCGAATCTTCTCCCCCTGCAACCTCCAAATAGCCATCATCTACCGCCCCCCCGGACCCACCGCCTCCTTCCTTGACCACTTCACCACCTGGCTACTTCACTTCCTCTCCACTGACATCCCCTCCATCATCATGGGCGACTTCAATATCCCCATTGACACTCCCCGCCCAGCCGCCTCCAACCTTCTTTCCTTGACCACCTCCCTAGGGCTCTCCCAATGGTCCTCCTCTCCCACCCACGAACAAGGCCACACGCTTGACCTCATCTTTACCCGCCTTTGCTCCCTCTCTAACCTCACAACCTTGGTACTCACACTGTCCGACCACCATCTCTTGACCTTCTCCGCCCTCTCCTCCCCTGCCACACTACCCCCTCTCCGCAAACTTGATCACCCTCGCCGAAACCTAAAAGATCTTGATCTTCCTTTATTCTCTGAATCACTCCTCCCTCTCACCGACCTACCCTGCGCTGACGACATTGACATTGCCACCACCCTATACAACACCACCATAACGAACGCTCTCGACCTAGCCGCCCCCCTCACTCTCCATGCTCCACGCATTAACAGGCAACCCTGGCACACCACCCTCACTAAAAACCTGAGACGGGCGTCCAGAGTCGCCGAGAGGAGATGGAAAAAGTCTCACACCCCCGAGCACTTTGCTCTATTCAAGCAATCCATCACTGACTTCAAGACGGCACTCGCTACCGCCAAGCAAGTGTTCTTCTCATCCCTTATAACCTCTCTGTCCCGCAACCCCAAGCAGCTCTTCAAAACTTTCAACTCCTTACTTCGCCCACCTGCTCCTCCCCCTTCTCCCCTCATCTCTGCTGAAGACTTTGCGACCTTCTTCAAGGAGAAGATCGACAAGATCAGAAGCAGCTTCGGTCCACTATCCCCACACCTCCCCTTCCCACCTACACTGCCCTCCTCCTCCATCAGCCACTTCCCCCCCATAACTGAAGACCAACTCTCCTCCCTCCTGTCAAAATCACACCTCACCACCAGCGCCCACGACCCGCTCCCATCCCACCTCATTCCCAACCACACCTCCATTTTCATCCCAGCCCTCACCCACCTCTTTAACCTTTCACTTAGCACTGGTACCTTTCCCTCGGCCTTCAAACACGCCCTAATCACGCCCATCCTAAAAAAACCCTCACTTGACCCTACCTCTGTCTCTAACTATCGCCCCATATCTCTTCTCCCATTCGCCTCTAAGCTACTTGAACAACACGTCCACTCCGAACTGTCCTCTCACCTCTCCTCGTGCTCCCACTTCGACCGCCTACAGTCCGGCTTCCGACCCCTCCATTCCACCGAAACAGCCCTGACCAAAGTCACCAACGACCTACTGACCGCCAAGAACAAACACTACTACTCCATCCTGCTACTCCTTGACCTGTCTGCCGCCTTCGACACGGTTGACCACTCCCTTCTTCTCAGGATCCTGGAATCCCTTGGCATCACCCACCTTGCCCTCTCCTGGATCTCCTCATACCTAGCGGACCGGACCTTCAGCGTCTCCCACTCCCACACCTCCTCCTCACCCTACCCCCTTTCTGTCGGAGTCCCCCAAGGTTCGGTCCTGGGACCCCTACTTTTCTCCATTTACACTCTCGGCCTATGGCAACTCATCGAGTCCCATGGCCTCCAGTACCACCTCTACGCCGACGACACCCAAATCTACCTGTCCGGCCCCGACATCACCTCCCTACTCTCGAAAATCCCTCAATGCCTTTCCGCCATCTCATCCTTCTTCTCTGCTCGCTTCCTTAAACTCAACATGGACAAAACTGAATTCATAGTCTTCCCCCCAAGAAATTCCACCCCACCTCCCAACCTATCCATCTGCGTCAACGACTGCCCCCTCTCCCCAGTCCCCCAAGCCAAATGCCTCGGGGTAATCCTTGACTCCTCCCTATCCTTCAAACCCCACATCGAGGCCCTCACCACATCCCTCCGGCTCCAGCTCAAGAACATCTCACGGATCCGCTCCTTCCTCACCCACGACACCGCTAAAACACTCATCCATGCTCTTATCATCTCCCGCCTTGACTACTGCAACCTCCTTCTCAATGGCCTCCCGGCTAACTCCCTCACACCTCTCCAGTCTATCCTCAACTCCGCTGCCCGACTCATCTATATGTCCTCCCGCTACTCCCCTGTCTCCCCCCTCTGCCAAGCCCTTCACTGGCTCCCCGTCTCCAAGAGATCCCAATTCAAAACACTAACCATGGCGTACAAAGCCATACACAACCTGGCTCCACCATACATCTCCGACCTGGTCTCCCGATACCTACCCTCACGCAACCTCCGCTCCTCCCAAGAACTCCTCCTCTGCTCCCCCCTCATCACCTCTTCGCACAACCGAGTCCAGGACTTCTCCCGGGCATCTGCCTTACTCTGGAACTCCCTACCCGAACACGTCAGACACTCTCCTACCCTGAGTAGCTTCAAGTGTCACCTGAAGACTCACTTGTTCCGTCAAGCCTACAACCTGCCATGAGACCCAGGCGAACACCCCATACCTGACATTCCCCCATCCTACTGTATCCTAACCCACCCCCCATAGACTGTGAGCCCTCGTGGACAGGGTCCCTGCCCCTCCTGTACCTGTACGTCCTGATCGCCTAGATTTAGTGTACTTGTTCTTGTCTCCCTCAACCTCATGTAAAGCGCCATGGAACCTAATGGCGCTATATAAATAAATAATAATAATAATAATAATAATAATAATAATAAAAGGGTGATAGGTGTGGACATATGCCACTCTTGAAGTATGTGCCCTATCTCTTCTCATTCTACCTCTTGATAGGATATGTGGAGGATACTCTCGTTCTTTAAATCTTTCCATCATTTCCTTTCGTCGTTCAGTACGGGTAAGATCAGAAGTCACTATTCTGTCTATTCTGTCTAGTTGTGATAATGGTAAAGATGCTTTTATATGCTTAGGATGACTACTCTGGTAATGTAATAGACTGTTACGATCAGTCAGTTTCCGGAAAAGATCCGTACTAAGTAAGCCATCTGTCGATAGTAAGACCAAAGTGTCCAAAAAACTGATTTGTTGTGTATGCCAATTCATTATGAACCGTAAATTTGGCAAATAACTGTTCAGGTCAATCACAAGGGTGTTGAGGGAATCCACGTCGCCTTTCCATATTAAAAAAATATCATCGATAAAACGATGCCATGTGATAATATGAGTGGTAAATAATGAATGGGTGTAAACATAACACTCTTCAAATTCCGCCATAAAAATATTGGCATACGGGGGTGCCACATTGGACCCCATGGCGGTCCCTTGTATTTGAAAATAGAATTGGTCCTGAAACAGAAAAAATTATTATATAAAATCAGTTCTAAAGTGTCTAGACAGAATGCCTGCTCTGTTGGTCCCAATGTTGAAGCCTTATGTAAGAAATTTTTGACGGCTTGAATGCCCTGGTTATGCTCTATGCTTGTATATAGCGAATTGACATCTAAGGTCACTAGAATGCAATCTGTTACATTAGGCAGTGAATCTAATTTCTTAAGGAAGTCAGTAGTATCTCTTAGGTAAGACCTAGTTTTGATGACGAGTGGCGTTATTATTTTTTCTAAGGTAATGGCCAGAGGTGACAGGACGGAGTCGGTGGAGGCAACGATTGGCCTACCGGGGGGATCAACAAGGCTCTTGTGTATTTTAGGTAATACATAAAATACCAGGATCATCGGATTAAGATTAATCATGTATTCTGCTAATTGATCATCTATAACATTCAGCGTTCTATATTTATCGATGTGAAATCGTATTTTGGCTAATATTTCTGATGTAGGATTATGTGATATTGGTTTATATGTTTCCGTATCATTAAGTTGTCGCTGAATTTCCGATATATACGAGCTCCTGTCTATCACCACGACAGAGCCCCCTTGTCCGCTGGTTTTATGATTAAATCTACGTTGTGTTTCAGATCATTGAGGGCCCGAGATTCCTCTATGGTCAGATTACTCTTAAGATGATAATCTCCCCGCTTTATCTTACCAAGGGTATTATCCATATCCCTTTGTACCAAAGATATGAAGGTTTCCACCGGATGATAATTACAAGGTGGCTTAAAGGTACTTTTGGTACATAATGATAAGGCCTTAGAATTAAATGTTGGAATTGGTGACACTGAGGTAGAATGTGCAGGAGTTGGGATCTGGGAAAAATGGGCTTTCAACCTCAATGATCTGAAAAAGTACTGTAATTCCTGTTCAATCATAAATGTGTCTAATACGATCTATCAAAATATAGAATTGATTAATCAGATCTGTAAACCGTGTAACAGAAAAATAGTAAAAATGGCAAAATAATTTTTTTTTTCGTCTCTGCAACATTTCAATAAAATGCAATAACAGGCGATAAAAACATCACATATACCCAGAAATGTTATCATTAGAAACATCAGCTCAAGGCACAAAAAATAAGCAAACACACAGCCACAGATCCCCGAAAATGATAACACTCTGAGTCGTGGAAAATGATAACAAAAGCACAATTCTTTTTCTTTAAAAACTTCAGTTTTGTTTTCACCACTTAGATAAAAGTAAAAGAATACATGTTTGTTATCTTGCAACCCATACAAACCCAGCATATCATAACAACATGTCAGTTTTACCATATAGTGAACATGATGGTAAACACGCACAAAAAACTATAGGGAGTTATTTGCGGAGGTCACTGGGTCGTGACCTGGTTCTGTGGCCCTGGCGGTGTCATTAAATGGGGAAACGTTTATAGGGAAATTGTATTTTTAACACCACCCGTGGGTTTCGGCAATTGGGATGGGTGGCCAACGCTGCAATGCAGATCATTTGGGGTAGATAGTGATGCAGCTATGGTGGTTCTGCTCTCCACAAATATAGCTTGGCCCCAAGGTAGTTTAACAGTCTATTTAGTGAATAGGGAACAGTGGGATGCAGGAGTAAGGGCGCGAGAAAGAAATGCAAGACACAGCACGTTGTAATCTTTAGATTTTACTCACAGTTCAAGTACAACTGCACGTATTTCCAGCTTTCAGTGAGGTGCTGTGCCCTCTGGGTCAGGGTTTAAGTCAACTCTCAGATAACTTGGGAACGCTCAACCGGGACCCCCTTCTCGCCCTCCTGCCCCACGCCTCACACTCAGTGTCCCGAGCCAGCAGCCTCGGGTCTTGTCGGGCGATGTCCTCTCACTCCCCTTGAGCCTATGCGGTTGCCTTTTTGACAAGTAAGTGTCGCTGTGGCTGCCGCACTTGGAGTTACTGCAGCCTTTGGTTAGCTAGCTTATTCCTTAGTCCACTCTACTAGTCTGGGGCTGGTCTTCTTCTGTGGTTTATTGAAAATAGCCCAGTTTGTGGAAATTTTGCCCCGCCTCTTTTGGACCTGCTGGGTGTGTCTCTCCCATAAAGCATGCAGTTGAAAACAGCTGGCACCTTTGCTACCAGCGGTGTCTAAGGGTGATGTTTTCATCAAATTATCGACAATGGCCCTCTTGAAGGATTCAATTGTGAATCCCTTTGATGACCGCATAAGTAGAGAAGGAAATTTTTCCTTGTACCATGGGTCGAGAAAGGTGGCCAATCTGTGGCGTCTGTGATTATGATTAAACCTTCCTTCCTCCAGACGTAGAGGATGCTCCCTTGTCCCCGTCTCAGGCCTAAGAGTAAAAAGATCATTAAAAAGGTCTCTGTACTGTCCCCTTATATATTTATACATCATTATAAGATCACCCCTAAGCCTTTGTTTTTCCAAACTAAATAACCCCAAGTTTAATAACCTGTCTTGGTATTGTATTCCCCTCAGTCCTCTAATAACCTTGGTCGCTCTTCTCTGCACCCGCTCTAGTTCAGCTATGTCTTTCTTATACACCAGAGACGAGAATTGTACACAGTATTCTAAGTGTGGTCGCACAAGTGACTTGTATAGAGGTAAAATTATGTTCTCCTCGTGAGCATCTATGCCTCTTTTAATACATCCTATTATTTTATTTGCCTTTGCAGTAGCTGCCTGACACTGAGCACTAAATGTGAGTTTGTCATCTTTCCATACACCCAGGTCTTTTTCAGTGACAGTTTTTCCCAGTGTTTTACAATTAAGCACATAATTATACATTTTATTTCCTCTACCCAAGTGCATGACCTTACGTTTATCTCCATTAAAGCTCATTTGCCATTTATCAGCCCAAGCTTCTAGTTTACATAAATCCTCCTGTAATATAAAATTGTCCTCCTCTGCATTAATTACCCTGCAGAGATTAGTATCATCTGCAAATATTGAGATTCTATTCTGTATGCCCCTACAAGGTCATTAATAAATATGTTAAAAAGAATCGGGCCCAATACTGACTCCTGTAGTACCCCACTGTTAACTGTCACCCATTCTGAGTGTGTTCCATTAATAACCACCCATTGTTTCCTATCACTGAGCTAGTTCTTAACCCACTTACAAATATTTCCATTATCTCCATTGCTCTCATTTTATGTATCAACCTTTTGTGTGGCACCTTATCAAAAGCTTTTAAAAAGTCCATATACACCAAATCCACTGCATTTCTTTGGTCCAGTCCAGAACTTACCTCTTCATAGAAGCTTATCAGGTTAGTTAGACAGGAACGGTCCCTTGTAAACCCATGTTGATATTGCGTCATGAGGTTATTTTTCTCCAGATACTCCAGTATAGCATCTCTTAGAAAACCCTCTAGGATTTTACCCACAGTAGAGGTTAAGCTTACTGGCCTATAATTTCCAAGTTCAGTTTTTGTTCCCTTTTTTAATATTGGCACCACATTTTCTATACGCCAGTCCTGTGGTACAGACCCTGTTATTTTGGAATCTTTAAAGATTAAAAATAATGGTTTATCTAATTCCTGCTGTACTCTGGGGAGTATCCTATCCAGGCCTGGTGATTTGTCAACTTTAGTGATTTTTAGACGGTGCCGTACTTCCTTGTGGGTTAAGCAGGTTAAATTTAATGGAGAGTTTTTGTTATTACTGATCATGTTGTCTGTCATGGGATATTCTTGTGTAAATACTGTTGCAAAAAAAGTCATTCAGCATATTGGCTTTTTCCTCTTCCTCATCCACCATTTCACCCAGACTATTTTTAAGGGGGCCAACACAATCATTTTTTAT
The DNA here is from genome assembly GCA_033576535.1 of Allobates femoralis. Taxonomy (NCBI): domain Eukaryota; kingdom Metazoa; phylum Chordata; class Amphibia; order Anura; family Aromobatidae; genus Allobates; species Allobates femoralis. The sequence goes on from JARQOC010000003.1 coordinate 583,523,148, forward strand.
TTTCTTACTATTTATGTAGTTAAAGAATATTTTGGGACTTTTTTTACTTTCTCTGGCAATGAGTCTCTGTCTCAATCTCTGCTGTCTTTATTTGCTTTTTACAGATGTTATTTAATTTTCTGTATTTGTTTAATGCCTCATCACTATCTACTTGCTTTAATTCCCTAAATGCTTTCCTTTTGTCACGTATTGCGCCCCTTACAGCCTTATTTACCCATAGTGGTTTCCTCCTATTTCTAGCATGTTTATTCCCATAGGGTATATATTATGCACAGGTCCTATTCAGGATGCTAATAAATGTCTCCCATTTGCTTTGTGGACTTTTATGTCTCAGGAAATCGTCCCAGTTTATTGCACTAAGATCATTTCTCAACCGTTGGAAATTTGCCTTCCTGAAGTTTAGTGACCTTGTAGCCCCTCTACTACACATCTTATTATAGGATACTTGAAAACGTATTATTTTGTGATCACTATTACCTAAGTGACCTCCAACACATATATTTGATATGCGGTCCGGCCTGTTGGTTAATATTAGGTCTAACAGTGCCCTCCTTCTTGTTCGGTCCTGAACCAGTTGTGAAAGGTAATTGTCTCTCATAATTGTCAAAAACATATTAGCTTTGCTGGAACTGCAGGTTTCTGCTCCCCAATGAATTTCAGGGTAGTTGAAATCCCCCATATTAATGACTTCTCCCTGAGTTGCTGCTTCATCTATTTGCTTTATGAGGATATTCTCCTTCACTTCCATTATTGTTGGAGACTAGGGATGAGCGAGTACCGTAATATTCGTACTCGCTATACTCGTAATGAGCAGGTACCGTCACTCGTTGTGAGTATAGTGAGTACGATTACTTTTGCAGTGTATCTATAGATACACTGCGAAAGTAGCCTAAAAGTGATTAAAAGTTGTTAAAAATAATAAAATTACATACTCACCTGTCCGACGCCTGCATTAAGACCGGCAAAGAAGACATCTGATCACTGGACAAGGACCTGTGACTACCAGCCAATCAGATGGCCGGTAGCGATTTGGCCAATCAGATGGCGTACGTCACAACCAATTGATTGCTAGCTGCCAACTGATTGGCCAGATTGCAAGGTCCTAGGTGTACTGTCAGGAACTAAATGCAGTGTTACAAGTTTAATGTTTATGTCAGAAAGGAGTGAAGACATTTTGGCTATTGAAGCCAAGTGGTCATAAGGCTTCCACCCACAAAACCAGTTCTGACTCCCTTCTTAGGAGCATAGTTTGCCTATCAACACCTGCAATTGGTTTTATGACAGTCAATGCTGTTGCATATTATGGAATACTAGATTGTGGCCCGATTCTAACGCATCGGGTATTCTAGAATATGTATGTAGTTGAGCGAGTGTATGCAGTCAGCGTGAGTGAACTACATATATATATATATATATATATATATATATATACATACATATATATATATCAGCGCTAAGGTATATGGTGGTACATTACAGCACATGTATAGCAGCACTATAGTATATGGCGGTGCATTACATTACATGTATAGCAGCGCTATGGTATATGGCGGTGCATTACAGCACATGTATAGCAGCACTATAGTATATTGCAGTACATTACAGCACATGTATAGCAGCACTATAGTATATGGCGGTACATTACAGTACATGTATATGGCGGTACATTACAGTACATGTATAGCAGCACTATAGTATAGGGTGGTACATTACAGTACATGTATAGCAGCACTATAGTATATGGCCGTACATTACAGTACATGTATAGCAGCGCTATGATACATGGCAGTACATTATAGTACATGTATAGCAGCACTATGGTATATGGCGATACGCCGCTCCCCGCGGCCCCCCGCTCCTCCTGGCCCCCGGTCCTCCACAGTAAAAGTAAAAATAAAAAAATCCTCAATGAGGATACTCACCTGTCCACCGGTTTGCTCCACCTCCGTCTTCTAGGTCCTACAGGCCTTTAGGACCTGTCATTACCTGGGAAACCGATCAGCTGAGGGGGGCAGGATTGTGTCGGGGGGAGGGGGGCAGGATGGAGCGGGGGGGAAGTAGGATAGAGCCGGAGGGGGCAGGATGGAGCCAGAGGAGGCAGGATGGAGCGAGCGGGGCAGGATGGAGGCGGGGGGGCAGGATGGAGCCGGGGGAACAAGAACAGAGGGGGGCAGGATGGAGCGAACGGGGCAGGATGGTGGCGGGGGGCGGAGCAGGATGGTAGCAGGAGCAGGATGATGGGAGTGGGCAGGATGATGGGAGCGGGGCAGAATGCAGCGAGCGGGGCAGGATGGAGCTGAAGGGGCAGGATGGAGCCGGCGGGGCAGGATGAAGCCGGCGGGGCAGGATGGAGCTGGTGGGGCAAGATGGAGCCGGAGGGGCAGGATGGAGCCGGAGGGGCAGGATGGAGCCAGAGGAGCAGGAGGAGAAGGATGGAGCAGGATGGGGGGGGGCAGGATGGTGGCGAGTGGGGCAGGGTGGTTGCGGGGGGGCAGGATGGAGCGAGCGGGGCAGGATGGTGGCGAGCGGGGCAGGATGGAGCGAGCGGGGCAGGATGGATGCGGGGGGGGCAGGATGGAGCCGGTGGGGCAGGATGGAGCCGGCAGGGCAGGATGGTGGTGGGGTGCAGGATGGTGGCGGGGGGGAAGAATGGTAGTGGGGGTGCAGGATGGAGCCGGCGGGGCAGGATGGAGCCGGCGGAGCAGAATGGATGAGGGGGGGGCAGGATGGATGCGGCGGGGCAGAATGGACCCGGCGTGAAGGATGGTGGCGGAAGGGATCAGGATGGTGGTTGGGGGGCAGGATGGAGCTGGCAGGGCAGGATGGTGCGAGCGGGGCAGGAAGGAGCCGGCGGTGCAGGATGGTGGTGGGGGGGATCAGGATTGTGGTGGGGGGGATCAGGATGGTGGTAGGGGCATGATGGAGCCAGTGGGGCAGGATGGATGCGGGGGGGTAGGATGGAACCGGAGGGGTAGGATGGTGGCGGGGGGGCAGGATGGATACGGGGGGCAGAATGGAGGCGCTCCTCCTGCCCCCTCTGCTGCTCCTGCCCCTCCTCCGCTCCCCGCGGCCCCCCTCCCTCTGCCCCTCCACTTCCCGCGGCCCACCCGCTCCTCCACGGTGATAAAAAAAAGACAAAAATCCCTCAGTGAGGAAACTTACCATCCGTCGGCTCTCTCCACCGCTGTCTTGTAGCTCCCAGGACAGCTCTGTCTTGTAACTCCCAGGACAGGAGCTGATCAGTTTCCTAGGCAACGGCAAGTCCTCAAGCCCTATAGAAGCTAGAAAACAGCAGTGGAGCGAGCCAGCGGAGGGTAAGTATCCTCACTGAGGGTTTTTTTTATTATCACCGTGGAGGATCAAGGGGGGGGGGCAGGGGGAGCGGGGGGTCCGTGGGGAGCGGAGGGGCAGAGGGAGGGGGGCCACAGGGAGCGGAGGAGGGGCAGGAGCAGCAGAGGGGGGCAGGAGGAGCGGAGGGGGGCAGGAGTAGCGGAGGGTGGCAGGAGGAGCGGGGGGGCCGCAGGGGAGTACGGGCAGGAGGAACGGGGGGTGTGAGGAGAGACCGTGGTGCGGAATTCGAACTTTGAATTCTTGCGCCTATTTGCATAGTCAGCGCTCATTGGCACCCACCTCCGGTGGGCACCAATGAGCTGCCTCTGTCTGGCGCATGATTTCTGTGACCGACAGACGCCTTAGACAATTATATAGTAGATTTGAACATGTTCAATTAGATGGGTGGATCTAAACAGTGGTTATTAATTAAGGTATATTTTCTCCAAAATGTTTAACTACTGGTTTAAAAATGTAAAACTAATTATAATGACAGATCACAGTATATGCAGCAAATGTAGAGGTGCATCTCAATGAATTAGAATATCATCAAAAGTTATTTTATTTCAGTAATGCAATACAAAAAGTGAAGAGCATATATTATATAGAGTATATAAACAGAGTGATCTATTTCAAGTGTTTATTTCTGTTAATGTTGATGATTATGGCTTATAGCCAATGAAAACCTGAAGGTCATTATCTCAGAAAATTAAAGTAGGGAGCATGAAGGGTTAAACCCACGCTGCCATATTCCACAAGACATCAAAAGGGGAATATAATATTGATTTATTAGTCAATGTGTTTCAGAGCTCCCAGAAACACCCTGAAACATGGCAAAGTGATATTGATTTGTCCTGAGGAAGCAGCCAGGGATCCCTGAAATGCATTAACTAATACATCAATATTACATTCACGCTTTGATGTCTTGTGGTATACGGCAGCCCTGTTTTTAACCTTTCATCCTCCCTACACTATATGCCCCACGCTGCGGACTGCAGCAGCTGTGATATGCTTTTATAATGGTTGTGACACTGACAACCACACAAGGTAAAGCCTTTGATATCTATTTAGGTAATATTTTATCTCTCAGATTCTTCATCCTCCCTACTTTAATTTTCTGAGATAATGACCTTTGGGTTTTAATTGGCTGTAAGCCATTATCATCAACATTAACATAAATAAACACTTGAAATAGAGCACTCTGTAATGACTCTATATAATATATGCATTTCACTTTATGTATTGAATTACTGAAATACATGAACTGTTTGATGATATTCTAATTCATTGAGTTGCACCAGTACCTCTGTTAGTAATAAAACTGTAACTCTTTTATACTTTTAATAGTTGATGTATATTGTATAATTGTTGCATGTACCAGGCCTTGCAATAGTTTATACATTGGAAAAATATAAGACCACTATATAAAGTGCTTTTCCTCTATCAGATTTAGTGTATGTCCCCTAAATGCTCCTATACATCTAAAACAATAAACACATAAAATACTCATCATCCCTGGATGCAACATCGGCTTCCAGTTACTGCACCAGTGTCTTTCTCCCCAATGTAGTGATGACTGCAGACAATCATTGGGCTCAGCAGCTCTTTTCCATAGACTGCATGAGCTATTAAGATGAGTGACTGGCTGCAGCAGTGATATCCACTGTGGTTATGATGTCCCTGCTGTAAGCACAGGCCATCACGGCTGCTCTTGACATGAGAATGTGGGGGGTACTACCTGTTTTGCTTGCTGTAGAGGTATGGGAGCATTTAGGAACAAAAATCTTGTTAGTGGAAAAAACATTTTAAGTTTTTTAGAGAATGGCTCCACTTGGCAAATTGAACCCACGATGAAATCTCAAAATGAGGACTCGATGTAAATATTAAGCCACACAAATAAAAAAAAGTAATTTAGGAGTGATGCCTTTATTGGATTAGCCAGAAAACAATATATTTGCAAGCTTTCAGAGCACAAGGGCCCCTTTGTCAGACAGGTTTACAAAATACATTTGTGGGGTTTAAGAATTTACATAATTTTACGTGGCTGATACAATACCACAATATTATATTATATTGTATATAACAACGTCTCCGGCGCGTTCTGTGTGACGCGTGCGCTCAGACTCCGCCCCTCTTCAGACCTGCGTCCCAGGATTTCACTTCCTGCGCTCCCCATAGGAGGTAATGGCTGCGGGGACGTAGGCAAGCGCAGGAGCTGCCCATCTCTGCGTTCATGTGCAGCCCTGCGTTTGCCTGAAAAGTACCTGCGCTTGATTTTTGCGCTAGCGCAGGCAGGCAAACGCAGGTAACTGCACAGATGCACAAATGTGAAAGGGGCCTACTACTTAAATGAAAGTGTATAGCTACTAGTAGAATTATGTATTTACAGTTTAGGTATGTGAAGTAAAGATTATATTCAATATGTAATCTCTAAATTTAATTCCATTGGTACGTCTTCAAAACATTGTTATTTTAGTGGTTTTTGGTGAATCTCAGCCTGTTATAAATAATAATATAGAAACCCCAGGATTATACTTATCACAGGAGGTCCCATATAACAGCCCTTGTCAGTAATACCAGAACTGGAAACCTTTATACCAAGTAATGACAGATATACAACTTGGCCCATAGTCTCACAGGTGTCAATATGATAAAATGGTTAAAGTAATGTTAAAGAATATTCCTTCAATTTCATTGAGCTTAGGGGCTTCCTTGACATGGAAAGTTTGACTCTCTTATAAAAGTGCTTTTATCAACTGTAGTATTTTACTAGAATGCATCAAATTAAATTCGCATTACTTGCACTGACAGCCCTCATAAATCAACTTGTGCGCTAGTCAGTACTAAGCTTTAACAGCTTGGAAACATTTTGCAAAGTTATCAGCAAGTGTCTAAAACTGAAAATTTATATCACTTTATGTACTTTGCAACTTCATGAATTTATATAGTTATCATAGATTTATCGTACACTCCAATAATTAGCGCTCCCACGTTTTCATGCTCATGAACTGGATCTCAAATCTAATGCGAAAATGGCCTCATGCTGAGGTTATCATGGAACTATCCAATAGGATTTATGATTGTAAACTTAATTTAAGCTCTAATGCCACTCTGCCTTTTTTGTTCAGAGTCTCTGCTAGATTGCTGTATAATACATTTTGTCATCATCAATGTCTCAGTACCTGCAGTTTATCTTACCGTTTCCACAACTCTGCTTCAGCTTTCAGCTCTATAGAAAATTATGTATGATTAAATATTAAAAGGATTCTTTGCCGTATACAGTCGCAGTGAAAAATTACACTGTAAAATGAAACTTTTTTTATGCAATGTTTCCCACACTTTTCAAGGTCTGTGACTAGTCTGGCACTGTTTTTATGGAAATAATGATATCCAGAGGTCCCCAACTCCAGGCCTCAAGGGCCGCCAACAGTGCAGGTTTTCAGGATTTCCTTAGTATTGCACAGGGCTTGGAATCATTACATGTGCAGATGATCACATTATCACCTGTGCAATACTAAGGAAATCCTGAAAACCTGCACTGTTGGCGGCCCTTGAGGCCTGGAGTTGGGGACCTCTGATATATACTGTGAATTCATTATTTTTAACACCACTTGTACTGTTTTGTGATTGTTTACAAATCAGCCGTCTTTTTGGTTCACTTATTTAATTATCATATCTATAAAATCTTACATACAGTTGAAACCAGAAGTTTACATATACTATATAGAAAAAAACATATATACATGTCTTTATCACTATCTGACATGAAATCAGATTAAACCTTTCTTATTTTAGGTCAAGTAGAATTATCATAATTATTTATATTTGCCAAATGACAGAATAATGAGATAGAGAGAATGTTTTAATTCATTTGTATTACTTTCCGCAAAGTCACAAGTTTACATACACTAAGATTACTATGCTTTTAAACAATTTGGGACAGCCTATATGATGATTTTATGTGCTTGAAAGCTTCTTATAGTTTTATTGGCAACATCTGAGTCAATTAGAGACACACCTGTGGATGTATTTTAATTTACACCTGAAGCACACTGATTCTTTGTGTAGCATCATGGGAAAGTCTAAAAAATCAGCCAGGATATCAGGAAGAGAATTGTGGACTTTCACAAGTCTGGTTCATCCTTGGATGCAATTTCCAGATACCTGAAGGTGCCTCGTTCATCTGTACGAACAATTATATGCAAATACAAACAAGAATGTCCAGCCATCATACTGCTCAGAAAGGAGTCGGATTCTGTGTCCCTGAGATGAATGTGCTTTTATCCGACATGTGCATCTCAACCTAAGAGCAAAAGCAAGAGACCTTGTGAAGATGATGACGGAAGCTGGTAAGATTTGAGTCGTTATCCACAGTGAAACAAGTACTGTATTAACATGGTCTGAAAAGTCACTCTGCTAAGAAGAAGCCATTGCTCCAAAAGAAACATAAAAAAAAACAGATTAATGTTTGCAAATACACACAGGAAGAAAGACCTACATTTTTGGAGACATGTCATGTGGTCTGATGAAACTGTTTGGCCATATTGTCCATCATTACATTTTGAGGGAAAGGAGAGAAGATTAGAAGTCTAAGAACACCATCCCAACTGTGAAACATGGGGGTGGCATCATCATGATGTGGGGTTGTTCTGCTATAGGAGGGACCGATGCTCTTCACAAAATAGGTGGCATCATGAGGAAAGAAGATTGTGTGGCAATATTGAAGCAACAGACATCAGTCAGGAAGTTAAAGCTTAGGCGGAGATGGGTCTTCCAAATAGAAAATGACTCAAAACATACTACCAAACTGGTTAAAAAGTGGCTTAAGGATAACAAACTCAGTGTTTTGGAGTAGCCATCACAAAGCCCTGATCTCAATCGTATTGAAAATTTAAGGGCAAAGCTGAAAAGGCAGGTGAGAGCTAGGCAACCTACAAATATGGCTCAGTTAGACCAGTTCTGTCAGGAGGAATGGGACCAAATTCCTACCAATTATTGTGAGAAGCTTGTGAAAAGATTTCGAAAATGTTTAAATCAAGTCATACAGTTTAAGGGTAATGGTACCAAAAACTAATGAAATGTATCATTTTTTGACTTTGCAGAAAGTAATAAAAATATCTTAAAACATTCTCTCCCTCTCATTATGATCAGGGCCGCACCGTCCATTGGACAGTGTGAGCCCTGAGTATCAAGCGGCAGCAGCCATGGGGAGCGGCAGTGGAGAAGGGGGCGGCGCCAGCATCACACATCGGCTTCCTGTGGAATTGGCGCCGCCGCCAGCATCACCGGGTAAGATGCACCATCTCTCCCATTCCCAACATCCTTTCCCCCACGTTCCTCACCTAACGCTGTAGGAGGGCGGCGGTGCTGGAATGTGACAGCACCCCCCTCCCGCTCCATAACTAATGCTGCAGGAGGGCGGCGGTGCTGGAACCCGACAGTACACCAAAGCTCCCCCCCCGCTCCTCACCAAAGGCTGCAGGAGGGTGGCGGTGTTGGAACCCGACAGCACACCTTCTCCCCCCCCGTGCCTCACTTCAGCTGCGGGGAGGCTCAGACGGCAGGGAAGCTTGATTCACCCCTGATTATGATATCCAGTTGTAGAGAAAATGGGTTTAACCAAATAAGTGATTCTTTCATGATGTTGATTATATGTGATTTATTACAATGTGTTTCAGGGCATGCAAGCCCCTTCTTAGGAAAAATCACAGATGTACCATGGGATCCTTCTCCTATGCTATCTCTCTACCTCACGCAGTCACTCTCTACCCCTCCTGTGGTGATTCACTGTGCCCCCTGTAGTTGCTTTCTACCCTCCCTGTGGTTGGTCTCATTCAGCGACCTGCAGTGTTTATGAGGAGCAGTGATGTCAGGGAGTGTAGTGCAGGTCAAAAACATGCAGGGTAGGCCTTGCGTGACCCCCTTGAGTCTGAACTGCAGTAATATTTGAGACAGCACTGCTTGCCACACTGTCACCAGTGCCTGCGTGCCTGCTCTCACAACATATGGGAGATGCTTTCTGTGAATGTGGCCCTCACCATATGTTTGCAAGAAGGGCATGGGAAGCCGCAGTTGTGGTGGAAGAGGTCAAGGATTGAGGATTTCCCTTACCCCCTAGCTATGTCCACAGAAACTTTTAGGGCAGGGATGGGCAAGTCCAGTTCTGAAGGGCTGCAAACAGTGCAAGTTTCAAGGATTTCCTTAGCATTGCACGGGTGGTAATTTAACTACTGGCACATGTGATGATTTCAACACCTTGTGCAATGCTAAGGAAATCCTGAAAAAATTTCCATACCTCACTCATTCAGGCCAGAGGCCTGTGGCTTGTTCTCCACCATCTGTAGGGGAGTATCAAAGCACCGCTTACTTTGCATAAACAGTCCAGCACATAAGGAGTGAAGTTAAAAAGCTTTACTATTGCAAATTTTTTTAAAAAAATCACATATTGGTACATGAAGTAATTTTTCACATTTATGTACACAAACACTGATCATTTAAAATATACACTTAACAAAGACTATAATAAGTCTTACTAGAAAGAGATTCTGCTGCACACCAGCACTTCATGTCTTCAAGGAAAAAGCGTATGGCTAAGAAATATATTGCAATGTGTGAACAGGAACCAAGAATATATTGGAAAGCTACTGAAAGCTATCTAAGGATAAATGTGAAAAATTAGTTGAAATGCAATGGCCATGACATTTGGAAGCCCAGTAACCGCTTTCAAGGTTTTTTCCAGACTGCAGACATAAGGTTTTTAGTTAGGACCCAGTAGAGTGAAAAAACCTTGAAAGCGGTTACTGGGCTTCCAAATGTCATGGCCATTGCATTTCAACTAATTTTTCACATTTATCCTTAGATAGCTTTCAGTAGCTTTCCAATATATTCTTGGTTCCTGTTCACACATTGCAATATATTTCTTAGCCATACGCTTTTTCCTTGAAGACATGAAGTGCTGGTGTGTAGCAGAATCTCTTTCTAGTAAGTATGTGTATTTTCATGCTAGCACCCACCACTAGAGGTGTGCGCCCATTTTGTATATTATATAATAAGTCTTAGGCTGGAATCACACTGTCACTGTGACATGTGAAGCAGTCAGACGAGTCTTGGATCAGTCACCTGGAACGGCCTCTCCCTGTCAGGACAGAAGCGTCAGCTGCTAGTATTTCTATGCAGCTCCACACTCCCCATCCAGAGAGGATGAGGCTGTTCAGAGTTAATGATCCGACACTCATCCGAGAGAAACGCATATCACACGGACAGTGTGATTCCAGCCTAAATGAAACACATACTAGTGCATTTCATTGAATTAGGCTGCATTCACACATAGCGTATTTCACCATTTATGCAGTGCTATTTAGTGCAAGCGTAAATGCAGTGAAATTCAGTGGTGTAATGCATCCCAGCAAATGCAATGGCTTTTGCTGAAATGTGTTCACACGAACCGTGTTTTTGTTGACACACTTTCACTGCAAAGCGCGTCTCCAAAAAAATGACCGTGTCAATTTTTTGCACCTTTTTCGGCGCGCTTTTCCCATAGCCTACATTTTGAAATGGGCACGGGGATTTTCTCTTAATGGGACACCAACCCAACAACCGGACTTTTTAAGGGTAGCCCTGTTTGATTAGAATAAAATAACTGTAATATCTTTCTCAATGCTTCCTGGGATGGACGTGGTAATTCCACACTGTAGTGCACTGTCGGTTGGTCGCAGGGGGATCATAGGGGCTAGTCTTCCAGGGACATTCTCCACCACCACCTGCCCCCAGCACACTCCGTCATGGCCACTGCTAGAAAAGAGTATGAAGGAATTAGGGGACAGACACTCCCTCTAGCTCCCTGCAGGAACTTGGACAGCCCAACAGGGCCTTCAGGACCTCTGGCCCCTGTGGGTTTCACTGCAGCTGGATATCTAACATGGCAAGGCTTGGCCAGTAGCTGACAGTAGCTGACATTCCATCCTCTCAATGTCAGTTTCCTGCTGCCAATCTTGAAAATCCTCTGCAGTGGCAACCCGACTTACCCCCATCGTGTACCACCCCTTACTGCCCTTTACTTTCATGAAGGTGACTCCAACATGGAGGGTGTGGAGTTGTGAAGGCAGAGGGTCACGCAGCGGATGGACCGGTTTACGTAGCACCTGTTACAAGTCCCATCTTTGGCTAGGTATGCAAACCTCCTCTTCTGGAAGAAGGTCACCACACGGCCCGGTGTACATTGCTCCTCAAAGTTGTTACACTTTCGCCTCTCCAACCACCTTCGAGTAACGGCATCTGAGAGCCTACTTTCTTCCAGAAATTACAAGGGTGGAGGTGGTTCAGGCCTATAAGGATACTTGCAAAAACTCAGTGCAAAAAATACACACAAGAATCACACAAAAAGCTCTCTGTTATTATAAAAAAAATATAATAATAATAATTTTTTCAGTTATCAGAAAGTGCTGTCAAGAAAAAGTATCAAAAACAGGGCTATTGGTCTGTATGTTTTTTGCAAAAAATATACTGCAAGCTGCCTCACCTCATCACGGTTGCCCTGACAGAGGCAGTCCCTAACTGATGTATGCAATTAAAACCTGCTTGTGTGTGAACATACCTCAATACAGGCTCCAACCAGGACTTCACTTTATGGGCTTTACCTGTGAAGCTGCTTGTGTGTGTACTACTACTAATAAGAGAGGGGTGGGTCACCTCCCTTTCCTGCGAACAGGAGCAATACATTGACCAGACAATAATGAGTCGTGCACACTGATGAATGCAATTAATAACCTCATTCATCCACTACCAGAAAAACTGCAAAAACTCAGTGCAAAAAATCCGCACAAGAATCACACAAAAAGCTCTCTATTATAATAAAAAAAATATAATAATAATTATTTTTTCAGTTTTTAGCAAGTGTTGCAAAAAAAAAAGTATAAAAAACAGGGCTATTGGTGTTATATTCTAGGTTCTTCAAAGTAGCCACCTTTTGCTGTGATTACTGCTTTGCACACTCTTGGCACTCTCTTGATGAGCTTCAAGAGGTAGTCACCGGAAATGGTTTTCACTTCACAGGTGTGCCCTGTCAGGTTTAATAAGTAAAAGAAAATAGGGAGGGGGACAAGAGGCGCAATAGTGCCCTATCTATCTTAGGTGTTATGCAGGTTGCAGTTTATGCAGCTCTCCGTCCCCAACGGGGATTTAATACCCCAATCAAAGGTTCCTTCCCACCGGACCAATGATTATATATACTGTAAAAGAAAATAGGGAGGGGGACAAGAGGCGCAATAGTGCCCTATCACTAGTGACACTGATATAATGTGGGTGTGCTATGAAGCTGCTCACCTGTTCCAGTTGTGATCCCCACAACTGGTTTGAAGGCGTTTAGGAAACAATATTCCAAGCTGCTGCAGGACCTCCACCCACCACTGGATAGTGGTATCGATCAAAGAAATGATGGGAGTGCTGGTGTATCACGGTCCGCGCTGCTCCAGGGCTAAATAAAACTCACCAATGAGCCAGTCAACTTTTCATCTTTTTATTCCTCCTTCTCCTACGCGTTTCAGCGCCACACCCGCCACATATCCCTGAGGAAGGCGCCGGATGATACATATATTTTTTGCAGTTTTTAAGCCTTTATTTGCTGTTTTTTAAGTAAATTTTATTATGATCTTATTACTTGCATTTTTATGAAGGCATTAAGCATTTTTTTAACAGTTTTGAGATGTATTAAATGTTTTTTGTAAAAATAGCGCCAAAATGGGCAGATCCACCCAATTTGATGATGAGGATGACATCATCAGTAAACAGATGACACCTCTTTGTCTGTATAACAAGGGGCTATAAAAACCCCCTCTGTAACTATGATTGTAATGTCCCTGAGGAAGGCGCCGGGTGTGGCGCTGAAACGCGTAGGAGAGAGGAGGAATAAAGGATGAAAATATATTTGGCTCTTTGGTGAGTTTATCCATACCACAGCAGCGCGGACCGTGACACACCAGTACTCCCATCATTTCTTAGGTTTAATAAGTGGGATTTCTTGCCTTATAAATGGGGTTGGGACCATCAGTTGTGTTGTGCAGAAGTCTGGTCACAGCTGATATTCCTACTGAGTAGACTGTTAGAATTTGTATCATGGCAAGAAAAAAGCAGCTAAGTTAAGAAAAACGAGTGGCCATCATTATTTTAAGAAATTAAGTTCAGTCAGTCCAAAAAATTGGGAAAACTTTGAAAGTGTCCCCAAGTGGAGTTGCAAAAACCATCAAACGCTATAAAGACACTGGCTCACATGAGGACTGTCCAAGGAAAGGAAAACCAAGAGTCACCTCTGCTGCAGAGAACAAGTTGATCCGAGTCACCAGCCTCAGAAATCGCAGGTTAAAAGCAGCTCAGATTAGAGACCAGGTCAATACCATACAGAGTTCTAGCAGCAGACACATCTCTACAACAACTGTTAAGAGGAGACATTGTGCAGCAGGCCTTCATGGTAAATTAGCTGCTAGAAAACCACTGCTAAGGACAGGCAACAAGCAGAAGAGACTTGTTTGGGCTAAAGAACACAAGGAATGGACATTAGACCAGTGGAAATCTGTGCTTTGGTCTGATGAGTCTAAATTTGAGATCTTTGGTTCCAACCACCGTGTCTTTGTGCAACGTAGAAAAGGTGAACGGATGGACTCTACATGCCTGGTTCCCACCGTGAAGAATGGAGGGGGAGGTGTGATGGGGTGCTACGCCAGATGATCTGCCCTCCACAGTCATCACACCTATCACTTGGGTGTGGAAATATGGCTGCACACCGGACGTCAGATGCATGTAATACGAGGACATCGGAAGTCGATGGTGGACAGTCAGGACAATTATGTAAGTAGATTAACAATATCACCAGTCTATTTGCTGTAATCAAGACATTTTTCATTATACCTAATATAACATTGTTTCTGATTTTTGTTATCATCTATAAATATAACATAATTGGTGTTTTTATACTTTATTTCATGTCATACATGTCCTGACATTTCCACAGCAAATACATTTAATTTGCTTATGTGCACTTATTTTGTATCTGCTCAACTATTTCCAACACCATAAAGCTGTTGTCTGAGTGCAGTCCTGCCACGTCATGTTTCTATGTTTTTTCAGTTAAGCCTTTTATGTTCTACACATGTTATGTTGCAAATTAATTTTAACCTTGAGTCCTGATTTAGTGGTAAAGGGGTTGTGCACTATTGGACAGCTCCTTATTAAATGCCTCAGTAAAACAATGTTATACTCTCCTCCAACACTGGCACCAGGCCCACGGCACCTGTGTGACACTACTTCACGTGAGAGATGCAGTCAATCAGCGGCTACTGACTAGCTGTTGCATTTACTGTTTCAGTAGAACAAAAGTCTGCTAAGATGTAGTATTGAAAAACAGTTAGCAAACACTATTAGCTATTAAATACTATAGCTAAATACTATACTAAAAATCCTGCAGGCTGTATTTTTTGCAGCGGTTGAAAAACCGGATGCAGTTTTTTTTAACATGGGCACCTATGGGACCAGATCCAGTACCACAAGGTACATAAATGTACCTTGCAGTACCGGATTCGGATGCAGTTTTTAAAATGGCAAAAACCCACATTCCAAAACCGGATGTGTTAATGCATCCAGAAGCGGAATGAGGGTTGCAATTTTACTATCAAAAGATAGTATGAAGGCATACGGTAAAACCGCATTCGGTAATGGATGCGGTTACTGCATTGTGCCTTTTAAGTGTCACCCTAGCCTAAGCCTTTAAAATGGTCCCTTACTCTCATTCAGTAGCCTACACAACCATGGAGAAGACTGCTGACTTGACAGATGTCCAGAAGGCAGTCATTGACATACTCCACAAAAAAACACAAAAGGTAATTGCTAAAGAAGCTGGATGTTCACAGCGTGCTGTACACAAGCAAATTAATTGAAAGTTGAGTGTAAGGAAAATGTGTGGGAGACAAATGTGCACAAGCAAACGCGATAATTGTAGCATAACAATGATTTGTTAAGAAAAACCCATTCAAAAACTTTGGGGAGATTCACGAGGAGTGGACTGGTGCTGTCTAGGGAGAGCAAAATCTTGTCCAATAGGTGACCCCAGGGCAGGTGGCCTACAGCGCTTAAGACCGGTAGAGGCCCCCGCAGTACCTAGGACTCCTACGCCGAGGCACCCGTTGTAAGTGTTGTTGTGTATTTTGAACTTTTAAGATTACAGAGACTTTACCTGTAAGGACTTTATTGAACTTTTTGGAAAACTTTGAACCACTTTTACCCAGAGCTTACAGAGACTGTACTGTAAAGACTCTTCATCTGCATTTTCCCTGGCCTTTCCCCTGTTTTTCTTAACCTAAAAGGACCATAGTCACAGGACAGGTTGTGACAAAAACTTACTTTTCAGCCTGCGGCGGATGGACTAGTGCCGTATGGACTATGGATGGACTGCACTTGTTTTTACCATTTTTCATTGGTTTTTGTAAATTTTTGATTTTTGAGACTCTGTACATATGTTACCAGTCGCTGTTGTTCAAAGATGTTATTCACTGTTAACCAAAAATGTTTCTCAGTCCCCCCCTTACCTAGGGGGGAATTTGGTGCCGTGCTCACACAGGTAACCACAGACTCACCTACAGCATGGATGGGTTTCCACAGTGGGTACACAGGTTCAAACAACACCTTCCACACCAACCTAGTAGGGGGTGCTTAACTTTCTGCTCTTAGGCAAGATCCACTATAAATACTGGTGCTGGGGGCGGAGTTAGAGAGAGTGTGCAGTCGCTAGGAGAACTGTAAAGACGTGCTGGTGGTCGGAGCAGCACTAGGCCCGAGCCAGAGACAACTGAACAGCCTTCAGTCTAGCTATTGCAGGGACCCAAGAGTGGGGTCGAAGGCGAGACATAGGAACGGCAGAGAAGTAGCAACCTGGGGACTGAAGAGCTGTCTTGGTTCACTCCAGAAAGCACCCCGAATACTGGAGTCCAAGTCTGCAGGAGAGCACCCAGCTCAGCAGAAAATACTGGTTTACCGTGGAGACTTCAGTCTCCCAGCCATCTGTGCAGCCACCAGCAAAGGAGCCAGGCACCGCAAGAAAGTATATAGCGGCAGTCCAACGAGGGTTACCCAACTCAGCACAGGTGAGAGGAGAGCAGAGGATGCCAGCCAAGTTCCATACAGGGCAGGGGCGTCACACAAGAAAAAAGAGACGAGGAGGCCTTATACCCACTCATTGTGGCGATCCAGAAGTGCTACCTGAACACCCGGCAGTATACTGGACCTTTACCCGCAATTCCATCAGTAAAAGGTAAAGAAACAATCTCCGGTGTGTTTGTTCATTCCTCTACCCCTGACCCTGCCATTTATAGAGACTACTCCAGCTGCCAGCCAGCCAGGCCAATTCCCTGCTCTCATCCCTAACCATTTACTACCAGAGCCCCGGGGACCCAGCTCCACCTGTGGGGAGCTTCAACACCTAGCTGCCCGTACATCATCCCTAGAGGCCCAAAGCAGCGCTGGTGCAATCACCAGATGCCACAGGTGGCATCATGACAAACTTTTATTACCTCTACTACCATTCCCTAACTCTTTTACAAGTTGACCACCAAGGCCACGGGTCTGGGCAGGCCACCAGTGACAACCCTACCACAGCAGGGTCCAGATACTCGAGTCCCCATACAACCCTGGGTGAGTCAGAGTCATAGCTTCAAGAACCTCCACACACAGACATATCAATGATATAGGCTAAAACTGTTGCATTCCTTGTGTCAAGCCACTCATGACAAATAGACAATGCAAAAAGCATCTTACCTGGGCCAAGGAGAAAAAGAACTGGATTGTTGCTCAGTGGTCCAAGGTATTGTTTTCAGGTAAAAGTATGTTTTGCATTTCATTTGGAAATTAAGGTCCAGAGTCTGTAGGAAGAGTGGAGAGGCCACAATTCAAGCTGCTTGAGGTCTAGTGTGAAGTTTCCACAATCAGTGATGGTTTTGGAAGCCATCTCATCTGTTGGTGTAGGTCCACTGTGTTTTATCAAGACCAAAGTCAGTACTTCCATCTACCAGGAAATTTTAGAGCAATTCATGAAACTCTCTGCTGACAAGCATTTTGGAGATGGAGGTTTTATTTTCCAGAAGGACCTTTTACCTGTCCACACTGCCAAAATTACCAATACCTGGTTTAATAACCACATTATCACTGTGATTGATTGGCCAGCAAAGTCACCTGAACTAAACCCCATAGAGAATCTATGGGGTATTGTCAAGAGGAAGATGACAGACACCAAACCCTACAATGCAGATGAGCTGAAGGCTGCTATCAAAGCAACCTGGGCTTCCGAAAAACCTCAGCAGTGCCACAGGCTGATCGCCTCCATGCCACATTGCATTGATGTAGTAATTCATGCAAAAAGAGCACCGACCAAGTATTCAGTGTATTTACTGTACATATTTTTCAGTAGGCCAACATTTATGATTTAAAAATCATTATGTCACTTGGTTTTATACAATATTCTCATTTTCTGAGATAATTAATTTTGGGTTTTCATTGGCTGTAAGCCATAATCATCAACATTAACAGAAATAAACACTTGAAAAATATCACTCTGTAATGTCTTTATATAATACGTGTTTCACTTTATGTATTGAATTACTGCAATAAATTAACTTTTTGATGATATTCTAATTTATTGAGATGCAGTTGTACAACCAAGAGGGTGAAGAATATGTAAGTTATCATGTCATAAATCAATCATAAATCCCTAGATATATCCCTCAAGGTGGGGAAGAGTAGAAACTATTGACTCCACCTACATGCCTTTTACAGCCTATGCTTCAGAGTAGCCATTTGGAATAGGATGCTACATTCACTGGTAGATGGTGAGGTGATGAAAAGTAATTAAGAAGCCAGGATACTTTTACAGGAAAAAACCCATGCTGAGCACAGAGCATCAAAGGTATCTTTTAGACTTGCTGGCACCATAATTATGCAGAATTATGAAACTACTGTATATATGAGACCTACACAAATTATATACTCGGAATTGTAGAAGCAAGTTGCACCCATACATGGGTCATAATTATTTCTAGCACCATGGGTTTGGGAGATACGGAGAAAAGCTAACAGAAGCCAAGTAGGGAAACTATGTTTTGTTTCCAAACGTAGAAGGGACCTAGCCAGATCAAATAGTACCAGAACCATTCTCCTAGGACCTTCTAGTAGGAAGATATAACCAAACTTACAGTAGTATTATTTTAAAATTTCCAGCCTCAGAAATCAGGGGAGGGAATTAGAATAAGCCAGGGGGTGAGGAGGGAGTGACTAACCAAGTGAATAAAAGGGACCTGCAATAGTTCTCCATTGTTCACTTCTGAGGGAAATCTACATTATGTGTACTGTGCTGGACGGAATCAAGTAAAGACTCTGGCTCAACAGCGCCTCCAACCTACCAAGCCAGTGACCAAGGCATCAACGCGAAACTGGTAACTGACTGCATTTGACTGCATATACTTTTTGATAACTACCACCAGTACTTTCATATCCCACTATAATATCTGTATAATCCATTGTGTAAATATTGCTTGATATAGTGTGTTCATACAGCAATTAAATATAAAATCCTGGGTTGTTCTTTTATCTCAAACCACAAAGGCAAACGTGTCCATGTTCTTGGTTTATTATTATACGCTACCCTGGGCTGGTTGCTGACCCCATATAAGCCTATTAACAGACCGGACTGATATCTAACGAGGAACTGATGGCAGCTCTACCAGGGTAGCAGGACTCACTGAAGCAGTGGAAAGGGCTGTTAGCGAGTGTGGTAGTACGCTGGAGGATTGCGTGAGTCACCCTCTCTCACTCGCCGTGCCTTCCTGTGCACGTGCAGACAGGGGGTATCAGTGAAAAACGTTGCCAAGCTGACCCTTTGGGGAGAAGAATGTCACGTGTTTGCAGAATCGATGTGACCGTATCTTGTGGCTCCAACCTATTAGAGACGTCAGGGTAAAGCTGCGAGATACTTGTTACTACTTTAACACCTTGCATCCAAGCCAATAATTACTTTGAGGGGATATTATCATTTTGCTCCCATTCCCTAACAGCACTGTGTTCCTCCTGTCCTTTTTTTTTTTAGTAATGGATTAACCTTCATCAGGGATATTTTGGTTCAACACTGGTTTTTGCAATTCCAATCTTGAGAAATTCGTTGTTTATTTTCCACGGACGTCTAATTATAAAACCAAAATTAAATATGTGCGACGACACCTATGAAATGTTTAGTTCATACAATGTCAACGAATACAATAAAAACACTGAGAAGCTTTTTAGATTTTAATAGCCAATTCAACTGCAGCATGTTCCATACTCTTATGTATAAAAACACAAATGACTTATTTGACTAAGTACATAATGCATAATCCACTCATTGTATTTTAGCTTTCGTCCTCTAGACACTTTATACATTTTATTGCTAACAATTGAGGATCCAATAGAGAATTTATTTCATTTTCATTTTTCATTGTTTCAAAATTCAGTCCATTAGGTATACAATATTCGATGTTGTTGTAATGCAGGCAGCATATTTGTGAGACTTGTGTCCTGGCACTTTATTTTAACAATAACTTGTTCGGAGAACATCCATATGTAGCAAGCAATCTCAGTACTTGGCAGCTTCTCAGAAAGAAAGTAAAGGTCTATGAGCAGTGCTTTCTATATTTCATCATTACACTACAGTATCATTTAAAACAGGCTCATACGTAGCCATATTTAGGACAAAACTAAAATCCATTTTATGGTCTTTTCAATAAAACTTCATTTTCAATGTTAAACCTAAATTATAGATATACATCAAGATGATGGTTACTTGCATAAAATCGGAAGTACAAAAAGACCCTAGGGTAAAATAACACATACAAATGGTTTAGGTTGTTTTCTTGAAGAATTTCCTCTGGATATTTTTCTTATATGGAAATAAGAAAAATAAAAATGGAGGTATGGCACTAAAGAAAACGTAATTGCCAATCGAAATAATAGAGCAAATTCCCTAGACCTGAATATAGCATGCTACATCTACAAATCACCGCAGGTAGTCCCCAAAGCTGATTGATGGTGATGTAACATCCAACGTATTAAATTACTATTTGCTGTAGAAGCACCATGGATCATCACATTTATAATGTGTATTTCTGAACATACAGTAATGAATCAGAGCGTCTGTGCCTTTTTGATATCTAAGTGTATATGCTAGAAAACAAGGTCATTTCATGGAATTCACAGTTAATACACACAGAATAATAAATGTTAATGGCATATATTGAGAGAGAATATAACCTTGATATCTGGAAATATTATTTGAATGAGTAAATAAATGAAGTATACATAAAATTGATATTACATCATTGATGTCATACATTGTACAAACCCTGTTAGGTTGTTATATACTTATTTTGGAGCACTTTGAGTTAAACAAAGTATACTCTAATCAGTTCGAGGCAGGAGAGAAAGTGACGTGTACCTGAACATACCAGGTCCTGCAAATGTTTGGCCATCCCTGGTCAAAATACATTTCATTTGTATTGTAGGCAAAATATATATATACTAGATGGGAGCCCAATTCTATCGCATCAGGAGGGTGGTGATATTGGGATGGGAGCAGGCTCTGTGAGGCTTGGGATGGCAGCAGTCTCTCTCATTGTGTGCTTTCTGACCTGTGTGCTTTCTTTCTCCGCCATGTCCTGTGTTCTCCCCGCTGAGCTCTCTCATTTGACCTGTTTCAACCTTCTGTGTACTCTTCTCCCTGTGTGCTGCCTTCTCCTCTCTGTGCTTTCTGCTTTGACCTGTCTCCCCCTCCATATGCTCAATACCCTGTGTGCGGTCTCTCTCCCCCTACACTGTCTTCTCCCTTCTATGTTACTTCTTTTGACCTGACTATCCCTCCATGAGCTCTCCCCGTGCGCTGTCTTCAACTCCTGTGTGCTACCTTCTCTCCTCTGTGCTCTCTCTTCACCCTCTATGCGCTCCCTGTGTGTATGTATGTGTGTGTGCATGTGTGTATATGTGTGTGTGTGAGTGTGTGTGTGTATGTGTATGTATGTGTGTCTGAGTGTGTATGTGCATCTTTCCCCTCTGGTTAGTGCTGCTGACCTCTCCCACTGCTCCTGCCTGCCAATACTATGTGCAGCCACCAGAGGGCACCAGCACGCCATCTCCTCCAACATAGGCCACAGAGCCTTGGACATTCCTGCTGGCTGTGTGTGGTAAGGCAAGGGCTGCAGGCGATGTTCAGGGGGCTACAGTCTGCAAGGGGAAGCGTCGACTTTGGCTGGCAATACTGCTGCCAGTCCGAGGCATATTTGCATACCCATCTCTTGGGTGTACAAATATGGCAGGCGTGGCAGAAGTTGATTGCGGAAGTGGATAACAGATGGGACAGCGTGATTATGTAAATATATATATATATATATATATATATATATATAGATATTCAACCCTGCATGTGTAGTACTTAGTAGAACCCCCTTTTGCAAGCATAACAGCCTTTCCACAATTCTGTCTCTGAGCTCTTTGGGCAGTTCCTTTGACCTCATGATTTTCATTTGGTCTTACATGCACTGTGAGCTGTGAGGTCTTATAAAAACAGGTGTGTGCCTTTCCAAATGAAGTCCTATCAATTTAAATAAACACAGCTGGAGTCCAATGAAGGAGTAAACCATCTCAAGGAGGATCACAAGGAAATGGATGGTATGTGACTTAAATATAAGTGTCTGAGCAAAAGGTTTGAATACTTATGGCCATATGATATTTCAGTTTTTCTTTTCTAATAAATTTGCAAAAATGTGTAAATATCAGTTTTTTTTAGTCAAGATGGGGTGCAAAGTGAACATTAATGAGAAAAAAATGAACTTTTTTTGTAATTTATCAAATAGCTGTAAAGAAACAAGGAAACAAAGAATGAAATGTAAAGAGTTCCAAATATTTTCCATACCCACCCACTATATCTATATCTATATCTATATATATATATATCTTTATATATATATATATATATATATATATCTTTATATATATATATATATATATATAAATATATATATATATATATATATATATATATATATATATATATATATATAATGTATACATAGATATATATATATATAGTGTGCCAAGACAACTCACTCGGCTGCAGTCAGAAGTAAACACAGGAATGGTGTTCAGTTGCAGGTTTATTGGTACAGCATAAACCCGGCAGACTTTGGCACAAAACACCGGCTTGAACAGTAAAACAAAACAAAAACCATAACGGGTATACACAGCCCGGATGCATACAGGTCCGCCTTTACTGCCTGGCTGCAAACTCCAGCTACTCCTCAGCTGAACTCCACTGTCTAGAGGCTGCACACTCCAGTCTCTCCAACAACAGTAAAAAAAACACGACTGAGCTTTCAATGTGGCTCAGTCACGCCCTGAGGGGAGGTAGTGGGAATGACCTCCCACCCTCTTAGTCATTCCCCTAAAACCACACATCCTTTTGAAATTAACACAAACTCCTTTGTAAAGTCTGGTGCGACCAGGACCGGCTGTTTGCACAGTGCTAGCTTCAACTGTTCGAATGCGGCCTCTGTTTCCACCGTCCATTTCACCATGGTAGATCAGGTGCCTTTTAGGAGATCTGTCAGTGGCGCGGCCATCATGACAAAATTCGGGATAAACTTCCGGTAGTATCACACCAAGCCTAGAAATGCTCTCACTTGCTTCTTGGTGACCGGTTGCGGCCAGTTCTGGATTGCCTCCAGTTTTTTGACTTGTGGCTGTATCTCCACTCTCCCGACGACATAGCCCAAGTATTTGGCCTCCTGCTTCCCAATGGCAGATTTCTTGAGATTTATAGTAATTTCTGCCTTCCTATGAGCATCCAAAATGGCCTGAAGTTTAGGAAGATAACTAGCCCAGTCTGAGCTAAAGACTACGATGTCGTCGAGGTAGGCAGCTGTATACTTCTTGTGGGGAGCTAGGACCCGATCTATAGCCCTTTGGAAAGTGGCTGGGGCCCTCTGGAGTCCAAATGGCATCCGGGTGTACTGAAAACATCCATCCGGTGTCTAGAAAGCGGTTTTCTCCTTAGCAGTCTGGGACATGTGGATCTGCCAATAACCCTTCATCAAGTCAATAGTGAAGATGTATCTTGCTAGTCCAAGCCTCTCGATGAGTTCGTCGACGCGGAGCATCAGGTATGCGTCATACTTGGACATTTCATTCAGCTGACGGTAGTCGTTACAGAACCGCCACTCCCCGTCGGGTTTTGGCACAAGAACGAAAGGGCTTGACCATCCACTCTTCGATTCCTCTATGACCCCGATGTCTAACATCCTCTTCACCTCACCCACGATCACCTCCCGACGTGCTCCCAGAATCCGATATGGCTTTAGATTCACTTTCACCTGTGGATCCGTGAGCACGTCGTGCTCTATCACCTGAGTATACCTCGGCAATTCCGAAAACAGCTCCCTGTTCCACTGTAGTAGTTCTTGACATTTTTGCTTCTGGGCTGGCAATAAGGTCTCCGCAAGCAGACCTTCTTGCCATAAGCTGCCTCCAAGCAAGAAGTTCCTGCAGGTTCCTGGTCCCGGTACAGCTTGAGCAAGTTCACGTGGTATACTTGATATGCCTTTCTACGGCTAGGCTGGTAGACTTTATAATTAACATCACAGATTTTTTTCCACCACCTCGTATGGCCCTTGACAACTTGCTTTCGATGGTGGGGATTAGCACCAACACACGATCCCTGGGCTCGAACTGTCTTAGTCTCGCCGATTGGTTATACACCCTAGCCTGGGCTTCTTGCGCCTGGAGGAGATGTTCCTTCACAATGAGCATCACCTGTGACATTCTTTCCTGTAGCTGGGCAACATGTTCAATGATACTCCGTGCGACGTGACTTCAGCCTCCCAGGTTTCCTTAGCGATGTCGAGGAGACCTCTTGGATGTCGCCCATATAGAAACTCAAATAGCCAGAAGCACGTGGAGGCTTGTGGAACTTTTCTGATGGAGAAAAGCAGGAATTAGAGCAGGTAGTCCCAATCTCGCCAGTCTTTTTCCACTACTTTCTTGAGCATCGCCTTTAAGGTCTTGTTGAAGCGTTCCACCAGACCATCCGTCTGTGGGTGATAAACCGAGGTCCGAATCAGGGCTATCTGGTCTGGATGACTCTACAAAGCTCCCTCATTACTTTGCTCATGAAGGTGGTTCCCTGGTTGGGAAGAATCTCTTTTGGCAGCCCTGTTCATGCAAAGATATGGACCAGCTCTCAGGCTATGGTTTTGCTGGACGAGTTCCTTAGGGGTACTGCTTTGCAGTACCAGGTCGCATAGTCCATGATCACCAGGATGTATTGTTGACCCTGAGCAGACTTCACTAAGGGACCCACCAGGTAATGACAATCCTCTCAAACGGAACCTCTATCACCGGTAGTGGAACTGAGGTGCTTCGGAAGTGGGGCAAGGGAGCAGTTATTTGGCAGGTGGGGCAGGACCTACAATAATTTGAGAATTTCCTGGTAACACCCTGGCCAGTAAAATCTCCTCAAAATCCTCTCCTGTGTTTTCTCAACCCCTAGGTGACCCCCAGAACATGTGAGTGAACCATATCTAACACTCTCCTTCTGTAAGGTCTCGGCACTAACAGCTCTTCTACTGTCTCACTGCCCCTAAGTTTAGCCATCCGGTATAGCAACTGGTATTGGCCCCGGCTCTTGGGCAAACGCCCCCATTAAAGTCAAGTCCCAAACTTGAGCAGTTCCAAAGTTGTCTCCGGGTATGTCTAACTCAGGTACGTCCTCCATCTCAGTCTTCGCCTTGCCCTCATCGCCAGCAAGGACGCACAGAGGAAACTCCTGCCCTTGAGGGTTCGTTCGTGCTTCTTCTCCAAGGATCTGGTTTCTGCGCACGCTACTAAGTCCAGTTCCCCTTCCCCACAATTCCAAAAACAAGGGAAAGTCATGGCCCAGTATAACAGGATGCATGAGGTTCTTGACCACCCCGACCTCATGGATTCGAGCACCGCATTCTGTTTCCATGGTCACTCTGGTCACCGCCAACATATCACCTTCGCCCTAGCAGACTTGGCTGGCCCATCAGTGGAACTGAGACACCCCCCGATTTCAACTTCAGCCCCCTTATGTGGTGTTACTGCCCCCCTTTGGGTGTCCCAATATGGAGAGTACATTAGGGACTTTTCCACCACCTGGTACCTTTCTACCAAGCACATGGATCAGCATTCTGAGGGTCTCCCTGGGCAACCCAGATCTGTACTGGCCGAGGCAGGGAATGAATAAACCTGTCCATCATCACCCGTTCCATCATCTGGGCAGGAGTGGCAGACTCGGGCTGCAGCCATTTCTAGACTAGATGTAATAAGTCAAACATCTGCGAGCGAGGGTGTTTGTCACCTGCGTACGCCCAGGGGTGGACTCTTTGCACTCTGACCACCATAGACACTCCGGAGCGCGCCAATATCTCTGCCTTCAATTTAGGGTACTTCGGTGGATCCTGAAGTGCCTGGTCATAGTAGGTCTTCTGGGGTTCACCAGTTAAATAGGGGGCCAGCATCTCCGCCCACTGCTGCAGTGGCCAATTCTCCCGCTCTGCTACCCTCTCAAACACAGTCAAGAATGCCTCAACATCATCCCCCGGGGTCATCTTTTGCATTGCCTGCCTTACTGACGTATGAGTAATCAGTTGACCCTGGGGGTGGGGCAGATGCTTTGCCCTGGATGGCGTCAGCGAGAAGCTGTATCTGGTGCTGCTGCTCCTGGTGGTGTTGCAGCTGCGATTTCTGCTGCAACTGGATCTATTGTAGCAACAACGTGGTCATTTTCTGGTGCTGCTGTTGCATGCTCTGCTGGCTCTGCACATGTTGTTGGTGCTGTTGCTGCTGGCTCTGCAGCAGGTGTTTGAGGAACTCCTCCATGCTGCCAAGCTTCTCTAGCTGCAACGAGACAAGAAACAGGAGGGGCGCTCCAATGGGTAATACCCGATGAGCTAAGGGGGGGGAGAGGGTAGATTTACTCTAACCTTTCCTGGTTATACCACCCGTACAACCAGGATCTCCAGCCTGTGGTGTATTACTGCTCACAAAGCAGAGCCAATCACTTCCTGGATGGCCGGCATTTGTGACTGTGATATCATCCAAGGACCTTCAGTCTTCTGCTCCCAGCGGTCTCCTCCTAAGCACCTCTGCAACTATTCATGTTTTTGAAGCAGATACACGGGTTTCTGGGGAGCGCTGCCCGCATTCTCCACCAAGTGTGCCAAGATGACTCGCTCGGCTGCAGTCAGAAGTAGACACAGGAATGGTGCTCAGCTGCAGGTTTATTGGTACAGCATAAACTCAACAGACTTTGGCACAAAACAACGTAACTTCACTGGCTTTAAAAGTAAAACAAAACAAAAACCATAATGGGTATAGACAGCCTGGATGAATACAGGTCCGCATGTATTGCCTGGCAGCAAACTCCAGCTACTCCTCAGCTTAACTCCACAGTCTGGAGGCTGCACACTCCAGTCTCTCAAACCACAGAAAAAAAAAACACGACTGAGCTTTCAATGTGGCTCAGCCACGCCCTGAGGGGAGGTAGTGGGAATGACCTCCCGCCCTCTTAGTCATTCCCCTAAAACCACACATCCTTTTGAAATTAACACAAACTCCTTTGTAAAGTAAAGTCACTATGAGGCAAGGTTATTTACAACTAGCTGTGAGCCCGATGCAAATGCATCGGGATTCTAGAACGTGCATTAATTTGATTATAGTAGTTATAGCTGTTAGCCTGATGCAAATCCATCGGGTATCTAAAATATGTTTATTGTTTTTTTAAAGATTTTTAAATAATAATCGCATCATCAATAGCAATAAGATAAGCCATAGCATTATTATTAGCAGTAATAGCAGTATTAATAGCATTATTAGCAGTATTATGAGCATTAATAACAGTATTAATAGCATTAATAGCATTATTATTAGCATTAATAGCATTATTAATAGCATTATTAGCATTAATAATAGCATTAATAACATTATTAATAGCATTAATAGCATTATTATTAGCATTAATAGCATTAATAATAGCATTATTAGCATTAATAATAGCATTAATAACATTATTAATAGCATTAATAGCATTATTATTAGCATTAATAGCATTATTAATAGCATTAATAGGATAAATATGAGCATTAATAGCATTAATCGCCTAATTAATAGCATTAATAGCATTATTAATAGCATTAATAGCATTATTATTAGGATTAATAGCATTAATAATGGCATTATTAGCATTAATAATAGCATTAATAACATTATTAATAGCATTATTAGCATTATTATTAGCATTAATAGCATTAATAATGCCATTAATAGGATAAATATTAGCATTAATAGCATTAATAGCATTATTAATAGCATTAATAGCATTATTAATAGCATTATTAGCATTATTATTAGCATTAATAGCATTAATAATGCCATTAATAGGATAAATATTAGCATTAATAGCATTATTAATAGCATTAATAGCATTATTAATAGCATTAATAACATTATTATTAGCATTAATAGCATTATTAATGGCATTATTAGCATTAATAATAGCATTAATAACATTATTAATAGCATTAATAGCATTATTATTAGCATTAATAGCATTAATAGCATTATTATTAGCATTAATAGGATAAATATTAGCATTAATAGCAGAATTAATAGCATTAATAGCATTATTAATAGCATTAATAGCATTATTATTAGCATTAATAGCATTAATAGCATTAATAATAGCATTATTAGCATTAATAATAGCATTAATAACATTATTAATAGCATTAATAGCATTATTATTAGCATTAATAGCATTTAATAGCATTATTATTAGCAATTAATATGGATAAATATTAGCATTAATAGCAGAATTAATAGCATTAATAGCATTATTAATAGCATTAATAGCATTATTATTAGCATTAATAGCATTATTAATAGCATTATTAGCATTAATAATAGCATTAATAACATTATTAATAGCATTAATAGCATTATTATTAGCATTAATAGAAATTAATAATAGCATTAATTAGCATTAATAATAGCATTAATAACATTATTATAGCATTAATAGCATTATTATTAGCATAATAGCATTAATAATAGCATTAATAGGATAAATATAGCATTAATAGCATTAATCGCCTAATTAATAGCATTAATAGCATTATTAATAGCATTAATAGCATTATTATTAGATTAATAGCATTAATATGGCATTATTAGCATTAATAATAGCATTAATAACATTATTAATAGCATTAATTCGCATTATTATTAGCATTAATAGCATTAATAATGCCATTAATAGATAAATATTAGCATTAATAGCATAATAAGCATAATTAATAGCATTAATAGCATTATTAATAGCATTAATAACATTATTATTAGCATTAATAGCATTAATAAATGGCATTATTAGCATTAATAATAGCATTAATAACATTATTAATAGCATTAATAGCATTATTATTAGCATTAATAGCATTATTATTAGCATTAATAGGATAAATATTAGCATTAATAGCAATTAATAGCATTAATAGCATAATTAATAGCATTAATAGCATTATTATTAGCATTAATAGCATTAATAATAGCATTATTAGCATTAATAATAGCATTAATAACATTATTAATAGCATTAATAGCATTATTATTAGCATTAATAGAATTAATAGCATTATTATTAGCATTAATAGCATTAATAATACCATGAATAGGATAAATATTCCATTATATAGCATTAATAGCATAATTAATAGCATTAATAGCATTATTAATGCATTAATATCATTATTATTAGCATTAATAGCATTAATAGATAAATATTAGCATTAATAGCATTATTAATAGTATTAATAGCATTAATAGGATAAATATTAGCATTAATAGCAAATTAATTAGCATTAATAGCATTATTAATTAGCATTAATAGCATTATTAATAGCATTAATAGCATTAATAATAGCATTATTAGCATTAATTAATACATTAATAACATTATTAATACATTAATAGCATTATTATTAGCATTAATACATTAATTAATAGCATTATTAGCATAAATAATAGCATTAATAACATTATTATTAGCATAATAGCATAATTATTAGCATTAATTACATTATTTTTTAGCAGTAATATTATTATTATTAGCATTATCTTTTTTAATTATTTTTTTTATTTAATTATTTATTATTTTTATTTTTTTATTTTTTAAATATTTAATTATTTTTTTTATTAATTAAATTTATTATTTAGGCTGAGACCCAGTTCTCTTTCAGGTCCGCTGAAAGGCTAATATAATTAGCATATTTATTTTTTTAGTATTATTTTTATTGAATTATTATTATTTAATTTTTTTTTATTATTTTTTATTTTTTAATTATTTTTAAATTATTTTTAAATTATTTTTTATATTATTTAATTTATTTATTTTTTTAAGTGAGAGTGATACAGAGTTCTCATTCAGGTCCGCATTTTTTTTTTTTTTTATTATTATTTTTATTTAATTATTTAATATTTTTTAATTATTTTTTTATTATTTTTAAATTATTTTTAAATTATTTTTTTTATTATTTAATTTATTTATTTTTTTAAGTGAGAGTGAGACACAGTTCTCATTGAGGTCCGCATTTTTTTTTTTTTTATTATTATTATTTTTATTTAATTATTTAATATTTTTTAATTATTTTTTTATTATTTTTAAATTATTTTTAAATTATTTTTTATATTATTTAATTTATTTAATTTTTTAAGTGAGAGTGAGACAGAGTTCTCATTCAGGTCCGCCTTTTTTTTTTTTATTATTTTTTTATTTAATTATTTAATATTTTTTAATTATTTTTTATTATTTTTAAATTATTTTAAATTATTTTTTTTATTATTTAATTTATTTATTTTTTACTTGCGAGTGAGACACAGTTCTCATGCGGTCCGCCTTTTTTTTCCCATTGACATACATTACGGTGTGTCGGCGATTTTATGGCCGCCACCTGGTTGTATTGTCGGCCCTAAAATCGCGGACACACCGCTAATGCATGTCTATGGGCAGTCAGCTCGAATTCTGATTGGTCGGCGTTCAATCCGAAATCGGCTGACTGCCATAGAGATGCATTAGCGGTGTGTCCGCGATTTTAGGGCCGACAAATAGAACCAGGTGGGCGGCCATAAAATCGCCGACACACCGGTAATGTATGTCAATGGGAAAAAAAAAGTCGGACCTGAATGAGAACTGCGTCTCAGTTGTGAGGGGCTCTTCTGATTGGCTGAGGGCAGTATACCGCGACCAATCAGAAGAGGGCCTGAGATCTCATTGAGGTAGAATGGGGGATTTTTCTTCCATTCTATCTTAATGAGAAGGAAGAGGACGTCGGAGGTGGAAGATCCCCGGGGCCGGACGAAGAGGCGAAGATGGCGGAAATAAGAGAGAAGACCCCCGGGGCCGGAGGAAGAGGACGCCTGGCCGGACGGAGGAGTTGAGGATCGGACGGACGATCAGATGACTTGAAGGGATGTAAGTGATCGACGGGGGCGTTAGGTTAGGGGACAGCGGGGGCTTCGGGTATAGGGCCTTAGGTGACAGCGGCGTTAGGTTAGGGGACGGCGGGGGCTTAGGGGATAGGCGGCGGGGCTTAGGGGGTATCGGCGGGGGCCTAGGATACTACGGAGCTTAGGGGGTAGGGGCTTAGGGGCTGCTGCGGGGCTTAGGGGGTAGGGCCTTAGGGGCGGGGGTGGCTTAGGGGGTAAACGGCGGGGGCTTAGGATGCTGCGGGTCGGGGGTTAGGTGGTCGGGGCTGCTGCGGGGCTTAGGGGGTAGGAGCTTAGGGGCGGCGGTGGCTTAGGGGGTAGACGGCGGGGCTTAGGGGGTATCGGCGAAGGGTTAGGATGCTGCGGGTCGGGGGTTAGGTGGTCGGGGCTTAGCGGGTGGCGACTTAGGGGTAGGGGCGGCGCACTGAGGGCGGCGGTGGCTTAGGGGGTAGACGGCGGGGCTTAGGGAGTATCGGCGGGGGGTTAGGATGCTGCGGGTCGGGGGTTAGGTGGTCGGGGCTTAGCGGGTGGCGACTTAGGGGTAGGGGCGGCTCACTGAGGGGTGGCTAAGAGCATGGGGCTGTAGTGTACACCGCTATGGTATACTACAGTCCCATGGCCATACGCCTGTCAGGTGTAAAGCGTATGGCCATGGGACTGTAGTATACCATAGTGGTGTAGGCGGGGCTTAGGGAGTATCGGCGGGGGGTTAGGATGCTGCGGGTCGGGGGTTAGGTGGTCGGGGCTTAGCGGGTGGCGACTTAGGGGTAGGGGCGGCGCACTGAGGGGGTGGCTAAGAGCATGGGGCTGTAGTGTACACCGCTATGGTATACTACAGTCCCATGGCCATACGCCTGTCAGGTGTAAAGCGTATGGCCATGGGACTGTAGTATACCATAGCGGTGTACACTACAGCGCCATGCTCTTAGCCAGCCCTGGCTTTGTTAGCGAGCGCGGGGCTTAGGGGGTATCGGCGGGGGGTTAGGATGCTGCGGGTC
The DNA here is from genome assembly GCA_033576535.1 of Allobates femoralis. Lineage (NCBI taxonomy): Eukaryota > Metazoa > Chordata > Amphibia > Anura > Aromobatidae > Allobates > Allobates femoralis. Next base: position 583,555,088 of record JARQOC010000003.1, read on the forward strand.
GGGGGTTAGGTGGTCGGGGCTTAGCGGGTGGCGACTTAGGGGTAGGGGCGGCGCACTGAGGGGGTGGCTAAGAGCATGGGGCTGTAGTGTACACCGCTATGGTATACTACAGTCCCATGGCCATACGCCTGTCAGGTGTAAAGCGTATGGCCATGGGACTGTAGTATACCATAGCGGTGTACACTACAGCACCATGCTCTTAGCCAGCCCTGGCTTTGTTAGCGAAGCGACTCGCAATGCCCGCTTCGCGGGCATTGCTTCGCAAGACTGCAACGACTCGCAATGCCCGCTTTGCGGGCATTGCTTCGTGAGTCGCCGTGGCCACGGGGAGAGTCCAGGAGAAGCAGCTCGCTCGCGCTAACAAAGCCACCGGAAGTTGCGCCGCTCCGACGGAAGTCGCTACGGCAATTATATAATAGATACACTAATGTGTAGGACAACCGAGCACATACACCATCCACATTGTGGAAATATAGTCTGATTGCAACACCCAATCACAGATGATCTCACAGAGCATGAGTGTCTGTAATTAACTGTTACAAGTCAGTGAAGTGAATATGCATGAAGCTTAATGAGTGGGATCAGAAGTAAGTGAGAGGGAGAGCGGATACATAAACAAGCAAGCAAGCATCGGGAGACTGGTAAGATGATCTGTGTGTGTGTGTTATTTGAGCTGTGTTTGGCAGCATTTGTACACCTTTGCATTTATTTTCTATGTGTTTCATGTTGCCTGCCATTGATTTTAATGGGGTTTGGAAAGTCAGCGAACTGTTTGGCAAACAATTTAGCGAACACACCACATTCCACAAATCAAACCCAATTCGAACACTCAGGTGTTCGCTTATCTCTACCCTTGACCCCATTAGGTCATTTGTGTGACTCTGAAAATGTATGAAAAGAATTCAGTGTCCTTTTCATACATTTTTATTAATATGTCCTGCTTGTTTTTCTTGATCACCCTTTTTATAATTTAGTAATTATACTAAGAGGAGAAAATAACTGGCTAATCACTTGAGAACCACAATTGCTGAAAAATAATCAACAATCTCAAGGTTAAAAGTCCATCTCTAGAAATTTTCCTGTTCCTTTATCCATGGTACGCAACATAATCAAGAAGTTTGAAACTGTGGCTAATCTCACTGACAGGGGCTGACTGGCGACACAAACCCTGGGTGGCAAAATGTTTCCGGCAGCCCTTGGGTGAGGACCAGGGGGGTAGGGGGGCGGTGGGAAATTTTCGGCTGCCCGTCTCAGTCCCTCCAGCCCTTAGGTGAGGACCGGGGGGCGGGGAGACGGAGTGCTGTCGGAAATTCTCAGCGGCCCATCTCAGTCCCTCCAACCAGGCCCGTATTTGGAGTTCCTGCGCCCTAGGTACTGTCAGCGGTGCGCCCCTCCATCGCGCCACGCCCCCCTGCAGACAGAGGAGTAGCTAAAAGGAGCCTAGAGGTTCCCATTATGGTTGGAGTAGTGGATGGTTGCTAGATGACCGCCACCATGTCACATCAGCAAGGAGGTGGCAGTAATGTTTTGGGTCGTAATCATGTGGAGAGAGCTAGTTTGCCCCTATAGGGTCCATGAAGGCGTGAAAAGGACCACGGCAAAGTATATATACTTTTAGGGTATGTGCACATCAGTCGTTTTTGCATCTTTGCAGAACGACCGGGAACCGGTGGAGAATGGCAGAACTGAGTTTTCTGAACTCGCCAGTGTCCCTGGTTTTGTTAGCGTTTTGCTAGCGATTTGCGATCGGGTTAGTAGCGTTTGAACAGCGTGTTCCTGGCGATTTCCCCGGCGTTTTTCTTAGCGATTTCCAGACTGGTCTTTGGTGCACTTGTTCAGCTGGACCCGCTGGGAAAACGCTGAAAAGAAGTCGCTTGCTCTATCTTTGACAATCGGTGGAAAACCGGTGAATAAACTGAAATCGTCAAGACAAAAATCGTTCTAATGTAGACAGCGTTTTCTAAACTCCATTGACTAGCATGTTAATCCAACCGGTGGCTAGGATTAACATAAATTAACATAAAACTCAGCGGAAACCGCCGACGGAAAACGTTCAGAAACAGCCCACAAAACTACTGATGTGCACATACCCTTAGACTGACCACTTTTTTCTTCCTACAAAATCATCCCCTTGCATGACAATGCACCATCTCTTGGTACAGAGCATAGCCCTGAGTAATTGGCTGCTATGGACATAAAAGTAGAGAAAAAACATGGTGTGGCTACCAGTCTCCCCTGATCTCAGCCCTATTGAGAAACTTGGAAGTACCATTAAGCAAAAAAAATCTAAGATGCTGTAAGACATTAACCGTCAAACCAGCAGCTTTGGGAGTCAATTCTGACATCCTGCAAACAAATGCAATCTTAAAACATCCAAAACCTGACAAGTGCAATAAATGCAATATTTGTGAAGGTGATTTCAAAGAAAGGCGATATACAATATGAGACATACTGGTAGGATGTTTTCATTGTGAGCCCCAATGGGGACAGTGTTCATGATGTATGTAAAGTGCTGTGGAGTTCATAGTGTAATATAAATGTAAAAAAATATTTCTTCATATGTCGTCACAATACCGGGATCTGAAGATCTTCTATTTCGAGGTCAGGGGCTCTCTGATGCCATGTCGCTGCCTGTCTCGCTGTCCTCCTCTTTTGACACTGCAGTGCCGTGGACAAGAAGGCATTAACTGGTTAATAACAAGAAGTATGGAGTGTGTACTAACTGAGCCATACACCCACCCCATACCATGAAGTATGGAGTGTACTAACTGAGCCATAAACCCTCCCCATACCATGAAGTATGGAGTGTGTACTAACTGAGCCATACACCCTCCCCATACCATGAAGTATGGAGTGTGTACTAACTGAGCCATACACCCTCCCCATACCATGAAGTATGGAGTGTGTACTAACTGAGCCATAAACCCCCCCATACCATGAAGTACGGTGTGTACTAACTGAGCCATAAACCCTCCCCATACCATGAAGTATGGTGTGTGTACTAACTGAGCCATAGACCCTCCCCATACCATGAAGTATGGTGTGTGTACTAACTGAGCCATACACCCTCCCCATACCATGAAGTATGGAGTGTGTACTAACTGAGCCATAACCCCCCCCCATACCAAGAAGTATGGTGTGTACTAACTGAGCCATAAACCCTCCCCATACCATGAAGTATGGTGTGTGTACTAACTGAGCCATACACCCTCCCCATACCATGAAGTACGGTGTGTACTAACTGAGCCATAAACCCTCCCCATACCATGTCCAGCAGACATTGTGGGATTACTATATGGATTTTATTATTAGGGCACGGACTCACTGGCGTGAAACTCGGATGAGTGCAATGTGTGATTTTATCGCAGTGCAGTCAGTTAATCAACGACTGAAACACATTGGCGAGTGTCAGACCCTTTTTTCTCATCCAGATTCTGGATGGGAAAAAAGTCACAACATGCTGCGACAGTCTGCGATTCATGTGCGAGACTCGCCAATGCAAGTCTATGAGTCCGACAAAATCATGGACCGCACACTGACAGCACACAGACCATCCGAGAGGCATCTGTTTTTTTCACTGATACATTATCATTCTGCAGCTGAGACAACTGTAAAATGCTCCTGTAAATGATTCTACAGTAAATAGCTGCTGAGAAACAAAACAGATTGCACATGGATGTGATCTAAGAAAACTGTCGGATACTCGCACAGCATTTGGATGTCCCAGTCGCCAGCTACACAGACAGCCCGCCACAGCCACACACAGAGCCACAACCACACAAAAACAGTTAGCCACATAGACAGCTACACAGACGCAGAGAGCCACACAGAGAGACACAGTGTCACGGGTGGCACGGATGACAGGGTGGAGGCCACGCGCAGACGATCCCAGCGTGTGGCCCACCAGCCATAATGGTGGAGGATGGTCCGTCTCTTTCAGGGGCATTTACCTTCTGTGTAGATGGAGAGAGGGTGTGATGGGATCTCGCTGTTATGGGGGGACGGCTGTGGAGGTCTTGTGCTCGGTCTGGTTTTATCCACCAATATTGTAGGTCACTAGGACCCAGCAGATTCCTTCCACTTTTATAAGGAGGTTCATTACCCTTCCTCGGTGCAGGTGATAGTTCCTTGTGCACTCATTATCCTTGCTCCAGCAGACGCGGAGGTTGTGGAGGTTGCTGAGTTCTGCTGTCAGATAAGTGTTTCCTTTTCCCAAATGTCTGTCTTCCCTGGTGTTTGTCTTTATTTGATAGTGGAGGGGTCTAGTGAACCTCTCCATCTGATCCTTAGATAAGATAGTGCTAGGATCAGAGAGGGACGAGGTTCGTGGTCGGCGACAGTTGAGGAGACTGTATAGGGACGTTAGGGCAGACAGGGTCAGCTCTAGGAAGTCTAGGGGTCACCGTCTCCTTCTTGTGCCCTTAGCGTTAGGGACTCCTTATTCCCCCCCCGTCGTTATCCTACGCTGGGTGTCTTCCCCACTCCCAGCGTGACACACAGCCACATAGACAGCCACACACATAGCCACAGCCAGCCACACACATAGCCACAGCCAGCAACATAGACAGCCATAGCCAGCCACACACAGACACAGCCAGCTACACACACAATATCAGCCACACACACAATCAGCCACACACATACAGCCACACACATAGCTAGCCACACAAACACAGCCAGCCACACACAGCCAAAGCCAGCCAGCCACACATACAAGCACACACATACAGCCAGCCACATAGACAGCCACACACACAGCCAAAGCCAGCCACACACAGGCGCAGCTACCCACACACACAGACACAGCCAGCCACACACACAGCGAGCAATATAGGCAGCCATAGCCAGCCACACACAGACCTACAGCCAACCACACAGCCAGCCACACACACACACAGTCAGCCACACACAGCCAAGCAGCCCCAGCCACACACACACAGTCAGCCACACACAGCCAGCCACGCAGCCTCAGCCACAGCCATGCAGCCACAGCCAACCCCAGCCAGCCACAACCACGCAGCCCCAGCCACACACAGACATAGTTAGGCACACACAGCCAGCCACAGCCACATAGCCCCAGCCACATAAAGACACAGTCAGACACACAGACAGCCACATGCAGCTACGCAGCCCTAGCCACACATAGACACAGTCAGCCACACAGACACATTTTGCCACACACAGCCAGCCACGCAGCCTCAGCCATACAGACACAGTCAGCCACAGACAGCCCTAGCAACATAGATACATAGTCAGCCACAGCCACGCAGACCCAGCCACACACAACCAGCCACAAAGCCCCAGCCACACACAACCAGCCACACAGAGCCCCAGCCACGCAGAGCCCCAGCCACGCAGAGCCCCAGCCACACAGACCCCCAGCCACACAGAGCCCCAGCCACACAGAGCCCCAGCCACACAGAGCCCCAGCCACAGAGCCCCAGCCACACAGAGCCCCAGCCACACAGAGCCCCAGCCACACAGAGCCCCAGCCACACAGACACAGCCCCAGCCACACAGACACATAGACAGAAAGACACACACACTACCCTCCACCACCAGCTGCTGCTGCTGCAGCTCATCATGATCTTTATCTTTACACATTTTGCAGGCTCCCGAGCTGTGGAAGTTGGAACAACTTCCGGGGCCTGCAGTAGAGATGAGGAGGCGGGGCCCAGAGATTGACTGATGATAGGAGGACCCAGGTGACGTGAAGGGCTCACGTCACACAGGTCCTCCTATCTCCAGTCAATCTTTCTGGGCCCCGCCTCCTCATCTTTACTGCAGGCCCCTCCATGCCTCCGCTTCTCACTGGAGGGAGAGGAATGGCTGCAGTGCCGCCTCTCTTTCTGACACTGTCTCCTCCACGGCGGGCCTGTTCACTGCCTGCTTCAGGGTGGGTGAGTGAGGTCCGCGGCCAGTTTCTGTGGGTGGGCGACCCTAGGTGGGGGCTATACCACCAGCCCAGGGGGCACTTGCCCCCCTGCAACCTGGGCCAGTCCGCCCCTGCTCACTGAATGTGTACAGCAAAGAAAAACTGATGCATGGTTGCAATGCAGTGTAATTTGGATGATGGATAAACAGCTGCAATCACAGTCCAAAAAAGTTCAAGCTGTCCAGCTTGTTGGAGCCTATCTTTTCCAGGAGCTATTTTTCAAAGAACTCCGTGGGAGCATTGCCCTCAACTTTCTCTGGCACACCAACCAGACGCAGATTATTGTGCCGAGACCTGTTGTCCAGATCATCTGTTTTAGCTTGGACAACAGTGAGGGCCTGTCCATTCACTTATACTCCTTCTCAGCTTTCACCATGTAGTCCTCCTTAGAACTGACCCATTTCTCCACTTCTCTAACCCGCTCTTTCACCACGTGAATAGTGTGCTGCATTTTACATTTATTAGCCTGAATGTTGCCCAGCTGCATCGTCATATTAGAGATGGAAGAATCACAGTGTATAATGAAAACATCCTTCAAGGTGGGCTCCTAAGGTATCAACAGCATTCCCATCTTCCCCATCAGCACCTCCACAGCCTCCCAACTGGACTCTGTGCTACCTTTATGGAAGTCACTCTGGTACTCCTCATCATTGCCATCCTCCTCCTCCTCTCCCTGCACCGGCTCCTTCTCTCCCCTCTCATACCTCCGTTGTGCACATGTGTTGCCGCCGTCCTCAGCTGGGGTCTGGGACTCCCCTGTGAGTCTTGCAAAGTGCTGCAGCCTGCTGGTAGCATCCAGCCGCCAGCTCTTTCCCTGGCTCGGTCACTCCTCCACATCCGCGCCGATATCGGTGCCATCTTGGGTCTTCTTGTCTAGGTTACCAGTGGTCTTTTTGGCACTTCTCTTCCCGGTCATGGCCGTCAGCCGTGTGTTCCAAGCATTCCACTGGATTCTCAGCACTTCAGGCCCTACAACTGGGGAATCAAAGGCACCTCAGGTTGTCACAAAACGGGACCTTGCTAGAGTCTATGCGGGAGCTACTCCAGCATACATCCTCTCACATCTCACTCCAGGCCACGCCCCCGATGTAGTTCTTTCGTGAGGGTGGTGGTCCAGGGTTGCCTGTGTGAGGGGGGTGGCCTGATTGAGGGTCGTAGTTAATGTGGTATTATAGAGGGTGGCAGCAGCGTCAGCGTTAAGTGAGGAAGCTAGGTCTGTGAGAGGGAGAAGGGACTCAGAGAATGAGTGGAAGTCGATAAGTTTAAGGTTTCTGCAGGTTTGATTGAGTTTCCTGAGGGGGGGCATCGTAGGGAGGGAGAGGGAGGAGAAAGTCAGCAGGTTGTGGTCGGATAGAAGGAGGGGTAAGTTTGAGAGGTCAGTGAGGGAAAAGAGGCAGGTGAAGATAAGTTCGAGTATATGGCCATTCTTATGAGTGGCTGAGGAGGACCATTGGGAAAGCACAAAGGAGGTAGTCAATGACAGGAGTCTAGAGGCAGCAGGGTGGGGGTTATCAATGGGGATGTTGAAATCGCCCATGATGATAGTGGGGATGTTGGGAGAAAGGAAGTGGAGAAGACAAGTGGTGAAATAGTTGAGAAAGGTGGGGGTAGATCCTGGGGGGCGGTAGATGACAGCCAGCTGAAGGTTGGGGGGTAGAAGATGCAGAAGGAGTGCACTTTGAAGGAGAGTAAGGAGGTAGAGGGTGGCAGTGTAATTGGGGTGAAGGAGCAGCTGTCAGACAGGAGTATTCCGACTCCCCCGCCTTGTGAGAACGAGTGAGTCTGCTATAGGAGAGTGCAGCGGGGGAGGCTGTCTCCGAGGGGGTAAGTCATGTTTCGGTGATGCCAAGCAATGAGAGTTTGTTGGAGATGAAGAGGTCTTGGGTGAATGAGAGTTTATTGCATACCGAGCAAGTATTCTAGAGTGCTCCAGGTAGGGGGACTGGGGGAGGGGGGCTGGGTTTGAATGAGTGAATTGTGGTGATTGTGAGAGTTTGTATTGGGGAGTGGGTATGGGTTAGAGGCGGGTGAGGAGATGTGATGGGGGGACCAGGATTGGGGGACTTGTCACCTGCAAGTAGGAGAAGCAGCGAGAGGGTTAGAAGATGGGAGCAGGAGACTTTACGTGGTGGGCGTGCATGTCTGGAGATGAGGGACTGTGTGTGGAGAAACAGTTCGGATTAGGGGGTGAAAAGAAGAGGAAACATAGTAGGTAGCAGTTATGTATGCTGCTCGTAGAGGTGAGATACCTCAGGGGTTGGGTGGGGCTAGGGAGGTGCGTGGCCGGGGGTGAGGTGCAGTAGGGCCAGCCAGGGATTAAATGCAGCCAGGGATTATGTCTGGCCAGGGATGAGATACAGCTGGGGGAAGGCCAGGAAGGGATGAGATAGGGCCAGGGGTGAGGTGGAGTAGGGAAAGGGATGTTGTCAGGGGTCAGGAGGAGCATGATAGTGAGTGAGGATGATTAGGTCATAGCAGGGTGCTTGCCATGGGGATGAGGTGCAGTCAGGACTGAGGAGCAGCCAGGGATGGGGAGCAGTCCAGGGTGAGACACAGCTCAGGATGAGATGTAACCAGTAATAGGGTGCAGCCAGGGATAGGGTGTAGCCTGAGATGAGATGCAGTCATGAATTTAATGAAGCCAGGGATGAGCTGTAGCCAGGGATGAGATGTAGGCAGGGCGGAGATGTAGCCAGGGAGGAGATGCAGCCAGGAAGGAGATGCAGGCAGGGATGAGATGCAGCCAGGGGTGAGATGCAGCCAGGGTTGAGATGCAGCCAGGGTTGAGATGCAGCCAGGGACGTGATGGAGCCAGGGACGAGATAGAGTCAGGGACGAGATGCAGCCACGGATGAGATGCAGCCAGGGATGAGATGCAGCCAGGAATGAGAAGCAATCAGGGATGAGATGCAGCCATAGATGAGATGCAGCCATAGAGGAGATGCAGCCAGAGATGAGATGCAGCCAGGGATGTAATGCAGCCAGGGATATAATGCAGCAAGGGGTCAGAGGCAGCGTGAGGGTGATGGTGGTGGCTCCACACGGGGCCATAGGTTGTGGGAAAGAGAGCCGCAGCAGGAGGGGTACTGACCATTAGGCCAGGGCATGGATCCGCTCGATCTGCTTGGCAGTTCAGTGGTCTGCGGTGGAGGCCAGTGATCCAGGAGATAAGAGGAGTCCTGGTCAGGGATGAGAGGCACCGGGATGCTGGTACAGCAGATGGAAGGACCCTGTCCCTCCGTATGATCATCTGGCCAGGGAAGATAGTCGGGGCCAGGAGGGAGGTGGGGTCAGAAGTGCAGTGGGTCGCACATCAGGCCGGGGGTTCCACCGGGAGCCAGGCTTCACATGAGTCTGGGGGCCAGAATGCTGGTATGAGCGACGGTACAGCTAGAGGGGGAGGTGGAGAGCAACTACCCACAGGTGCCTGTTGGTGGTGGGAAGAGGCTCACCACTATCCTCCAGGCTCACTGCCGCTGGTGTAGACAGCAGTGTAGCAAGGCCAGGCATTGGGCTCTGGCGGGGCTTCATCCACAAACTCGAGGCCATGGCTTCGGCCTGTTTGCTGGGTCCCCGCGGCTCCGGCATGCTCACCTGCTTGGTGGGCCTTGGTCCTTAGTTGGTGCGGGCGCACCTCTGTCTCCCTTCTCAGCTCCATCACTCTGTGTGAGTTGTGGCGGGGCCCCATGAGCTCTGGAAAGCCCACAACTCGAGGCCACGGCTTCGGCCTGTTTGCTGGGTCCCTGCGCTGTGATGGCAGGGAGCGGCAAGACACCGGGCAACTCCCACTTATGGTATGACAGGGGCTCCCGCTCTGAAGGGAGGGAGCACTCCGGTCGATTGCTGTGGGGGCTGGTGCCGAGGCCATCAGGCCGGGTCCGAGGGTACCCCATGTAGCTGCCTCATGGGGTGATGGAGCTCACAGCCTGCCCTGGTGATTGGGAAGATGATGGGGAGCAGGGGCCGGTAAGTTGGTAAGTGGGTTGCAGCTCAGCAGGCCAGCCAGGGCTCCAGATGGTGGTGGATAGTGAGGAGTGCATAGCAGCACGTTCTCACTGCTCGGCGGCCATCTTGTGGAGGATGATGTTTGGAAAAACCTCTCTGCCAAGTTCCTTTAAAGGGTATGAGTACTTGGAGTAATTTATGCTGATTTGAGGGAAAAGGTGGTCACACCAAATATTGATTTAGGTTTCACTTATTCACTCTGTATTTTGATAATTTATTCATTAAAAACTATTAACACTTCTACTTTTCACAGCATTCATAATAATCAGCATTTTCCCACATCTTATTAAAACCTTGGCACTGTACAGCTGATTCAAAATAAAGCAGTCATATTCCAGTAAGAAGGACATAACTTTGGAATTCATAATTATATGATTAATCTCTGTATCTTACATTGAAATACAGTTCCTGTAATGAAAAAAATAGTGTTCTTGTCACAAAAAAATCCACTGGGTAATTATTAAGGCAAATTAGACTTCTTTATGTACCAGTTTTATACTATTGAGATCTTATTAAATATGTTAACTTTCATCCTAGACTTGTTGAAAAACTACTGCAGTGGAAAAGGTCATTTTTTCTTTGCTCATTTGAAGCCTTTCAACTGATGTCCACCAGCGATACAATCTTGAAGCTGTATGTATGACATTTTTAGTAGCAAAGCTATACCACTTAAAAAGTATACTATTGATTTCCTCTCTAGTTGTACTTTGTCCTTTTGTTTGATCTGGCATCCTTCAGCTATTTAGAATGACAAAGCAGCAGGCTCAGCATGGAGAAAAGTAGTTGTTTTAAAACCCTGTTCTTAAATAGCACAGAAAAATTAGAGAATAAACTATTCTCTTTAAAAATGTTGTAGTATGAAGTACATTAACTTCAAAGTAATGTGTAAATGAAGCAGACCAATTTAGTAGAATTCCACATATTCTGCTGAAAGGAATATTTCTGTGTGCAAAGTATATGTAAAGGTACCTTTACACGCCGCTACAGAAGGTTGGAAACAACCGGGTTTCGGAGACAAATGTATCTTGCACTGTCAAAACAACCCGAGGTAGCGGCGTGTAAACTAGGTTGTTGCCACCTGTCACTTTCGGCACCTGTTTCAGAGCAGTGCTCAAAAACAGGTTGGTTTCAACCCGATGGTAGCGGCGTCTAAATAAGGTACGGTAAGGTTTTTTCGCCACCTAGTTAACTCCCTGGGGCGTGACACAGCCTCCGGGAAACCGCCCCCTTTCAGCGGTCATTGGTGGAAGCTCCTGCGTTACGATTGGTTGTCGCTGCATAGAGCGGCATATTTAAGGAGCTGACCAGTCACACTACACAATTGCAATAGCATCATGTATTAGCCAGCCTTCCTGCGCTGCCTGGCCACTCATGATGCTATTGCATTGCCCAATCATCTCGTAATCCACAATTCTGGCACGCCTATGTGTTGTCCCTGCTGCACCAGGTCCTCCCATGTTACCTTCTGTAGTGGCGTGTAAATGAGGGACGGTGCTCTACAGAAGGTAACCTGCGGCACCCGGCGGTGCCTCCAGGGATAGATTAAACCTTCTGTAGAGCACCTTGTAGCGGCGTGTAAAGGCGGTATCGGGTACCGTTTGCAACCGTTGGTACGTGCTCGTGCACGTGAGACACCCGGTTGTTTCCAACCTTCTGTAGCGGCATGTAAAGGTACCATTAGTTATAAACTGCCCTATGCTACAACTCCATAGTGATCCTTGTAATGTCTTTCAGTCTTTTCCACTATATTGTCTAATTTTGGGTTAATGAAGAACTCCTGATTCGGAATGTACATTGGAAGTCGCTAGCCAACCTACAATTTTCTGCTTCAGATTTTTTAATATTGTTGGTAACATTATCTGCTGCTCTTCGCAACTGTTTTGGGTAGCAATATTTTGTCTCCAAAAGTGTTGGGTCTTAAAATAGATGAACCTCATTATAGTTAAGTGAACAGAACTTCACATAATGTACAAAGTCAATATAAATTACAAAAAGTGTAGCAATAGAATAGCTATTCAGATTAGTCAGTCTAAAAAGATAGCAATAGTAGCTGTATTAACTAGTTTTATATTGTAAAAGCATCATTAAATATTATGTAATGCACAAGTTGTGATGAGAAAATACTAAAATATTCAGGCTCAGGTTATTCGTACTGAATACCATGAAACTATTTCAGTAGTTGTCATGAATACCATACCTAATGCAAGTTAATGGGGGAACACAGTAAAAAACGTTTGTACTGTGTTAGCCAGTAGATAGAAAAATATTGGAATCTGAGAGTCCTCAGTGGTTGATACCTTTTAATGGCTAACTGAAAAGATGGTAAACATAGCAAGCTTTCTGGACACTATGGCTCCTTCATCAGGCTGATAAATCTGGGAAATCGTACATAAAAATGCTTGAGTTCCCAATTGACTTGCATAAGGTTTGTTATTCGTGATGAATACTGGAAAAGAGAAAATTACAAAACTTCGGCCCACCAAGATATGAAAAAGGGCAAAAAGAGTTCTATCTTTCATTAATTATTGTCAAACAGTTTGAAAATGATATGGATCCAAAGTTGCGGCTAAACAAAGCCTTTGTCAAGGATTATATGGTTAGGGAAACTGAGTGATCAGTTCAGGGAACTGAAAGAAGGTCTGTTGGTATAGAGAGATGAAATTAACTACAATTCAAAGGAAGTAGCTACTAAATAAGTAGTCTTTTGAAATGTGAACACACGTCTATCTAGTTGAACTAAATCCTATGTGGGATAAATAGATAATAAACTCAGCCATTAGGTCTCTTCAAAAGAAGATTTTATATATGTGAAATCCAGGGCTAGTCATATCTAGGTTTGATTAACATCAAGAGGTTTTGGTCAACAACCTTTAGAGAAAAATCTTGTTGCATATATATAGGCGGTGTAATGGAGAAGAAAACAAAACCCCTATGGAAAGGCTAAGGAGCAGACTCTATATGACCCTTCATCCTCAGGTTTCCCACAGGGGATTTGTTTTTACCCCTTTAGACCACCAATGTAAATGCAACATGTTTTTTCCTAATAGTTATTGACGAAAACCTTTTGACGTTAATCAAACCAATATCCAACAACCCCTGTATTTTTACATATACAATATTTTTTTTTGAAGATACCAAATTGCTCAGTATATCATCTATTTATCCCAACTAGACAGACATGTGTTCACATTTCACAACAGTACTACTTATTTTATAGCTACTTCCTTTTGCTTGTACTTAATTCAATTTTCCTTGAAAATCTCTCTATAAAAACAAATTGCAGATTCTTGGACAAAGTGCCTCAGTGTCCGCGCTGCTGCTCCGAGACCAAAGAAACACAGACACGCGTTTCGGAGCCTCCTCCCGAGCTCCTTCCTCAGGGAACATTTTGGATGTTCCCTGAGGAAGGAGCTCGGGAGGAGGCTCCGAAACGCGTCGGAAAATAAAGGCTGTAGCTGAACCAGACATTCCTGTGTCTGTGTTTCTTTGGTCTTGGAGCAGCAGCGCGGACACTGAGGCACTTTGTCCAAGAATCTGCATTACGACCACGGTCACCGTTGGGAGTGCGGTCCCTGTAACAGCTGCTTGTACGCTATTCTACCAGTTGTGGGTTTCACAACTGACAAAGGTGAGCAATTCCACATCGATAAGTGAAAGTGTGTTATTGAGATAAGACCCTATTTGCGCATTCTTTCTTTCACATATAAAAACAAATTGTCAGTTCAATGAGGAAGTGGACGAACTCTAGCACCACTGTCCACTTCCTCACTGAAGTGACAATTTGCATATTTCCCAGAGGAGCATTGCCGCTATAAGTCTCCTTATCAGTATATCTGTATCCTTATGCTGGCAGGCAGATTCCTCTCCATGAGGTAAATAGCTAGTTCCCCAGACCTCTATAAAAACAGACACATACACACACGTTCACATCTTCTTTCAGTTCCTTGAACTGATCATACAAATTCCCCTCGCCATTAGTGATGGGCGAATCCTAAATTACTCGGAATCGCTTGACTCTAGAGAGTCCGAGCCCAGGACTTGCTACTCGTTGCGAGTCTAGCGAGTCCAATGTTAATGAATGGGGAAGCGAGTAATAGCGAGTAGTGTGAGATTTACAAATCGCAGATGTGCCTCGGAAGCTTCAGCCTGAAGCAATCCTAGTTTTGTCATTTATTTGCATTGGACTCGTTTACTTTGTAAGTAATCGCTGGGAAACAGATAAGAGAAGAGTCCTGTCTGCTCTGTGCAGCTCCAGGGTCCTAGAGCCCGCCTGCTGCCTGATGTAGCAGTGCTGAGATTGTTCTCAGTCTGCTCATTCCCTGTGTACAGACATGAATGTCTGTGCACAGAGATGATGTAGCAGTGCTGAGATTGTTCTCAGTCTGCTCATTCCCTGTGCATAGACATCTATATCTATACACAGGGGATGTAGCAGAGAGGACATCGCGTTTTGGACTGCGTCGGACGGAAGAGGATTTTTTTAATTAAAGATGGAGTCCCTAATGGCTTTTTTTTTTATTTCTAATAAAAAAATTTCTCTGTGTTGTGTTTTTTTTAAAACAATTTAATAGAAATTCATGGCGGTCATGTCTAATATTGGCGTGACCGCCATAAATTTCAGGCTTAGGGCCAGCTGATAATACAAAGCTGGCCCTAACCTCTATTACCACCGTGCCACCGCTACCAGGGCCGCTGGAAGAGCGGGGTTCAGCGCCAGAGGATGGCGCTTCAATGAACGCGCCATCTTCTGGGGCGGCTGCGGGCTGCAATTTGCAGCGGGGGGTGCCCAGAAAGCTTGGGCATCCCTGCGCTGCGGATTCCAGCCCTCAGCTGCTTAGCTGTACCTGGCTAGACATAGAAATTGCGCGGAGCCCCACGCATTTTTTTGACTCCGACTCCGAGACGACTCCGACTCCGAGACGACTCCGACTCCGACTCGACTCCGAGACGACTCCGACTCCGAGACGACTCCGAGACGACTCCGACTCCGAGACGACTCCGAGACGACTCCGACTCCGACTCCGAGATGACTCCGACTCCAAGACGACTCCGAGACGACTCCGACTCCGAGACGACTCCGAGACGACTCCGACTCCGACTCCGAGACGACTCCAACTCCGAGACGACTCCGAGACGACTCCGAGACGACTCCGACTCCGAGACGACTCCGACTCCGAGACGACTCCGACTCCGAGATTACTCCGACTCCGAGACGACTCCGACTCCGAGACGACTCCGACTCCGAGACGACTCCGACTCTGACTCGACTCCGAGACGACTCCGACTCCGAGGCGACTCCGACTCCGAGGCGACTCCGACTCTGAGGCGACTCCGACTCCGAGGCGACTCCGACTCTGAGACTCCGACTCTGAGGAGACTCCGACTCTGAGGAGACTCCGACTCCGAGACGACTCCGACTCCGAGACGACTCCGACTCCGAGACGACTCCGAGATGACTCCGAGACGACTCCGTGACGACTCCGACTCCGAGACGACTCCGAGACGACTCCGACTCCGAGACGACTCCGACTCCGAGACGACTCCGACTCCGAGACGACTCCGACTCTGACTCGACTCCGAGACGACTCCGACTCCGAGACGACTCCGACTCCGAGGCGACTCCGACTCCGAGGCGACTCCGACTCCGAGGCGACTCCGACTCTGAGACTCCGACTCTGAGACTCCGACTCTGAGGAGACTCCGACTCCGAGACTCTGACTCTGAGCCTCTGACTCTGAAATTCATTAAATAATAAAAAAAAAAATGCGTGGGGCTCCGCGCAATTTCTATGTCTAGCCAGGTACAGCTAAGCAGCTGGGGGCTGGTATCCGCAGCGCAGGGATGCCCAAGCTTTCTGGGCACCCCCCGCTGCAAATTGCAGCCTGCAGCCGCCCCAGAAGATGGCGTGTTCATTGAAGCGCCATCCTCTGGCGCTGAACCCCGCTCTTCTAGCGGCCCTGGTGGCGGTGGCACGCTGGGTAATAAAGGGGTTAATACCAGCTTTGTTATACAAGCTGGTATTAAGCCCGAGATTCTTAATGTCAGGCCACGTTTGACCCAGCCACTAAGAATCTCCAATAAAGGGTTAAAAAAACACAACACAGAGTAAATTTTTTATTTGAAATAAAAAAAAAAAAGCCATTAGGGACTCCATCTTTAATTAAAAAAATCCTCTTCCGTCCGACGCAGTCCAAAACGCGATGTCCTCTCTGCTACATCCCCTGTGCATAAATATAGATGTCAGCACTGCTACATCAGGCAGCAGGCGGGCTCTAGGACCCTGGAGCTGCACAGAGAAGACAGCTGGACTCGGCTCGCAAAGAAACAGCAGTTACTTTGCGAGTTTCCCTGCTATCACTGGCACAGTAGCCGAGTCTAATGCAAACAATGGCAATCCTAGTTTTGTCAGCGTTTCTGACAAAACTAGGATTGATATTGATTTGCATTGGACTCGTGCGAGTAATCACTGGGAAACTCGCAGAGTACCGAGTCCTGCGAGTCCCTTACTACTCGCCGAGTAACGAGTCCTAGCGAGCAGATTCGCCCATCCCTACTCGCCATATGATTATTGACAAAGGATTTGTTTAGCCACAACTTTGGATTCATATAATTTTCAGATTGTGTAATAATAAATAATCAAATATACAAAATCATATTTTGATGTGCCTGAAGTTTTATATTTTTCTATATTGTCTTATTTTACTTCTGAACACCCTCTATTTTTTGGTGGATGAGCTAGACTTCATAATTTCTTGAATACTGGAATAGTTCATGGTATTCAGTACGACTTTCCCGAACCTGAATATTCTAGTATTTGCTAATCACTGCACGTCACACGCAGAGGTCTTATATTTCTGGTTATTGAAATAGCTCAATTATACATATAATAATGCATGAAGAGAAGTAGTATAAACACATGTAAGAGAAAATACATCAATCAGTAGAACAAAAAGGGGGATACAATGTATATATAACCATGCTGCACCATGGTGGTGGTGATGCCACACCAGCAGAAGGATACTCCATGAGTATGCATACATTGCATCTGAGTCGCCTGGGGCAGTGGGGACTCGGGTATCTAGGCCCCTTTCCGCTGTGGTTGGGGATGTCACTGGTAGCCTGCCCGAACCCGTGGCCCGGAGACCGAACTTAAAAAGGGGGAATATATGTACAGGGGAAATAAAGTTTATAATATTTCTTGTGATGCCACCCGCAGCTTCTGGTGATTGAGCACCAGCGCCGTTTCAGTCCTCCGGAGGGTGGTGGTATAGCGGCCTTGATGGTACTGCTCCCTGCAGATGGAGCTAACCCCCCAGGGCAGGGATGCACCGGTGATGACAGGGGTGCTGGTGATGGATGGATGGATCTTGCAGGATGGTTGGATAACGGGACAGTCTCTGAGGATGGCAGGGGTGCGGGGAAGGAAGTGATGCACACACCGCTGGTTGCGCTTTACCTTTTTACTGATGTAGAAGCATGTAATTCGTCCAGAGTACCAACGGGTGTTCAGGATACACTTCTGGGTCTCCACAGTGAGTGGTTATAAGGCCTCCTCGTTGCTTTCCCTGTGTGTCTGTGAAGCCCCCTCCTGTGTAGAACTTGGCTGGCCTCCTCTGCTCTCTCGTTCTCCTCCTGTGCTGTCATCGGCATACCCTCTGTTTTGCCGCTGATTCTCTCCTCGCTGTGCCTGGCTCCCTGGTTTGAGATTGCGTAGGAATCCGGGAGACTGAAGTCTCAACGGTTTTCCGGTGTTCTCCACTGGGCCTGGTGCACTCCAGTGGACGAGGACTCCGGTGTCCGGTGGTTGCTCGGGGGTGAACCTAACGCTGGCTCCATGGTTCCCCCACTCTTGGGCCTTGCAGGACTACCGGAGACTGGTTAGGGTGACTGGCTCGGACCTAACGCAACACCGAACACCAGCACTTCTTTGCAACTCTTGTAGCGTCTGCACACACTCTGTCTAACTCCGCCCCCAGCCAAGTATTTATAGGGGATCCTGCCTAAAAGCAGCAGGTTGAGCTCCCCCTACTGTGCTAGGGTGGAAGGTGTTGTGTGTAGCTGTGTACCCACTGTGGAAACCTATCCATGCTGTGGGGGAGTCTGTGGGTACCTGTGGTTAGCAGGGCGCCACACATCTCACTACTTGCTATACTGATTTTTATCCTATATATTGTGATTTACAGTACTTTAGCCTTTGTCTTGAATTCAAAGTACTTGATATACCTTATCTTACATGTGCATGTAATAATACTTTTCTGGACTTGTTATTGTACTATATAATATTATAATATTATATATTTTTATTGTATTATATATATATATTATTTTATATATTATATATAATATAATATTATAGTAATATTGAGCTGTTTCATTATACAATCATTTTGGGGTTCTTCTGACCTTTAATTTACCACCTGCTGTTTGTAGTACTTAGATTAACTTCGCTGGAAGTCTCTAGGGGGGTATAAAAGAGAAAAAGTCCCGGCGCAACTCTAAGTGCAGTAATTAAAATTCAACATAAAGATGTTATACTTTATTATTGCTCACCTTTTAGGTGTCTTGGTTATATTGCATATAAGATCTCCTTTGGTGTGCAGCTCTCCCACTCCGGATGGATCAGATTTAGGAAACCTGGTTCGTCACATATAGTAATAAGTATACCGGTCTATTGGTACAGCGCTTCCACAGGAGACCCGGAGTTCAAATAGATTTTCCTTTATTCTTAAAATGTATATTACAGTGGGCAGTACAATGCGTTTCGACCCTTTTAATGGGTCTTCCTCAGGTACAGTTATATAATTATAAGAATTATATAACTGTACCTGAGGAAGACCCATTAAAAGGGTCGAAACCCGTTGTACTGCCCACTGTAATATACATTTTAAGAATAAAGGAAAATCTATTTGAACTCCGGGTCTCCTGTGGAAGCGCTGTACCAATAGACCGGTATACTTATTACCACCTGCTGTTTGTGTAACTATTTACCCGGGGCGATCCACTATTTAATATGTTATTGGTGATTTTCTTTACCTACAAATTTATTTTTTATATTGGCTCTTTGCACATCTGTTTTTCATATGTAGAATTTCTACTCTCTCTCCTGTGCTGTTCCGTGTTCCTATCCTATGCATCCAGCACTGTCACTAAAGCTATGCATGTTTTTTCTACCATACTTACTCCCAGTTTGGTATTTCTTTCTTGTTATTTAAATACAATTGATTGAAAAAAAAAACTAATTAAAATGTGTTGATAATTAGCTTTTCTAGAAATAAAATGACATACCGTATATGGTACAGAAGTAACTGTTCTTTTCTTTGTATTATCAAGGAACCATCTGTTTTATTCCTATATGGTACTTACAGTTTATAACTTCAGATTTTAAGGTTGGAAAGTTTGCAAGCATTTTTCTTAATAGTCAAACCTCACTTGGTTTGAACATGTCAAATTGGAATTTGAAATTCTTATCCAAACTCAGTGAAGCTTGAGCTTTGAAGGCGTTTTTCTATAAAATCCGGAATAGCTTTGGTGTACTGCATTATAATGAACCCCATACAAACCCAATGGATTGCTTGGAAAGTTAAGATCCTAGTAAAAAAAAATTCACACTGAAGTAAATGAATTTGTAAGGTTTATCTCAATAACCATTCTAGAAGCTAATACTACATATTGCATTTCATTTTTCTTTTAACCCATTTATGACCAAACCAATTTAAAAAAAAAATGTGAGTGCTGCGAAAAAGTGTTTTTAACATTTCTTGGAATCAGTAATTGGTGTAAGCAGTGTATGGAGCAGAGGCTGCTATTCCCTCATGCTTCTTATGGTACCTTCACACGCCGCAATCTCGCCTGGGAATGCTAAAGGCGATATGTCGCCCTGGAGTAATCGCCGCGAAATTGCCTCACAGTTGTGGCGTGTGATTGTGGAATTTGGCGGAGATAAATCGCCTGTCGCCTGATTCCTGAGCACTTTTCTAAAATCAGCCTCAATCATGAAGGCGATATTTCCGTGTTGTGGCGTGTGATAGGACGATAGTGATGGAATCAGCGTTGCCTATGATTTCCCATAGGCGTGCCACAGCGTGCTTAGTCCGCGCCCCGTCTGCGATGTTTGGTGGTGGCTACAGTGTTCCCATTGGCTATCAGTTCACAGGGCGCCATATTTGAAGAGCTGTCCATTCAGCAACACACACATCTTCAATTGCATCATGTATTAGCTAGCCAGCCTTCCAATCGTAACCCTGTTATGTTGTCCAATAAGCGCGTATGGGGCACGGTGTTGACCACTGCGGCACCCCTATGTCCTCGCGGCGCTGAACATGTACACCCACATTGCCTTTGGGATTGCGGCGTGTGAAGCTGCGAGGGAATGCGACCGGATTGGTTCCGCTGTGGGTGAGGCGATTTCCAGGGCGACACGTCGCCTTTATTTCAGGGTAAGATTGTGGCGTGTAATACTGCCATCGGCGATCTGAGGCGAGCATGAAAAACGTGCAAACGCACGTCAGATCGCCTCATATCGACAGCCGAGATTGCGGAGTGTGAAGGTACCATTATTGGTTATTCTTGGATACTGTAGATCAACTCATGTTAAAATGAATAGGAGCTGATCTGCAGAACCCAGGAAAGGCTGCTGCCAGAGATGGTAACAACTTGTTGGGGGTGTCGAATGTAGGACCCCACCAATCTGAATTATCTACCTTAAATATAGGTTTTAAATATCTCAGTATTGTAAAGCCCCTCAGTTGTAATAGGATTACAATGTATTTTCAAATAAAGGATATTAAGAGGATATTAAAGAAGTGCTCTATCATTTTCCCCTTGTTTTTTTTACATTTTAAATGTTTTGTTTTGTGTCTTTTTATAGGAATAAAAGTATGGAAGTGATCCTTAACTGATAGATGCTCCAACCCATTTCTTGCATGTTTCTATGTGAGAACTAGAGTACTAGAGTTCATATAGTGAGATGATCCCTCCATTTTAGTAGCCTCCAGTCCTCCTTTTTCTCTATGTAAATTAAAATAAGCAGGCATAAAGGGGGCATTATTACAATAAAGAGGCACAGGTGAACACTATCATTATAGAGAAGTGTCAGGGGTATTATTATTAAGAAGCGACTAATATTAATTATTATTATTAATATTATTATTATTATTATTGTTCAAAGGAAGAAGAGTTATTATTATTATTAGATTATTATTATACATATACAACATTTACAAACAGCAAGTAAGATCAATATGCTGGATTTTGTATTAAATCACTAGTCGGACACTTCCCAAGCATCTAGGACTGCGCTATATATCGGTGAATGATGCGTGTAGAGCCCAGTAGGGTGGCCTTTTGCAGCTGACAGATTGTTATTTTGTCAACTCCAATTGTTTTCAAGTGCTGGCCATGGTTTTTAGGCACTGCACCCAGTGTGCCCATTACCACTGAGACCACCTTCACTGGCTTGTGATAGAGTTTTTGCAGTTCGATCTTTAAATCCTCATATCGTGTACGTTTTTCAAGTTGCTTCTCCTCAATCCTGCTTTCGCCTGGTATTGCCACATCGACGATCTACACTTCCTTTTTTCTTTAATTTCTTTAATTATTGTTATTACTAGATGGTGGCCCGATTCTAACGCATCGGGTGTTCTAGAATATGTCGGTGTGCGGTGGTGCGGGTGTACAGCGGTGCGGTTGTGCGGCAGTATGGGTGTGCAGCGGTGGCCACCTCAGTTCTCACCCGCTCCAGTCTTCTGTCCAGCTGCCTCTCATCCTAGCATGTCTTCTTCTTAGTCCAGCATAGATGTCAGTAATTCCAAAGCCTCAGGGGGCGGGGTTAACAGGGGGCGTCATAATAGGCGTGTCCAAGCACATAGCCCTGATGGGTTGTGCGTGCACTGGTTCATGACCATTACAACGCCCCCTTTGGTAGCTCCACCCCCCCCCCCCCGGGGCCTTTGAATTTTTGGAGTGTATGCCACGAAAAGAAGATGAAGAATGGCGGGGTGAACGGCGGGGAGATGGAGCGGTGGGCAGATGGAGCATGGAGTGTCGGCCGGAAGGGAGCATGGATCGGGTGAGCAGCGGGCAGAAGACCGAGTGGAGGGGGGCCGTGAGACCGGGCAGACGGTGCCTGTTTCACTGTAACGGAAATCCTGCGTCGCTGATTGGTCGCGCCCAGCGAGCCACGAACAATCAACGATGCATGTTTTGCGTTAGAGAGACAGTGTGACGTGAGTGCAAGGTGAGTGTGGGGCTAAGTGTGAGTGCAAGGTGAGTGTAGGTCTAAAGTGTGACATGAGTGCAAGGTGAGTGTGAGTGGTGAGTGAGTGTGAGTGCAGGGTGAGTGTAGGGTGCGTGGGTGTAAGTAGTCTGAAGTACCTGGCTCCTGGTGCTGTGTGCGTTTTGCTTAAGGACCACTGGTGATGTCAAAGTCATGTGACCTTGCTCCGGCTATGATTGTGACATCATCAGAGGTCCTGTAAGTATAGAGCCCCCATCACACATAACGATGCACTAGTGATACCAATAATGGCATGACCTGGCCGGGATCGCTGGTGCTTCGTTTTTACATCGCTGGTAAAGCCCCCGTCACACATAACGATGCACCAGCGATACCGATAACGATACGACCTAGCCGGGATCGCTGGTGCGTCGTTTTCACATCGCTGTTCATCTCAAATAGCGGGACAGGAAAGCCAACAGTGAAGTCGGCTTTCCCGCCCGCTCTGTGAGTGTAGCGCTGTCGTCTCTGTCACAGCAATCCCGCGTAGCTGATGCATTGACAGTGCTTTTTTTGTAGAAAAAATATTTGCCGGTACGCATTTCTGATTAATTTTCCCTTTGCACAGGGGTGCTGCAAGGTTCTCTGCCACCTGAGCCTAGGTGAGGACCGGGGTAGGAGTGCTGTTGGCGGCCGTGGGAGGGGGGTTTGCTGTCGGTGGCTGGAGGTGAAGAGCGGGGGGGTGTGCTGTCGGTAGCCACTGCTGGTGATTTTACCTTATGTGGCCGGTGTACGTCACACAGAAAGCTGGCTGCATGGTGCATGCACCGCCCCCTTCTGCTCTGCCGATCCCCCTGCCTCCTTGCCACCTGAGCCTAAAGGCTCGTATTGACCATTGGACAGCATGGCCCTGCCTATGCATGGCACACATCCCCTATGCATGGCACACATCCCCTATGCATTGCACACGTCCCCTATGCAGGGCACACGTCCCCTATGCAGGGCACACGTCCCCCAAGCAGGGCACATGTCTCCTATGCTTGGCACACATTCCCTATGCATGGCACATGTCCCCTATGCAGGGCACACATCCCCTATGCATGGCACACATTCCCTATGCATGGCACACGCCCCATATGCGTGGCACATGTCCCCTATGCGTGGCACATGTCCCCTATGCAGAGCACACATCCCCTATGCGTGGCACACATCCCCTATGAATGTCACACATCCTCTATGCAGAGCACACGTCCCCTATGCATGGCACACAACACTTATGCGGGGCACACAGCCCCTACGCAGGGCAAATGTCCCTTATGTGTGGCACATGCCCCATGTGTTAGATATGGCCCCCATGCTGCTGCATAGTAAAATAAAAAACTCTATTACCTCCTCCAGTGCTGATCTGCCAGTCTTCATCCATGCAGCTGTGATTGGGCAGAGTTGATCCTGCAGAGCTCCTCCACATCCTGGTTCTGTGCGGTCATGTGATCGGCACAGCAGAGAATGACATCATCTCTGCATGCGATCACAGCAGCAGCAGGGAGACTGGAGAGACACCGGGAGATCAGCACTGGAGGAGGAGGTAAGTAAACAGTTTATTATTTTACTATGGCAGCAGCATGGATGCCATATCTAACATAGGGGAGGAATGTGCCATCACAGGGGGGGCGCAGGACCATTTAATATGCGCCGCTCCCCCAGCCCATCACCGTGGTGCGGTTTCAGCACCACAGTGATGGAGAGCAGCTAAGCGTATTATATGAGCGGGAGCAGGAGATCTCCGGCTGCCTCCTGCAGCCTCCACCAGCCCGCCCCAGCTCAGATTTTCTGGTACACCGTACCGTCGCAAAAAAAGCACTGTGCGTCACCGTCGCCAGGTTTTGAATGCTCGCGGCTGTTTTGCATACGCTGCACTCATTGATTGCCACGGCTGACGGCAATCAATGGGCACTGGCGCGCGATTTCTGTGACAGACAGAGGACCTTAGACGATTATATAGTAGATTAGTATGAGTAAAAGTGGAGCATTATTATCATATGCAAAAACACAGAAGGATATGATAAAGAAGCATGTGAGGCATTATTATTTTTATTATTCTGTGGAGGCATATGGACTATTATTATAAGGAGACATTATTATTATTATTATTATTATTATTAATAATAATAATAATAATAATAATAATAATAATAATATTGTGATCAATATTACTATTATTAGAAAGTGACATGGCAGGCAGTATTATTATCAACCCATTCACCCTCCAGCCTGTTTTCAACTTCAAGACCAGGCAAATTTGATTAATTCTGGCCAGCCTCAATTTATGATGTCATAACTCTGGAATACATCAACAGATCCCAGTGATTTTCAGAATGTTTTTCATGACATATTGTCAGGGCCGCCAATAGGGCCTTATAGGCCATACAGCTGTAAGGGGCCCGGCTATGAGTGAAGGGGGCGTGGCCATACAAACAGCAGGGGGGGGCCCGGGCGCCCTGGCTGTGGGCGGAGCCATTTAGAGCAAGGAGGCCCGCCCCCTTTTGGCAGCACAGTAGTTTGTACACTGAGTGTCATCGTCGTCATCAGGGGCGGCGGGGCCAGGCTGAGATGAGAACAGATCAGTGTGAGTGTGACTGACTGTGCTCTCTGCTCTGCCTCTGCTCTTTGCCAGAGCGGCGCGGCGAGTGCAGGCGCAGCAATGCATTGAGCACAGGCTACTGCAGTGCACAGTCATCAGTCTCATACAGACATACAGGCTGGCTGGCTGCAGCTGCAGCTGTGCAGCTGCACAGCCTGAGCCTGTACACACACACACAACAGCAGCGCCAGCCGCCCGCTCAGACACAAAGTGCAGGGGCCCGCCCACTCTCCCTCTTATGAGTGAGAGGCACAGTCACACAGCGGCATAGTATTGTATTATTGTGTGGGGGCCCGGCCCCGGACTGCCCATCCCGCTCCACCCAAGTCCTCAGGCCTCACTGCCCACTGGCAACTTCACAGAGGGCCACGCAGACCCACCCACTACAGCCAGGGCCCGGCCCCCCACCCAGGACAAAGAGTGAAAGAGAGGCTTGAATCACAGCATTACCGGAACTCACATGGCCTGCAGGAGAGGTGAGGGGGCTGGCCCTGATGATCTCACCTCTTCAGCAGCTGCGGCACAGCCACTGGGCAGGGTGCAAAACTCCACTGAAGTCACGGAGCTGCTGCTGGTGGTGAGTATACTCCTCTGTCTCTATCTCTCTGACTCTCTGTCTGTCTCTTGCTCTTTGACTGTCTTATCTGTCTTTCTGAATGTGTGTCTCTCTCTCACTGTCTTTCTCGCTGACTGACTGTCTCTTTCTCTCTCTCTGACTGGCTGTCTTTCTCTCTCTCTCTGACTGTCTCTCTGACTGTCTCACTCTCTGACTGACTGTCTCTCTTTGACTGATGGTGTCTGTGTCTCTCTCTCTGACTGACTGTCTCTGAATGTCTCTTTCTCTGACTGACTGTCTCTCTCTGAATGTCTCTCTGACTGATGGTGTCTGTCTTTCTCTCTGACTGGATGTCTCTCTATCTGACTGGATGTCTCTCTATCTGACTGGCTGTCTCTGTCTCTCTGTCTGGCTGTCTCTCTGTCTGGCTGTCTCTCTCTGACTGGCTGTCTCTCTCTGACTGATGGTTGGTGTCTGTCTCTCTGACTAATGGTGTCTATGTCTCTCTCTCTCTGACTGTGTCTGTCTCTCTGACTGACTGTGTGTCTCTCTCTTACGGACGGTGTGTCTCACTGTCTGACTGACTGTCTCTCTGACTGATGGTGTCTGTCTCTCTGACTGATGGTGTCTGTCTCTCTCTCTGACTGATGGTGTCTGTTTCTCTCTCTGACTGATGGTGTGTCTCTCTCTGACTGACTGTGTCTCTCTAACTGAGTGTGTGTCTCTCTCTCTCTCTCTCTCTCTGACTGTCTCTCTGACTGTCTGTCTCTCTCTGTGTCTCTCTGACTGTCTCTCTGTCTGTGCCTCTCTCTCTGACTGACGGTGTCTATCTCTCTCTGACTGATGGTGTCTGTCTCTCTGACTGATGGTGTCTGTTTCTCTCTCTGACTGACTGTGTCTCTCTCTGTCTCTCTCTGACTGACGGTGTGTCTCTCTCTCTCTGACTGATGGTGTCTGTTTCTCTCTGACTGATGGTGTGTGTGTCTCTCTCTGACTGTCTCTCTGACTGTGTCTTTCTCTCTGACTGACTGTGTGTCTCTCTCTCTGACTGATGGTGTGTGTCTCTCTCTCTGACTGATGTTGTCTGTCTCTCTCTCTGACTGATGGTGTGTGTCTCTCTCTCTGACTGATGGTGTGTGTCTCTCTCTCTGACTGATGGTGTCTGTCTCTCTCTGACTGACGGTGTCTGTCTCTCTCTCTGACTGACAGTGTCTGTCTCTCTCTGATGGTGTGTCTCTCTCTCTCTGACTGACGGTGTCTGTCTCTCTCTCTCTGACTGACGGTGTCTATCTCTATATGACTGACGGTGTCTATCTCTATATGACTGACGGTGTCTGTCTCTATATGATTGACGGTGTCTGTGTGTCTCTCTGACTGACGGTATCTGTCTCTCTCTCTATGACTGACGGTGTCTGTCTCTCTCTCTCTGACTGACGGTGTCTGTCTCTCTCTCTGACTGACTGTGTCTCTGTCTCTCTCTGACTGACGATGTGTCTCTCTCTGACTGGCTGTCTCTCTGACTGATGGTGTCTGTCTCTCTCTGACTGATGGTGTCTGTTTCTCTCTCTGACTGATGGTGTGTCTCTCTCTGACTGACTGTGTCTCTCTAACTGAGTGTGTGTCTCTCTCTCTCTCTGTGTCTCTCTGACTGTCTGTCTCTCTCTGTGTCTCTCTGACTGTCTCTCTGTCTGTGTGTCTCTCTGACTGACGGTGTCTGTCTCTCTCTCTGACTGACGGTGTCTGTCTCTCTCTCTGACTGACGGTGTCTGTCTCTCTCTCTGACTGACGGTGTCTGTCTCTCTCTGACGGTGTCTGTCTCTCTCTCTCTGACTGTGTCTGTCTCTCTCTCTCTCTCTTTGACTGTGTCTCTCTCTGTCTCTGTCTTTAAAGATACATGAACTAGGAGCCCTAGGTTGCAAGGAACTCTCAAAAGGAATTTTCTTACAGACCTGTTTATTATTATTATGATTTTCCACTACGCGTTTCAACAACAGCCTGTTGTCTTCATCAGGTGGGGAATAAACACGTAGTGGAAAATCATAATAATAATAATAGTAATAATAAACAGGTCTGTAAGATAATTCCCTGTTAGAGCTCCTTGCTACCTAGTGCTCCTAATATGACCACTCAGTTTATGTATCTTTAATTCATTGTTCTCATTGTTCTCATCCCTGGAATTGTAGCCGGAGCGGATTGGAGCTATCAGAGAGCTCTCAAGAGCCTTTAAGGAATTTGCATGATGAAGTTCCGTTGACGCGGACGTCAGGTGATCGGGATCTCGCACATGACCACACCAAGAAGGAAGACGCCTAGGAGCGGTCTCGCAGCAGCCCACGGTCCTCTACCACCATGCGAATACCGATGTTGAGCGAGGGTGCACAACCGGAATAGGTGAGAGGCAAACCCCCACACCTTATAAAAGTTTCCCCCACTAGACCACCAGATCCTTTTCAAGTTGCGCCTCTCTATTTTTATTTTTGTCTGTCTCTGTCTGTCTGTGTTTGTGTGTCTGTGTGTTTGTGTGTCTGTGTGTTTGTGTGTCTGTGTGTCTGTGTGTCTGTGTGTCTGTGTGTCTCTGTGTGTCTGTGTCGTCGTGTCTGTCTCTCTGTCTCTGTGTCTGTCTCTCTGTCTCTGTGTCTGTCTCTCTGTCTGTCTGTCTCTCTGTCTCTCTCTCTGTGTCTGTCTGTGTCTCTAAACAGCACTATATATACAGGTCCACACTGGATGCTGTATTTATGTATCATTATACTGTATGTATATAGTGTGGACCTGTATATACAGTAGAGTGCTGTCTGTGTATATAAGATGTACAGCCGGCAGTTTCTACATACGGCCAGCAGTCTCTGTGTATACGTCCTGCAGCAGTCACTAATGTGCATACAATCGGCAGCAGTTTCTAATGTGCATATGTCTCCCAGCAGTCTCCAATGTGCACAGGTCTTGCAGCTGTCTCCATGATGTATACGGGCAGCAACAGTCTCTATTGCGTATTCTCTCTTGTGTGTATAGCCCGCAGCCATCTGCATTGTCTATACGGCCCGCCGCCATCTCCATTGTCTATATCAGAGGTCCCCAACTCCAGGCCTCAAGGCCCACCAACAGTGCAGGTTTTCGGGATCTCCTTAGTATTGCACAGGGCTTGGAATCATTACCTGTGCAGATGATCACATTAGCACCTGTGCAATACTAAGGAAATCCTGAAAACCTGCACTGTTGGTGGGCCTTGAGGCCTGGAGTTGGGGACCTCTGGTCTATATGAACTACAGCCATCTCTATTGTGTATTCTCTATTGTATATACAGCTATTGTGTATTCAGCCCACAGCAGTCTCAAGTGTATGTGTGTAATATATAATAGAGAGAGAGAGTGTAAAAAAAAAAAGGAAAAACAGCACAAAAATATAGAAAAAAGTGGACTTCATTGCCCAATGGCATAGCCACGCATTGGGCAATGAAGTCCACTTTTTTGAATTTTTTTTTTTGTGCTGTTTTTCCTTTTTTTACCCGATTGTAAGGAACCATCTAGATTGGTTGGGAAAATTTGCATATAAATTGAGGTAATTTTTGGTGCGGTTCCAATTTTTCACTACAAATATAATATATGTTTGGGTGGAGGCGGAGCATAAGTGGAGGCGGAACATGGGTGGTGGCTGGGCGGAGTCTCAGGGGGGCCCCAAAATTTTGGCAGTAAGGGGCCCCGAAATTCCTAGTGGCAGCCCTGCATATTGTACTTTATATTAGTTATAAAATTAGGATGATATATGTTATGTTTATTTGTAGAAATATAAGACATTTGGCAAATAGTTTGAAAATGTCTTAATTTTCATACTTTACATTTTTTTGCCCTTAAACCTGAGAGTTATGTCACAAAAAATAGTTAATACAATTTAACACATATTTACTTTATTTTAAGCACAGCTTTTGAAACATTATTTTAAGTTAGCAAAATATTGGGGTTAAAAATTTATAGGAAATTTTTACATTTCCAGCCAAATTAAAAAAAAAAAAAAAAAAAATTAGAGACCACTATTGAGGAGTAAACTTGTTCAGAAAAGGTTAGCCAATTTTGAATTTGGCACAAACCTTGGAGATTCGGATTCTTGTTTGGATTCCTAAGTATTTTCTCAAAAATCGGCAAAATTCGGCCAGTGTTAAATGTAAAATATGCATTAAAACATCCCTTTAGGGTATGCAGACAAAACAGCTTCCAGAGATCCAGTGGCTGAGAACTCTGGTGATCTTAAGGCTACCTGAGTTCACAGCCATTGGATCTAGCAGTAGCTTTTTATCAGGTGAGTTTAAGGGAGCCTTTAAGAGAATTTTTAAGCTCCCTCGAGTTTCCAGGTGTTGGGATACCTGCAGGCTGTGAACTTTGAGAAGAGTTCAAAATCTCAAGTTGTGTCAACAGCTCTGAACTTCATAAACCTTATAATCTCCTTTCATCACCCCTTTAGGAGAGTTTTTAAGATTTCTTAAAATTCCAGGTGCTGGGACACCTGCAGAATGTGTAACTTTGCAAAAGTTCACAACCTCAAGATGTGACAGCAGGTGTGAAGTCCGAGAACCTTAAAATCTCCTTATTGGTCCCTTTACACGCAGCCACAGGAAGGTAGGTACAGGCAGGCATCGGACACAATTGAAAAGACCACGATGTGGCGGCGTGTAAATCAGGACTTTCCTTCCTTCAGGGAAGACACAGGAAGAAACGTCCTGATTTACACGCCGCCACATCGTGGTCTTTTCAAGGCAACAGGCACAATTGTGTCCGATGCCTGCCTGTTTCTACCATCCTGTGGCCGCGTGTAAAGGGACCATAACTTTTGTTTTGATGCTTTAATTTTAACCCTCAAAATGAATTACATATTATTGAAAATTGAGTTGTACAGCTGACGGGTGACATATCTGTAAAAAAAACTTTCTGAGATGACCATCTTTGGTATGATTTTTTTACATGGAAAAAATGAGGTTCATACTTCTCTGTAAAATGGCTCATACCAATTGCAACGTTTCGACAGAAGATTCTGCCTTTCTCTAGCATACACTGCTAGAGAAAGGCATAATCGGCTGCTGAAACGTTGCGTTCGGTATGGGACAATAAACAGAAAAGTATGAACCTCATTTTTTGAGCGCTCTCCATTTTTGGAATCTTTGTGTCAAATAGCAGTTGAACACATCATAGCACATTGCACCGAATTGTTACTTGTACTGCTCTTGAATTTTTCTTTCATGTATATGTGTTGATCACTTGCTAACATTCAACATATATATATATATGTGTGCTGCAAGAATTTATTTCAAATTATTTGACCCTGCTTCTTTGCTAGCACCAGTTCACATTAGTCTGTGAGTGCTGTGCAGTTTTTTTCTTGTTATTTATCATATGGAGTTGCAGGCTCCTTGCTGCAATGTGCACCCTCATTAACCTACAGGTGATCGAGGGTCTAGATGGAGTCTGCCCACTGAGAAGTGGGGGGTGCACAAGGAGGATAGGGATATCAGAGTATAAGAAACAAAAACAATGTTGCGCCAAACTGCTGATGTTTATGGCATGGGAGCGGTTAAATATATCTAGGGCTCACCTTCTCTAGTTGTGCTGACCGCACAACTAGTTTATGCACTGATTTGTTACCCCAAAGGGTTTCCACATCAGCCGGTGTGCTGCAAGCAGGGATGAGCGTGATTTCCAATATGCACACGCTGCTGATTCTCGTGCTTGTTCCAAAGAAGTGGTGATTGACGTCTGATGCGTCCTGGGTGCCCAGCTGCTGAATACCACGCTTCCCAATGGGAGGATACGTGTGCGTTCAAATAAAGATGTGGTATTAGATTAGCGCTACAAACCACTCCAGGCGATCGTTCTGTATAAATTACCTTAAAGCTTTATTCAATCGATGTAGAATGCCCAGTCTCCACCGCGTTTCGGCGCTAATTGCGCCTTTCTCAAGACACTTGAGAAAGGCGCAATGAGCGCCGAAACGCGGTGGAGACTGGGCATTCTACATCGATTGAATAAAGCTTTAAGGTAATTTATACAGAACGATCGCCTGGAGTGGTTTGTAGCGCTAATCTAATACCACATCTTTATTTGAACGCACAAGGGATATCAGAGTAGGACTCATCAGACCTGAAGTCACTTTGTTGCAGTTGATGAGCAAGCAGACATTGGCCAATGTGTGTACTAAGAACTTCAGAAATAAAAAATTAGAATCTTTGAGTTTTTTGAAAAAAACGTAAGTTTTTAAACTTTTTCCTCATATACATATAGCTTATAGCATTTGTACATCATTGGTAGTAGCTGTGTGCTGCAAGAATTTTTTTCAAATTATTTGACCCTGCGTCTTTGCTAGCACCAGTTCACATTAGTCTGTGAGTGCTGTGCAGTTTTTTCTTGTTATATATATATGTGTATTTATATAAATGTTGAATGTTAGCAAGTGATCAACACTTGTGCATTGGAGACAATGATAGAGCTAGTGGCCTTTTCATGTTGTTGGCATTTTATACATTTCTGTGACTTTTGTGAAGTCTTGGTTCACTGGAGGATAACTTCAGCTGCGAGACTTGGCTCACTCTTCTTCTAATGGATTTTTTTTCCATTTCCTTCTCTTTCTGACAGGAACACACCAGGTGTACAGTTCATTTAACTATCTCTTCTTCTAACTGTTGACTATTTATTGAGGCACAGAAAACTAAATTTTCATTATGCTTTCAAAAGGTCAGTCGACAAAAATTAAGCTGCAATCCTGGGATAATTGTCTTTTTCTCTGAGTATGATTATTGTCTGTTTTATATTACACTGAAAATTACTTTTCTAACTAATTTTATTTAACAGACAGAACATTGTCATAGTGTTTAGAGGATTTGTGGAAAGAAACCCACATTCACAGTAATCTAATTGATATAGTAACAATTGCTTTCAACTTTAATTACATTTTTGTAACTTGAGATATGCAGATTGAGTATGGCTAAATTGAAACTAATAAGGCACATCAGCTGGATCTGTGACACAACATATCTAAGTTGTTTACTGGAAAAGCTAAATAGAATGCAAATTGTTCCACTGATAGAAGTGCCCAAAACCAATCTGGAATACCAATGCATCCAGATTAGTCTTTCAGCACTGATTGTTTAAGGCTTCACACCACGGTTTTGTTGATCCAGGGCTGTCCGATGTGAACCGGACAGCCCCAGATCCGATTTCGGCTCCATAATATTCATATGGGGCCAGATGGGGCAGGATGGCAGCTATTTGCCATTCGGTTCCCATCTGTCTGGGAGGATCTGGGAGAATTCGGATTTTTTGTCCCGGACACAAAATCGCAGCTTGCAAAAATCTACACAAATCGGATCCTCCCAGATCCTCCTGAATTGGGCACGATCCAGCGCCCCCTAACATGCGAGTCTATGGCGCTGGATCATGCCGGATCAGACATAAAATCAGTCCGGCTACAGGATGCCGGCTGCTGAAGTTTAGCGGCGAGTGCTGCTGAACTTCAGCAGCTGGAGAGCTCATTTCAGAACCGTGGATAGCTCACCGCTACTTGCGATACTGAAAATTCAGCTTTTGGACAGAGGCAGCAAACTCCTCTAATGATTCCAGCTGAAAACAGGATCAGAGGGCATATTAACCCTCTAGTTCTGTTTGTCCGGAGCTGTCAGGCTGTGTCCGGTGCTTCCTGCAAAACACCCAGCCTGACAGCTGAAAAAACCGTGGTGTGAAGCTAGCCTAAAAAGTTACTATAATGCCATGTGCCCACTGTGCATACTTTTTCAGGCTACTTTTGTGTTGCGTTTGTCAGCTATACAAAAGCAGCTGCCTTTAAACAAAAGCAGCAAAATCCTATTGCGTTTGTGCTTCATTTGTGTGCATACAAACGCAGCACAAAAATGCAGGACAATTAAGGGGACACCAAAACAGAAACAGACAGATAGACAGACACACACAGACATTCAGGCCCCTTTCACATTGCTGCGTTTGTGCAGTTACCTGCGTTTGCCTGTCTGCGCTAGGGTGCATTTTTACATGCGTTTTTAGAAACGCAGGTCTCAAAAAACGCATGTAAAATCTGCAAGTGTGACCCTAGCCTAAGGGCCTTTTCAGATCTTCATTTTGACTGCGTTTGTACGCTAAAAATGCATCTTAATGCATGCATTATTGCACCCATAGACTGCAATGCAAAACGCATTGCAAACGCATGCAAAAAACACATGTATTTTTGTAAAAACGCAAAACGTATAACTTTTTGCAAATGCAGCCAAAAACATGGGCTGCTGCGCCTAGGGCTGCGTTTGCAAAAACACATGCGCTTTTCCAAAATGACCTGCGTTTTTGCATGCATTTGCAATGCGTTTTGCATGGCAGCCTATGAATGTGTTTATGCATGCGTTTGAATGTGTTTTTACTGGTAAAAACACATACAAACGCAAACACAGGCCAACGCAGCCCAGACTTAGATGTGAACTGGGCCTAATTCTTCCTCCAAGTAGAAACGGAAAATTTCTATATCTATCTGCCAGATCCTGCGCAGATAGACATAGACATCTCCCCTATAGCCCATTCTCTCTCTCTCTGGACATTACTCTTCTTTGAACTCCACTAAACCCAAAAGTACTACTAAACCCAAAAGCTGTGTTCACACCAAATAGCATGCACGGAACAGCACAACTGACACACAGCCGACACTGCTGTTTTGTGTGGTGACTGACGCGCACAATATATCACCTTAAACCTCAGGGCAATTTTTTTGGTGCCATTTTTGGTGCCATTGCGGTGCTTCGATGCTCCCAAGACCTCTTTCTTTTCCTCCACCCTTTTACGTTTCTCATCTAACCGCCTGCAAGACTTCGCCCAAGCATCCCTATTCTCTGGAATTTTGCACACCAAAACGTCTGACTGTCCCCCACACTCGGAGCCTTCAAGTGGAACATGAAAAACAATCTCTTCAGGACAGTCTACAGCCTGCAATGACCACAGTGCCACCTCACCACCACTGGACCCGGCGCTCAATCACCATTGGACCCGGCGCTCCACCACTAGAATAGACCCAACCTACTGTCTCTCTCCCCACTGCTCTGTAGAATGTAAGCCCCCAAGGGCATGGTCCTTTCTCCCCTTTGTATCAGTCTGCCATTGTTAGCTTGTTTGTTGTACTTTTAACTTGTTTGTATGTAACCTTTTCTCATGTACAGAACCATGGAATCAATGGTGCTCTATAAATAAATGATAATAATAATAATTATGAATAATAATAATAATGCATGGCTCACGTGCTGAATCTAGTTGTTCATAATTTTTGCCTTGCTGTACCTACTTGAGGAGGTGCGCCATATTAGTGCCCATTTCCGACATCCCTCCACCGCTTTTACTGATCTTACCCCACTGCAAAAGCACTTGAAGTTGCCAAGTCACTGACTCATTTGCAACCTGCCCATACAGTGGAACTCCACCGATCACATATTGGCGAGGATTAGTGAGCAGGAAAGGGCAGTAGCTTAATACCAGCTTCAACAGGTCCGTCAGACTTACAGCCACCACACATAACAACTTTTAAGAGGGTGTGGATCGCTGTGACATTTGTGAGGTTCTTGAGAACTTTGAGCACTGCACCAACCTCCTGAGCAGTGATCAGGGTCAGAGGCTGGCTGGCAAATTTTAGCCTGGGGGGCAAGCACACAATAGAGGCCCATGAGTATCGGCTCACCCTTAAAGGGGTTGTCCAATCTTAAGGTACATGTTTACAGTCACTACATGTGACTACAGACTTGTGAATCCTCACATCATGTGCACTGTGAGAATTATCTAGTGTCAGCACTGGGAACAGGCTGTCTTGTGATGGCATACATGTGATATGTATATTCCCAGCTACATTCCGACTAGACTGTTTCTGGCCTAGCTCAATACAGCTGCATTAAGACTTAGAAATCTAGTCGGCATGTGACCGCATGTATGCAAATCACATACTTGCAGTCACACGTCCGCCGAATGACCACAGCAGTATGAGGATTCACAAGTCTGCAGTCACATTGAATGACAGAGTGACTGCAGATTTGTGGCTTAAAACTGGACAATCCCTTTAACATATTTACCTCCGGCTGCTTCAGGCGATATTTACACTACTGTATTGTCCGAGTGCTGCCTGTGCACTCAGATCAGCTCAGATGAGCATTTCTATTGGTCAGACAAATCCCACATTATGCTCATGTGTTACTATTTTTAAACTGGATATACGTTTTTAGATAGGAAGTAAAGCAAAGTAAGGCTAGGGTCACATGAATGTTTTCAGCGCGTCCCTGGGGGTCGCCCTGAAAACATAGGTTTTGTCAGCACAAAAGTATTGGCAGCGTTACCGCTGCCAATACTTACCTATGGAGGCCCCGCCCCTAACACTTCATGGAGCATCTTTTCTCGCATTAGGAAATACCGCGAGATTTCACACAAAGGCACTGAGATGCCAGCATTTGACTCATGTTAGGCACAGGATCTCCATAGGTGAGTATTGGCAGAGGTAACGCGGTGCTAACATGGCGTCAGCACCGCATTATTACTGACACAACCTAACGCCATGTTAACACTGCGTTACCTCTGCCAATACTCACCTATGGAAATCCAGCTCCTAACACTAGTCAAACGCTGGCATCTCAGTTTCGGTGTTTGAAATCTCGCGGTATTTCCTAACGCGAGAAAGGATGCTCCAGGAAGCCTTAGGGGCTTGGCCTCCATAGGTAAGTATAGGTCAGGTAACGCATTGCTAACATGGCTTAGGTTTTATCAGCAATAATGCTCTGCTGACACCATGTTAGCATCGCGGGACGAGCTGAAAACATGAGTGTAACCCTAGCCTTACAGGACAATCTGATATGCAGCAAAGTTCAGTCTCCGGCAATAACTCACATAGAGCGGTCACTGTCTGACTTAACTATATACACTCCTGTGAGGACTTGACAGGGGGGATCAGTATTCTTTTACCCTGACCCTATGATCACCTCTCACTTAGTACTAGGAGCGATATGTGACGTCACTTCAGCAGACACAGCCAACATTGTGCAGTGTGACTGTATTTGTATCACCATGATTTAACTGGACCAGCATCTGGCCCAGGGATGCACAACAATTTTCAAGCCAAGAAACAGATTCATGCTGAATCAATCACAAGGGCCACTTACGTGAATTCATCACTACAACCACGTTTTTCGCATTTGAGGAGGAGTTGAAGACTTTCTGCTTCAAAAACTCAGTGTAACCACACCATAATGTACGCTGAGTTTTTCGAGTCGAAAAATACATTGAGGATTTTTCAGTTTTAACATTTGCATGAAGTACATTATGGTTTGCTACATATGTACAAGATCAGAACCACCGTCAGTAGATTAATCCAGTGACAGAACCACCATCAGTAGAGGAAAACAGAACCAGAACCACCATCAGTTAGATGAATGCAGGGCCAAAGCCACCATTAGCAGATGAATGAGGGCCAGAACCACAATCAGCAGATGAATGCAGGGCCAGAACCACAATCAGCAGATGAATGCAGGGCCAGAAACACCATCAGCAAATAAATGCAGGGCCAGAAACACCATCAGCAAATAAATGCAGAGCCAGAACCACCATCAGTAGAGGAATGCAGCTTCAGAACAACAGTGAGTAGATGAATGCAGAGCCAGAACCACCGTCAGTAGAGGAATGCAGTGACAGAACAACTGTCATGACATCAATGCAGCGACAGAACCACCATCAGGAGATGAATGCCACGCCAGAACATCAGTCAGGACATGAATGCAGCGACGGGCTTACTACAGTGATTACTTTCAGGGTCAGATAAGCCCCATGATACACTTATGTCATATGAACTTATACCTCCCAGCATGTCTTTAAAGATGGTAAGGAGATGCTGGGAGTTGTTGTTACCAGTCATCATCAGACTGCGGACCATACAGGAATCACAGTCCAGATGAGACATTTACATCTTTTTACCTTATACTGTAGATGACATCTCTCTGACAGGAGATGTTCCCATTATTTTCTTCCGTTGTAGCACAGACGCCATGATGACATTTGATATCCACAGTTCGTCTCTCCATTTTCAGCAGCACTTTCCGACACAATACCCTTAAAAACAAAAGTATCACTATACTGCCCCATAAATATACTTATCCCCCCACACAATGCCCCATTGTATAATACACACACAACACACCACTGTATACCACACACACAGCGCCAATGTATAATACACACA
This sequence comes from Allobates femoralis, assembly GCA_033576535.1. Taxonomy (NCBI): domain Eukaryota; kingdom Metazoa; phylum Chordata; class Amphibia; order Anura; family Aromobatidae; genus Allobates; species Allobates femoralis. The sequence continues at coordinate 583,592,673 of JARQOC010000003.1, forward strand.
CACAGCACCACTGTATAACACACACACAGCATCACTGTATAACTCACAAAGCGCCACTGTATAACACTCACGCAGCACCACTGTATAACACTCGCGCAGCACCACTGTATAACACTCACGCAGCACCACTGTATAACACACACTCACAGCACTACTGTATAGCACACACACAGCGTCACTGTAAAACCAACACACACGTCCGGTTCCAGGTTTTTGTGGGCCCTAGGCACATCTTAGTGGGCCCCATACTGGTGGTATATGTATAGTATAGAGACTGCGGGTATATACAATATAAAGGCTGCGCATATATAATATAGAGGCTGGGGGCTGGATATATTTGTAATATAAAGGCTACGTGCTTTTTATGTATAGATATATAATTTATATGCTGCGGACTGTGTCTCCCTCCTGTGCGCTGTACCTTTCCCCCTCTGTCCTCTCCCCCGTGTGCTGTGCCTCTCCTCATGTACGCTGTGTGTCTTTCCCCGTGACGCTGTGCCTCCTTCCACTGGGTGCTGTGCCTCTCCTTCCTGGAGGGGGCCCTGTATCTCCTGTCCCCCTCTCCCTCACAGGGGCCCCTGTGTCTCCACGCCCCCCTCCCTCACAGGAGCCCCTGTGTCTCCACTCCATCTCTCCCTCACAGGGGCCCCTGTGTCTCCACTCCCCCTCTCCCTCACAGGGGCCCCTGTGTCTCCAATCCCCCTCTCCCTCATAGGGGACCCTGTGTCTCCACTCTCCCTCTCCCTCACGGGGGACCCTGTGTCTCCACTCCCCCTCTCCCTCACGGGGGACCTTGTGTCTCCACTCCCCCTCTCCCTCATGGGGGACCCTGTGTCTCCACTCCCCCTCTCCTTCACAGGGGACCCTGTGTCTCCACTCCCCCTCTCCCTCACGGGGGAGTCTTTCCCCAGTGTCTTTCCCCGTGACGCTGTGCCTCCTTCCACTGGGTGCTGTGCCTCTCCCTCCTGGAGGGGGGCCCTGTATCTCCTGTCCCCCTCTCTCCTCCCTCACAGGGGCCCCTGTGTCTCCACGCCCCCTCCCTCACAGGAGCCCCTGTGTCTCCACTCCACCTCTCCCTCATGGGGGACCCTGTGTCTCCACTCTCCCTCTCCCTCACGGGGGACTCTGTGTCTCCACTCCCCCTCTCCCTCACGGGGGACACAGGGTCTCCCGTGAGGGAGAGGGGGAGTGGAAACACAGGGTCCCCCGTGAAGGAGAGGGGGAGTGGAGACACAGGGTCCCCCATGAGGGAGAGGGGGAGTGGAGACACAGGGTCCCCCGTGAGGGAGAGGGGGAGTGGAGACACAGAGTCCCCCGTGAGGGAGAGGGAGAGTGGAGACACAGGGTCCCCCATGAGGGAGAGGGGGAGTGGAGACACAGGGACCCCTGTGTCTCCACTCCCCCTCTCCCTCACAGGGGCCCCTGTGTCTCCACTCCCCCTCTCCCTCATGGGGGACCCTGTGTCTCCACTCTCCCTCTCCCTCACGGGGGACTCTGTGTCTCCACTCCCCCTCTCCCTCACGGGGGACCCTGTGTCTCCACTCCCCCTCTCCCTCATGGGGGACCCTGTGTCTCCACTCCCCCTCTCCTTCACGGGGGACCCTGTGTTTCCACTCCCCCTCTCCCTCACGGGAGACCCTGTGTCTCCTTTCCCTCACAGGGGCACTGTGTCTCCAATCTCCCTCACAGGTGGGCCCTGTGTTTCCTCTCCCCCTCTCCCTCACAGGGGCCCGGTGTCTCTAATCTCCCTAACATGGGGCCCTGTGTTTACTCTCCCCCTCTCCCTCACAGGGGCCCTGTGTCTTCTCTCCCCCTCTCCCTCAGAGCGGCCTCTTGTCTTCTCTCTCCCTCTCCCTTACAGGGGCCCTGTGTCTCCTCTCCTCCTCACTGGGGCCTTATTTCACAGGGGGGGGGGGGACCTGTGAAATAGGTCTCCTCACCCCACTGTTCCTGGGGGGGCCCTCAGCGCTTCCTCTCTCACCACAACTTCCCCCCCCCCCGTTGTCTATTACCTCCCTCTCTGTTCAGTGCAGTGTTGTGTGCAGCCTCCTGTCCGACTGCTTCTAGCATTAAACCGGCAGCCTTATCAGGAGAAAATGAAAGTAAAGCTGATCTACTGCTGGCTAGCTACTAGAAGGAGGGAAGCTGCACACAACATTGAACACACATACACACACTCATACTGACACTCACACTCACTCCTCAGGACATGTGATCTTCAGTCCTATTTGGGTGCTGTGCCTCTCCCTCCTGGAGGGGGGCCCTGTATCTCCTGTCCCCCTCTCCCTCACAGGGGCCCCTGTGTCTCCACGCCCCCCTCCCTCACAGGAGCCCCTGTGTCCCCACTCCACCTCTCCCTCACAGGGGCCCCTGTGTCTCCACTCCCCCTCTCCCTCACAGGGACCCCTGTGTCTCCACTCCCCCTCTCCCTCATGGGGGACCCTGTGTCTCCACTCTCCCTCTCCCTCACGGGGGACTCTGTGTCTCCACTCCCCCTCTCCCTCACGGGGGACCCTGTGTCTCCACTCCCCCTCTCCCTCATGGGGAACCCTGTGTCTCCACTCCCCCTCTCCTTCACGGGGGACCCTGTGTTTCCACTCCCCCTCTCCCTCACGGGAGACCCTGTGTCTCCTTTCCCTCACAGGGGCCCTGTGTCTCCAATCTCCCTCACAGGTGGGCCCTGTGTTTCCTCTCCCCCTCTCCCTCACAGGAGCCCTGTGACTCCAATCTCCCTCACAGGGGGACCTGTGTTTCCTCTCCCCCTCTCCCTCACAGGGGCCCTGTGTCTCCTCTCCCTCACAGGGGCCCGGTGTCTTCAATCTCCCTCACAGGGGCCCCTGTGTCTCCTCTCCCCCTCTCCCTCACAGGGGCCCTGTGTCTCTTCTCCCTCACAGGGGCCCGGTGTCTCCAATCTCCCTCACAGGGAACCCCTGTGTTTCCTCTCCCCCTCTCCCTCACAGGGGCCCCGTGTCTTCTCTCCCCCACACAGGGGCACTGTGTCTCCAATCTCCCTCACAGGGGCCCGGTGTCTCCACTCCCTCACAGGGGCCCGGTGTCTCTAATCTCCCTAACATGGGGCCCTGTGTTTACTCTCCCCCTCTCCCTCACAGGGGCCCTGTGTCTTCTCTCCCCCTCTCCCTCAGAGCGGCCCTGTGTCTTCTCTCTCCCTCTCCCTTACAGGGGCCCTGTGTCTCCTCTCCTCCTCACTGGGGCCTTATTTCACAGGGGGGGGGACCTGTGAAATAGGTCTCCTCACCCCACTGTTCCTGGGGGGGCCCTCAGCGCTTCCTCTCTCACCACAACTTCCCCCCCCCCCGTTGTCTATTACCTCCCTCTCTGTTCAGTGCAGTGTTGTGTGCAGCCTCCTGTCCGACTGCTTCTAGCATTAAACCGGCAGCCTTATCAGGAGAAAATGAAAGTAAAGCTGATCTACTGCTGGCTAGCTACTAGAAGGAGGGAAGCTGCACACAACATTGAACACACATACACACACACATACTGACACTCACACTCACTCCTCAGGACATGTGATCTTCAGTCCTATTTGGAGCTCTGCTCACTACTCCCGCCGGCCGCATCTTTCTGACCTCCTCTACCTCCGGCTCTGAGTCACCAGCAGCAGTGTGTGAGTAGGCCATGTGATGAAGTCATCACACACTGCTGCATGTAGGGCCGCGGGCCCCTGTGAAGATCGTGTACTGCAGGTGCGCATTGTATTAAAAATCACTGTGGGTCCTCCAGCGGCCCTGAACTGCTGTCTGGGCACCGGCCTGGGGGATAAATGCCTCCCTGCAACCTGGCCCAGTCCGCCCCTGATCAGGGTATTATCAGAGCAACCATCCCGCTGCTGTGTATTTTGAAAAAATGACTGCATAATCTCAAAGATTTGAGTGCCCAGCATGTGGCTATGGAGACAGATTTCCCAGTGGGTGATACTACCCAGCCCAGCCAATATTCTGAGGGAACATTGGGTGATCAGGAGGAAGATGAGGATTAGGAGGGAGATGGCTTTTTTTCTGTGCTACCGAGAAGACTCCTAATGATACAGAGGGGACACCAAACCTAAACTTCATGCCGCACGCTGGAATGATTCCAGCACAAAACAGGTTCTGTTTGTCCAGGGCTGTAAGGTTCTGTCCGGTGCATCCTGCAAAACACCGGACAGAACCTAACAGGGAAAAAACATGGTGTAAAGCTGGCCTTAGGAAAGTATCAAAATCTTTTTTCTTTACTAAATGAGGAAGCAATAGATTTTCACATGCTAGCCACAAATAATTGCTTTTTTTAGTGAGCAAAAACAGGTGCAATGTTTTAATGTAAGTAAGTAATGGCTTTTCAACTGAGAATGAAAAAGGAATTCCTTTTTTCTTATGTAGGAACAGCAACAGCAAAGAAACAATTTCTAATCAACAAGCTGTGTAAAAAAAATAGCACTATTTGGGAAGCTGTTTCATGTTTGTGTACCAACAGGGGCGTAACTACCGGCATAGCAGACGTAGCAGTCGCTTTGGGGCCCGGCCCTTGTGGGGGGCCCGGACCCAGCGCCGCTACGCTGCTATCCGGTCAGCTACAGGCCCCCAGTGTGTATATACAGGTCCCCCACTCCTCCTCTGCTGCACACGTCACCTGTAAAGGAATACATCATACTTACTTATCTCTGCCGGCTGCCGCCGCTCTGCACCGCGCTCCGTCTTCTTCCAGCTTCTTCCTGGTTGTGACGTCATTTCCTGCGCCCGGCGGTCACAACCAGGAAGAAGCTGGATGAAGACGGAGCGCGGTGCAGAGCGGCGGCAGCCGGCAGAGATAAGTAAGTATGATGTATTCCTTTACAGGTGACGTGTGCAGCAGAGGAGGAGTGGGGGGCCTGTATATACCCACCAGGGGCCTGTATACTACCACCAGGGGCTCTGTATACTACCACCACCACCAGGGGCCTGTATACTACCACCAGGGGCTCTGTATATACCACCAGGGGCTCTGTATACTACCACCACCAGGGGCTCTGTATACTACCACCACCAGGGGCTCTGTATACTACCACCACCAGGGGCCTGTATACTACCACCAGGGGCCTGTATACTACCACCAGGGGCTCTGTATACTACCACCACCAGGGGCTCTGTATATACCACCAGGGGCCTGTATACTACCACCAGGGGCTCTGTTATACTACCACCACCAGTGGCTCTGTATACTACCACCACCAGGGGCTCTATATACTACCACCACCAGGGGCCTGTATACTACCACCAGGGGCCTGTATACTACCACCAGGGGCCTGTATATACCACCACCAGGGGCTCTGTATACTACCACCAGGGGCTCTGTATATACCACCACCAGGGGCCTGTATATACCACCACCAGGGGCCTGTATATACCACCACCAGGGGCCCTGTATACCACCACCAGGGGCCTGTATATACCACCACCAGGGGCCCTGTATACCACCACTGGGGCCTGTATATACCACCACTGCGGAGGCTGCTGTAATACTGCTGGGGCCTGTATATACCACTGGAGAGGCTGCGGTATACCACTGGGGCTGCTGTATATACTGCTGGGGCCTGTAAGGGGGTGTGTCTTGAAGGGGCGTGTCATTTGGGGGGGCATGTCTTGGAGGGGCGTGTCATTGGGGGCGTGTCTTGGAGGGGGCCCCGTTCAAAAGTTTGCTATGGGGCCCTGCCAGTTCTAGTTACGCCCCTGTGTACCAATATTATATCATGCTTTCCAAAAGCAGTACAATAGTGCTATAAAACACAATGTCATGCAGCCACATTACGTAGAACTAGTGAAGAGCGAGTAGCAAAATATTCACAATCGCTATACTCTAAACGAGTACTTTGTAATACTCACATGCTTGTCCTAATAGCAAGTTTAATGTTATTTAATTAGTGATAGACTCGGCCCACACATCCAACCGTAAAACGAGTATTTCTGGGCAGGGCGGGAGGGCAGGCTTTTTGAGGTTTTACTGCACCTAGGACAAAGTCTGCCTTTTCTTTGGTCAGCCATAGATCAGGTTATGTTGCAACTGTTGTTGATGTAGGAGTCTTACCAATGCTTGAAAGATGTGGTGGTAGTAAAGTATAGCATCTCATGTATGGGAATTCTTTTTCACATTGCTGAAGGACCAATCTACTGCAGTGTGCAGGTTGTGCTATTGGAAAATAAGCCAGGTACATTCTGGCAAACATGAATTACAAACTACATTTTTTCATCAGTTTGGGAAACGGCATCACCTGCTCATGTGGAGAAAGCAAACTAACCAGCAAGATGAGCAAGACTTAAGGCCCCGTTACACGGCTCAACATCGTTCTCAACATCGTTCAAAAGTGAGTCGTTGCGTGTAGGGATGGGCGAATCTACTCGCTAGGACTCGTTACTCGGCGAGCAGTAAGGGACTCGCAGGACTCGGCACTCTGCGAGTTTCCCAGTGATTACTCGCACGAGTCCAATGAAAATCAATATCAATCCTAGTTTTGTCAGAAACGCTGACAAAACTAGGATTGCCATTGTTTGCATTAGACTCGGCTACTGTGCCAGTGATAGCAGGGAAACTCGCAAAGTAACTGCTGTTACATTGCGAGCCGAGTCCAGCTGTCTTCTCTGTGTGCAGGCTGCCAGCTCCAGGGTCCTAGAGCCCGCCTGCTCACAGACATGATGTAGCAGTGCTGAGATTGTTCTCAGTCTGCTCATTCCCTGTGCATAGACATCTATCTATGCACAGGGGATGTAGCAGAGAGGACATCGCGTTTTGGACTACGTCGGACGGAAGAGGATTTTTTTAATTAAAGATGGAGTCCCTAATGGCTTTTTTTTTTAATTTCAAATAAAATTTTTTCTCTGTGTTGTGTTTTTTTAACCCTTTATTGGAGATTCTTAGTGGCTGGGTCAAACGTGGCCTGACATTAAGAATCTCGGGCTTAATAACCAGCTTGTATAACAAAGCTGGTATTAACCCCTTTATTACCCAGCGTGCTACCGCCACCAGGGCCGCTGGAAGAGCGGGGTTCAGCGCCAGAGGATGGGCGCTTCAATGAACGCGCCATCTTCTGGGGCGGCTGCGGGCTGCAATTTGCAGCGGGGGGTGCCCAGAAAGCTTGGGCATCCCTGCGCTGCGGATTCCAGCCCCCAGCTGCTTAGCTGTACCTGGCTAGACAAAGAAATTGCGCGGAGCCCCACGCATTTTTTTTTTTATTATTTCATGAATTTCAGAGTCAGAGTCTCAGAGTCAGAGTCTCAGAGTCAGAGTCAGAATCTCAGAATTTCATGAAATAATTTAAAAAAATGCGTGGGGCTCCGCGCAATTTCTATGTCTAGCCAGGTACAGCTAAGCAGCTGGGGGCTGGAATCCGCAGCGTAGGGATGCCCAAGCTTTCTGGGCACCCCCCGCTGCAAATTGCAGCCCGCAGCCGCCCCAGAAGATGGCGCGTTCATTGAAGCGCCATCCTCTAGCGCTGAACCCCGCTCTTCCAGCGGCCCTGGTAGCGATGGCACGCTGGGTAATAAAGAGGTTAGGGCCAGCTTTGTATTATCAGCTGGCCCTAAGCCCGAAATTTATGGCGGTCACGCCAATATTAGACATGACCGCCATGAATTTCTATTAAATTGTTTTAAAAAAAACACAACACAAAGAAAATTTTTTATTAGAAATAAAAAAAAAGCCATTAGGGACTCCATCTTTAATTAAAAAAATCCTCTTCCGTCCGACGCAGTCCAAAATGCGATGTCCTCTCTGCTACATCCCCTGTGCATAGATATAGATGTCTATGCACAGGGAATGAGCAGACTGAGAACAATCTCAGCTCTGCTACATCATCTCTGTGCACAGACATTCATGTCTGTACACAGGGAATGAGCAGACTGAGAACAATCTCAGCTCTGCTACATCAGGCAGCAGGCAGGCTCTAGGACCCTGGAGCTGGCAGCCAGCACACTGAGCAGACAGGACTCTTATCTGTGCGAGTTTCCCAGCGATTACTTACAAAGTAAACGAGTCCAATGCAAATAAATGACAAAACTAGGATTGCTTCAGGCTGAAGCTTCCGAGACACATCTGCGATTTGTAAATCTCACACTACTCGCTATTACTCGCTTCCCCATTCATTAACATTGGACTCGCTAGACTCGCAACGAGTAGCGAGTCCTGTACTCGGACTCGCTAGAGTCAAGCGATTCCAAATAATTTAGGATTCGCCCATCACTAGTTGCGTGTAAACGAACGATTCAACAACGATAATTAGTCAAGTTGAAGTTGACAGGTTTATGAACATGTTCATAAACCTGTCAACTTCAACTCACCAACTTGCAACATCGTTCAGTGTGACAAGACGCTCAATGATCTCACAGCGGCACAGCCTATGCTGGGAGATGGTAACCATGGTACACGTCGGGTTACTAAGCACCGCTTGGCCCTTAGTAACCCGATGTGTAGCTTGGATACCAGTGTGCTTGCTAGTCCGGATCGCTGGTGAGTCTGCCTGTGTGAGAGCTCACCAGCGATCTGAACGATGTTGTTAGTGATCACGCGTGCATGAAGATCGCTAACAACATCGTTCCGAAAATTGATGCGTGTGCGGTACCTTTAAGATGTCTTTTGTTTCCTCATAATCATCTTTCTAGCATCCAGTGTGCACCCACAAGTACTGCCTTGTTGCCCTCAGCACATCATCATCTTCACCTACTGCTTTACATGGCCTTCCTCCTTTACATAGATTGAATTGTCAATTATTTTTGAGCTGCCAAGAAACATGTTTCTTCTTCAAATTACTTGGAAATTAAACTCCCATATGTCCAAGTTTACAACAATTAATATCAGACTTCCAGGATTGCAATGCCATTTGTGAAAGAACAACTTGCGTTCAGCCCTGTTGGAAGATACTTAGCCACAACTATTTATTGTAAAATAAAGACATCCTTGTTAGGTTTGGGCACAAATGCTAATTTTACAACAAAATTTATATTGTTAAGGGCATAGTTTTTTTGAAATGTCAAAAACTCAACTTCCTAATTTGGAGTGAAATTCAATTTTATTGTGAATACAACTGGGGGGAATTATCCTTGGTGCTTTCTGTTCAATATTGTGAAAAAGGGAAAAATTGTTAAATTATTAAACCAATTTTTTTTTTTTACTTTCATAAGTTAAATTGTCTTTAACCCCTTCACCCTGGGCAATTTTTGGTTTTCCGTTTTTCATTTTTCCCTCCCATTCTTCCAAGAGCCATAACTTTTATTTTTCCATCAATATAGACATATGAGGGCTTGTTTTTTGTGGGCTGCGTTGTACTTTCAGATGAAATAATTTATTTTACCATATAGTGTACAGGAAAATGGGAAAAAATTACAAATGCCATGCAATTGCAAAAAAAATGCAATTACGGTACATGTTTATTTTGGTTTTTTTATTCACCATGATCACTATATGGTAAAACTGACATGTCGTTTGATGCCTCAGGTTGGTATGACTTTGTAGATACCAAACATGTATACTTTTACTTTTATTCAAGTGGTAAAAAAAAGTTCTGAAGTTTTTAATGAAAAAGAACTGCACTTTTGGCACCATTTTCCGTTACTCACAGCATTCTCATTTTTCTGGATCTGGGGTTGTGTGATGGCTTATTTTTTGTGGCTGGAGCAGATGTTTCTAATCATAAAATCTTGGGGTAGATGAATTGTTTTTAACACCTATTATTGCAATTTATTGCAATGTTGCAGCAACCAAAAAAACATAAGTTTGGCGTTTGGATTTATTTACGTTACAAAGTTTACAGATCTGATTATTTGATTTAATATTTTGATAGATCGTGCATTTCTGAATGCGGCAATACCAAATATGTGTATTTTTTTTTTAATAGTTTAATTTTCAATGGAGCAAAAGGAGATGATTTGAACTGTTATTTTTTTTTATATTTTTAAACAGTTTTTTTTTACTTTTAGTGTATTTTACACTGCCCCTTGGGGGATCTCAGCACTGTCTGATAGGTTCTTGTGTTCACAGACATGCTGATGCACATCTGTAAACAGGAGAAATGTTCACTTTCTGTAGATGCTGGCACCCACATGAAGTAAATCATGACAGCATCAGGGGTCTTCACAGGAGCCTCGGCAGTAATGCCAATGCATAGTGACCCTGTGATTGCATCATTAGACCCCCGATGCTGCCAAGAAAAAATGCTATCCCCGCCACGGTGCTTTGGATCATGATGTCAGTGATTGACAGCACAATCTAAAAGATTAGCAGCATCAATCAGATCGCTGATCTGATCAATGCCGTTAGCTACACATGTCAGCTGATCAGATAAGCTGACACGTGTGGAGGGGATGATGCCAGCTCAGTGCATGAACTCACATCAAAGGGAGGGACACAGCTAAGGGTGTACTATTATGCCCTTCGTGACGATGGGGTTTAAGTAGTTATCCTTTTTTCTCTCAATTTATAAGACTTTTTTGGGTAAAAAAATAGGATTATTAACAGAAAAATCATTGTTCCCCAGTTAGTGAAACAGTAGCTTTTTCCATTTGCATCACTTGTATATAAACATCAAAAAAGGATCAATTATAGAATTTAGTTGATCCAAAAAGTAAATCTGAAGAGTTTGGTTAAGTAGACTGCTACTTACCACCAAGTACCATTTATTTTCCACTAGCCAGATAGTTTGAGGTCCCTTAGAAATTAAAGGGAGTCTGTCACCAGGTATTTGCTACCTGATCTGAGTTCAACATAATAAAGGGGCAGAAACCCTGATTCTAGGAATGTATCACTTTTTGGACTGTCTGCTGTCATTTTTTATTAAATCACTGTTTTCTCAGCTGCAAAGACAAGTTTTTTTTTAAAGTTATTTGAATGTTGAGCTCTGTGTAACGTCGCCCATCCCACACCACTGATAGGCAGCTTTCTGTTCATATACAATGTACACCGAAAGCTACATATCAGTGGAGTTATAGAAGAGCCCAGGAATACGCTTGACTAACTGGCTGCAGGCCAAGCAGACGTCTCATGATAATCTCCTGCAGATGATACAGGAATATTTACCAAAACTACACTAAACAACCCTGTAAATGAAACATTTTTGGAATCAGAATCTCTGGTCCTACATTATGCGTCTCTCATACTAGATGGAAAAAAACCTGGAGACAGTTTCCCTTTCATATGTATGTGTTTGCTTTACAGAGCACAAAACAGCATACATACTCGCCTAGGAGATCCCAATGTACTAGGGCAGGTGCAGATGAGCATATATGCTGTCGGAGTGAGGCTGGTTTCACACTATGATTTTGTGAAATCCGATGCTGCCCGATAGAAATCGGACAGCATCGGATCCGAATTTGCCCCCATGTAACCCTATGGGGATCGGACCGATTCGGATGTGCACTAATTGCCATCCGAATTCCGTCCGATCCGATTCTGTCCGATTTCTTTCCGATGCAAAAATCAGAGACTGTTCCGATGTTTGCATCCGAATAAAAAACCGGATAGAATCAGATCTGACAGATCGGATGGCAATTATGCCAAATTCTATCCGATTCCATTAACATGGGGCCCTATGGAGCAGGGTCCGAGGAAACATCTGATGTCTCCTTGGACCCGATTTTAGTGTACTGAGCATGCTCAATACACTAAAATTGCTCCTAACCATCTAATTACACTTCTGCAATGTAGTGTAATTAAGTAAAAGAAAGAGTTAAAAATAAAACATCATGATGCTCACCTATCCTCTTTCCAACGCTGCCTCCCAGCAAGGTCCTTGTGCTTACAGGACCTGTGGTGATGTCACAGAGCGTGATCAGGTCACATGACCGCAGTTACCATGGTAACTGCGGTCATGTGACCCGATGATGCTCTCTGACATCATCACAGGTCCTATAAGCACAAAGGACCTTGCTGGGGGCAGCGTTGGATAGAGGATAGGTGAGCATAATGAGTTTTTTATTTTTTACTCTTTCTTATATTTCACTTCTGCAATGTATATTATACATTGCTGAAGTGAAAGTGCCCCGCTGTGTCCGGATCCGTGATAATCACGGACCCGGACACAGAAATAGCACCAGGAGGCTCACCTCCGATGCTTTCCTTTCCTGTCCGTGGATCCTACAAAAAGTAGGATCCCACGGACAGGGAAAAAATCATAATGTGAAAGTAGCCTGAGATCCAACAAAATCAGATCGCACTTGGACCAATGTTAGTTTATGGTGCCATAAACATGATAGTGTCTCTCCGAGGAGAAGATCACTGCATATCTAATTTTGAACAGATACTCGGCCATGCAAGTCAATGCATCCCTTCTTCCTCTGAGAGAATTGGTGCGCACTATGCTGTCACTTTAATCAAACACTTTGGAGTTTTATCAGTGTCATTATGCCTAGTTGAACTGATTCTCTCTGATGAAAATATACACCAGCCTTCTGTGTCTGCAATTAGACACACATTTTCCTGCCAAAGAAAAATGCTTCTGTATTGAGATACAAATTTATTAACTTTTTTTAATTTTACAGAGCTGGCAATTAGAATTTCAAAAGATTCACTCATCTCTATTTACTATCAGTTATCATCCATTTTCCAAAATAAAGACCTTCAATGGGTTTTATATATTCTAGGAGACATCAGCATGTCATATACTGTATGTCTTTTTAAGGGCAACTGGAGGCTTTATGGTACTTTCCATTTCTGTCGAATCAATTTGCTGCAAAAAAAGAAAAAGAAAAATCTCAAAGTTTGCAACTTTGAATTTCAAAAGGTTCCCTCATCTCTAGATTAAATAGCAAAATAGAAAAAGGGAACAGCACAAATTTGTATAGTAATTTGGGTGCAAAAAATCCTGAAACCACGGTTGTTCAAAGCAGAATATTACAAAGAGAGTTAAATCAGGCAGCACTCCGGATAAAGGAAAATAAATGTGAACTTTATTAGCTCGTGCAGAGTGACCTTTCAGCTATCCTTAGACTTTCTCAAGCAGATTAAATAGCAACTATTTGGATCATTATTTCCTAATCTGTGGTACATTTTGTCTTCCTATAGTGGTGATAATATGTCCAGTATTGTACGATGAGAAATCTTGTTTGGAACCCTCTTGCAGTGTTCTGTTTATTGGAGGCCTACCTGGTCACCTTAGCATCCTCTTGCACCTAAGTGGATCAGTTGAATCTTTAAAAGGGGTACCTGCAGTGGCGTAACATCAGGCCCAGGGGCCCCGGTGCGAAGGCTCCAACGGGGCCCCCAATTATTGCAAATCTTTAATAGTATTAGTCTTTTTCTATAGGCCAAAGGGACTTATGGGCCCCCCTAGGCTGCAGGGCCCGGGTGCGATCGCAACCCCTGCACCTGTGGTAGTTACGCCCCTGGGTACCTGGAATGGAACTGAGAAACATTGGTTTAATTCCTTACCGATATTTGACGAACTGTGACATCATTTGCCGATGGTCATGTCAACCATATAAGTTTTTCTTTTGCATGCACTATATTTTCTTTTGAAAAAGAAAAAGTAAAGGAAAATCCAGTCCTGTTGAGCCAGACAATTTTATCTATTATCCTTACATCATTTGCCGGCTCTCTGACTCTGAGGGCTCAGATACTGAACACCACCCACGGCTGAAAACGTGTTAAATGCTGCTGTCAATCTTTGACAGTAGAATTTAAAATATACTGAAAAAGGTGCATGTCTTTCTATGTGTCCATTGGCATAATCACAGGGAGCCAATGGCATGCCATGATGGCTCGAGGTCTGCTGAAGACCCCCATGCCTTTCATAATGGTACTCCTGTCAATATCAGTTTCTGGCATTGCCATATACAGCAATACTGTGGCATTGTTGTATATAGCACAAGCAATTGGATGATCACAGCTTCAAGTCCCCTATGGGGACTATCAAGTACAGTGAAAAGTGGAAAAAATGCTTTAACCCCTTCCTGACCTTTGACCGCCATCGGGTCCCGTTGTTATGACTGAACAATGGGGCTTAAGGTCAGGGGGGTTGGATTCCTCACCCTGCCCCCAGGATCACAGTGATTGGCTGATTGAATAGTCAATCACCGTGATCGTCTGCCAACAATGGAAGAGGCTGTGGAGTGGCTCTGATGTGAGTGATCATCCCATCGCCCCCTCCTACTCTGAAGGAAGTGATCTGATGGGATGATCACCCCCATCAGAGCAGCTCCACAGCAGCCATGCATCCGCTGCTGGTATCTACTGCACCGCCGCCGCAACTGTCTGCTCCTTCCTCCTCTTGCCCTCTTTCTCCTCCTTCTTCTGCCCCTCTCTGTGCCCTCTGCTCTCCTGCTGCCCGCTCTGCTCTTGATCTGCCCCCTCTGTGCCCTGTGCTCCCCCACCGCCTGCTCTGCTCCTGATCTGCCCCCTCCATGCCCTGTGCTCCCCCGCTGCCAGCTCTGCTCCTGATCTGCCCCCTGTGCACTGTGCTCCCCTGCCTCCCGCTTCTGAAATTCTCCCTCTCCTCCTGCCCCCCCCGTGCTCCTCTGCTGCCCTCACATGCCGCCACCGCCACCAGTTCTGCAGCTCCTCAGCTGCTGAGGAGCTTCAGAACACCATTCACGTGGCTGCCAGGAGGATCAGTGAGGTGAGTATGGATGGATGGATGGATGGAATGGATGGGATGGATGGGATGGATGGATGGGGTCAGAGTCACGCTGCACAGTACGGCAGATCATTGCCATACAGTGCACCATGACTCTGACCCCAGAGACTACAACAAGGGATCAAGTGTCCACTTGTTGCAGTCACTGGGGTGAGTCATAGTGCACTGTATGGCAAAGATCTGCTGTTCCTTACACCATGACTCTGACCCCAGAGACTACAAGTGGACACTTGATCCCTTGTTGTAGTCTCTGGGGTCAGACTCATTGTGCACTGTATGGCAATGATCTGCCCCAGAGACTACAACAAAGGATCAAGTGTCCACTTGTAGTCTCTAGGGTCAGAGTCTTGGTGCATTGTACAGCAGATCATTACCATACAGTACACCATGACTGACTGCAACAAGTAGACACTTGATCCTTTGTTGTAGTCTCTGGGGCCACAGTCACGATGCAGGGTACGGCAGAGAGTTGCCATACAGTGCACCATGACTCTGACCCCAGAGACTACCACAAGGGATCAAGTGTCCACTTGTAGTTTCTGGCGTCAGAGTGATGGTGCATGGTACAGCAGATCTTTGCCATACAGTACACCATGACTGACCCCAGTGACTGCAACAAGAGGACACTTGATCCCTTATTGTAGTCTCTGGGGTCAGAGTCATGGTGCACGGTACAGCAGATCATTGCCATACAGTGCACTATGACTCTGACCCCAGAGACTACAACAAGGGATTATGTGTCATCTTGTTACAGTGTCTAGTGTCATAGTGATGGTGCACTGTATGGCAATGATCTGCCATACAGTCCACAATCACTGGAATCTCAGAGACTAAAACAAGGGATCAAATGTCCTCTTGTTGTAGTCCCTGGAGTCACAGTGATTGTGCACTGTAAAACAGATCATTGCCATACAGTGCATCATAACTATGACACTAGAGACTGCAACAAGACACTTGATCCCTTGCTGCAGTCTCTGGATGAATCAGAGGCGATCGAGCGTCATGGGACCTTCGATTTGGACTACATCGGACGTTAATAAAGATGGAGTCTCAATTAGTGTTTGTTTTTTATTCTAATAAAAATATTTTTCTCTGTGTGGTGTATTTTTTTTTGACTATTTACTAGAGATTCCTAATGGCCGGTTCTAACATAGGCCCAACATTATGAATCTCGGGCTTAGTGCCAGCTGCCAATAAAAAATCTTGCATTAACCCTTTTATTACCCACTTTGCCACTGGTACCAGGGCAACTGGAAGAGTCTGGGTACAGCGCTAGAAAATGGCGCTTCAATGAATGCGCCATTTTCTGGGGCGGCTGCGGGCTGCAATTCGCAGCATGGGGGGCCCAGAATGCTTGGGCCTCTCCATGCTGAGGATTCCATCCTCCAGCTGCCTAGTTGTACCTGGCTGCACCAAAAATATGGCGGAGCCCCACGTAATTTTTTTTCTAGAAATAAAAAAAAAAGGGCTTTGCTGTATTTTTGGTTGTCAGCCAGGTACAATGAGGCAGTTGGAGGTTGGTGGCAATCCGTAGCTGCCAAGTTGTACCTGGCTGGTCCAAAAATATGGCGAAACCCTTTGTCATTTTTTTTTTTACTTCTACAAATAAAATGACACGGAGCTTTGTCGTATTTTTGGTTGCCAGCTAAATACAACTTGGCAGTTGGGGGGCTGTAATCCTCAGCGTGGAGAGACCCAAACGTTGTGGGCCCCCCACGCTGCAAATTGCAATCCACAGCCACCCCAGAAAATAGCGCATTATTTAGAGGTGCCATTTTCTGGTGCTATACCCCAACTCTTCCAGTTGCCCTTGTGCTGGTGGCACACAGGGGCTCTCCATACACGACATGGTGTCCGCTAACAAGTTGAATGGGAAATTAGCTCCAATTGTTATCGGACACCATGTCGCATATGGAGAGCCTCTGTGTGCCTAAACATTGGAGCTCCCTCACAAGTGACCCCATTTTGGAAACTAGGCCCTCAAGGAACTTATCTAAATGCATAGTGAGCACTTTGAATCCCCAGGTGCTTCACAAATAGATCCGCAAAAATGAAAAATGAAAAGTTTTGTGAAAAAAAAAATACTTTTTCATTTTTACAGATCAATTTGTGAAGCACCTGGGGGTTGAAAGTGCTCACTATGCATCTAGATAGGCTCCTTGGGAGGTCTAGTTTCCAAAATGGTGTCACTTCTGAGGGAGCTCCAATGTTTAGGCACACAGGGGCTCTCCAAACACAACATGGTGTCCGCTAACAATTTGAATGGAAAATCAGCTCAAATTGTTAGCGGACACCATGTCGTGTTTGGAGAGCCCCTATGTGCCTAAACATTAGAGCTATCCCACAAGTGACCCCATTTTGGAAACTAGACCTCCCAGGGAACTTATCTAGATGGGTGGTGAGCATTTTGAACTCCCAGATGCTTCACAAATGTATCTATAAAATGTAAAAAGAAAATGTTTGTGGAAAAAAAAGGACTTTTTCATTTTTACGGATCAATTTGTGAAGCACCTGGGGGTTCAAAGTGCTCATATTGCATCTAGATAGGCTCCTTGGGGTGGTCTAGTTTCCAAAATGGGGTCACTTGTGGGGGAGCTCCAATGTTTAGACACACAGGAGCTCTCCAAATGTGACATGGTGTCCGCTAACAATTTGAATGGAAAATTAGCTCAAATTGTTAGCGGACACCATGTCACATTTGGAGAGCCCCTGTGTGCCTAAACATTGGAGCCCCCCCCACAAGTGACCCCATTTTGGAAACTAGACCACCCAAGGAGCTTATCTACATGGGTGGTGAGCACTTTGAACCCCAGATATTTCACAAATTCATCTGTAAAAATGAAAAAGTTCTTTTTTTCACAAAAATTTTCTTTTAGCCTACATTTTTTCATTTTCACATGGGCAACAGGATAAAATGCATCCTAAAATGTGTTGTCCAATTTCTCCTCAGTACACCGATACCTCATATGTGGTCATAAACCACAGTTTGGGCGCACGGCAGGTTTCAGAAGGGAAGGAGCGCAATTTCTCTTTTTGAATGGAAAATTAGCTCCAAAAGTCAAATTGCGCTCCTTCCCTTCTGAGCCCTGCCGTTCGCCCAAACAGTGGTTTATGACCACATATGAGGAATCGGTGTATTCAAGAGCAATTGGCCAAAAAATGTTAGGATCCATTTTATCCTGTTGCCCATGTGAAAATGAAAGAATTGAGGCTAAAAAAACATTTTTGTTATTAAAATTAAAATGTCCATTTCTTCCTTACACTTAGCTTTAGTTCCTGTGAAGCACCTGAAGGGTTAATAATCTTCTTGAATATAGTTGTGAGTATCTTGAAGGGTGCAGTCTTTGGAATGGTGTCACTTTTGGGTGTTTTCTGTAATGTACGACCCTCAAAGGGACGTGAAATGTGATGTGGTCACTAAAAAAATGGTTTTGTAAATTTTGCTGGAAAAATGAAAAATTGCTGATGAACTTTGAACCCTTATAACTTCCTACCCAAACAAAATTTTTTCCCAAAAATTGTGCTGATGTAAAGTAGACATGTGGGAAATGTGATTTATTAACTATTTTGTGTCACATAACTCTCTGGTTTAACAGAGTAAAAATTAAAAATGTGAAAATTGCCAAATATTTGATTTTTTCACAAATAAATGCAAAAATTATCGACCTAAATTTATCACTAACATGAAGCCCAATATGTCACGAAAAAACAATCTCAGAATCACTAGGATCGGTTGAAGCGTTTCCGAGTTATAACCTCATAAAGGGACACTGGTCAGAATTGCCAAAAATGCCAAGGTCTTTAGGGTAAAATAGGCTGGGTCATGAAGGGGTTAAAAAGTGAAAAATATATAAAATTTCAAATCACTCCCTTCTTCCTCTATTAAGAATTAAACAATAAAAAATAGACATATATGGCATTGATATGACCACAAATGTGTTCTCTGTCAAAATGTAAAATGAATTAACCTGATCAGTAAATGTTATGTAATGAGAAAGACAATATAAATTAGATTTATGGTTCTTTGGTCACTGCAACACTATAAAAAATTTTGCAATAACAGTAGATTAAAACATTGTATCTAGCCCCAAAATAATATTGAAAACACATCAGTGCAGGGTTCAAAATGAAGCTCTCATACAAACAGCCTCATTGACCAAAAATTTAAAAAGTTACGAGTCTCGGGAAATGGCATCACAAGCAAATTTTGTGTAGCATTTGTTTTTTTCCCTCAATTTTTTTTTTGCCACTTAAATAAATAAATTATGCATATTTGGTATCTTAGTAATTGTACTAACCTGGAGTACCATATTGCAAAGTCATTTTTACCATGATGCGAACATGGTAAATAAAAAAAAAAAAAACAGAAAAGCAATTGTGGAATAATAATGATATTATAGTAGTTATTCACTTATATAGCGCTATTAATGCAATAGTCCTTTACATACATTTGCAACACTGTGCCAACACTGAGGCTCATAATCAAAACATCCCACCAGTATGTGTCTGGAGGGTGGGAGGAAACTGGAGAACCCGGAGGAAACCCAAACAAACACGGGGAGAACATACAAACTCCTTGTAGATGTTGTCCTTGGGTGGAATTGAACCCAGAACTGCAGCACTGCAAGGCTGCAGTGCTAATCACTTAGCCACCGTTAACAATAACAAATTAGACATGCACAGTTACATGACAAAGGACACTGAAAGTGGGTCACATTGTGTGGTAATAATGATAAGTGTGATGGGTGAGTCCTCTCTATTATTGAAACACACTTATAACAATATTCACTTATATAGCAAAGCCAATTTCCTGTGCTCCACACACATCAGCAACCCCTTCCCCACTGGGTCAACAATCCAAACATCCCACCAGCATGCCCCCAGAGGAAAACAGAGCACACAGAGATAAGGCTGCTTTCACATCAGCATTTTACGCTGATCGCGGCAGTTGCGGAGAAAAACCCGCAACTGCCGCGATTACCACATAACGGCCGCGAACAATGTCTATGGGGCTTGTGGTAAGAGTGCGGCAGGTGCGGCAAGTGCGGTTTCGGCACTTGCGGCAGGTGCGGCCGCGGAAAAAAACGCGGTATGCCGCGGTTATTTCGCGGCTGCAACTGCCGCAAGTATCGAAACCGCACTTGCCGCACCTGCCGCAAGCCCCATTGACATTGTATGGGGCTTGCCGCAAGTGAACCGCAAGTGCGGCCGTTATGAGTTACCGTTATGCTTACCGCTGATGTGAAAGGCGCCTAACCCATGCAAAAATGGAACGAACATACAAATTCCATGCAGATGCCATCCCCAGTGCGATCCAAACCAAGGACCCTAGTGCCGGAAGACCGCAGTGCCAACCACCAAGCAATTACGCCACCCTTTATGCTATTTTTGCCATTCTACAGTACTTTCCAGTAGGGATGAGCGAGTCTACTCGCTAGGACTCGTTACTCGGCGATTCTTAAGGGACTCGCTGGACTCGGTAATCGGCGAGTCTTTTAGCGAATACTCGCTCAGTAACGAGTCCAATGCAAGTCAATGGCAATCTTAGTTTTGTCAGAGTTTACTTTATCTCACTCGCTAGACTCGCTAGACTCGCTCTATCACATCACTATATAGCTTGAATCTCCCCAAACAGCAGCGAGTCTGAGCGAGTCTACGAGTCCGAATCCTAGCGAGTCTGCGATTCCGAGTCCTGTATTCTCTATTCGGGACTCGCGAATCCAGAATCTTTTATGTTACTAGTCAGCATTGCGTGTTAGGTCAGAAAACTTGTGAAGATAGCCAATCATAGTCAGTAATGCCATAGCAGCTTTGGTTGTGTCAGGACTATGATTGGCTGCTGTCCATCGTGATGCCTATGTCATCTATGACAGGCAAGGCAGTATATAAGGCTTGCCCCCGCCATTTTGGGCACATTCCTGAGAAGAGCTGACCTAGTGCAGGGAGACTTGGAGCAGATCTAGGGACAGTTAGGCAGTGTAGGAGTCACATATAACCCAAAAGTTCTTTTCAGAACTAACAGGACGGAGTGTAGGAGTCAAGATTCCTCACACATAACCCAAAAGTTCTTTTCAGAACTACCAGGACGGAGGATTGCTGTACAGGACTGTAAGGAAGGGAGATAGGAGCAGCCTTACAGTGAATCCAGCACCATCCTCAGAGCTTAGTTCACCCAGCTTTCCTCAGAGCTGTAATCCTAAGCTTTTTCTTATTTTTGGCACTAGTCTACCAAATAATTTTGGTGCCATTTTTCCACAAAAAATTTCCTGTGCTAGTGCGTTGCTGTACGGTGTCCTGCCTGCAGCTCGCACGGTACTTGTAAACTTGCACGCAGCCAGCACCGCAGCCTAACAGTGCCTGGTTCTGCGTACTAAACAATTTTTTCCTGTGCCAGTGCGTTGCTGTACGGTGTCCTGCCTGCAGCTCGCACGGTACTTGTAAACTTGCACGCAGCCAGCACCGCAGCCTAACAGTGCCTGGTTCTGCGTACTAAACAATTTTTTCCTGTACCAGTGCGTTGCTGTACGGTGTCCTGCCTGCAGCTCGCACGGTACCATCCATCTGTCTTAAAATATCGCAGGGTGCTTTCACATCTGCGTTTTTCGTAATTCGCGGCAGATGCGGTGAAAAAACCGCATCTGCCGCGTTTACCGCATAACCGTTCCACTTGCGGCGCGGTTGCGGTTTTTTCTATGCAAAGTATAGGGGTCATTCCATGTCAAGTGATCCAAAAATGAATATTTTTTTTCCCTGACGTCCTCAGATTTTTAAAAAAAATTTTCTATCTGAAGAACAACTTTATCTAATTACAAAAAAAAAGTTTTGAATTTTTTTCTTTATCTGTTAATTTTTTACAGATTTTTAAAGTTTTAAAAAAGTGCGAATTTTGGCCTGGTATGGCTTTACATTTTCTATCATATCTCGGGCTAGAAATAAGATAGAGAAACAAAATAAACACCAATCTACTCAGAACTGTCCAGGCTTTCATCAGATATGTCACAAGAGGATATTTGTAATATTTTACCCATGTGATCGCAAGCGCAAAACTTTAAAACGCATTTCCGAAAAATCGGCGCGCTTTAAATATTTCAAAAACTGCCCATGTGTCTGCTGTGCTCTTAGCCACATCTGTACCAAATTTCAAGTTGGGATCGCAATGGGATCATATTTTAACATATTTTACTAGTAAGAGCGTCAATGGGTCATTCCATATCAAGTGATCTAAATATGAATATTTTTTTTTACCTGACGTCTTTAGATTTTTTTTTTTTTTTCCCTTTATGAAGTACTACTTTAGTTAATTACAAATTAAAAGTTTGGAATTTTTTTCTTCATCAGTTAATTTTTTACAGATTTTTAAAGTTTAAAAAAAGGGTGAATTTTGGCCTGGTACGACTTTACATTTTTTTATCTCAGGCTAGAAATAAGATAATGAAGTGGGAGAGGCGTCATTTTACTCAGAACGGTAACAGCTTTCATTTGAGATGTTACAAGACTATGTTTCTTTATATCAAATTTAAACTATTGACGGGCAATTGTGAAAAAATGACTGATTGTGTTCTTGGTGACTTTTGAATTGACACTATAATAGTTAAATATTTTGCACTTAGGTCCAATGAATGCGTCCATGGGGTCAAGCTGGGACAGAGTCATCACAAATTAGCCTTATTTGCAGATGACCTGCTACTTTACATCTCCCAGCCCCTGGTCCCCATCCCTTCGGTCTTAATGGAGTTTGAACGGTTCGGACAATTGAGCAACTTTAAAGTGAATTGCTCCAAAACCGAGGCACTCAATATTTCTTTGCCTGGAGAATTGGTTTCTCATCTATCTAAACAGTTCCCATTTAAATGGAAAGTAGAAGCCATTAAGTACTTGGGAGTCCTTATACCAAAAGATCTTAAACAAATATTCAATTTAAATTATCAACCCCTTTTGACTAACGCGGAATCGGCATTTACCTCCTATAGACAATTAAAGCTATCCTGGTTCGGGAGAATAAACGTAGTCAAGATGGATGTCTTGCCCCGACTCTTATATACTTTTCAGACAGTTCCTGTTCTATTGGATAGAGGTTTCCTCTCCAAAATGCAATCTATGATCCTTAGATTTGTCTGGGGGGGCAAGAGGTCCAGATTGCGAATGAATATCCTATCCTTGCCCGAGACCAGAGGAGGGGTTGGACTACCCAACATACGAGCATACTTTGAGGCTTCC
The DNA here is from genome assembly GCA_033576535.1 of Allobates femoralis. NCBI lineage: Eukaryota > Metazoa > Chordata > Amphibia > Anura > Aromobatidae > Allobates > Allobates femoralis. Next base: position 583,615,477 of record JARQOC010000003.1, read on the forward strand.
TCTCTTGTTAGAGCTCTAGATTGGCATTATCATGCGTCCTCCAAGAAATGGGTAGGGGTGGAGCAAGAGGGTTTGGGGATTCCGCTGAAACACCTGCTTTGGATTTCCCCTAAAGACTCCACACACCTAGTACCTTTGACAGACATGACCAGAAACACCTTGAAGGTATGGCACCTAGTGACGAAAAGCCCTTTGACTCCCCTTTTTTCCAACCCATCTTTCCCACCCAGATTTGACAGGCAGAGATTTTTATGTTGGCGGATTGTGGATGACACCCGAGTAGGACAGACTCTGTCCAGTGGTGGTTTGCCCCCGATGGCAGAGCTACAACTCAAAGAACCTACGAGACCTCTTAAGTGATTCGAATTTCTCCAATACAGAGCATAATTATATTCAGCTGACCACTCTTGCAGGGTAAGATTGACGCCCAACGTATTGGAGAGGTTATTCCAACTGGAGGCTCCACCGAGGCGCAAAATATAATTTCTATACCAGGCCTTAGGGTCCATGAGAGAGCAGGGCACCCTTTACTTCCAACGTGCTTGGGAGAGGGAATTGGGGTGTAGCATTTCAGAAGCTAATTGGCAGAAATGCTTTATATTTACTCACTCACTAGCTAGCGCTTGTTCTGCACAAGAAAGAAGCTATAAGCTGCTCACTAGATGGTACTTGTGCCCGACGACACTCCGGAACATGTTCCCTGGAACCCCTGATACCTGCTGGCGCTGTGGGGAAGAGAAGGGTACAATGATACACATTTGGTGGAGTTGTGGGGAAATCCGGCGGTTCTGGTCTGAGGTTTTCAATGCATACGCCCGGATAACAGGTAAACAAGCCGAATGCTGCCCAGAATCGGCAATGTTATCCATTTTTCCAGGTCCTATTGGGCTACAGAAGAGGGATATTCTCCGCTTTTGCATCTCGGCTGCTCATGCTGTGATCCCGAGGTTCTGGAAATCAAGCCGGGCTCCATCTCTACTTGATTGGTTCAAAGAATTGATGGACACATATCGAATGGAGGAGCTCGCAGCTGGATGCGTCGGGATCTCGGAACAAATTCTTAGGGATTTGGGTTGAATGGATTCTTTTTCACGACTCTGCAGAATTTAGGAGTATCTTTTCCAGCACAGATAATATGGCTCGACCTCTGGCTGATGGGGAGCCAGTGGGATGAGTACCCTTTCTCCTTCCCATACCTCACCCGTCCCCCCCCCCCTCCTTTTTTTCTTTTTTTCTTACGTGGCTTTTCTTTCCCAGTATAACTTTTTCTAATGGTTTTTGTTTCTCTTCTCTCTCTCTCTTCTTTTCTATCTCTCTTTTCTTCCCATCTGATACATTCAGTCTAGGTATTTCCTTTCTACGCCTATACCTTCAGAATTCTAGTGAACATTAGACAGGTATCGAAAACTCTGAGCTGTGAGTAGATCATTAATATTTCGGCCTTCCTTTCCGGTACACCAGTCGCTAGACTATTCCAACTAGGCCTCAACGGGTAATGACCCACTTACGTGGTCAACCTGTTAGAAGGGGCCAAGTGATAAAAATCATTCTGCTGGGGCTGCTTGTCCCCTTGACATCAGAACATCTCAAAACCCTGAGAAAGGTTGTATACTTGAGTGTTTGGTATTATATTTAGATTGTAGTATATATTGCACCAGAGATAAGCGCAAAAGTAAATTTGCAGCTTATCTTAAAGTTACTAATAACTTTGTGAATTCTCTTTTTGTATATTTTATATGTCTCAAGATTTTGTTAAAAGATTGAATGTATGTCTTTCATATGTTTTTTCAAAATTTAATAAAAATGAGATTAACCATAGTTAAATATTTTAAAATATGATCCCATCACGATCCCAACTTGAAATTTGGTACAGATGTGGCTAAGAGCATAAAAGACACATGGGCAGTTTTGGAAAATTTTTATTAAAATGTTTTTTTCGGAAATGCGTTTCAAAATGTTGCGTTTGCATTCGCATAGGTAAAAAATTAAAATTAACAAATATACTCTTGTGACATATCTGGTGAAAGCCTGGACAGTTCTGAGTAGAATGGTGTTTATTTTGTTTCTCTATCTTATTTCTAGCCCGAGATAAAAAAATTTAAAGTCGTACCAGGCCAAAATTCACCCTTTTTTTAAACTTTAAAAATCTGTAAAAAATTAACTGATGAAGAAAAAAATTCCAAACTTTTAATTTGTAATTAACTAAAGTAGTACTTCATAAAGGAAAAAAAAAAAAAAAAATCTAAAGACGTCAGGTAAAAAAAAATATTCATATTTAGATCATTTGATATGGAATGACCCATTGACGCTATTAATAGTAAAATATGTTAAAATATGATCCCATTGCGATCCCAACTTGAAATTTGGTACAGATGTGGCTAAGAGCAAAGCAGACACATGGGCAGTTTTTGAAATATTTAAAGCGCGCCGATTTTTCGGAAATACGTTTTAAAGTTTTGCGCTTGCGATCACATGGGTAAAATATTAACAAAGATCCTCTTGTGACATATCTGGTGAAAGCTTGTATAGTTCTGAGTAGAATGGTGTTTATTTTGTCTCTCTATCTTATTCCTAGCCTTAGTTATGAGGAGAAACGTAAAGGCAGGCAACAGCGAAATTCACACTTTTTCCGAACTTTGAAAATCATTTAAAAAAAAAATAAATTTTTTAAAAAATTTTTCTCTTCACATTTTGCATTGTCTGACATGCTATTATCAAATAACAAAATCTCAAAAGAATTAAAAATATAGTGGTAATAATCATTGGTTCACTTGACATGGAATGACCCATAGGCATACTTGCGGCAGGTGCGGCTTACTGCGGTTTTTTTCGCGGCCGCACCTGCCGCAAGTGCAAAACCGCACTTGCCGCACCTGCCGCAAGTATGCCTATACTTTGCATAGAAAAAACCGCAACCGCGCCGCAAGTGGAACGGTTATGCGGTAAACGCGGCAGATGCGTTTTTTTCACCGCATCTGTCGTGAATTACGAAAAACGCAGATGTGAAAGGGCCCTAAGCCTCTAGTGTGTACCTTTCACGAAATAGTACCTGCTACTTGTTTTAGGGTGCTTTCACATCTGCGTTTTTCGTAATTCGCGGCAGATGCGGTGAAAAAACCGCATCTGCCGCGTTTGCCGCATAACGGTTCCACTTGCGGCACGGTTGCGTTTTTTTCCATAGGAAGTATAGGGGGACTTGCGGCAGATGCGGCAAGTACGGTATTGCACTTGCGGCAGGTGCGGCAGAGAAAAAAAACCGCGGCTTACTGCGGTTTTTTTCGTCGGCCGCACCTGCCGCAAGTGCAATACCGCACTTGCCGCATCTGCCGCAAGTCCCCCTATACTTCCTATGGAAAAAACCGCAACCGTGCCGCAAGTGGAACCGTTATGCGGCAAACGCGGCAGATGCGGTTTTTTCACCGCATCTGCCGCGAATTACGAAAAACGCAGATGTGAAAGCACCCTTACAAGCCCCCAGAAAGCCACCAGAAATTATAAAATGTTTGCTTTTACAGCATGGTGTGTGCCCGAGAATCGCTTCCCCCTCCCATCATCGGCTCCAAATAAGAGAAAAACCTGCGAGTTTGGACTCGCACACTTTCAGAGACACATCAGCGATTTGGAAATAGCATTATTCGTTATTACTCGGTTCCCTATTCATTAACATTGGACTCGCTAGACTCGCAACGAGTAGCGAGTCCTGGGCTCGGACTCGTGCGGGTCTAGCGATTCCGAGTAATTTAGGACTCGCTCATCCCTACTTTCCAGTACACATATGATAAAACTAACTCAATCAAATGTTATGGTTGTTGGAATAGGAAATAACTAAAATTAAAATATGGGATATAGCTACCGCATGTCAGGAAGGGGATAGATAACTGTAAAATGCTTTATTTGATATTCCAAAACTGCTTTATATTTACAGCATGTACAGTTCCAATTATTCCAGCAAATATTTATTTATATGTATTTCATTTGTATCTATTCAAGGAAAAAGACTTAAAAGAAAGACTTAAAAAAAATTGTATATGCTGAATATTGGTATTAACAAAAAACAATGTTGATTACAAAGATGAGGCAGGGCCAAAATAATTCAAATAAAAATACAATATGAAAGTAGCCCACTGCTGAAAAAATGATTTCATGAATATGTTTACATCAGCTATATATTAAAGGAACAATATGGATGAATTTCTGAACATAACATATGTTTTAAAACAAAGTAAGAAGAAGACAATCAGGTCAAGCATTTTAGGTCCTTGCATGGAAAATTTCGTTTCAACTATTGCATGAATAATAACTGTCAAATTGACATTCCTGTGATTGCTGATCCCAGAGAGGATTCAGATCTAGCCCTTTATCTTTCAAAATGCCAAGACTTTTATCTCAGTGGTCTACATCTGAAGATAAGGTTGCTGATATGTTATGCTCTGCACCTTGCTGAACTATAACAGTTAAGACTTTGCTTTTTGCAGCGTCTGCATGTGGATAGGAATTGTAAAGCTATAATGAATGACATTTCCCTTGTATGAAGAAAAACTTCTAGAGGAAAACTTCTAAACAGGTTTTCTCTTGAGAAAAACAGAAAATGAAAAAAATAAATAAAATAAAGGCTTCTATAGCTGAGTTCTAGGAGTAAATGTCCATCATTTTAAGTTGAATTACAAAATACTAAGTTAAGTCCCCATTTACAAATCACAACTACATGATATAAATATAGTATGTTTTAGTGTAGATGAAAAAATGTATTAAAGGGAACCTGTCAGCAGTTGTTTTGCATAGAAACTGTGGCCGCCACCAGTTACACCACATATAAAGCATTCTAGAATGCTGTATATAAATCCCCAGGCCGATCTGTAAAACATAAATAGCCTATATATATGGTCTGATGAGTTCGATGGGTATCGCTGGTCTTTATCTGGTACCGCCTTTCTTCTTGCAATTGCTGTCCTCATTCTCTGATTCTACATATTTATATTTATTTTATTCATTTATATAGCGCTATTAATACTTTACATACATGAGTAATGCTGTCTCTCTTGGAGCTCACAATCTAAATATCCTATCGGTATGTCTTTACAATGTTGGAGGAAGCTGGAGTGCCCAGAGGAAACCCACGCAAACATGGGGAGAACATACAAACTCCTTGCAGATGTTGTCCTTAAGTGTTGGTGGGAATTGAACCCAGGACCTCAGGACCCCAGCGCTACAAAGGCTGCACTTGAGCCACCGTGCTGCTCGTAGCTTCTAGTGCTTGACATGTCCTATGTAGGCATTCTTAGACCTGTCCATACACCTGCACATTACAGTACTTTGCTCTACGCTCAGCAGGACAGAGAGTTGAGCAGGAGAGTAATGGAAGAGACTGTGTGTGAGTGAAAAATACATGTCACCTGTACGAAGCAGATAAGAAGACAGAGATTGCAAGAAGAAAGGAGGTGCTGGACCAAGACCAGTGACACCCATTGCACTACAGCCCACATAAGTATTATAAAGCTGTTGATTTAACATTATGCAGATCGACTTGGGGACTTATATACAGCATTTTAGAATGCTGTATGTAAGGTCTTACTGGTGTTGACCACAGTGTATAGGCAAAAAATGCTGACAGGTTCATTTTAAGTAATATATTTTGGAATTGTTGATATGCTGTTAGGGATGAGCGAGTCTACTCGCTAGGACTCGTTACTCGGCGATTCTTAAGGGACTCGCTGGACTCGGTAATCGGCGAGTCTTTTAGCGAATACTCGCTCAGTAACGAGTCCAATGCAAGTAAATGGCAATCCTAGTTTTGTCAGAGTTTACTTTCTCTCACTCGCTAGACTCGCTAGACTCGCTATATCACATCGCTATATAGCTTGAATCTCCCAAACAGCAGCGAGTCTGAGCGAGTCTACGAGTCCGATTCCTAGCGAGTCTGCGATTCCGAGTCCTGCATTCTCTATTCGGGACTCGCGAATCCAGAATCTTTTATGTTACTAGTCAGCATTGCGTGTTAGGTCAGAAAACTTGTGAAGAAGGACAAGCATGTTATCCAATCATAGTCAGTAATGCCATAGCATTTTTGGTTGTGTCAGGACTATGATTGGCTGCTCTCCATCGTGATGCCTATGTCATCTATGACAGGCAAGGCAGTATATAAGGCTTGCCCCCGCCATTTTGGGCACATTCCTGAGAAGAGCTGACCTATTGCAGGGAGACTTGGAGCAGATCTAGGGACAGTTAGGCAGTGTAGGAGTCACATATAACCCAAAAGTTCTTTTCAGAACTAACAGGACGGAGTGTAGGAGTCAAGATTCCTCACACATAACCCAAAAGTTCTTTTCAGAACTACCAGGACGGAGGATTGCTGTACAGGACTGTAAGGAAGGGAGATAGGAGCAGCCTTACAGTGAATACAGCACCATCCTCAGAGCTTAGTTCACCCAGCTTTCCGCAGAGCTGTAATCCTAAGCTTTTTCTTATTTTTGGCACTAGTCTACCAAATAATTTTGGTGCCATTTTTCCACAAAAAATTTCCTGTGCCAGTGCGTTGCTGTAAGGTGTCCTGCCTGCAGCTCGCACGGTACTTGTAACATTGCACGCAGCCAGCTCCGCAGCCTAATAGTGCCTGGTTCTGCGTACTAAACAATTTTTTTCCTGTACCAGTGCTTTGCTGTAAGGTGTCCTGCCTGCAGCTCGCACGGTACTTGTAACATTCCACGCAGCCAGCACCACAGCCTAATAGTGCCTGGTTCTGCGTACTAAACAATTTTTTCCTGTGCCAGTGCGTAGCTGTACGGTGTCCTGCCTGGAGCTCGCACGGTACTTGTAACATTGCACGCAGCCAGCACCGCAGCCTAATAGTGCCTGGTTCTGCGTACTAAACAATTTTTTTCCTGTACCAGTGCGTTGCTGTAAGGTGTCCTGCCTGCAGCTCGCACGGTACTTGTAACATTCCACGCAGCCAGCACCGCAGCCTAATAGTGCCTGGTTCTCCGTACTAAACAATTTTTTCCTGTGCCAGTGCGTTGCTGTAAGGTGTCCTACCTGCAGCTCGCACGGTACTTGTAACATTTTACGCAGCCAGCACCGCAGCCTAATAGTGCCTGGTTCTGCGTACTAAACAATTTTTTTCCTGTACCAGTGCGTTGCTGTAAGGTGTCCTGCCTGCAGCTCGCACGGTACTTGTAACATTCACGCAGCCAGCACCGCAGCCTATAGTGCCTGGTTCTGCGTACTAAACAATTTTTTTCCTGTGCCAGTGCGTTGCTGTACGGTGTCCTGCCTGCAGCTCGCACGGTACTTGTGACATTCACGCAGCCAGCACCGCAGCCTAATAGTGCCTGGTTCTGCGGACTAAACAATTTTTTTCCTGTGCCAGTGCGTTGCTGTACGGTGTCCTGCCTGTAGCTCGCACGGTATTTGTAACATTTTACGCAGCCAGCATTGCAGTCTGACAGTGCCTGGTTCTGCGTACTAAACAATTTTTTCCTGTGCCAGTGCGTTGCTGTACGGTGTCCTGCCTGCAGCTCGCACGGTACTTGTAACATTTTACGCAGCCAGCATTGCAGTCTAACAGTGCCTGGTTCTGCGTACTAAACAATTTTTTCCTGTGCCAGTGCGTTGCTGTACGGTGTCCTGCCTGCAGCTCGCACGGTACTTGTAACATTGCACGCAGCCAGCATTGCAGTCTAAAGTGCCTGGTTCTGCGTACTAAACAATTTTTTCCTGTGCCAGTGCGTTGCTGTACGGTGTCCTGCCTGCAGCTCGCACGGTACTTGTAACATTGCACGCAGCCAGCATTGCAGTCTAACAGTGCCTGGTTCTGCGTACTAAACTATTTTTTTCCTGTGCCAGTGCGTTGCTGTACGGTGTCCTGCCTGCAGCTCGCACGGTACTTGTAACATTGCACGCAGCCAGCATTGCAGTCTAACAGTGCCTGGTTCTGCGTACTAAACAATTTTTTCCTGTGCCAGTGCGTTGCTGTACGGTGTCCTGCCTGCAGCTCGCACGGTACTTGTAACATTGCACGCAGCCAGCATTGCAGTCTAACAGTGCCTGGTTCTGCGTACTAAACAATTTTTTTCCTGTGCCAGTGCGTTGCTGTACGGTGTCCTGCCTGCAGCTCGCACGGTACTTGTAACATTTTACGCAGCCAGCATTGCAGTCTAACAGTGCCTGGTTCTGCGTACTAAACAATTTTTTTCCTGTGCCAGTGCGTTGCTGTACGGTGTCCTGCCTGCAGCTCGCACGGTACTTGTAACATTGCACGCAGCCAGCATTGCAGTCTAACAGTGCCTGGTTCTGCGTACTAAACAATTTTTTCCTGTGCCAGTGCGTTGCTGTACGGTGTCCTGCCTGCAGCTCGCACGGTACTTGTAACATTGCACGCAGCCAGCATTGCAGTCTAACAGTGCCTGGTTCTGCGTACTAAACAATTTTTTTCCTGTGCCAGTGCGTTGCTGTACGGTTGTCCTGCCTGCAGCTCGCACGGTACTTGTAACATTGCACGCAGCCAGCATTGCAGTCTAACAGTGCCTGGTTCTGCGTACTAAAAATTTTTTTCCTGTGCCAGTGAGTTGCTGTACGGTGTCCTGCCTGCAGCTCGCACGGTACTTGTAACATTGCACGCAGCCAGCATTGCAGTCTAACAGTGCCTGGTTCTGCGTACTAAACAATTTTTTTCCTGTGCCAGTGCGTTGCTGTAAGGTGTCCTGCCTGCAGCTCGCACGGTACTTATAACATTGCACGCAGCCAGCACCGCAGCATAATTGTGCCTGGTTCTGCGTAATAAACAATTTTTTTCCTGTGCCAGTGCGTTGCTGTACGGTGTCCTGCCTGCAGCTCGCACGGTACCTTCCATCTGTCTTAAATTATCTTAGCCTCTAGTGTGTACCTTTCACGAAATAGTACCTGCTACTTGTTTTACAAGCCCCCAGAAAGCCACCAGAAATTATAAAATGTCACCCAAAAAACCAAATCCCAAAAAAAGTGTTGCTAAGGGACAGGGACGAGGTACAGGCATTGGTAGTCGTGGCCAACTATCCACCAGTTCGGGCAGACAGATGAGGATTGATCGATCGTTCCTCCTGTCTAACTTTCCCCGTCAGGAAAGTAAACGAGTATTGAGGCCGGAAGACGAACACCATCTAACGTCTTGGCTGGCAGACAAGACCTCAACAACAGGTTCTTGCAGCACTCAAGGTTCCTTGAGCACTGTGTCTACTGTTAGTACATACCATGCTGGGTCATCTAATCCACAACCTCTTCACAGTTCCTCAGACCAACAGCAGCCCCATGTAAATGTTGACACAGACATGGGTCACTCAGATGACTTATTTGGTACATATAATCCTTTGCATGAATCTGGTTTGCCAGACTCCGTATAGATGAGATACTTGATGAAGAATTGTCCAATCATGGACAAGTTTTAGAGACACCCCGGCCACATGAACGTGTCTTTCAGCAAAGTCTTAGACCGTCTCAGGAGTTGGAGGATGATGATGATGAGACAGTGACACACTTGTCATCTGGGGAGCAAAATCAATCTTGTTATCGGGAAGATTTAGAAGAGGAAGGGGTTGATGATGAGACCACTGATCCACGTGGAATGTTGCCATGCAGAGCCAGCAGAGCAGCACGGAGGAAGAAAGTGTGTATGTCCCACCAACAAAGGCACCAAGGCCTACTCCTCCCACCAGAACTGAAAGAGTCACTACTGTTGCCCAAAATGTGTCCACTGTGGCTCAAAATTTGTCGACTGTTGGACAAAATGTCTCAAATGTGGGCCTGAGTAATCCCTCTGGGAGTACAGTCAAGCATAGAGGTCGGTCAGCCACTGTGTGGAAATTTTTTAAAGATGGGCCTTCTCAAGAAAATGTGGTCATCTGTACCATCTGCCATGCAAGGCTAAGTAGAGGCCACGGGAAAGGAAACCAGAGCACCAGCAGTATGCGGAAGCACATGGCTGGTCAGCACCCTATTCAGTGGTCAAAAGTGCAGCCTTCCACAACAGTGTCATCTGACCCAAAGACTGCCACGGTAACTCAGATCCGTCCGTCACAATCAAGTGTTGCTGAAGCTGGTCCAGCTCATATGTACTCATCACAAGCAGCGGTTGCAGAGAGACTGAACACGAGTGCAGACAGTTCTCGGTCAGCAACATCCTTACAGTTGTCAGTGACACAGCTGTACGAAAGGAAGCAGAAATACCACTCTTCCCACCCATTAGCCAAAAAAATAAATGCCCAGATAGCTAAGTTGTTAGCAGTCGAGATGTTGCCGTTTAGGCTTGTGGGTACAGACTCTTTTCGTGAGCTTTTGGCTGTGGCAGTACCACGCTACTCGGTTCCAAGCCGCCACTACTTTTCACGTTGTGCCGTCCCCGATTACATGAGCATGTCATTAACAACCTCTAGCGTGCCCTCCCAACGCTGTAACCGGGAAAGTACACCTTACTACGGACACGTGGACAAGCAGTTCAGGACAGGGCCGGTACATCTCGCTCACCGCGCATTGGATCAACGTTGTGGAGAGTGTGCCAAACGATGTTAGTGTTACATCAAACATCCTACCCATGCCACGGATAGCTGGCACAACCTCATTCAGGGTCTCTGCATCATCCTATATGTCCACTACACCATCTTCCGCTTCCTCGACCAATCCTCAATTGCCCTCAACATCACGGCCAAGTTGGGAGGTTTGCTGCAGTGCTTCAGCAAGACGCCAACAGGCTCTGCTGAAGCTGATCTGTTTAGGTCACACACCTCACACTGCAGTAGAGCTGTTGAAAGGTCTGAAGCAACAGACAGATGAGTGGCTATCCCCACTCCAACTCCAGACCGGTCTCGTGGTGAGCACAATGGTCGTAACCTAGTGGCTGCACTAAAGCTCGGAAACCTTGTGCACGTGCCTTGCATGGCTCACGTGCTGAATCTAGTAGTGCAGAAATTCCTGCGTACATACCCAGAGTTATCTGACCTACTGGAGAAGGTGCGTCGAGTTTGCGCACATTTTCGTCATTCGTCAACAGCGGTTGGAAAACTTTCATTGCTTCAAAAGCAATTGAATTTGCCCAACCACAGACTCATTTGTGACATGCCGACACGATGGAACTCTACATTCCATATGTTATCGAGGATCAATGAGCAGCAGAGGGCAATATCCGAGTATCAGTTGCAACATGCCCGTCAGACCGGCAGTCAGCCACGACATATTAGTACAATGGAGTGGGTGTGGATCGCTGACACATCTGAGGTTCTTGATAATTTTGACTACTGCACAAAACTGGTGAGCGGTGATCAGTCCATCATCAGTGTCACTATCCCCATGCTGTGTCTGCTGAAAGAATCCCTCATTAATCAGAAAAATGAAGCATTGAGAGCCCAGCAGATGGCTATGGAGCCAGATTTAAACAGCGCAGTACCTAGCCAGCAAAGCCAGTATGACCAGGCAACATTGGCTCCTGAAGAGGAACAGGAGCAAGACGATGAAGAGGATTTATTTTTTGTTGGTGCCGATGTCAACCCAGATGGTACTCACAACCCCAGCTTTGTGTCTGTCCACCATGGGTGGCCTGGAGAGGAGGAGGCGGAGACAGACTTTGCGGATACAATGGGTATTGAACATCGTTCTGAGGACACTGAAGACATGACTCTATGCAGCTTAGGACACATGGCTGACTTCATGTTGACTTGTCTGCTAGAAGACCCACGAGTGATTAACATATTGCACAACGACCTCTACTGGTTGGCCACCTTTCTGGACCCACGTTATAAAGATAAATTCACCTCGCTGCTGTTTCAGTCACCACGTGGCTTGACAATTGACTATTTCAAGGGGTTCTTGTGGATAATATGCTTCTAATATCACCGTCAGACAACACTCTGCCCATAGGTAGCAACTCTGTGCAACAGCAGCCATTGGTCGGGGCACAATCATCCACGCTGTCCAGAAGAGATGCTGGAAAGATGTCCGCAAAGTGGGCTATGTTCAATAAGCCATCGAACCTGCAGCGCCATGTTGCTCCAGTAACCATCTCTCGGAGACAGAAACTTACCAACATGGTACAAGAATACTTAAGTGACAGTACCTGCTTCCTGACTGATGCCGCAGTCCCGTTTAATTACTGGGTCTCCAAGCTCCACACTTGGACAGAGCTCTCGTTGTATGCCTTGGAGGTGCTGGCATGCCCTGCGGCTAGTGTGACATCAGAGCGGGTTTTCAGTGCCGCTGGGGGTATCATAACTGATACCAGGACACGTCTTACTCCAGAGAATGCAGACAGGCTTACTCTAATTAAGTTTAATAGGAACTGGATTTCACAAGACTTCTTGAGCCCTGAAGACGACAGTACTCAGAGCTGAAGTGCCACGTTCAACATCAATATGATATAATTAATCATTGTATTATATTGTGTCTTTTTGGTACAAGCAGTATGTACAAGACCAGTAACGATTTGCGTAACCATGTTCCTGCAACCTGGTAATGAGGCTGCTTCATCTTAAACCAACACTATACCTTAACTTCGGTTTCATTAACCATCACAACACCTTTTGACAATGAATCAACCTTTATTTTCTGTTAGCAAACATTTAAAAGCCCCTTGGGCTAATTTTTGGAGCCACCCAGACTAACAAGCTTATCATGGCCCTTAGGCCAGCATTTATACCCAAAATGCAAAACAGCCCCTTGGGCTAATTTTTGGAGACACCCAGCCTAAGAGGGTTATCATGGCCCTTAGGCCTGCATTTACACTCAAAATGCCAAACAGCCCCTTGGGCTAATTTATGGAGCCACCCAGGCTAAGAAGGTTATCATGGCTGGTAGGCCTGCATTTATACCCAAATTGCCAAAGAGCTCCTTGGGTAAATTTTTTGAGGCAACAAGCCTATACCTGCATCGAATATGTTGCTTCTCCTATGCTCTCAAGACAAGCAAGACTATAGTATGGGCCACGCTCCCTCCTCTATATCTAAAAAGAGTTGACCAAGCCCCTTGGGCTAATTTTTTGAGCCAACAAGCCTATACCTGCATCGAATATGTTGCTTCTCCTATGCTCTCAAGACAAGCAAGACTATAGTATGGGCCCACGCTCCCTCCTCTATATCTAAAAAGAGTTGATCAAGGCCCTTGGGATGATTTTTTGAGGCAACAAGCCTATGCCTGCATGGAATACGTTGCTTGTACTATGCTCTCAGGACAAGCAAGAATATAGTATGGGCCACGCTCCCTCTTCTATATCTAAAAAGAGTTGATCAAGCCCATTGGGCTAATTTTTTGAGGCACCCAGCCTAAGAAGCTTATCATGGCCATTAGGCCTGCATTTATACTCAAAATGCCAAACAGCCCCTTGGGCAAAATTTTGGAGCCACCCAGGCTAAGAAGCTTATCATGGCCGGTAGGCCTGCATTTATACCCAATTTGCCAAAGAGCCCCTTGGGTAAATTTTTTGAGGCAACAAGCCTATACCTGCATCGAATATGTTGCTTCTCCTATGCTCTCAAGACAAGCAAGACTATAGTATGGGCCACGCTCCCTCCTCTATATCTAAAAAGAGTTGACCAAGCCCCTTGGGCTAATTTTTTGAGCCAACAAGCCTATACCTGCATCGAATATGTTGCTTCTCCTATGCTCTCAAGACAAGCAAGACTATAGTATGGGCCACGCTCCCTCCTCCTATATCTAAAAAGAGTTGATCAAGAGGCCCTTGGGATAATTTTTTGAGGCAACAAGCCTATGCCTGCATGGAATACGTTGCTTGTACTATGCTCTCAGGACAAGCAAGAATATAGTATGGGCCACGCTCCCTCTTCTATATCTAAAAAGAGTTGATCAAGCCCATTGGGCTAATTTTTTGAGGCACCCAGCCTAAGAAGCTTATCATGGCCATTAGGCCTGCATTTATACTCAAAATGCCAAACAGCCCCTTGGGCAAAATTTTGGAGCCACCCAGGCTAAGAAGCTTATCATGGCCGGTAGGCCTGCATTTATACCCAATTTGCCAAAGAGCCCCTTGGGTAAATTTTTGAGGCAACAAGCCTATACCTGCATCGAATATGTTGCTTCTCCTATGCTCTCAGACAAGCAAGACTATAGTATGGGCCACGCTCCCTCCTCTATATCTAAAAAGAGTTGATCAAGCCCCTTGGGATAATTTTTTGAGGCAACAAGCCTATGCCTGCATGGAATACGTTGCTTGTACTATGCTCTCAGGACAAGCAAGAATATAGTATGGGCCACGCTCCCTCTTCTATATCTAAAAAGAGTTGATCAAGGCCCTTGGGATAATTTTTTGAGGCAACAAGCCTATGCCTGCATGGAATACGTTGCTTGTACTATGCTCTCAGGACAAGCAAGAATATAGTATGGGCCACGCTCCCTCTTCTATATCTAAAAAGAGTTGATCAAGCCCATTGGGCTAATTTTTTGAGGCACCCAGCCTAAGAAGCTTATCATGGCCATTAGGCCTGCATTTATACTCAAAATGACAAACAGCCCCTTGGGCAAAATTTTGGAGCCACCCAGGCTAAGAAGCTTATCATGGCCGGTAGGCCTGCATTTATACCCAAATTGCCAAACAGCCCCATGGGCTAATTGTTTGAGGCAACAAGCCTATGCCTGCATCGAAGACGTTGCTTGTACTATGATCCTGCTGTAGCCTGGCGAAGGGTCCCACTGTACGCTACGGAGATAACGCATAGACGTTGTGTGTTGCAAGTAGACGTCCCAGCCTCTCGCATCTGTGTTCCTAGTGTTGTTAATATACCGAGTCATTAAGTAACCCCCCCCAAACACAGGCACTATTTCTTTGTTAGCAACATTGGTATGTGCAGTAATGATTTTACACGTACTAACCAAGGTGCCCTCATGCGCCATGCAGGCCGTAAAGTACTTGCTAATGATGATGACTTTAAGGCCACCCACAAAACAACCTACACATCCATTCCCTGAAAAAAGACAGACACAAAGCATTTTTTTTTTAAATCTGTATTATTATGCCTTAATGGCAAAGATGTCAGATTTTTTTTTTTTTTTTTTTTTTTTTTTTTTTTTTTAAGCTTTCGAAAAGCAACGTAAAAAACAGAAATAAAGATGTCAAAAGTGCAAACATGCACTATTTACATTAACAAACAAAAAAAAAAAGTTGAACCTACAGCTGGTGGTAGGTGGGACGATTGTGTGGGGTAGCCTCTACCCCTCCACCATCACCCTGGTCATGGAGGAGGTCCAGGGCCCCATGGATAGCCTCCCCCACTGCTTGTAACCCTGTAGGTTGGGTCACCTGGGCCGGTCTCTCAAAATGGCCTTGGGTTGGGAGGTCCATGTGGGTTGGCCAGAAAGGTTGGTACGGCCTTTGGGTCGCCACATAGCTGTCCCGCCGTGGTGTGTGCCTGTCCAGAATGTTTGCACCAGATTGCTGCCACCCCTCCAAATATGAAAAGACCTGGGCAGGGTGGTTTGGAGGCCGACATGCATCGATGACAATATGTATTGCTGACCATGCCCGCAGTCGTCTCTCGAATGGAATGTCATCCAAGAACGGTAGGAGACTGCGGGCAAAGTCAGCATTACTTTGTGCACGATTTTCTGGCCCTGCAACAACCTCTTCTGGCGGCCGGACATGCCCCAAAGCTGGGGTTGGTGCTGGTGGCGGCGGTGGTGGTGGTGTTGGTGCTGGTGCTGGTGGCGGCGGTGGTGGTGGTGTTGGTGCTGGTGGCGGCGGTGGTGGTGGTGTTTGTGCTGGTGGCGGCGGCGGTGGTGGTGTTGGAGCTGGTGGCGGCGGCGGTGGTGGTATTCCACCAGCTTGGCCTTGGTCCTCCACTTCCGGTGCTTCTGGGGCCTCCCTCGCCTGTTCAGGCAGCTGTGGTGGTGGAGGATTAGCACGGCGCCTGCGGTAGTGAGCCTCTCTGTGGGTAAAGGCCAAAAAGTTTGGTGAATGCATTGCATTTATAAACAAAAACATAGGTCAAACATTAAGTTGCACGCTTTTTTGACTGTGTATCAGTGTGTTCTGAATCAGATATTTTTTATTATTATTAAAGAATAACCAACTGTACATAACATAAAGGAATACGTCACTTTGTTTGCTAATTCCATAATAATACATAATTTTTCCCCACATTATTACCCCCCCCCATCCCATCTAATCTAGACGATCAATAACACCAATGTTTCACATGAAAAAAAACGTCCACCTGACTTCACTTTTAACTTGACATACTTAATTTACCAAACTTTTAGGTTACATCAGCTATATAAACCAGTGAAGGGGTTCAAACGTATACAATATATATATATAATATAATATATTTAATATAATACAATATATATAATAATGACTATTCAGCCACTATCTCCATCCACTTCTTTCTCAACCCTCGTTCATGCCTCCGACATCTGTGTATTCTGTGTTTTCATTGTTGACCTTAAGATTGAATTGCAGCCAATAAATTAGGACATTTTGGCTCATGCCTCAACCAATATTCTATGTGTGGGTAGTGTTGGTCCTCGATTTTTTGACATTACATTTGAAATTTAACCATTTGTCTGCCCAATTACACTGTGCCCTGCCTTAGGCAGGACAGCTATTTAGGCACTTGAAGACATATTAGTGGCCACAAGTATAGCATTTACTTTTTGTTGTAACTTTATGTGGACAAAGCTATAGCCTGACACTTAGAGGCAAACACATTCTTCAGGGTTGCTTACCATCAGATGGACAGTAAAAGACGCAGTGTGGGCGACCTTGGTTTCAAAGCACATAACCCACATCTATAGGGCAGGTGAGCAAGACAGTAAATGGAGTCCTGCAGCATAGGTGACACATGAGCATTCGGCGTTAGTGGCCTACACTCCTTGTTGCTGGCATGTATGCTAATCAGGAATGTCTTGGTAAATAAACCCCACAAAACATATGGCTTGGATTTTGAAACGACTGTAATGGACATAGAGTATGGGGGTGTTTTTGATCAGCAGGTCACACATCGTTGGTGCCAAACAAGGTGGTATTCCCAGATGGACAGTTTTACAATTATTCCAACGGGGCCGAACACAAAGCCGGGAACAGCAAGGGCAAACTTCTTGTTTCCTAAAGGACCTTGTACATAAAAGGCTGTTGCACTGAAAATATGGCCCCCTTAAGTTTAATTTTATACAGCATTAATACACTATGTTTTTCGAAGGATTCTTAATGTAGCCATCAGTTAACAACAAAACAATTAAATTCACATGTGGATCCTAATATCTACACCATCACCTTGCAGCCACAAATATACCCATGGCCAAACTCACCCACACATATTTGTAGTGATACAGGGTATGTCCTCAAATGTGTATGACTGTGTAAACAATCTGGGATGGTGTACAAACAATTAAACGTGTAGGGATGTATGTGGCCCTTATGCAAGTGGAGGGAGGCCATTAGGAACACATACAAATGATGCTTACGACAGGCAAACCAGACAAGGCCACACACCTTAGAGGCCATTGCAGGGAAGAACATGGCTTTGTTCCACAAACATGCCAACAATAAGAGCTAATTGTGAGGTCATGGAACATTGTGTCTGCCCACCCTGCTTATTTGTCCCAACGTCACAATGCGAATATAAATGTGTATGTCCTGGATCACTGCCAAAGGTAATAGAAATCTGTTGCACCATGGCAGAAACAAACCCCAGTGTGGGTATGTAAACCAGCACACTCATTATAGAGCTTCATACGTACACTGTGTGCCCTCGTGGACAGGGTCCTCTCCTCTTGTACCTGTACGACCTGATTGTCTTCCTTTACTGTTTTTTGTAGTTAACCATTATCCTCATGTAAAGTGCCATGAGACCTAATGGCGCTATATAAATAAATTATAATAATAGTAGACAACAGTGCTGCAGACACATACCTTGGCATACGGGCCACCGGTCCAAGGAAGGACAGCCGGTCATAGTGTTTGTAGATCAGCTCTGGAGCTGCTCCCGGGCCCCCCTCAGCGATCTGGCGATGCTGTTTCTTATGTTGATCGCGGCAGCTCCTCCAACGTTTTTGAAGATGGTCAACTGTGAAATGATTTCAAACCGGGTTTAGACATGTGTAATATTTGAAACACCAAAAGTTTGTGTACAAATCAACAATAACATTTTATTCATGTTGTGTGTGTAATGTGTATACAAGGCACAGTGACACGACAGTGTGGAACATCATCAACAGCATTACGGACATTGAGCTCACGTGGACACTATCACAAATGAGGCAGGTCACATGTCGACGCATCGAGAAGGTAATAGTGCGGGCACCAGACTCTGCTCATTAGTGGTATTAATATACACCCAACCCCCTGGCCGTAAGAGCCAGGAGCACCAGCCCTTAAACTAAGTGTACTGTTGTGACCCCATCCAAATATAGGCAACTTTGCGACGGCGCATGATAACACATTGAGGGTCCTGTATACCCTGCTATGGGGGGCCTGTATACCCACGAGGGCCCTGTATACCCACTGCTGGGGGCCCTGTATACCCACTGCTGGGGCCCTGTATACCCACTGCTGGGGGCCCTGTATACCCACTGCTGGGGGGGCTGTAGACCCACTGAGGGCCCTGTATACAGGGACTGACTGGCACCCTACAGTTTGGGTGCCAGCCCTCCCTCACCGGTCCGACACAGGTGAGGACGGGGGTGGGGGGTGATGACAGGCGGCCGCCTCACAGTCACCGCAGCTCCCGCAGTCTCCTAGGGCTCGCTCCCAGCCGCAGCCTCGCGCTCCTCACAGCCGCTCACTCCCGGCCGCAGCCGCGCGCTGATGACGTCATCGCGCGGCCAGGAGCTTGCGGTTCCGGCTGCTGCTTCGGGGTCATGCGCTGCTTCATGCTCCTGCAGCCGCATGAGCCGTGCGGGCGGCAGCCCTTTTCATGGTCCAGGTGGCCCAAAATAGGGGAAAATACACCGGCCTGGGGGGCAATTGCCCCCCAGGCACCTGGGCCAGTCCGCCCCTGCCTGTATACCATAATATGGGGGCATGTATACCCATCTGGGGGCCTGTATACTCTGCAGGGGGAGCTGTATACTCTGCTGGGGGGCTGTCTACCAGTGATAGCCGCTGTATACCAGGATGGCGGTCAATATGTTTTCACAGTTTTTGGGGGCAAAAATAGGGGGGTCGGCTTATACACGGGTCGGCTTATACACGAGTATATATACAGTAAATCCAATATATAATGGGTGAACTCATTTAACTTACTCATATTGCTCTGTTCATCATGGCCACTCAGATGGAACGCAGGGAACATCACTTGGGCGATCTCTCTCCAGGCAGTAGTCCTCATGATGTTATCCCCATAGTCAGGGTCTGTTGGGAGCCATAGCAGTGGCAGAGCCTCCACCAGAGGAATCAAACTCAGCGTGTTCACAGTGACATGGCCGGCCATAATTGCTCTGGGGAATGGATTGCTCTGTGTGTGCGTCTGTCAGAGCGAGTCGTTTCCTGTTTGCTTTTACAGCATGGTGTGTGCCGGAGAATCGCTTCCCCCTCCCATCATCGGCTCCAAATAAGAGAAAAACCTGCGAGTTTGGACTCGCACACTTTCAGAGACACATCAGCGATTTGTAAATAGCATTATTCGCTATTACTCGGTTCCCTATTCATTAACATTGGACTCGCTAGACTCACAACGAGTAGCGAGTCCTGGGCTCGGACTCGTGCGGGTCTAGCGATTCCGAGTAATTTAGGACTCGCTCATCCCTTTATGCTGTGC